>CM024759.1:80338120-81538120 GCA_014218235.1 Colocasia esculenta
TCTTCAAAATTTTAAAAATAGTTTACTATCATATAACCAGATGGTTAAATAATCTATGAATTTATTAAAATATCCCTATTAAGAATATAGTTAAAAAGAGAGTGAAGAAAGAGATGGTGGAGGGGAAGAGAGAGGGTGCCCATCGGCTCTGACAGTAAGTGAGAAGAGAGAGAGAGGCATAAAAAAAGCGTTGGAGAGAGAGCAGGGAGTGCCATTGTGTCAGAGGGGTCTTCCCCTCTAGCTTCAATAGAGAGAGAGAAAGAGAGAGAGAGAGAGAGAGAGAGAGAGCATCGAGGGAGATGGCTCTAACTTTGGTAGGACACCGATCCCCTTGCTCTACGTGAGCCCATGCCCCTACAAGATCTCCACCCTAGGGTATATCTCCATAAAGCCCTCGATCAATCACCTCCTTGCTTACCAATGCCCCACCAAAGAGTACCATCTTCTGTGAACTCAGGTCATACTTGGCCTTGATGGCCCCCGTGTTCTTGATCATCGCAACCAAGATTGGAGGCACCAGGGGGAGGTGATTGGCCCATCTTCTCAGACGCATCTCCTACTACACTTATGCCATAGTACTGAAAAATCTTCGTCAGGAGATGGGCATATGGTAAAGAAACATTCAGCTTGCTCTTTGTGTCCTATACCTGAGCGCTTGCAAACTTCATCCTTTCAATCATGAGCTCTGCAGTGTTGATTTCTTGGTTCTTGATGGCCCAGAACATTAAATCTGAATCAGCCCTAGTGCAGGTTGAAAATGTAGCACTTCTGGGAACCACAATCTGACAAACTACAAAGTGCAAGATGCAATTGAATGCATTTAACTAGTTTACATCCACTTTGTCATCTTTTAGTCTGAACTCGGGACCAACTATCCCTAAACCCTTTTCTTGGATATTCACAGTGTGAACTCCACTGTGTCCGGAGGTAGTCACACCAAAGAGAGATGCTAATAAGTCTCGTGTGACCCTAATCTGGGTTCCCTTGACCATGGAAGTCAAGGTCTCGTCTGCCTCTGACTTCAGACACACATAGAAGGCTTTTACCAGGTCCGGAAAACTTACTTCAGAGATAGTAGCCATCTTCGTCCACTTCAATCTATCCAAAGCTTCGACGATGCTCCCCATTCCATTCTTCTGCAAATCTGCCACATCCACTACTTTGTGACCGCATAGCTTGATTTTCACAGACGCAAACCTTACTTGCTGCTCGACGGTAAGAAATTCAGCTCTGTAGCCCCCGACGCTGTCAGAACTACCAGAAGAGGCCATGGATTTGAACGAAGAGAGTTTCTGGAGGACTGGAAAGAGGAATGGAACAGAAGCCCTCAAGAAATTTCTGGCAGGAAGTGATTGGAAGCTTGAAATCCCAGAGAGTCGATGCTGGAGTCGTTAGGCAGGTGAACGAGAGAGGGAAAGATAGGAGATGAATCGTTCCCACACGAATTTTGGGATTTATGAAAAGAAATAATGACTTTTTCTTTTCGAAACCGAAGGCGTCTTTATGGCAAAGGAAGACGACAAAAAAAACCAGTTCGATAGGAATAAGGACTTATAAAATAGCGAATCGTTAGGAATAATTTTACAAGAATATTTGTGGAAATTCGCTTAAAACTAGGGAGGAAAAATAATTAACATTCTGATAATTTATATTTCAGTTTTATACAAATAAATCTTTCACAATTTGCACATGCCTAATTCCCTTCTAAGAGATGTAAACCTCTCTTCAGGTAAGGCCTTTGTGAAGATATCTGCTAACTGATTATTTGTATCAATAATGAAATATCTATGTTACCATTAGCTACGTGATCACGAATGAAATGATATCTAACCTCAATGTGTTTAGTCCTTGAGTGTTGTACTGGATTCTTGGTTAAATTTATAGCACTGGTGTTGTCGCATAACAGTGGAATTATCTTGATGTGTAGCCCATAATCCTCAAGTTGTTGCTTGATCCATAGGAGTTGTGTACAGCAACTTCCAGCAACTACGTACTCAGCTTCAACTATTGACAGTGCTACTGAGTTTTGTTTCTTGGAGGACCATGATATCAGACATCCTGCAAGGAAT
Organism: Colocasia esculenta; assembly: GCA_014218235.1. Taxonomy (NCBI): domain Eukaryota; kingdom Viridiplantae; phylum Streptophyta; class Magnoliopsida; order Alismatales; family Araceae; genus Colocasia; species Colocasia esculenta. The sequence goes on from CM024759.1 coordinate 80,340,190, forward strand.
TGACAACAACCACTGGTGCTTTTTCTATCTATTTTGCATCCAGCATAGTCAGCATCAGAGTATCCTACTAAGTTAATTTCACATGATTTTGGATACCAAAGACCTAAGTCATGAGTTCTAGCTAAATATCTAAAAAATCTTTTTATTAAATTAGATGAGATTCTCTAGGATTTGCCTGATACCTAGCACACATGCATACACTAAATAAAATATCAGGTCTACTAGCAGTTAAGTATAGTAAGGATCCTATCATACCTCTGTAGGTTTTTTGATCTACATTCTTACCATCTTTGTCACTGTCCATTCTTATTGATGTGCTCACAGGTGTTGACAGTGGCTTGTCATTATCAAATCCAAATTTCTTTAAGAGTTCCTTGGTGTACTTAGCTTGGCAGATGTGAGTCCCTTCCTTTCCTTGTTTGATTTGTAGTCCAAGGAAGTAGTTGAGCTCTCCATCATGCTCATCTCGAACTCTCCCTGCATAAGCTTCTCAAAGTACTTGCAAAGAGATTCATCAGTAGAACCAAATATTATGTCATCAACATAAATTTGAACAAACAATATATGTTTGACTTTAGATTTGATGAACAGAGTACTATCTACTTGACCTCTGATAAAACCATGGTTTAATAGAAAAGAGCTAAGCCTTTCATACCAGGCCCTAGGTACTTGTTTTAAACCATATAATGCTTTGTGTAATTTAAAAACATGATTTGGAAATTCAGTGTCATCAAAGCCTGGAGGTTGTTCTACATAAACTTCCTCCTTAATAAAACCATTAAGAAATGCAGACTTTACATCCATTTGAAATAATTTCACATCTAGTGCAGATGCATATGCAAGTAGGATTCTAATAGCCTCAAGTCTAGCCACAGGCGCATAGGTTTCATCGAAATCTATGCCTTCCTCTTGGGAATAGCCTTGAGCTATCAATCTGGCCTTGTTTCTTATGATCACACCAGCTTCATCCAATTTATTTCTGAACACCCATTTGGTGTCAATCACTGGATGATCTGATGGTCTAAGAACAAGTGACCAAACCTGGTTTCTCTTGAACTGATTCAGTTCATCTTGCATAGCTAAAATCTAAGATTTATCAGTGATAGCTTCATTGACTGTTCTAGGCTCTATTTGAGACACAAAAGCTAAATAATCACATGAAATTATGTTATCTCTTGTTCTTACCCCTACAGATGGATCACCAATGATGTTTTCAGGAGGGTGATCTTTCTTGTATCTCCACTCTTTTGGAAGATTTTGATGAAAAATATCTCTTTGTTGGAGGTCTTCCAGAGGTGGATCTTCCTTGTCCTCAATTGATGTATTCTTTAGTTTCTTGGACAATTCATCTGCATCATCATTATCACTATCTTCTTCCTTTCTCAAGGAAGGGTTAGTTTCATCAAAAATAACATGTACTGACTGCTCAATTAATAAAGTACGCTTATTGAACACTTATAACCTTTTGGTTTAGAAGCATACCCCATGAAGATGCCTTCATCTGATTTGGCATCTAACTTACCAATGTTCTTTTGCCGTTGTTGTGGATGAAGCATGGACATCCGAATGTCCTGAAGTGACTGATCTTAGGCTTCTTTCCCTTGAACAATTCATACGCAGTCCTTTTTAAGATAGGCCTGATCATTACTCTATTGATGATGTAACTTGCTGTGTTGACTGCTTCAGCCCAAAAATATCTTGGAAGATCATATTCTGATAACATTGTTCTTGCCATGTCCAATAAAGTCCTATTCTTTCTCTCAGCAACTCCATTCTGCTGTGGTGTCCTTGGTGCTGAGAAATTGTGCTCTATTCCTTGGTCATCACAAAATTTTGCGAAATTATCATTTTGGAATTCTCCTCCATGATCTGACCTGATTCCAATAATGCTGAACTTCTTATCTTTCTGAACCTTTTTACTGAAGCTTACAAAGCTATCAAATGTATCATCTTTGTGTTCCAGAAAGGATACCCATGTGAATCTTGAATAGTCATCTACTATAACGAATCCAAAATTCTTTCCTTCAAGACTTGTGGTCCTCATTGGCCCAAATAAATCCATATGAAGGAGTTCTAAGGGTTTGGAGGTTGTTACCACGGTCTTTGACTTGAAGGATGACTTAGTGTGCATTCCTTTTGCACATGGCCCACAGACACCGTCTATTCTTATGCTGACCTTTGGCAGACCTTCCCCCAGGTTTCTCTTGATTAGCTTTCTCATGCCATCTAGACTGCAGTGGTCCAATCTTCTGTGCCACAGCTCAGTTGACTGCTCTTTGCTGGCTGCTAAACATATGTCTTGATCTTTTAACTGTTCAAGGTAAAGCACGTACAAATTCTTCTCTCTGTTGGCTTCAAAAATCACCTCTCCATCCTTCATAATACTGCATTTGGATTCTTGAAATCTGATCTGATGTCCCTTGTCGCATAACTGGCTAATGCTGATAAGGTTGTGCTTCAGACCTTTTACACATAGAACATCTTCAATTACTATCTTGCCTTTGCTGCTCAATGATCTACTGCCTATCACAGTCCCTTTTCCATTATCTCCACAAGTGACTGTGCCTTCTTCAGCTTCTAAATGGGTAAACAGCCTTCTGTTTCTTGACATATGCTTTGAGCATCCACTGTCCAAGTACCACTTGGATGCCCGAGGTTTTTCCTGAAATGAAAACATCAAGTTTTAGGTACCCAAGTTCTTTTGGGTCCTAATTGGTTAGTGTCATCAGTTTTTCTTTTGATTATCCATCTTTTATGTTTAGTTGGACATGTTATTTTACTGTGACCTAGCTTGTTGCAATGACTACAACATGTTGTTTTAGTTACCTTTTCATATGGAGTATATTTAAAGTTTGATTTATATGCTATCTTGTTCAGGTACGAATTTTGGAGTTGGATATGTTTTAGGGTATATTGTTGTATCTTCATTATCTGGTGGAATGTAACCTAATCCATTCTTCTTTTTGCCTGATCTTCTGGCTCCTCTTAGTATTAAGGAATTTTTACCATTAGTAAATTTTTCTAACGTACTTGATAGTTTATCATTTTCTTCTGTTAGTCTTTTGATTTCCTTTTTTAATTCGTCTGAACTTTCTTGTTTTTCTAATTTTGTTATTTGTGATTTTTATCTTTTAGATTTTCGCATAGCAACTAATTTCTTCTTTTAAGTTCACTAACTTGCTTCTCTAGTTGTTCATTTTCTAATTTTAAATCTAAATTGATATTTTCTAGACTTGCAACATTTTTCTTACTAGCTTTTAATAATTTAGATACTTTTCTATATTTATCATACAGTTTATTAAAACACTACAAGAAAATGCGGGTTTTCCGACGGAAATAATCCGTCGGAAATCCGACGGCATTCCGTCGGAAACTGATCCTTCCGAAAGATTTCCGTCTGAAGCTCGTCGGAAACGGTCAGTCGGAAATTGTTGGTCAGAAATTACCGACAGAAGAGAATTCCGTCGGCAATACGTCGGAAAACGCCGACGGATCTTTCCGTCGGCAATCGGTCGGCAAACGCCGACGGACTAATCCGTCGGCAATACCGTCAGAAATACTGTCAGTATTTACCGACAGACAATCCGTCGGTAAATCAATAAACCCGTCGGAAAATGCCGTCAGAACCATAGACGGAATTACCGACCGATGTTTTCCGTCGGTAATTTAGAATTTCCGACGGAAATTCATCCGTCAGAAAATCCGTCGGAATGTGCTGTATATATATATATATATATATATATATATATATAATTGACAAATAAAAAAAATTTTTCAAACCTGCTACAATATTCATAAATTCACAAATACTCACGATCAACATAAAATACAATAAATATAAAACCATACAGAATAATAAATATAAAAAGTCAAGACAGATCTGCTCGATCGTCTGCTGTCCCTGCCTCGTCATTATCAGGTGCCGGAGGTGGATCCTATATTAAAAAAAATTAATATGAGAAACATTAATAATAATTAAAAGACATATTATTTTCAAAAATTAAATTTAAAATATGTGATTATTTCTCAAGTTTAATTAGATACTATTTTTAGATCCATCGTTTCTTGGGTGTTTTTTAGATCCGTCATTTCAATGCCCAACCCAATCCGGAGATCCAAATTGGATTTCGTCAGTTCCCACACGTCACTTTAACCCACCCGGTCGTGTCGGAGAAAACGGCACGCCGATCCGATCCCTATTTGGGAGTTTGGACCCCCGAGTTGTGTGTTTTGACCCTTTATATATACTTGGGTGTTTTTTAGATCCGTCATTTCAATGCCCAACCCAATCTGGAGATCCAAATTGGATTCCGTCAGTTCCCACACGTCACTTTAACCCACCCGGTCGTGTCGGAGAAAACGGCACGCCGATCCGATCCCTATTTGGGAGTTTGGACCCCCGGGTTGTGTGTTTTGACCCTTTATATATACTTGGGTGTTTTTTAGATCCGTCATTTCAATGTCCAACCCAATCCGGAGATCCAAATTGGATTCCGTCAGTTCCCACACGTCACTTTAACCCACCCAGTCGTGTCGGAGAAAACGGCACGCCGATCCGATCCCTATTTGGGAGTTTGGACCCCCGGGTTGTGTGTTTTAACCCTTTATATATACTTGGGTGTTTTTTAAATCCGTCATTTCAATGCCCAACCCAATCCGGAGATCCAAATTGGATTCTGTCAGTTCCCACACATCACTTTAACCCACCCGGTCGTGTCGGAGAAAACGGCACACCGATCCGATCCCTATTTGGGAGTTTGGACCCCCGGGTTGTGTGTTTTGACCCTTTATATATACTTGGGTGTTTTTTAGATCCGTCATTTCAATGCCCAACCCAATCCGGAGATCTAAATTGGATTCCGTCAGTTCCCACATGTCACTTTAACCCACTCGGTCGTGTCGGAGAAAACGGCACGCCGATCCGATCCCTATTTGGGAGTTTGGACCCCCGGGTTGTGTGTTTTGACCCTTTATATATACTTGGGTGTTTTTTAAATCCTTCATTTCACTGCCCAACCCAATCCGGAGATCCAAATTGGATTCTGTCAGTTCCCACACGTCACTTTAACCCACCCGGTCGTGTCGAAGAAAACGACACGCCGATCCGATCCCTATTTGGGAGTTTGGACCCCCGGGTTGTGTGTTTTGACCCTTTATATATACTTGGTGTTTTTTAGATCCGTCATTTCAATGTCCAACCCAATCCGGAGATCCAAATTGGATTCCGTCAGTTCCCACACGTCACTTTAACCCACCTGGCCGTGTCGGAGAAAACGGCACGCCGATCTGATCCCTATTTGGGAGTTTGGACCCCCGGGTTGTGTGTTTTGACCCTTTATATATACTTGGGTGTTTTTTAAATCCATCATTTCAATGCCCAACCCAATCCGGAGATCCAAATTGGATTCTGTCAGTTCCCACACGTCACTTTAACCCACCCGGTCGTGTCGGAGAAAACGGCACGCCGATCCGATCCCTATTTGGGAGTTTGGACCCCCGGGTTGTGTGTTTTGACCCTTTATATATACTTGGGTGTTTTTTAGATCTGTCATTTCAATGCCCAACCCAATCCGGAGATCCAAATTGGATTCCGTCAGTTCCCACACGTCACTTTAACCCACCCGGTCGTGTCGGAGAAAATGGCACGCCGATCCGATCCCTATTTGGGATTTTGGACTCCCGGGTTGTGTGTTTTGACCCTTTATATATACTTGGGTGTTTTTTAGATCCGTCATTTCAATGCCCAACCCAATCCGGAGATCCAAATTGGATTCCGTCAGTTCCCACACGTCACTTTAACCCACTCGGTCGTGTCGGAGAAAACGACACGCCGATCCGATCCCTATTTGGGATTTTGGACCCCCGGGTTGTGTGTTTTGACCCTTTATATATACTTGAGTGTTTTTTAGATCTGTCATTTCAATGCCCAACCCAATCCGGAGATCCAAATTGGATTCCGTCAGTTCCCACACGTCACTTTAACCCACCCGGTCGTGTAGGAGAAAACGGCACGCCGATCCGATCCCTATTTGGGAGTTTGGACCCCCGGGTTGTGTGTTTTGACCCTTTATATATACTTGGGTGTTTTTTAGATTCGTCATTTCAATGCCCAACCCAATTCGGAGATCCAAATTGGATTCCGTCAGTTCCCACACGTCACTTTAACCCACCCGGTCGTGTCGGAGAAAACGGCACGCCGATCGGATCCCTATTTGGGAGTTTGGATCCCCGGGTTGTGTGTTTTGACCCTTTATATATACTTGGGTGTTTTGTAGATCCGTCATTTCAATGCCCAACCCAATCCGAAGATCCAAATTGGATTCCGTCAGTTCCCACACGTCACTTTAACCCACCCTGTCGTGTCGGAGAAAACGGCACGCCGATCCGATCCCTATTTGGGAGTTTGGACCCCCGGGTTGTGTGTTTTGACCCTTTATATATATTTGGGTGTTTTTTAGATCCGTCATTTCAATGCCCAACCCAATCCGGAGATCCAAATTGGATTCCGTCAGTTCCCACACGTCACTTTAACCCACTCGGTCGTGTCGGAGAAAACGGCACGCCGATCCGATCCCTATTTGGGAGTTTGGACCCCCGGGTTGTGTGTTTTGACCCTTTAGACTTAAGTTTTTTTAAGATCCGTCAATTGAACGCCCTTTACACTTATGTTAGGTTAATTAATTTAGATTTCTTTTTTTTCCCTGTTGACATTCTTTAGTGGTTTCATCTCATCCAAAGTATATAAAATTAATACTAATACTGACCTGAGGTGCTGACTGTGTGGGGCGTACTCCCTGCATGGCTGAGATCAACTGCTGAACCATATCGCCGAACTGCGTATGTAGCTCTATCTGCTGTGTCTGTAGATGTGCCCGTAGCTTTTCCCGAATGAGGCCTCTAATCTCCTCTACACCACTGACGGGGGGGCGCAGTAGATGAACTCGCGTATGCCGGAGAAGTGATCGAACTCGCATATGAGGACAACACTGGATGAGTATCCATGCTGTCCCCAAAGCCGTACACTCGACCCTTCCTCGGCCCTCCCGCTGCGTCGACTCAAGCCTCCGGATCCAAGTCTGGCTGGGGAGTGCCCTCTGCATAGCGCTCCGCCATCGTCCTGTCATAGGTCTCCTGCAGAACAAATTAAAATTACATTATTGTCCATAAATTATTTGAATATCTTAATGAATTCATAATTTATAGCTTGACTTACAGCGATCGTACGGGCACTCTCGCTAACATAGTCATCCGTCCCCTTCCGCTTATGAGTTCGATCAAATAACTCACGAAATGTAGGGGCACGCTTGAACTCGTGATGCTTACAATTCAAAAAAATTAGTTAGTTTCACACAATAATAATCAATGTATTAAGCAATTGAACAATAATATGCTTACCAATTTTTGACTATGGGTCGCATAAGATACAGACCCACTAGTATGCACATTCTTCTTCGGATGAGTTGATCGGTTGCGTATTGTCGCCTGTGACCGCTGCTGCCATGGTCCAGCAGCCCAACGCTCATAAAGGGACACCTAATAGTCCCTCCTCAGCCAAACAGGGCCGTAATCTAGCCAAGCCATAGGATCCCGATTGCCTGTGGTCTTCATTGCCTTGTCCCGAGCCTCCCACATCGACTTTCTTAAATTAGTCTGGGCAGTAGACTCCCAGAGTGCGAGCTCGAGGGAGATCCTCGGGTCTCGTGAACGCGAACCTCCGCTGTAAAGAAATAAATTACTCAACTTTCTGCACTAACAGAGAGTAATTAAATAAATATTTTAACTCGTGTAAACATTAAAAATACCGTGAACATGTCAAATAACAAATCCCGGACGGCACCGGGACTCTCTCCATGCATCCATTGGTCCTGGAATATGTGCGTGGACCAACGTCGTAATATAACGGGAAGCAGAACCGGGATCTATCTTCCCCCTGCAATTGCACATTAATTGTGTACATGAAATGTATAACATAAATAACAAATATAGTAACTTTGAAGTGATCAACTTTACCCTGAGATTCAACATGGTTGTCGTCCCGGTAGCTGAGGCCCCTCCTCAGCTACTGGATGCTGGCTCTCCACCTCTGTTGAAAACAATTTAGTACACTATTATTGTATAAATTACAAGAAACAACATACTAATCTATGAAAACATACATGTACCTGGTGGTGAGGAAGAAGGGAAAGGTGGCACTGCTCGCGTGCTCTCGCGGGAGGCGGTCCCTGCAAAATTATATACACATTAGAAAATATGAATTTAAATTGAACAACAATATATACGTATACCTGTCGCATGGACGACCAGCGTGGACGGGGAGGCAGTCCCTGCAAATTGTATGTACGTTAGATCTCGTGAATTTAATATGAACAATGATATCCATCTGGTTCTTTGTGTACATATGTATATACCTGTCGCTGGGACGACCGGCGCGGACGGGGAGGCAGACCCTGAGAAATTATATGTACGTTAGATCTCCTGAATTTAATATAAACAATAATATATAGAGTTTTGTGTTTACATATACATATACCTGTCGTGGACGGGTTCGCGGACCCTCGGCCAACGGACGTGGAAACCGTCCGACTCCGTCCTCCACGTACCATATCTCTATTGAGATAAATAAAGATATAACATGTCATCAACACTCAAATTTAAAATAGCAATTTAATATGAACATATAATTAGCAACAATAGGAAGTTCTTACAAAATATAGGGTATATTATCTATATTCATCATCAGATGCTGAAGATATGTTTAATTTAGCATCATCTTCGTCATCATCCTCTAATTCATCCTCATCATCCCGGGAGTCTTCCTCCACATCAGACTCCACCCTCCGCTCAAGGTCTTGTGGGTCAACTTCTTCCTGTTCGTTACCCTTATGTAAGCAAATTGTTTCATTTATATCATGAACACTGAACTGCGTAGAAGCTGCCAACTCTCGTGTGTCACTCGATCTGATTGAAAAAATTGTCATTAACACCTTCGAGCTCATCATCAGCCGGGAGAAGCTCATACTCAGGGAATAGCCTTGATTTCACTCTACATGCAGCCCACCAATCTCTTAATTTGAGGGATGAATAATTTGAATAATAAACTTGTTGAGCTTGTGCCGCCAGAATGAATGGCTCATATGTACTCAACTTGGACTTATGCTTGACATCGACAATTCCATATGTTGTCTCATGACGAATAGATGTCGGATCAAACCAATGACACTTGAAGAGAAATACATTGTTGTCTTGTCCCAAAAATTGCAGTTCAATGACTTCTTCGAGAATGCCATAATAGTCTATTTCATTTTCATTGTAGGCACTTCCCTTCACACATACTCCGCTGTTCATCGTAGACTTATTCCGTCCATAATCTCTCGTGTGAAATCTGTATCTATTCACAATGTAGCCTGGATAGACACGTACAATCTTTGAGGGGCCATAACTGATCTCTGAGACTCTTGAATCGGTAATAAAACCTTGTTCAACCTATTATCAAAAAAATAGACAGACATTGACAATTACAACAACTAAATATGCATAAGAACATAACACTTATGTTTCAAAATATTTAGACACATACTCGAGATCTTAACCAAGTAGGAAAGGACTTCTCCCTTCCTTTTCAACCTGCACGTCAGCTAGACGTGGATTCCGTTGCAGTATGACCGAGTCAAACTCTCTGCAATGTAAATGTCACACAACCTTTTAGTTCTGCAGCATTGCAATCAAATGATGTACATCATAAGTGTTGAGAGCTTACTCAATGTAGGGTCTAGTTCTGCGCAATTCATGAAGATGTAGATCTCCGCAGCTACCAACTCTCTGTCTTCCAGTGCGCGAGTAGAAGAATATCCGAACGCCCGTCCGGGACACTTGAATACAGAGAGTCGGTCCGACACATTAGAATCTCCACCATCATCATTACGTGGAGGTTGAGTGTGTCGGGTCGTATTTCCGTGTCAAAGTACATCGAACAGAAGTTTGATATCTCCTCAATGAGGTACGCCTGGGTAATGGAGCCCTCAACTTGTGCTTTGTTGCAGACTTTCATCTTAAGATCGTGCATGCACCTACGACAATAATTCAAATGCATATATATGAAATATAAAAGATCGTCGTAATGTGAATAAATTGAGATATAGAAATATACCTCTCAAACGGATACATCCATCGAAATGTACTGGTCCTCCGACCCTAGCCTCATATGGCAAATGGATGATTAGGTGCTCCATTGAATCAAAGAATGCTGGAGGAAATATCTTCTCTAATTTGCAGACTGTCTGTATTATATTTTGCTCCATATTTTGCAAGTCATGAAGTCTGACTTCTGATGCAGATAAAATCCTGAAGAATTGACTCAGCTCAGTCATTGCTCTCCCATATTTGCTTCGGCAACAACTCACGAAAAGCAAGTGGCATCAGTCTTTGCATAAAAACATGGCAGACATGACTCTTCATTCCGTATATTTTTCCCTCGTTGACATTTACACAACGGGCAATATTCGAGACATATCCATCCGGAAATCTCAATTGCTTCAACCATTGCAACACTTCCTTAATCTGTCTGGTCCCAAGCACATATGCAGCTTTAGGTTGCACCACTTTTCCACTAACATGCTGCAGCTCTAGTTCTGGACGTCTGCAAAGTACTTTCAAATCCAAACGTGCCTTGACGTTATCCTTCGTTTTGCCTTTGACATCCATAACTGTGTTGAACACATTATCAAAAACATTCTTCTCTATATGCATGACGTCTATGTTATGTCGTATCAAAAGTGTTGACCAATAAGGCAATTCTCAAAAGATGTTTTGCTTCACCCAATTGTGATCCTTCCCAAAGCCAGGGATTTTTCGGGTACTACCAGCTAGTTGTCTTACAGTCGGTAAGTTCTGGACCCGCCTCGCCATGTTTCCACCAGACACCCGTTCCATATCTACCTCCTCTATCACAATTGTATTTTTCATAAAAGAATCCTTTTGCTTTCGGAAAGATGGTCAATCGGTAGAAACCGACGATGACAATCGAACCACATGATTTTCTCCCAGATTTCAACACAAATGATTTAGAATCCTCCATGCAATAAGGACATGCCAACCTCCCATGTGTGCTCCAGCCAGATAACATGACGTACGCTGGAAAGTCACTTTTTGTCCACATTAATGCATCCTTCAAATTGAAATTCTGTTTTCTGGATACATCATAAGAGAGAACCCCACTGACCATAACAATTTCAGCTCATCAATCAACGGTCTAAGATATATGTCTATATTTTTCCTGGACTTTTTGGACCCGGAATCAGCAATGAAAGGAACAGATTCTCACGCTTCATGCACATGCATGGCGGAAGGTTATACGGTGTTAGGAATACTGGCCAACATGAGTAAGATGCCACCGAGCCTCCGAATGGATTGAAACCGTCTGTGCATAAACCCAGCCGCACGTTGCGTGGATCCCTTGAGAAGTAAGGATGACTACGGCTAAAATGAGCCCAAGCTTCACCATCGGCAGGATGACTCATTTCACCTTCGCCACGACGGACTCTTTCCGCATGCCAAGTCATATGTGCAGCTGTCTTCGAGGACATGAACAACCGCTGCAATCTGGGTGTGATCGGAAAGTACCGCAATGACTTATACGGAACATCCTTCTGCTTTGACTTGTCCCCTCTCTTGGGCTTGAATCTATCATGTTTACAAATACAGCATGATGTCTTATCTGCATCATCTTTGTAGTACAACATACAGTGATTCGGACATGAATCAATTTCATAAAACCAAGCCCCAGATCATTCACCATCTTCTTCGCACGGTAAAAGTCAGCAGGTAACCTCTCTGATTGAGGAAGCATGCTCTTGACGAGTAAGAGAAGCCGGTCAAAACAACTCTCGCTCATATGAAATTCAGATTTCAAATTCAGTAGCTACGACACTGCAGACAACCGTGTATGCTTCTCACAACCATCCCATAATGGCTCATCAGCATCTCAAAGTAACTGATAAAATCTCTGAGCTGTATCATTCGGCACTTCTTCATTTGTTTGATCTTCATGAATATTGAACTCCGGACCAGCAGCATCGACAACCATGTCTACGTACGTACTTGTGGAGGCAAAGTAATTAGCTGGTGCAGACGACTGAATATTCAACTCACCATGAGACGACCATAACTTATAATGGGCAACAAATCCTCTCGTATACAAATGTCGATATCCACTTTCTGTTCTTACAAGCCGAACACGGACATCGGATGTTACCCATCGAATCAACTGCTACTGATGAATTACTCAATGCAAACTCAATAAAACTGTCAACTCCGTCTTTAAACTCCTCGGTCACAACTCCATTCACTATTCCACGGTACATCCATGACCGATTCTCATAAGACATTTTTCCTACACAGATTAAATGTCATGTCACGAGTTAAAATCCAACACACCCTCACATCATTCGAGTAAGTCAAAATGAATAGGTAGGATATTATTAAGATTATCACTTTTTACCCACATCTGTAAATATTTGATCGCACTCAGATGACCATTTACTATGTGTTTGTATTATTTGCTGAAAATTTCGGCAGCATCTCCCCACATCTCTCCTATACCAAAAATATTTATTGATTAAGATATTTCTTAAACACTTACTAATAAGTGGTTAAGAAAATATTCTAAATCAATAAAGGTATATCAGAGAGGAGTGAGTAGACGCACTCGAAATTTTCAACAAATAATACAAACACATAATAAATGACCACCTAACTACGATCAAACATTCACAGCTGTCCAAAACGGGACAATCAAGACTTTGAGTTAGATATACACGTTCTCATCATTGAAATAAGACTCGTGCACATCAATCTCAAAGTCTTGAACGGGAAGGTTCATTGACACGGCTTAACACGCACTCGTGAGGTGTGTGCAGTGAAAAAATGCTATACATGCATAGATCAAATTTAAAACCCAAATAAATATGAAGGAATATGAAAACAAATCATACATGTGAACAAGTGCAATAATAAACAAATTCATACATACATGTACATGAATTACATATAAACATGTGCAATACTAAACAAATATATTAAAATAAGATGTGTAATACTAATCATTAAACTGAAAGTGAACAATTAAACGTAAAAGAAACTAATATCTAGAAGGAAGAGTTTGTACTAATTTTTTTCCCCTAAATTGGGATGTTTGAGTTGAGGTGTTTTAAAGTCCCAAAAACTCTGTTCAACAATAGAAAAAGTGCTATGTTTGGAATTCCTTCGATCTGGGCCACCGTATCACTCTCTGCTTCTCACTCACAGCTCTCCTCCCTCTTATTCAAATTTAAAAAATAACATTAGAAATATGTGCACTTCCATATTGATGGCGACAAAAATAGAATCATGGTTAATCGAGTGAGATCTAAGTGTCTATCCATTTGTACACTTTTGTACACCTATTGCATGTTGGATAGGGGTGTAAACGGAACCCTATATCTCAATATTTCGACTTGATTCTGATAAAAATATCGGTTTCAAAATTGAAAAATGATACCGATAGTTTATCGAAATTGGTATCGAATATTCTTATAAATTATCAAAATCGGACCGAAATTGAAAAACAACAAATCGAAATAGGTATTGATTATTTCGATAAATTATCCATAAACTTAAAAGAAAAAAAAATGGTAAACACTTTAACTTATCGAAATTTTGGTTCCGATAATATTATCAGAATCGGAATGGAATCAGAATTAACCATTCCGATATTATCAGAACCGAAACTATATTTCGATTATCAAAATCAGAATCTATGTTTCTGATTCTGAACCCCACCCGTTTACAGTCCTATATTGTTGGGTGCTTTTTAAGGATACTTCTCCTAAGACAGATTGATAAAATTTGAAAAGAGAGATGTGAGTCTAGGGTTTAGTTTTTTTTATGTATAAATATGATGACGAATATTTAATCTTGTAAGACCTAAGATGTACAATAGAAATCTTACCCTGATGACAAACTTATTAATTACCTTATGAACCGATTTGATAACCGATTAAAAAGACTCATCTTAAATAGGCCAAAAATAAATTAACAAGACGGACAGTCTATCCCCCCTCTAAACTAATACTAATGACTTTAAACTACAGTGCAGGGGTGGGGGTCGTGGAGGGGGAGGGGGCCGGAAGTGGGAGGGAGGCTGGCAGGGGTGGGGGTCGTGGGAGGGGGAGGGGGACGGAAGTGGAGGGGGGCTGCAGGCAGGGGTGGGGGTCGTGGAGGGGGAGGGGGCCGAAAGTGGAGGGGGCTGGCAGGGGTGGGGTCGTGGGAGGGGGGGGGGGAAGTGGGAGGGGGCTGCAGGCAGGGGTGGGGTCGTGGAAGGGGGAGGGGGCCGGAAGGGAGGGGGCCGGAAGTGGGAGGGGGGCTGGCAGGGTGGGGGGGTCGTGGTGGAGGGGAGAGGGTCGGAAGTGAGGGGGGCTGGCAGGGGTGGGGGTCGTGTGGGAAGGGGAGGGGGCCGAGTGGGAAGGGGAGGGGGGCCGGGTGCAGGGGGGAGGGGGGCTGGCAGGGGTGGGGGTCTGTGGGAAGGGAGGGGGCCGGGTGGAAGGGGAGGGGGGCAGGGGGGAGGGGGGGGGGGTCGCGCAGGGGGGAGGGGGGGCCGGGTGGGAAGGGGAGGGGGCGTGTGCAGGCAAGGTGGGGGGGGGGGGGGGGAGGGGGGGCCGGGTGGGGGGGGGTGCGAAGGCGAGGTGGGAGCGGAGGAAGGTGGCGGGGCTGGGGAGAGGGGGAGGTGGAACTCACCGGGAGAGGGGCCCGGCGGCGAGCGGCGCAGCGGCGGCGGCGAAGGCGCAGCGGCGTCGGCGAGAGAGAGAGAGAGAGAGAGAGAGATAGATGAGAGAGAGAGAGAGAGAGAGAGAGAGAGAGAGAGAGAGAGAGAGAGAGAGAGAGAGAGAGATAGAGAGAGAGAGAGAGAGAGAGAGAGAGAGGAAAGAGGGGGTTTGGCGGGTGAAGGCATAGGAAATTTACCGACGGATATTCCGACGGTAACATGTTCGTCGGAAGATCCGTCGGTATTATTTAATTACCGACGGATATTGCCGATGGACATATTTCCGTCGGAACTTCTGACTATTATCCGACGGACATATAGCCGTCGGAATATCCGTCGGAATTATCGACGGAAAAATCCGTCGGAAATATCCGTCGGTAAGCCTGCTTTCTCTTGTAGTGAAAGTATCTTCTATGTTATCTGAATCAGAATCATTACAGGAATCAAAGGATGAGTCAGAGGTTACCTTTTCTGCGATGTCTGCCATGAAGGCTAGGTTAGCCTTTTCTCTTCTTCCTCACTGTTTGAGCTTGACTCGCTATCGAGTCACTGCTGTTGTCCCAAGCTGCTGCCATGGCTTTCTTCTTATATCTTCTGAACTTTCTTGAACTGTCCTTCTTTCTGAATTCAGATTTCTTGAGCTTTGGACACTCTGCCTTGATGTGTCCTAGCTTCTTACACTCATAACAATTGGTTCATTCTTCTTGATGTCCTTTGCTTCAGGTTCTTGAAATCCTTTCCCTTTTTGAAGTATCGTCTGCCAGATTGATACTTCTTTTTCTTAGCCATATCCGTTGTAGTCTCCTAGACAGCATTCTTCTTCATCTTCACTGTCTTCACTACTGGCTTCATCTTCTGATTGTTCCTCAGAGCTGCCTTCTGCTACTTTGAGGGCATTTGTGTGCTTCTTTCTAGTAGATGATTATCCTAATCTCTCCATGTTTATCTCATGGGCCATGAGGACCTAATGAGCTTTTCCAATGACATCCTTTTCAGGTCATGGCTTCTTCTATAGTTGTTACCTTGGGAGTCCAAGAAGATGGTAGGGATCTAAGAATTTTCTTACCATATCTCCCATCTCATAGCTTTTTCCTAATCCTGCTAACCCGTTGGTGATGTCTGTAAATCTGCTGAACATTTGGGTTATAGATTCTCCTGGCTGCATCTGGAACCTTTCATATTGGGTCACCAGAATGTCTATCTTGGTTTCCTTGACTTTGTCGGTGGCCTTCATAAGTGATCCTGAGCTTTTCCCACATTTCCATCGCAGATTTGCAGGCTGAACTCTGTTGAATTCTTTCTTGCTAAGTGCACAGCATAATATGTTCTTAGCTTTGCAGTTGAGAAAGATCTTCTTTCTATCATCTTCTGTCCAGTTGTCTCTGTTGTTTAGAACAACTAGATCACCTTCTTCTACTATGGACCATATTTGGAAATCGAATCCTTGTAGGAAGTATTCCATTCTTGTTTTCTAGTAGGTGTAATCTTCTCCGTCGAATAGCGGTGGCTTGTTTACTGACTGACCTTCTAAGTGACCTTGGGCTGCCATTTGATCTTTTCTCTTCAGATCGTTGGATCTTCTTCTTTGTCGAAGAGACTAGCTCTGATACCATTTGTTGCCCAGCTAGAAAGCCCAGAGGGGGGGGGGTGAATGGGATTCTTAAAAATTATTTAACATTCAAAACCTGTTCACAAAACAGTCACACAAAACACACTTTGCAGATTGTTAGTGTTAGTGATTCGAAAGATCAAACACACAAAAGCAATCACACGACATAAAGAATTATCCTGGTTCGGATCTTCTCTCCTTAGGAGTCCTACGTCCAGTCCCTGAGTAATATCTCATGATTTCACTAACAAGGGTACAGTCCCCCTTAAGGACACTACAGCACCCAACACCCCCTGGTCTTCTTCAACTGAGGGAAACAACACACTGGATACCCCACTAGGTCTTCCTTCACAACAGAATGGAAACAACACAAGAGAATGTGTTCAAAGAGATGATGCCCCAGATCAAGCTTATAGAACACTGCTTGATCTGAAGCAAGGACTGAGAAGAAAGAGATCTACAATCAAGGACTCTTCTCAGAACAAAAAGCTCTCTCACAGATCTGAACTTAGCACAGAGAGCAAGAGCTAAGACTAATGGGAGTTTTTGCTTGGCTCTACGAAAAGCTTGCAGAAGATTGAAGGTGTTGAAAAACTTCTTGTTCTCTAACTGTTCTACTTCTCCTCTTCTTCAGAAACTTCATTCTTCTATATATCATCATTTGAAATTCGAACGTTGAAGTGTCTGTTGTCTCTATGCATAAGTATACGTTAGACTGCTTGACACTTGGAAGCTTTCAGTCAATAGTTCTTTATCTTTTCATGCACGCAAAGAGAGAGAGGATCTTCTGTATTCTTCTTTGGCTTCTATTTTGTCCAACATTGTATGACGGATGCTGTCAGAGACCTGCACATATTTAAAGCTTGAACAGTAGACAACTAAGCTGTTTCTTGTTGTCAGTCAACGTCAGAACGAATGTTCATTAAAATAGTAATGCCATTTTGTTGTTCTAAAAGATCTTTACAGAGAATATACAATAATGGAAGATATTGTCTGCATGCATGCAAAGATACGTACTATCATAAAATGCATGACTGTCAAAAGATATACGTGAAGACTTAACTTTTCAATGTTTTCAAAGATTAGCTCGAAAATCGAATCGATGCTTCCATAAAATCGTTATATATGACTTATAAAATCGTTGTGAAGTTATAAACAAGTCGATGTACAAATCGTTATGATGTTATGAACAAATCGATGTACAAATTATTAAGATTTATGAACAAATCGATGTACAAATCGTTAAGATGTTATGAACAAATCGATGTACAAATCGTTAAGATGTTATGAACAAATCGATGTACAAATCGATATGATGTTATGAACAAATCAATGTACAAATCGTTAAGATGTTATGAACAAATCGATGTACAAATTATTAAGATGTTATGAACAAATCGATGTACAAATCGTTAAGATGTTATGAACAGATCGATGTACAAATCGTTAAGCTTAAGAAATCGATGTAAGACCAAATCGTTGTTCTCCACTTAAGAAATTGATGTGAGACCAAATCGTTGTTCTCACTTAAGAAGTCGATGTGAGACCAAATCGTTGTTCTCACTTAAGAAATCGATATGAAAGTAAATCGTTATGATCACTTAAGAAATCGTGTGAGGGCAAGTCATTGCGATCACTTAACGAATCGTTGTGAGGGCAAGTCGTTGCGATCACTTAACGGATCGTTGTGAGGGCAAATCGTTGCGATCACTTAACAAATCGTTGTGAGTATGAAATCGTTATGATCGTTATGAGACTAAGGAAATCGATGTGTACTTAGACAAATATTGATGCTTTGTTATAGTGTGATGAATACTTACTTGATTGGCTTGTTTTCCCTTGGTTTTATTTCATGTGCTTAAACTTCATAGAAAATGTGTTAGTAACATTTATCATACTTTTGTTAATCACCAAAATAGATGTGTAATTTATTTAAATTACATGGAGATAGACTGATCATCAAACGTGGCCTCAAGCTAAAAAAATTAATGCATTAATCATTAAAAGCTATGTATATCAGAAAGAAAATAATTCTTTCAGGATATAACTTAGGTTATTTTGGGTTGAAGAGTAGGATAATTAAATAGCTCAAGTAACATGAACTGAAGAGCAAAGAGGTAACATGGATTGAAATGCATAGTAATTCTGTAATTTGGCTTGTTTAGAATTATCTATGTTAGCATAAGAATCTCAATAACATAATCCTAACAAATCTTTTTCTTAGTTCATAACAAAACCCTAGCTAGACTCCCTCCTCCTCACTTTGCCTGAATGCAAACCTAGCCTGAAGGAGGCAGGAAATAAGGTATATTAATAGACTCTCCTATAGTTTAGCCAAATTGACCTAAGAGATCATTTGGTATTAATTACAATAGACAAAGAGGATTAGTTTGTTGTTGGTACAATTTCTTAGGTGTCAAGGTGGAACTTCTAAATTACCATGGGTTAAAATAAACCAAACCACAAATCAAGGATTGCACATCTAAGTCAGTTCTGAGAATCGATTTTTAATGATCTTTAAGTGGTCAAAAGATGGAGCGATTCTTATCTTCATATTATTTATTGAGATTTTCAGTCTTACTGTAACGTCGCACGTTTTTCGGATCCTTTTGGATCTTGTGTTCAATACTTGTGAGGCCAATATGTGGCCAATGTGGCTTGTGATCGGTGATCGCGAATATTTTTGGGGCTTATTGGGCCGACAGTTTGGGCCCGTTGCACCCTGGAATTCTCTGTCTGTGAACGCGACAGAGGGGGTCGCCGCGTTCTGAACGCGACCGCCCTTCCCGTCGCATTCTGAAAATCGCTAGGGATCGGCGATCGTCTACATGTGCGCTGCGTGTTGCCCGCTGGGCGACTTGCAGACATCAGCTCTTGGGAAGGCGACGCCTAACCCCGTCGCGATCAGGTCGCGACAAGGCGATACATCGCGTTCTCAACCGCAAGCGGTGCTTAAACCCTGCTGGCCAGAACAGAGCACGGTATGCTCTGTTCGGCCAGGGGGAGGTGCTGCACGGGTTTCCTGGGGATTTTCAGCATGGGAGCTTGCAGAGTGGTGTGTTCTCGCCGCGGGAAGCTCACGTGAAGCGGGAGAAACGCCGAGAAATCGTCGGATTGCGTATTCTTCGCGGAGGTAGGGTAATTCCTCCCATTTTTGGGCTATAGATCGCGGATGACAATCGTTCGACTTGTTATTTGCGTTTCTAACAATAGATACCATGATTAGGGACTCACAAAAGCATGAAAAACACGAATTAAGGGTGGTTTGCATAGCATAGAATGGTAATCCGTGGAGAGGATCCCAGATTAGGGTTCCTGTCTGTGAAGGCGACAGAACCCCCTGTCGCGATCTGAACGCGACAGGTCGACCCGTCGCATTCAGGTGGGGAACGCAACATGTTGGTGCGTCACGTTCATGTGGTGAACGCGCCATATCGGGCTGTCGCGTTCTGAAGGCGACACAGGCCCATGTCGCAACCACAGTCGAGTGATCTGAATATGTATGATTTACGTGATATGATTATCCGATTATTATTATTTGATGTATTTGGTAATACCATGCGCTGCAATGGCACCAGTGGCGCTCTGAGAGCACGTGTTTACGAGGCTAGCGTGTCGGTTACGTAGCTAGCTAGTGGTTTACATGTTGGCGTGGTATGCACGCGAGTCGCATTGTGTTCACCTGTTGTGGATAGTCGGTACTCGTGATTGTTGTGATGATTCACGTGGTTTGTGTGGTGCGCACGTGGTTTTGTGTGCGCGGCAGGTAGTACGACGCCTACCGTTGTTACCTCTCCAGTTGGGTGCCCCAGGTTCTTTGTGAGCCAGGCTGTTAGCTCAGGGCTTGTCCCGGTACATGTGTTGTACCATTGAGGTCTGTGTCGTCTGTCCTGGACACCCTCACTCCTTCGCTTGAGTTGTACGTCCGGCTGAGGGAAAGACGACAGTGGGACAATGACTCTTGAGTTTGTTTTTAGTCACTTGTAGCGCGCTCTTAGTTGGGGGTACGGACACCAATAGTCGACACTGGTCCCCAGCTAGTCCTTTCCAGTGTCTCACTCTAGGGTGCTCCGGCCAGAGACCCCAGAGGTGCCAGGCATGGGCCTGCGGCTGTGTACCCACATGAGTGGTGTTTAGTTGGACTCCACAGTTGTTTGACTTTTTCACGTAGAGCGGCAGCTGGACCTTTCGTCCGTGGCTGCGAGACTGAGAGGTAGACCTGTGTTTGTTTGTCCGAGTCAGTTACTGGTGTCGCGAACCAGTCTACGTGGCTCGAGTGTGGCGGTCTCTACTTTAGCCCATACACGTAATTGAGTTTTGCCGTTTATTTACTTACTTTGTTTAATATAGTTGGCAAATGGTAAGCATATTTATTGCTTTAATAAACTACATGGTTGTGCTATAAATTGCTAGTATATGTTACTGCTTTCGTACTTGTGTATGGTTTGCTCGAATTGGGGGAGTTCCCTACTGAGCCAGTGACTAGTGAGGCTCACCCCTACTCCCCACAGGCGAGGGCGAGGAGGAGGTTTTGTTACCATCTTCCAGTTCAGGGCCGCGCCGTAGCGGTGTTGGGTCAGCGCCTCCAGTAGTGTAGCTTCTGTAGCAGAGTGCTTTCTTTCTTCAGTTGTACCAGTTTACCTCGGGGTATGCCCCAGGCTCCTGTACTTTCTTGCACTTTTGTTGAAATTTGGCTATGTAAATCTTGTACCTTTATATATGAAATGGTGATTCATATATGTGAGCATGTGTGTTCCTTTCTGTTTTCACGGACTCGTATGTGGTATCCCTTGCAAGGCTACGGCCCGTTCGCGGAGGTGGGCGCATGTCAAGTTCGTTATTGGTTTAACGGGCTAGAGCGAGGCGTTCTGCCATAGTTGGTATCAGAGCGAGGTCCTGTAAATATAAAGGAACCACAAAGTTACATAGCCTTATTTCTACACTTGTACACTGCTGGTAGCTGACCCTGGTTTTGTAATGACCAGTTTTATTATGATTGTTATGTTATTTGTGTAGGAAGTTGAGATGGCTGATAGAAGAGACTGGGTGGTGGAGGAGAGAGGACCCTGAGGAGTCCACTCAGTGTATGATCGAGAGGATTTGGGAAAGCCTCACCGATTTCGATGAGGATGGATCAGCAGGCACCGGTACCTCCAGCAGCAGTACCACCAGTGCTGGAGTACCTTTGACCCCAGTTGCACCACACCAGGGGTGGAGGTACCTTATGTGCACCTGTACCACACAACCAGTAGTGGCAGCAGAAGACCGGTGATGCAATTGAAAAGTTTTTGAGGTTGTAGCCGCCCACTTATACAGGAGGGCCGAATCCAGATACGGCAGAGCACTGGATTCATGAGATTGAAAGGGTCTTTACGACCATGAGGTGTCCAGCAGTGGACATAGTTATGCTAGCTGCATACCAGTTGAGAGGTTTTGCGCAGCAGTGGTGGCGACTGAAGATGCAGACTGCCTTTGCAGGTAGGACAGAGGAGGTTATTACCTGATCGGAATTTATCGAGGCATTCAATGACACATTCTTTCCACTTCAAGTGCAGCAGTGAAAAGAGAGTAATTTCGGACACTTCAGCAAGGTAATACCTCAATTTTAGAATATCAGATGCGATTTATGGCACTTAGCCGTATGTGCCTTAGTAGTATCGATAATGCTATGATGGTTGAGTATTTTATCGGGGTTTAGGGGAAGAGTTGCATAATGTGGTGATACCGTTATGTGTAGAACAGTTGAAGAAGCAGCCCAGAGAGCAGCTACCTTGAGAGGTCTATTCGGGCTCGACAGGCAAGCGGGTCAGGTTTGGGTAGTTTCCGGCTACCCCAGCAGGCGGTAGGAGGTAGTAAGGGGAAAAGCACCAGCAGACCTTCAATCTTCATGTTTTGGTAAGTGGGGTCAGAAATTAAAGCAAGTATTTAAAGGCAAAGGAAGAGGAGGCGTCAGCAGTTCCAGCAGGGGCATGGCTATAAGCCAGAGGTAGAAGAATCGCAGCAGAGGACAGCTAGGCAGCCTACTATTCCACCAGGTTACAGGTGTTATAATTGTAATCAGCCGGGGCATTTGATCCGTAATTGCCCCTATCCGAGAGAATATGGGTATGGTAGAGGTGTTCAGCAGCAGCAGCAGCCCCAGTAGTCATTAGCAGGTCGTGGTGGAGATGCACCACAGTAGCGAGGTAGGGGCCGGGTTATGGCTATCACCCGTGCCCAGGCAGAGGCATCGAACATGATAGAAGGTACAATACCTATTTATGATTTTTCAGCCAGAGTTCTATTGATTCGAGTGCTTCTCATTCTTTCATTTCCGAAGAATTTTTGGATTGTATGGCTCATCCTCTAGAAGAAAGTCATGTGAATTAGTAGTGGAGGTTCCCTCGGGTGAGTTTATGCTCACCTCGGCTACATAGATGAAGCTCTTGTTGTGGTTCAAGGGAACCATGCCGGGCGGGTTGTTTGCTCGTCAGTTGACTGATTATGATATTATCTTGGTATGGACTGGTTAGAGGCATATGGAGCTATGCTAGATTGCAAGAAGAAAAGAATCAGGTTTGTCACCCCAATGGTACAGTGTTTGAATATCAAGGTATGCCCTTTCGTATTCTAAGTTTATAATTTCTGCATTAAAGCTAGAAAATTAGTAACGAGGGATGTGTAGCTTACTTAGCTCAGTGAGTCTGGTTGAGACTGGTAAGTCAGTAGAAGCAGTTCCCGTGGTTAGGGAATTTGTAGATGTTTTTCTGGATGATTTGCCGGGTTTAGCTCCACACAAAGAAGTGGACTTTACCATTGAGTTGTTGCCAGGCACCATGCCGATCTCTAAAGCACCATATCGGATGGCGTCAGTAGAACTTAAAGAATTGAAAAAGCAGTTAGAAGAATTGCTGGAAAAAGGGTTCATTAGGCGAGTCACTCCCCATGGGGGCGCCGGTGTTGTTTGTAAAAAGAAATATGGAAGCTTTAGAATGTGTATTGATTACAGGAGATGAATGAAGTGACCATAAAGAATAAGTACCCTTACCTAGAATTGATGATCTTTTGATCAGTTGCAATCAGCTAAGGTATTTATAAAATTGACTTAAGGTCAGGGTACCATCATTTGAGAATTAGAGAGGGTGATATTGATAAAACAACATTTAGAACCCGATATGGTCACTATGTTTTGTGGTTATGCCATTTGGGCTAACCAATGCTCCTACAACATTTATGGATCTGATGAACAAAATTTTCATCCATATTTGGACCAATTTATTGTGGTCTTTATAGATGATATTCTGATTTACTCACATCTGAAGAGCATGAAGCGCATTGAGATTTGCCTTGCAGTTATTAAGAGATGATCAGTTGTTTGCCAAATTCAGTAAGTGTGAATTTTGGCTAAAAGAGATCCAGTTCTTGGGCCATGTCATTTCACTGAGGGAAGGGGCAGTTGAGCCAAGTAAAGTGGAAGTAGAGATGAGATGGGAAGTACCTAAGACAATCATTGAGATTAGCAGCGGGGTTAGCGGGTTATTATAGGCACTTCATTCAAGATTTTTCCAAGATTGCGGCACCCATGACTAGGCTGACTAGAAAGGGTGTGCCATTTGTATGGTCTGGTGAATGTCAAAGAAGTTTTATGGAATTGGGGAAGAGACTTACAGCGGCACCAGTACTGACATTACCGTCAGGCAGTGGTGGCTTTGTTGTATATACAGATGCATCCAGGAGAGGGATTGGCACAGTACTAATGCAGTATGGTAAGGTAATAGCTTATGCGTCCAGGCAATTGAAGCCGGTAGAGGAGAATTATCCCACCCATGATTTGGAGCTGGCAGCAGTTGTGTTTGCCTTAAAGATGTGGAGGCATTATCTATATGGCGAGAGATTTGAGATTTTTACAGATCACAAAAGTTTAAAGTATATCTTTTCTCAGAAAGACTTGAATCTCCGTCAGCGTAGATGTGTGGAGTATTTAAAAGATTATGATTTCAGTTGGCTTACCATCCGGGTAAGACCAATGTGGTGGCTGATGCTTAAGCAGAAAGGCATATTTAAGTCAAATGATGATCAAGGAATGGAAGTTGTACGAGAGTTAGCGGAAAAAACTCCTTGATGTGCTAAGCAGTCAGCGACGAGCAGTGCTAGCCAGTAGTGCTGTAGAGCGTCACTGTATTGACAAATTGTTGAGGCCAGAGAGCGGAGGTAAATCTAGCTGAAATTGTGAAAATGGAAGGAGTTACTATTGATGATAATTGTGTGGTCAGGCTCAGAGGCAGGTTATTTGTGCCAGCAGAAAGAGAAGTAAAACAGAGAGTATTAGAAAAGCCCATAAATCCGTATACACTATTCATCCGGTAATACCAGATGTACCAAGACATGAAGAAGCATTTTGGTGGCCTCATATGAAAAAAGAAATAGCAGAATTTGTTTCAAGGTGTGCAATTTGTTAACAGATTAAAGCAGAGCATTAGAAGCCCAGAGGTTATTGCAACCATTACCCATTCCGCAATGGAAATAAGATGATATTGCTATGGACTTTGTAGCAGGCTTACCAAGGACAGCAGTAGGGCATAATGGAATATGGGTATTGTGATAGACTAACCAAGGTGTGCAGGTTGTTAGCAGTAAATATTCCTGGTCAGTGGACAAAATTAGCAAAGGTTTATGTTGATAGAATATTCCCTGCATGTGTTCCGAAGTCTATCATCTCTGATAGGGATCCTAGGTTTACTTCTGGTTTTTGGAGAAGCTTGCAGAGAGTAGTTTGGCACCAAGCTAAGATATAGCTCAGCTACCACACCCCATACGGATGTCAGGACAGAAAGGACTATTCAGACAATTGAAGACATGTTGCGAGCCATGTTGTTTAGTTTGGGGTGGTAGCTGGGAGCAACATCTGGGTATGGTTGAATTTGCTTATAATAATAGTTACCATACTAGTCTCGGGATGCACCATATGAAGCTTTATATGGAAGGCCAGTAGAACACCATTGAATTGGCATGAAGTGGGAGAAAAACAAATAATAGGCCCTGAGTTGATACAGCAAACTACTGAGATGATAAGTTTATTAAGAAAAAGTTGCAGACAGCTCAAAGTAGACAGAAAAGTTATGCTGATAATCGGAGGAGACCACTCAATTGAGGTTGGGGACTTTGTCTTTTTGAGAAATTTCTCCTACTAAAGGTATTGTGCGGTTTGGTAGAAGGGAAAGTTGAGTCCGGGTATGTGGGACCCTCCAAGTGTAGAGAGAATTGGGGAAACAACCTATAGACTTGATTTGCCAGCTGACTTGCAGATTTTCATGATATTTTCCATGTCTCCATGTTAAGAAAATGTATTGAAGACCCAGCTCAAATAATCAGTTATCAAGGTGGAGATTTGAGGCCAGATATGTCTATGCCTGAATATCCAGTGCAAATTACAGGCCATAAGACAAGGAAGTTAAGAAATAAAGAAATCGAGTTAGTTAAGGTTAGGTGGGAAAATAGACTGGGAGGTGAGGATACCTGGGAGTTAGCCGAGGAGATGGCTAAGGGGTATCCTTACTTGTTTGAGTAAGGTTTTAAATCTTTTTACATGATAGTACTTGTAAATATGTTTTAAAGTTGAATGTATTTAAGTTATATTATGAATTTCAAGGTTGAAATTTCTTTTTAGATGATAGTAATGTAACGTCGCACGTTTTTCGGATCCTTGTGGATCTTGTGTTCAATGCTTGTGAGGCCAATATGTGGCCAATGTGGCTTGTGATCGATGTGCGCGAATATTTTTGGGGCTTATTGGGCCGACAATTTGGGCCCGTTGCACCCTGGAATTCTTTGTTTGTGAACGCGACAGAGGGGGTCGTCGCATTCTGAACGCGACCGCCCTGCCCGTCACATTCTGAAAATCGCCAGGGATCGGCGATCGTCTGCATGTGTGCCGCGTGTCGCGCGCTGGGTGACTTGCAGACGTCAGCTCTTGGGAAGGCGACGCCTAACCCCGTCGCGATCAGGTCGCGACAAGGCGATACATCGCGTTCTCAACCGCAAGCGGTGCTTAAACCCTGCTGCCCAGAACAGAGCACGGTATGCTCTGTTCGGCCATGGGGGAGGTGCTACACGGGTTTCCTGGGGATTTTAGGCATGGGAGCTTACGGAGTGGTGTGTTCTCGCTGCGGGAAGCTCACGTGAAGCGGGAGAAATGCCGAGAAATCGTCGGATTGCGTGTTCTTCACGGAGGTAGGGTAATTCCTCTTGTTTTTGGGTTGTAGATCGTGGATGACGATCGTTCGACTTGTTATTTGTGTTTCTAACAATATATACCATGATTAGGGACTCACAAAAGCATGAAAAACACGAATTAAGGGTGGTTTGCATAGCATAGAATGGTAATCCGTGGAGAGGATCCCGAATTAGGGTTCCTGCCTATGAAGGCGACAGAATCCCCTGTCGCGATCTGAACGCGACAGGTCGACCCGTCGCATTCAGGTGGGGAACGCAACATGTTGGTGCGTCGCGTTCATGTGGTGAACGCGCCATATCGGGCTGTCGCGTTCTGAAGGCGACACAGGCCCATATCGCAACCACAGCCGAGTGGTCTGAATATGTATGATTTACGTGATATGATTATCCGATTATTATTATTTGATGTATTTGGTAACACCATGCGGTGCAATGGCACCAGTGGCGCTCTGAGAGCGCGTGTTTATGAGGCTAGCGTGTCGGTTACGCAGATAGCTAGTGGTTTATGTGTTGGCGTGGTATGCACGTGAGTTGCATTATGTTCACGTGTTGTGGACAGTCGGTACTCGTGATTGTTGTGACGATTCACGTGGTTTGTACGGTGCGCACGTGGTTTTGTGTGCGTGGCAGGTAGTACGACGCCTACCGTGGTTACCTCTCTAGTTGGGTGCCCCAGGTTCTTTGTGAGCCAGGCTGTTAGCGCGGGACTTGTCCCGGTACATGTGTTGTACCGTTGAGGTATGTGTCGTCTGTCCTGGACACCCTCACTCCTTCGCTTAAGTTGTACGTCCGACTGAGGGAAAGACGACAGTGGGACAGTGACTCTTGAGTTTGTTTTTAGTCACTTGTAGCGCGCTCTTAGTTGGAGGTACGGACACCAGTAGTCGACACTGGTCCCCAGCGAGTCCTTTCCAGTGCCTCACTCTAGGGTGCTCCGACCAGAGACCCCAGAGGTGCCATGCATGGGCCTGTGGCTGTGTACCCGCAGGAGTGGTGTTTAGTTGGACTCCACAGTTGTTTGACTTTTTCACATGGAGCGGCAGCTGGACCTTTCGTCCGTGGCTGCGAGACTGAGAGGTAGACCTATGTTTGTTTTGTCCGAGTCAGTTACTGGTGTCGCGAACCAGTCTACGTGGCTCGAGTGTGGGCGGTCTCTACTTTAGCCCATACACATGACTGAGTTTTGCCGTTTATTTACTTACTTTGTTTAATATAGTCGGCAAATGGTAAGCATATTTATTACTTTAATAAACTGCATGGTTGCGCTATAAATTGCTAGTATAGTTTACTGCTTTCGTACTTGTGTATGGTTTGCTTGAATTGGGGAAGTTCCCTACTAAGCCAGTGACTAGTGAGGCTCACCCCTACTCCCCACAGGCGAGGGCGAGGAGGAGGTTTCGTTATCGTCTTCCAGTTCAGGGCCGCGCCGTAGCGGTGTTGGGCCAGCACCTCCAGCAGTGTAGCTTCTATAGCAGAGTGCTTTCTTTCTTCGGTTGTACTAGTTTACCTCGGGGTATGCCCCAGGCTCCTGTACTTTCTTGCACTTTTGTTGAAATTTAGCTATGTAAATCTTGTACCTTAGATATGAAATGGTGATTCATATATGTGAGCATGTGTGTTCCTTTCTGGTTTCACAGACTCGTATGTGGTATCCCTTGCGAGGCTACAGCCCGTTCGCGGGAGGCGGGCGCATGTCAAGTTCGTTATTGGTTTAACGGGCTAGAGCGAGGAGTTCTGCCACACTTACCTTCATATTTTTTAGGAAAAATTAATTGGGGGTCCTTGTCAGAGTGTGTTACTTTTTTCCTAGTCCCTGTCAGAATACTGGAAGTCGTAGAGTCCTTACTTTTTCGCCTGGTTTAATTTGGAGTCCCTACTTTTGAGACATCACCATTTACGACCCTTGATTCACGAGTTCCGTCTCTTTTGCATCTGTCTCTTTTTTCCATTCCCGTCTTACCCTTCCGTCCTTTCGAAGGGCCATGAAGTGACATATCTGCTTGTCTATCCACCTCCGCCATCCATGGAAGTTGGAATCACATAACGTGTGTATTGCACTTACATAACGTGTGTAGCGCATTTACAACAACTATTGACATAACTTACACATTTTAGCTAAAGAATAAAAATGAGAGCTTGAGATATAGAATATTTTAATTCATTCAGGATTGTGGGGTGCGTTGCTACAAGTTCTTCTGTTGTGACCTATTTGTTTGCACCTTGAACAAATATACACATGCTCTATTTCTCCTCTTGAATGTATTCTCCTCTTTCTCGGTTTTTCTGGCAACTTTTTTGTTGTCGGTGGCTTGATCAGAACATCATATGGTTGAGGTGGATCTGACATGTCAAATGTTGGGATTGGTTGAATGTTATTTCGTATGCAGCCATGTACACTTCTGTGCTGTAAAATGTTGAAACATATTGAGAGACGGCCTCCTTGTTACTACCAATTGCTGCGCATGCATACTTGTAATCTTGATAAGTTGCTAGTGTCCACATGAGCATGTTTGTTGATAGAGGTCGACGGCGTACGCCTTCATATTTTCAGTAACCTTAAATTTGATTCTGTCTAAATGACGGATTGCTAAGCTTCTTCTTTCTTGAAGGTTTCATTCGATGATTTTTTGTACTTTAGGACAGTATAAAGTATCCCACAAGGCTGCGTCAATTTTCCTCTTTGCAACCATTTCCATAATTTGATCTCTAATTTTGTCAACTATCTGTAGTATTGGTAGACTTCGCGCATCATGTATCCAATTGTTGAATGACTCTGCCAAATTAGAGTATAACTCTCCAAACTTGTGAGACAATGGAAAGGAAATTAGTGTAACATCATATATCTCGAACACGTCTTCACTATTTACTATAACCACATTTAACACGTCTTGTAACATCATATATCTCTAATTGTAAGACAATGCTTACTGTAACAGCTTATATCTGTTACTATAAGACCTACCAATGCCTAACTATAAGAACATAAATGGTAGACTATAATAGAACATATCGCTTTAGTGTAATTGAATAGACGAACCTTTGTCTTGGGAATCGAGCATGGGACCAGTGTTCGACATCATTTCGGAGCACCCATTCTTTGGCATTAGCAGAATTAAGCTCCATTACGATCATGCATCTTGGTACTCTTGTTTAGTGACAGCATAGGTAATGTGCTGAAGGATTTTTCTAAGTAATTTTTTGAAAGGGGCGGCATATTTCCCTGCACATTGGTCATTGAAGTTTTACATGATGTGTTGGAAACAGTAGCCATGATGATCATTTGGAAATATGTCAGGATTCGCTTCTTTCAGACCTTTTCCCCTATCTGATAGGAATGCGATCCTTCTATCTGAGAGTAATGCCATTTTCAAATTTTGTAGAAATCAGACCCAGTTGTCATATGTTTTCGAATCTGCAATGGAGTACTCTACAGTGAACAACTCATTGTTACTGTTTAAAGCACTTGCTGCAAGTATAACCATTTGTACTATATGTTGTTTGATAAGAGTTCCGTTCAAAAAGAGCATAGGTCGGCAACCAACTTCGAGCCCATATGCAGATGCCTGGAAGCATATGAAGTAGCGTTCGAAACTTTGTGTCTCCGGGTCCACTTCAAGAGACAAAATTGATCTCGAGTTTGACTCTAATACACGTTCGCTGTACCAGTGCAACATATGATAGCTTGTTCTGAAATCTCCGTATAAAGAACTGACAACAACTTCTTTGCCCCACCACGCCTATTGATATGATGATACATGGTATGTTAGATGAATTGATACATTGCTATTTACATATTGTTACAGTACTTGTCCTTATATCTTACAGATTGTATTGCTGTTGATACAATGGCCTGCATAGAATCATATAATATAATTTGATTATGGTTGTTACAATACGAGCCCTTATAGTATATGATTACAGTTGTTACAATACAAGCACCAGAAACTTACAGTTGTCGTTGTACGCATTATAGAAGAAGTCGTAATGTGTTAGAATTGAAAACTTGTAGGTTAGACGTTTAAAATCATGGCATACCTGATGATAAGGGATGGAGATACCATAATCCTGACGTATGTCTCTCATCATTTCACTTTATCTATAAGTGGGTTTATCAAGAAGTTTCCCCTTCACAGCATTTGCAACCCACTTCTTAGATGTCCTAGGATGTCGTTCGCTCATAATGTCACACCCATAGCTGTGCATGTTGTTCATAGTCTTGATTGCAAATTTTGGACCTGGACGAATGATAGATGCATGAAGGCGCCATGGGCAAGCATCTATATTGCACCGTACAGTTAAGCGTACAGAGTCGTTCTTCAAATATTTCCAATTAAATTATCGTGTGATTGTGTAATTGTCAATTCTAGCTGCAAATGCTCTTTGCTTATAAAGACTTGTCCTACTGAATGTATTCTACCTAGACATATTGCGTCAAGACTAGTACTAGACCTTTTGCTCCATTTGTTCGGTCATCGTACAATTCCAGACAGCTTTCAGGTAATTGGGACGGTTATGTGGTTTCCAAAGAAGTGCCATACGTGTCGGAAGTACTTCTGTAAAAATTGTACATACGTACATGATGCATGGGATAACATGAAGCCTGTTCAAGAATGCATGGGTGCATGGGAGTATGTACCTGTCAATAGTTGTACATATGCTATTGCCTCCCATTTCAAGTTGTGGCGGATCACTTGACTGATGACTAGCATGCGTA
Organism: Colocasia esculenta; assembly: GCA_014218235.1. Classification (NCBI taxonomy): domain Eukaryota; kingdom Viridiplantae; phylum Streptophyta; class Magnoliopsida; order Alismatales; family Araceae; genus Colocasia; species Colocasia esculenta. Next base: position 80,371,522 of record CM024759.1, read on the forward strand.
CTGAGGCAATGAGAGTCCACCACTTGAATTTGTAGATTTATAAATGATGTGCCTTGACACTTGTGAAGATTAAACATTGCTTGGACATCCCCATCGTCATGTAGCACCTGTTCAACGTGGTCATCAATGGAAGAAGATACTTCAGCATGTTTTCCTGCATGCTTTTACCCAACCTTTCTGAAACTCTATCATGTATAGACGCCAATTCCATATCCTTCCCTATGAAAAGGACGAAACTTTGATCTCCAAATGCACATATTGCAGGGAGCTATTCCATTGCGACGTAGAGGAAGGCGAAGGAAAGACTTCCTTTCATCGAAATGTGGCGCATAATGTCTATAAATAGCATGTGGGAGGAGATGAGCTGCTGTGGGTCGCTTTGGCGGGAGTGCGTATCGTGGAAGCAGCGTTGGCGGGAAAGCGCCAGATGAACAGATGTGATTTGATGGACATCCCATCATCGGGAATATCAAAAATTTTCAGCCACACGATGTTCATCATTGTAGTGGACCGCCATTCCGTCGGACGATTGAGATTCGCGGATCCACCGAACCCATCCCTGCATTTATCGCGACATTTCGGAACTCGATACACCTGCACTGCACCGCCATTCTAGCACTAGCCCTCTGCTCTGTTACAGTTCTCAATTCTTTGAGTTACATCTGCAGCCGAAGAGATCTCTCCGTCCCCTCTAACGATGGCAAGCCATGGGTCTCCTACGAGCTCGGCGATTGTTCGCATTGTAGTAGATGCAGATCAACAAGTGTTAATGGCGACGAAAGTGGATGAAACCGCCCTCCAAGTCGTCCGAAGTAGTAATCTTTCTTCTTACCCTATGTTCGGTCTTTGTTGACTGAATGTTCTTTTAAAAAAAGTTTCGATCTTCTCTTTACAGATAAGGATCAGAATCAATTTAATACGCGATGTTTGCTTTCATGGTACTGTAGCGTTATGCAAGACTTGCAGTTTAGGAGCGCGCATCTCATATTAATGAGAAATTCACCATTCTACGCGTATGTCAGATGCGAATCGGTGACCTACCCTCTATCCTTGATAGTCGAACTAGTAACACGTTTCGAAGGAGAAGATCGTTTTAAGATTGGCCCCTGCAGTCTGCCTTTTCGTTCTTCAGACATGGCAACAGTTATGAGTATACCCAATCATAGTACACCTATCAATCTAAAGGTGGATGGGGGCGAAAGCCAGTTTGCGCCGCATCCTTGGATCCAAACAAATGATGGACATGCACAATGTCTTGAGAAAGCTTACGGAGTACGTTCCACAACAGGGTGAGCTAGCTGTTGAAACTTATTGCTAACATGTTGAGTTTGCATGATAGAGAGCACATACAATGGATTATATAGCAGCCACAAAGACTGCATAAAACGAAAATATACAACAATAATTCCCTATACTCCCTAAGCCGATGACTCGGGGGAGGAGGGAGGGGAGGAGGAATGGAGAGGAGGAGGAACAGATGGGTTCTGCCTCAAGGCCGATGTCAGGGCGGATGTTGGTGAGCCCCTTGTTGCCGTACAACTGAAAGGCTTTATCTAAAGCCATCCTCCAACCAGTGTAAAAACCCCTCCAGATGTCGGGGTTGAAGGCTTCTTCAGCCGGTGGCGTCAGTTCTTTCCATCTCTGTGGGGAGCACCATCAGATGAAGACATCTGCAAATAACGAGAAGAAGACGAGCAAGAAAGATAGGAAGAAGAAGACTCCGAAAAACTTGGGAAGGATAAGTATGAGGACCTGAGTTCCTCTTATAGTTGTGAATAACGGTTCACTGGAAAGAAGATAAGGGTTAAATGAATGCACATCATGTCACAATGTGTAAGTGATGTCAATGGTTGGTGTAAGTGTGCTATATATGTTATGTAAGTGTAATTTCCATTGATGTCAGTTCACGGGCCTTCGAAAGGACAGAAGGGTAAGACGAGAATGGAAAAAAGATTTTCGAAAGGACGGAAGGGTAGAATGGCAATGGAAAAAGACATATACAAAAGAGACAGAACTCGTGAATCGAGGGTCGTAAATGATGACGTTTCAGAAGTAGGGACTCCAAATGAAACCAGACGAAAACGTAAGAACTCTACGTCTTCTAATATTCTGACAAGAATTAGGAAAAAAGTAACACCATCTGACAAAGACCCCCAATTAATTTTCTCATTTTTTTAAGATTGTGTCTATGTTCTTTTATATTTACTTAAATATCTAGAGATGTTATAATACCAATGTAGAGCATTAACAGTGCTGAGATCTATGTTCGTTCTTCCACTCTCCCGATTCTTGGAAATATGTTTTGATGATGATTATTTTAATAATTATTCATTAAATATGATTATTTTATAAATTTTGTATAATGATACAATCCATTTCATTCTTATTTGTTGTACTTCCGCAGATTTTTCTTTGGACATGTTTAATGCCTCAGACTCGTGTGTGATAAATTATGCCAAAGGCATAATAACTACTAGTTGTGACACAATTAGTAAAGTTCTGGAAACTACCAAAGTAGCCACCCATGGCCGAATTCCCCCGGGAGTGAACGTCACGGAATACCACTTTGATCACATTTTCTTCATTCATTACTAACCCCCACATTTTTCTTCATTTTTTTTTCTTAATTTGGAGGAAGCCAAAATGTCACATGCATAGATTTAAGGAGTTAAATTTCTGTTTTAATTGATCTTAATTGCCAGTCTATCAATCTTTGATTAGATTTTTTTTGACAGAAATCTATTTCATTCAACTAAAATTTAGTACATGAAGTAAAATATTCAAACATCTACCGTACATGAATCATACATATGCATCTATATCCTCATAAATATATACGTGAATAACTTATCTCCACTCTATGTCAGTCTTTGTTTTGCTCGAAGTCCTCTGCCCTCCTCCCCCCACTCTGGCGCCCCCCCAGCCTCCCCGCTTCCCTATGCACCCGGCCCCCGGCGCCCCCCCCCCCCTTCACCCATGCGCACCCCTCCCCCCTTCCCCCCTAGCCGTGGCGCCCTCCCCCTCCCTCGCTCCTGCGCCCTGGCACCCCCCCCTCGCCCCTGCCCACCGCTCCCCCCCTTCCCCCCAGGCCCCGGCGTCCTCCCCCTCCCTCGCCCCTGCGCCCCGGCACCCCCCCCCCCCCCTGCGCCCCGGCACCTGGCGCCTCCCCCTCCCTCTTTCATAATTTTTATAACAGTTCCGGCCAAACAGTAAAGAACTGTTTTTCTTAATTTTAAAATTTGTATTAAAAGAGAACACATTATAATTTTTTAGGTAGAAATAATTTAAAAAAAAAATTGCTCCCAAACACCCTATTAAACAATTTTTTTGGATTTACATTCCCTCCAGGACTTTAAGGGAGGGACTCTATATTTTGGTTTGTAAGAAACTGATTTGCTTATTGCTGGAATGATGTCTCAAATTACAAAAAAAAAAAAAAAAAACGATCTCCAGTTATCAACGTTTCAAATTTGGTCGGATAAATGATCGTGAGAAAAAGAGATACAACCATAAAAAATTATTAATGTTTATCAAAAATAAAATTTTGATAAATTATTTATCTTACCAAATTAATTTTCTATTAGCACATCTGATAACTGAGAGATGTGGTTACTCTCTTCCTTTGAGACTTTGTGAAACCTTGGCCAGAGTCAGAACAGTAGTACCCATTATAGAAGCAGTCTATATCCTCTTAATACATAAGAGGATCGGACTCTAGCAATCTCCAATAATTACATGTCAAATGTGTCGGGCCCCCTTTTCAAAATATATTTTTACTTGAAAATTGGCTCTTCTGGTTAAAATGTAAGCATAAGTATTAAGATACAACCATGCACAACAATGTTGTAAACAGTGTGCATAACGTTATATTTTGATGCATATGATTGTATTTTCAATACAATGTTACACTAAAATATAACTATATGCACTACAATACTACACTAAGATAGCGTTGTATTCTCGTGTACATGTACCAGAATACAATTATAGCACTAGAATACAACTGTAAATATTATGTTATATTCAAATGTTTATAAATGTATTTTGATATTTGTATTTCTAATAATTTATGATTGTATTTTAATATTTATAATTATATTCTAGTGTTTATGATCGTAAGAAAAAAAATATGAAAAATATGTATCAAATAAAAATGTGTTTTGAAAAAGGAGTTCGAGACACTTGACGCTTGGCCATTGGACACTATTGGAGTCCAATCCTCCTCTATACTGAGAGAATTTGAATTTTGAATAAAGATTATAAAGATTGTTGTCACCTACTTTTTATCGGGTCTACGTCTTCGTGTTGTACTTCGTCGCATCTACTCTTGAGACGAGTCATCCATGGAATTTTAGTTTGTTTATTTAGTTTTCCCTCTCAGCCGATGCCACCCGCCTGTTGATCCTTGACACTTTTGTACGATTTCAAATTTATTATATTAATAAATGAGTAAATATTACCCTAAAAAAAAGATTGTTGTCACCTACTGACTTACTGGTCAGGGAGGTGGCATGGGCCGGGGAGGGACAAGGTGGACTATGTAATTGGATGACGATGGACAAGTGCGGTATGAATATATAAGCACCTCTTGAGCGGGTTTTCTTTAAAAATAATATTATTTGAAAAAAAATTAGTTAAATAATAATGTAAAAATTTTAATTTATAATATAACATATTTTTGACGGTCAATTCGAAAGAATATTTAAATATGAAATCGGTCATGCATTGACCGATTTCTTTACTCGCCTTTCTTGTTTAGAAAAAAACAAATAATTAATTTAAAATTTTAAAATCTTAATATTATATTTTAACGATATTCAATTAAAATGAAAATTTAAACACAAATTGAAACTTAGATCAGGGGCGGAGTTAGAATGTATTCCACTGGATAAAAAAAAATTGTATTGAGAGCATAAAATTTCACTATAGATGACCCCACTATATTTATATGAGTACACTATTAAGATCCCACTGAAAAAAAAAATTCTGAATCTGCGCTGCAATCTCGCTGCATGCATTTCCCACCAACAGCGAGGGCGTTCCTTTCTCTCCTCCTAATTTCATTAAAAGAGAGCAACCTTTCTTCCACACCCCCGCCAACATGAGTACCAACATCGAACCCCATGAAACACATAGCAAAGATGCCTCCCTTCTCCGCCGTCTCAGCGTCTCATGGGCGGGAGGTCGCCGACGTGACCCCCGGCCTGCCGAACACCGCGCCGCTGCACAGCAGGAAGCCCACCGCGTGCCCGGCGATGGCCACGATCAGCACGCCCGGGTCGGAGGACATGACCGCCAGCATCAGCAGGTACGCCAGCTGCACCCGGACGGCGTGCATGGCCGTGCGCAGGAGCCCCGAAGCCGCCCGCGGCCACCCGTCCCGGGTCAGCCGGTAGTGGGAGAGCCACTCGACGAGGAAGGCCAGCAGGAAGACGACTGCCAGTGCTAGGGCGTGGATGCCCCCCGGGGGCCTCGCCATCCCTCTAACAGGATCTCTGATATAATCGCAAGCATTTCTCCATAACATAAGCGGGTTCTTCTTGGTCTTCGGATATTTTATATATATATATATATAAAACTTAATCGCATTAATGTCTTAGATCCTCACCATTATAGTAATGTACTTGTGCATTCCTATAACAAGTTTAGGAACTAAGATATGATCTGAATCTATAACCTATGTCGACCCACAAAGATTATGACCTCCGGGATCGAGAATCATCAGGTAAGCTAGCTAGCTCATGTCTCTCAGCTTATTTAGATCGAATCCCATACCATATGCATAACAAATCTTATGACAATCTATGAAGATATTACGTAGTTGTACATGTGTTTCAACTTAGAACATTATCGTGAATCTAATTACGCATGACTGAGTTTATAAAAGGAAAACAAATTTGTAACACCAGTTAATAACACACTAAAGTGATCTTATTAATAAAAATGTGCCACATCAATAATTATCAGGAGAAAGTTCAAAACACCTCATAAATGAAGGGGTTGTGGTGTATTTTGATTGATGTGTTAAAACTTAAGAGGTTTATTACCAAATAATGTTACTAAATTATTTTTCTTTAGATAATGATATTAAAATCCTAGCCATATGTAGCATCAACGTATATGTAGCATCAACGTGTATATATATATATATATATATATATATATATTTCTGAATAGCAAAAGTTTATCTGGGAGGTTTTATCTATGGTTACATTAATAACTCTCTTTCTTTCTTTCTGTGTTTTTTTTCCTTGTTGAAAGCTTTTATGAACTCGTTCAATGAAACTCTCCCCCCTAACCTAGTCCAGATGTCTTTTCACAGGAATGCTGTCCTTTTATGGAAGCTAAATAATGAACTAATATTTTTTTTTAAGGATTGCAATAGCTTGTCATAGTTTTAATGCAAAGTGTATAGCTAAAATAGGTCAACTTGAGAAATTTAATGAACACACATAGATACATTTCTAGAAAAAAAAATAGTTTGTATAATATATATTTGGGCAAATTAATTTTAGGTTTTTATCAGGGGAGATTTATTTTCTGGTCCCTGTCAGAAAAGGATTGTAGCAACCCGCTAATTTTAAATGAAGAAATTAAAATCTATTAAATAAAAATTAAGACATTGACTTTATTAATGATCCATACTAGGGTTATTGGGCCAAATATGAGTTTAAAATGATAGAATAAAAGAAAATACTATTAAATTCGTAACTCTATTATTTCCTAATTAAAAAGGGGCAAGTAAGTCATAAATACCACTCATATATATCTAAATTAGAGTTCAAATCCTACCCCAATATATTAGCCACAAAATTGGAGTTCTATTCTAACCCAAATAGTGGATTTAGATGGTAGGAAATCTAGGTAAATATGGAAACTCAGAGTTAAAGGGAGGTTAGAGTTGTATTAGGAATTAATAATGCTAGATGTATAAATAAACCCTTAAACCCTTCATGGCCGACCCTATTGTTCTTCTGAGACTTCTTGGACCCGGAGAAGAGGCCAAAGGAGGAAGGAATCGTGGGGAGAAGGCTTGCTAGAAGATCTACAAGGTGTTTTTCGAGTTCTAACCCTAGGAAGTTCACATTGTCCAAATGTAGGCAATCTCTTAAGCAAAACTTAATTAATCTCGTACATAGGACGTCGTTCTTGATCTAAAAAACAGAAGTCCCTTATTTTCTCCAATTTCTATCATGTTATTCTTGTCAATTTCATGTTGAAGTTCTGTCACGAACATGTATTCGACACATCATGTTCACCTCAATTATTAGTTCATACTTTATCTCGTGCTACGAAACTTTTTTTTGTACCTACTACATGATGTCTGGAACACATTGGTATTCTTTTTCCAATTTCTATCAAGTGATCTATATGAATTTCTTTACTCTAGATCTCTGTGTCATGTAATTGGGTCGTTATGAAAGAACCTGATCATACCATGTGGTAACTTTGATTACAACAAAATCACTCTTTACTATTTATTCTCCTGCAAGTCTAGTTTCGTTTAAACCAAGTTTCACAAATTTTCATCTTGTATACGTCGAGATTTTTGTCTTTTAAGAACACTGTGTCAAAACCCCATATATGGAAGCATATCGCAGTCCAAGGAGGTTTGAATTTCCTTTTTGTGTTCTGAACGCGATAGGCACTGTGTCGCGTTCTTCCTGTCTGTCTTGAAAGGCCCTATCACATTCTGTTAAAGGGTCTGTCATGTTCTAAAGATACTCTGTCATGACTAGTGTAGGAGTACGTCGCCTTCTCAACTTTTTGTCCAAAAACCATACTTCTGATCTTACTTTAAGTCCGTGTATTTACTCTATATTAAGTTCTTGTCAAGTCTTTAACACAATAATAGAAGCCATATTATGATGAACATGCAATTTTTCTTAAAAGCTATGCACTTGATCTATCTATCTAACTCCATGATTTTCTATCACATACACACCAAAAACCATACATCCCCGACTTGCAATATTCATAATGTGTTTATAATACATCTGATAATTTATTAGAATTTTGTACATAAATATCTCTATTTAATGGACTTGTCTTCATTTCTCGCGATTGTTTTGGAACACTATTATTGGTGCTCCGCTGTTCTCGAAGTCCTCTAGAATGCCGAGCAACTACTGTTTCCACACATTCTCTTGACTTGGACGAACTCTCCGTCGGATATTCCTTTTGTCGGACTAATGAATCCTTGTTCAAAACCTCCGTAAGTCTAACCATGGATTCCCTCATGGTCGACCAGCTGGTTGTACTATTAACACTTACACACATTAAGGGGTCATGCTGGACTTGTATGACATGCTCCAACCAGCCATAGTACTGTCTCTGACATTATGCTGACCTCTTGATCGTGTTATTGTCACGACCAACTAGTATCCCACAATATTTACCAGACTGCTAGTACTCGAAGGTACTACTGCAATTGTTACTATCGCTTATTTTAATGTCGTATTACGTGCATTGACTTATTGTTCTCGTCTATTCTATATTCACTCGTATATTCACATTCTCTCTATACTCTCGTCTATTATTCAATTACTCTCATCTATTCTTGGTACTCTTTATGGCAATTTGACTGATTGTCTAAAGATAATAAACATAATCAATGCCTGACAATATAAAGGGGCCCGGTCTGGACTTGGGAGGTGCGCCCAAAAGTGCTAGTGCCTGCGGGAGTTAATTGACCAGAGTGTTTGACATTACACTCAAGTGCTATCTATCTCGATTATCTATTAACAATCAAAGTGCTATGCTATACTCGACTTGTAGTGCTATGTGCTATTGCGTGCTATTTCATGCTACTCGTGCTATGACCATCATGTTCTTTGTGCTATACTTGATATACGTGCTATTTGAACCATGCTATTTATACTATTACTCTCTCGATATTACTTGACTCTCTCTGTCATTAGTTACTCTACTCGTTAATATATTAATCACTTAAAGCATGTCTATCTATGAGATATTAAGTCCTACTGGGCATGATCTCTCATCCTGCATTATTTGTGAATGTTTTCAGGTGAGTTAGAGGAAGAGAACCACACTCACGAGGATGGGTACGAGCAAGAGTGAGCTTGACATGACCATGGAGGCGTCCAATTATCTAGAGTCTTAATTAACTTAACATCTTACATTTTATTCAGCTGTAATGATGTCAATTGGGCCCTAAATAATTGATCTGAATTAGTGAATGTAATAGACATTAATGGAATTTTCAATGAAATACAATTGATTTAGTATTATTCAATTATCTAATAGATTGATGCCTACTATATGCTCTATACTCGTTCTATTACAACTACCTCACATTCCGATATTCCGTATCGGGGCGTGACAAAGATGCCCCAAACAGTCCCTTTTTTTAGTAGACTTTATCAATCAGTCTTTGAAAAGATAAGTTCTGTCTTTTATTTTCTTTTCCCGTTTTACCCTTTCGTCTATTTTTATACCATCAGATATGTATGACCACTATTTTCATACTTTAACAACACTTAAAATTTAAGTTCTAAGACGTTAAAGTAAGAGTTCGAAGTTGTTAAAGTATGTGTGATAGTGAGTTAAAATATGTGAGATTTAAAGTAACTATTGATATGATCTAAAATGTAACTGTTGGAATGACTTAAAGTCTAAGTTCTGATAGGGTGTTTGGGAACAGTTTTTTTTAAAGCTCTTTCTACTTGTGGTTCACGTCAGTGCTGACACCGATGCAGTTGAACCGACTGTACGTGCACTCGGGGATGTCATATGACGCAACGAGCAACGAAACGAAGAAGTTGGTGGAGGGCTTCTGCAGGACGCAACGAGAAGACAAAGTCTGAACTAGGAAGGAGCTCGTCGTGTGCGTGTTTTTAAAAGAAAAATGCTGAGGACTTGTTTTTCTTTCCAGAGGGTTTTAGACCTGGCAAGTTTCCTTCCCAGTAACTAAGATTACCTTACGAAACGTGTCTGTGTGGGCGTCTCTTTTTTTTTTTTTCAAATTTGGGAGAAAAAGTAGAAAATAATTACAACCAAACACCTTATATAATGTTAAAGTAAGAGTTCGAAGTTGTTAAAGCATGTGTGACAGTGAGTTAAAGTATGTTGGATTAAAAATAACAGTTGATATGATTTAAAGTATAATTGTTGACATGACTTAAAGTCTAAATTTGAAAGTGTTAAAGTAAGAGTTCTAAGACGTTAAAGTATGTGTGACAGTTAGTTAAAATGTGTGGGACTTGAAGTCATTGTTAACATGATTTAAAGTCTATATTCTAAGACGATAAAGTAGGAGTTTGGAGTTGTTACAGTAAGTATGATAGCTAAGTTAAAGTGTGTGAGACTTAAAATAACTTTTGACATGAATTAAAGTCTAAGTTTGAAGACGTTAAAGTAAGTGTTTGAAGATGTTAAAATAAGAGTTCAAAATCGTTAAAGTATGTGTGATGGTGAGTTAAAATATGTGAGATTTAAAGTCACTATTGATATGACTTAAAGTCTAAGTTTGAAGGTTTAAAGTAAGAGAAGAAATTAGCTAAAGTAGAAGAACAAACCTGTTAAAGAAGAAAAAACCTATTCAAAAAGAAGAGAATATCAGTTAAAGTGTTTGGTTTGTTAAAGTAGTAGTTGTAAAAGTAATATTTATAGTATGTTAAAGTCGTAGTTATTGTATGCTAAAGTAGTAGTTGTAATATGTTAAAATAGGTGAAGAAATCAGTTAAAGTAGAAGAAGAAACTTGTTAAAGAAGGAAAATAAATCGGTTAAAGTATGTGAGATTTAAAGTAATTATTGATATGATTTAAAATGTAACTTGAAAGGTGTTAAAATAAGAGTTAAAATATTTTAAAGTAATAGTTTCCCATAGTAAGAAATAGAAAATATTAATTTTTAATTGTCAGTACAGATCTTATAATAAAGTAAGAATTAGAAATTACATCTCTAAAAATGTATGGTTTTTTTGTGCAAATATTTTTGACAGGGGCTTGTAGTTAAGGTCTCCCCTCTAATAGAGATTATAGTTACTTGTTTTATATATTTTAAATTTTTTAAAATAAAGGGCTCGTACACTTCTATTGTCAATTGGACGGTCTAAAAAACAAAAGGAAGAAAAAGAAGAAAAATTATTCATCTTTCTTAACGGATCTATCCATTCAAAACTTTGGGCTCATTTAAGGCATAATGTCCCGGCTTATGATGAATTTTCAACTTGTGATGGAAGTATGGAACTAGCTAGCATTGTACATACCTAGTGTATGTATGATGGATTTTAGACTTGTGATGGAACTAGTCAGGTATATATGCAAAAATATTTCTTTGAAACATATCCAGCTAATTTGTTATGGATCACTGCCAAAGTGAGTTTTGAAAAAAAAAAGGTGAAATCCAAATTCAAAGCTCCTATTTAATTTCCGATTCATTGACTAGTCAAATTTAATTTTAGATCCATCCATATTAAAACTCTTAATTTTCGGTCCAAAAATGAGAATCACGATTAATTTGTAACGGTTGGGAGGGTTAAATGTCTCAAATGCCCTACTGTTTGGACGCGTTGATTGGTTTTTGATGATGCTTTTTGATATTTTTTGGGGTGTTTATATTGACTTTTTTGGTTGCTGTTTTTGAATTTTTTTAGTGTTTTATATATTGGGTAGATGGTTATTTTCTTGACATTTATATCTACAAAAAGATATTTTGCCGTTTGAACGTGTTAATTGATTTTTTGAGTGGTGCAGTATAGCTTTAAAGATGTGCGGCGAGAGGTTGGACATGCAGAGAGGGAGTTAGAGAAGAAACTTAGGTCGGACCTATATTTCTCACGGGGTGAGAGGGTTTGGTTCACCGCCAAATTAAGAGTAGAATATTTTATTTAGAAACAAATAAGGGGGAGATAACATACATGACTAAAAATTTAACACTGAACATATTTAGGATTTAAAATTAAAAATTTTAAACTTTGAAAGTAGAATTAATTTTGAATGTATTTTTTAGATCAGAAGTAAAAAATCTCCGAAAAAAATCATTTATTCAACTAAGATCCCACTTTCACATTTTGACTTTTTGAGTAGGTGGAAGTCTTGTGAGCGAGTTGTGACCGCAAGAACGTTGGCAATCCTCTATCTGCTATTCGCGCCTAATCCAAGATACGAAGGAGCATGGCGGTGATGGCGGCAGCGCCTTTCCTTCTGCCCGCGCTCTCCACCAGCGCATTCCCCTCTGGGCGCTCCCTTCCAAACCCTAGCCAAAGCCGGGGCACCATCCCATGCCACCCCAAGCTCCGCCACTCCAGCAGGACCCCGGTCGCCGCCCGGTCGGCGAGCGCTGGGGAATCCCTGCTTCTGGCCAAGGCCGACCTGCTGGACCTGATATCGGATCAGGCGAGAGGGGTGCGGACGGAAGGGAACGCTTCACGGCGCGCGGGTATCGTCCGGGCCATCGATGCCCTGGCCCTTTACGGGAAGGACATGGTCACCACCGGCCCCTCGCTCTCCGCTACCTGGAGGATGATGTGGACCACCGAGAAGGAGCAGCTCTTCATCATCAAGAATGCGCGCCTCTTTGGGACCGAGACCGGGGACGTGCTGCAGGTCATTGACGTGGGGAAGGGGCTGCTCAACAACGTGATCACGTTCCCGCCGTCGGGGGTCTTCTTTGTGAGGTCGACATGCGAGGCGGTGTCTCCCCAAAGAGTGAATTTTAGGTGATGGATCCGTACGATTGGTTCCAATATAATTGTTGTTTGAAGATTTTTCTGCGAGGTACTCATTTCCCTGTTGTGGCAGGTTCACAAGTGCAGTTCTACGGGGTAACAGTTGGCAGATTCCATTGCCCCCTTTCGGTCAGGGTTGGTAAGTGACTCAACTGAATGTGGTATTATAAACAGCTGCAAGCAGACCCTTAAACTTACTCAACCGTCAATAGTGACAGGAGCAATCTACCTACCTATGTTTGTACATATTGAACATCTATCTGATACTAACCTGATCTCAAAATAAAACAAATTGAAGTCAATATGGCATGACTTTCTATATGGTATTTGTTTAACTGTGCAAACTTCTGATCTAGCCTGTAATCTCTGTTTTATTTAACCAATCACTCACATCAATGCATATATCTGATCTAGTCTGTGTATATTGAGGGTGTTCAGACTTATCTGCAGGTTTGAATCATTGTACCTTGATGAAGACATTCGGGTTGTTAAGGACATCCGAGGAGATTATTTAGTTATTGACCGTGCACCCTACAGCTGGAAAGAATGATGGTGCCCAAGAATCAGTGGACCTCCCCTTACAGTCAATTCTGATAATGCTGGCTTTCTTGTTAAATAGCTTATTACAGGTGGAGCCAACAGTATATAAATCACAAGCTCATGCCCAATGTTTTGCCATCCAGGGTTTGAAAGTACAACAATTCTTGGGAGTCAGGGGGTTTCAAATGGGTCTATATTGGTTATATTAGCATGGAATCAGGATTATATTGCCAACATCCCCATTCTGTACAAGAACTAATCTTCATGATCACTAATAAGGGCTGTACATTACACAACCTTGTCCAGTTTCTATACTTTCAAAATGCATATTCAGGTCCATATATTGAGATTCTGGTGTATTCAATTGCATTAATATGCACCATACATGCGCAACTTATTTGTTTAACAGCAAGTGGCACCACTTCGTAGCCTACTTGGCAGTTGTTTCTTCGTTTTGTGATTACCAAATGTAAGGACTGGAAAGCTGGGGAAAGAAAACTTGAAACTGACTTTACGTAAGTGTCAATGTATCTCCTGAGCACATCATATATATGCTTCAAAATGCATATTCAGGACCATATATTGAGATTTGTTGATCCCCATGTAACCTAGCAGATAATGTGAAGTGCCACTTCATAGTGGCAAAACATCATGTCGGAGATTCTTTTGTTATAGCCTTTGACACTTTTATTTGTTTGCAAGCCAGCATCTTCATGATGTTGGTCAAAGGAATTGGAGCTTTTACTCCACCGTCTCAGATATAAATAGAAGGATTTCTGAAGATCTTACTTTTTGTGCATTAAAAACTTCATTTACTTTTTCTGTTGCAAATTGAGCAGAACAATGGCCCAACAAAATTTGGGATATAGCTGCTGATAAATTCAATTTTGAGAAAACTTCAGAAATGTGTAACTTATCTCTTGGGCTGGATCCTAGGACCCTTGTCATAAATTGTGGAGACATTGAATATAGTGAGAAAAGGCTGATGAAATGAGCAATGTCAAGGAAGTCAAAGATTGACTATTACTTTTAACACTAATAATAAAGATGTTGATGAGAAGAGAAGGGTGATTTATTTGATGATGAGATGCCATAGTTGCTAGACTGTTTTTCATTCCTTTTAATATACATTGAGAGGTCTTATGAGTTGTTTTTTCTCTCTGGAAAAGGCTGAGCATTGTCTTTTCTGAGATTTTGACTCTCTAATCAATTATATATGATTATGTATATTGAGATACATATTTAGGGTAGTCTTTTCTACTTTAACACAAAATTTTGAGTATTGACCTTTTCAAATTTACACTGTATGATTTATTATATATGATCCAATTATGATTGTATGTTGATGAAGCGAGCATATTTAGAAGGGCAATGGGTTTTCTTATTTTATGCACTTATAAGCAATTTCAAATCTTGTACTTCAAAATTTAGCAATGACGATTACATCTAAATGTTTGAAAAGAGGTTTGCAGGGCAAAAAGGTTGGGTATCCTCATGCGATGATGTAGACATTTTGTTTTTTGCGAATTAACACCGACGCCTACGTGCTTCTGGGGGATGTGTGCTCGCTGGCTGACTCGTCCCGTCCTCCTTTCTTCGTGTTGACCCTCGTTTGACCGAGTTGATCGAGGAAGAAGAGAAGAAAGCAAAGGAACTAGTAAGCAAATGAGAAAGATGTGATCGCCAGGGCTTTACCTGTGCCCAAGGAGGTGTTCAAATCGTGCCGACGACGTGGCCTCGTGAGAGGTTGATGGTGGGGACGCCGACTTTCCTCCCTTCGGCCAGCTAAAAGGAAGAAGCTCTGCAACGTTGTTGAAGGTGTTCCTGCGACCAAGAAGACTCTATAAGACTCTAATGCAGTGTAGTAAGTGCTCAGAAGTAAAGAAAATGACCCAAAAGGTGAGCCCTGAACCGGTTGCAGGTTTGAGAAGAGGGGTGGCCAAATGCTATGACCACCTTTCTTCCCTCCGCTTTTGGTTTGGAAAACCCCTTTTAGGTGTGTGGGAGTGTGCACTACGTGCTTGGTGTGTGTGTGTGAAGAGTGACTAACATGCAAGTCTAAAAGATAAAAGAAACAGAAGAAAGGAAGAAGAGGGAGATGATCCTCGTTGGTCATTCTTGTGACTACTTGGTGGACTCCTCCAGCTCGTGGTGAAGCCTCCTGGACGCACTAAATGATGAGAGACACAAAGCAAGGCAAAGGTGGAAGCTCTAAAGCTCTTTCTCTCTCTTCTCTCAAGGCACTAAAGTTTGGGCTCGTCCAATATCTTTCTCCCTTCTAAGAAGGCCAAGAAGTTTCATATATAGACAGTGGGGGCGGAGCTAGGGAGCATAGGATGCCCAAGTGTGAGAAAACACACTTATACAAGTGGCAATCCATGTAGGAAGTTAGGGCCAATGGGGAGAGGCCTCATGAGATTTTTACTGGGTCAAAGGAGTGCCAAGGTGGCCCATTTGTCCGTTGGCAACGGTCCCATGCGCGGCATGGCCGAGGTAGGGGCAGATGTGGGCGAGATACCCGACAGTTCCGTAGAACAGGTAAACCCAGGTTGACGTCAATCGATGTTGCCGTCACACTATGTTGACGTCAACTGAACTTAACGTCAAGGTGCTATGCCGTGAACAAGGGGTAAACGGCAATCGATGTTGACTTCTACATGGGATCCGAGGTGAGTCAACAAGGAGTCAAACAAGTCTTAATGGGCTAATGACCAACGAGGGGATGGGCCAAATCTCGCGTCTACAGACGGTACATTGAAGATATATCAAAACAAATTTTCTTTTATCCTCTCATTCATTTTCCTTGAACAGTGGAATATGGACTTAACATGATACACGGCTACTTTGTTATGGGTAAATAGTAGGTTGTGGGTAAAGTAGGTTCGTTAGCCTTAAGGATATAGTGAGTGCTTAATTTGGCTTTGCCAGTGCATGAATATAAAGACTTTTGGGGGCATCAAAGTGGTTTGATATCTGCTAATTGGCAGAATATAATTGTCAGCCGGGGGGGGGGGGTTGGGAATCTGGGTCATTTTCCCTATTGCTATGCATAATCTAACTCATGCTTAAGCAAGATTGCCAGCAGATTTGCATATACTGACAATTTTGTGGAATGGAAAGTGGAGGCAAGTAGGCAACTGTGGTTCTAGAGTCTGGACAGACTGTTGCAGTAAGCTTCCTCTCTTTAATGTCTCCTGATCTATAGAATCATTGAGGACTACGATGATACTACATGAAGGTGATGCGGAATGTCACGTGGGTGGGGAACACTCTGTTGACTCAAAATTGAGATCAGCGACGAACATTAGAAGAGTCACAATCAGACCGACTACAGCACTAGAGCCAAGAGAGTAACCATGTTCAAACAAGTAGGCCCACAAATGTCCCTTGTGAACAGAAACATAGGACCGGCGGTAGTTTTGAAACTATGGATGATTAGGGTAGATCGAGTCCACAGACAAGGTCCATATGGAACCTCTAGGATTAGGAATCTCACTCACAAGTTCCAAGTACTTCCAACAGTGGTTAAAGGCACATAATGAGCAAGTTATAGCTAGGAGGTAGCACTAACCTTCATGCTGATGCGTGGGGAATTACCGTTGGGGCTGAAGGTGGTGTTGTGATCTTGATGCAATTAATCGATTAACACTGCAGTTAATCGATTATCACTGTGGTGTAACCTTGGGACTTAGCCGCTGGCGTGGCGAACATGACTCCGTTAATCAATTAACACTGGACTGTTAATCAATTACCACTGTAGAGTAGTCTTGAGACTTAGTTGCTGACGAAGTCAACTTGACCCCGCTAATTGATTAACATTGGATTGTTAATCGATTGCCATTGTGGGGTAGCCTTGGGACTTAGCTACTAGCTTCTTGGAGCATCGATAATCGATTAATTCACAAAGCCTTTGGGACACTTGTCCACTAGAGGGGAATCTCGGGGCACTGATAATCGATTAATGCTCTAGTAATCAATTAACAATGGGGGAAGCCTCTGTGACACTTAGCCGCTGAAGGGGCTTCTTGGGTTGTCGATAATCGATTAATGCTCTAATAATCGATTAACGCTTGGGGAAGTCTCTATGACACTTGGCCACTGAAGGGGCTTCTTGGGGCGTTGATTGATGCTCTAGTAATTGATTAACACTAGAGAAAACCTCTGTGACAGCCACTGAAAGGGCTTCTTGAGTGTTGTTAATGGGTGGTGGATGTTTTGGGTCCGCGCTTAAGGAAAGATGGCATAGCTATGAATGAACTGTGGTGGGGATAGGAGTTACATGGTAGTTGTTGGGTGTGGTGGAGGTCGAGGAGGAAGCTGCGGTGACTAGGTGTGGGAAGGAGAGGGGTGGTTTCTCCCGGTGGACTATGGTGGGGAAATGCTTATAGTGGCGGGGAGTGAAGTGGGGAGGTTCTCAAAGGTGAAGGTAACAAAGTGGCGGCGGCATGAAGATGGAGAAGAGAAGTCAGTGTGAGGGTTGGTGAAATGGAAAGGACTTATGGAGTGTGACGATGAGGCGATGAAGGGTTGGCAGTGTAGTAGTCTACCCGTCGCAGGGAGGGCATACAAGCAGAGGTGATTGTGGCCAGGGGCATCACACCCCTTGGTTGGTGGCGTCGTCGGTTAGGAGCATCGCACTTCTTGGCTGGTGACGTTGGGGCATCTCACCTGACCCTTCTTGGGTGTAGAAAAACCCTTTGCGGGAGGAGCTTCTCTCTAGAATTCAGAGAGTCTAGAAAACATTTCAATTCTTCATTACCTTCAAAATGTGCTAGTACACCAATATTTATAAGGTTATAGCTTACCCGACTCTTGGACGCTACCATGTTACCCCAAGTTTCTGACACCATGCAATACTTGGGCTATTAAATACAAGAAAGTATAAACAAACTCAAACAGCCCCTACTGGCCTCCAATATGGATTCTCCTTTGAGACATTATGAATCTGGACCGTCTCCAAGCCAGAAGCATGCTTGTGTGACATGTGGAACCTTCCGACAACGGTATACGAGCGCCAGGTCAAAGCAGGCTTGAGCTCTCGTGTCCTCACGGGAAGGCTTGTGGCCATAGAATGAGTATGGATAATTGAATGATAAATGGATTAGCTCCAAAAATGATCCTGCTCCATAGTCAGAATTGTAAAGCAACCTTCATCAGTTTGGTTCAGGAAATTTTAGGTCTTACTTTGATTAGTGTGAGGTGTCACAGGACAATATCAATGAACTTGTGATTCACGCCCCTGCCCCCCTAACCAATACCAACAAAAAAATTAACAGAGAAAAAGGAAAAAAAAACCTTGACCTTTCCCTAATATGTAAACCATGTGTCTTTAAATCATGAATTATTCAAAGGAACCGATACTTGTACCGTTGAAGATATGATCATATATTTCTTGGAGTAAGGCTATGTTTTATGTAATAAGATTAGGTTTCTTACAATCTGAAGATTTTGGTGCATGCTCTTTCTTTAGAAAGAGAGGAAATGAGAGTGAACAAGGACAGAGAGACTGTCCTGATGTTCTGTTAATTATAAAGGCAAAACAGCCAAAAATACATGTGAACCAAGCTGAGCATTTCATGGAACTATTTGTTACAAGACATTCTTACCATGGCACAAAAAGAAGGGTTTGCATCCTGAAATTTGAGTAATCTTGAAAATTAAGGTGAATATCTTTGAACCGGGCATCTATTATGCCTTGTCAGGACTTTGCGAATAATCAGTCTACATACATCAAACCTGTCTGTAATGATGTATCTTTCATTTTGGATTTTGGCTTGTTGAATTGGTTATCCTGTGTTTTTGAATTGATTGTCCCAGTCTGCATACTTCTCAGAAAGGTTGTTGACTTGTTTCTGTGGGGATCTATTATAAGATCCAATGACAAAAGCCTTGAACTGCAAAATTAGGTATGCCCTGGCGAGAAAGGATCAGATTTCTGGCTCTCCCATGCTGAATTGAGAGCTATGCATATTTCTGGGCTCCTTTCTAATCTTTCATGGGCGGGGTGAACCAACTTTTTTTTTTTTTTTGGTAAGGGGGTGAACCAACTTTGGTGTTATAAATAATAGACTTTATCTGACTCAGCCTGCAATAGAGGAAAGTGGTGACCAATTCAACGCGTGCAGACATATTGGCAGGTCTGACATCTGACATCTGAGTAAACTAATTACAAAAACAATACAAATAGAAATCAATGTTGTGTGAATTTATGAGCATATTTCTCACCCCACCTACTGCCCCCCCTGTGATCTGTCAACCCATTCCTTGTTTTTTTCCTGAGTATACACAGACATTGTTCCGTGTACCTCAGTATTTAGTATGTTTAGGCTTGTATGCAGGTTTGAATCAGTCTACCTTGATGAAGATATTCGGGTTGCGAAAGACATCCGAGGAGATTATTTAGTTGTTGATCGTGCAACCTTCAGCTGGAAAGAATGATTATGCCAGAAATTAGTGAACCCACCACTATCGATTCCAAGGATGCAGATTCTCTTGTTCCATGGCTCAGCACAAGCAGCGACCACAGCTTTTGCAAGTTCACCCAATGTTTTCCATCCATAGTTTTGGATTTGACATCTTTTTCTGGAGGCTGGTGCTGGAGGCCGGATCGACAGATCAGGGTTTTGCAGGATCTTGCTGTCAGCATCCTGTTTGTACAGTAACTGGTCTTGATCTTCAGTATTGAGTTGTCTATATAACCTTATATATGATGTCCCTGCTAGATCGTTCAATTTCTTATGTTTGTTGTGCTTGAAATGCTGGTAATATCCATGTAATCACATTAGATGTGCCATGTATATATGCAATTCATTTTTTACATTCTATGGCAAGTTATAAAACTTGGATAAGCTACTCGAAGGAAGTGTTCCGTCTCTTAGTTAATGACCAATGTAATGTGTGGACAGCTAGGGAAGAACTAATCAACGAACTTTCTGAACTGTAATGAACAGCTACAGAATGAGATTGCCTGCGCCTTCTGGCATGCATTCAGCTCTGTGGTGGCCCCTGTTTCAGTTCAGCCCAACATAAAAAGATGATATGGGCAGATTTGGAGGACGGCATAGAAAATCCGGTTGTGTGCATGGCCGCAGCGTAAGGGATCTCTTCTCAACAGCTGTAAGGTGCACTGATCACCTTCCTTTTGCCCCTTTTGCCTTGAGGCATCAGTTCTGCACCTCACTTTGTCTGAAAGAATAATCTCTTTCCCAGTTACACCCGCCTCCTTTTATCCATCAGCAATGCTTTGCTAACTGCACCATTCGTTGGGCCAACCATGTACAGATCACCTGGGGTATCCTTTTGCGAGTAGGTCGAAGGGGACGGTTCCTTGTACATTTGGAGACTGTTGGGGTCATCTCAGTCGTGAAAGGAAGAATCCACCTCGGCCACCCTTTGGTGGTGTGGTGTTACTATGAAGCACATTGTCATCCGTGAGGGGTACATGGTACATAGTTCATCCTTGCAATGCTAATCTGTGTACCTGACTTAAACCAGAATACACATTTGAACAGACGTTCTTGGGTGGCGGTTGGGGTGGCGTTGTGAGATTGGGAAGAGGGAGGAGACACCTTGGTCGTGTCGCAGATAATGCCGCTGGACACCAACCCCACAACTGATGCGTGGAAAATTCGGATTAGCTGCTCTACTACCTGAACATCGTCTCCAATATTGCCAAAACATCTGATTACTTACTTGCAACTAACCGTACCATCCTATCATGAACAAGGGTCATTAAGATATCTTACTGATGAGGACCTTGGTGTTGATCAGATGCAGATTTCGATCCCCGCGTTGGGTGCGCTTTTCTGCTCATCCCATCTGCGGGGCTTCCGTCCCCCTCCTTTGCATCTTATTGCAACATCACTTATCGATTAAGACATCTTGATGATCACTTGAGGCTCTCGTGTAGTGTACGTCTCAAAAGAGGAGAATGGGGGGGTTGGGGAGGAAATAAAGGGAGATGGGCAAGTACATGCACCACCTTGGAGGTGGAGGACAGCATCGCAATCCCAAAAGGGATATGTCACGCTGCAAAGGGACATGACATCCCTGGTTGGTGCTAAAGCTAATAAACATGACGGTGGCCACCCTTTCAAGGGACACACCCACCGAGCAACAGCCAATTCTCTTACGAGGTGGTGGGCTGGTTGGCTGTGGTGTTTGGTGTGGAGTTGAAGGTGCAAGCCCCACCGCTGTCTAAAAACCGCCCTTTTACAAATGTGAATTTGGGGAGTAATTGTTAAGAAAACAGTGGGTATAATGCATTTCACATGGCGACAGAACATCCAAAAACCACACAGTGCAAGCATAGCGACATGATACAAGTTTGCATAATTCACCGTAGGCATTATTCCAAGAAGATAACAACAAATAAGTAAAACATACATGCTGAAATTCGAACAAGTATACATATATATATAGAGGCAGTGGAGGCGTTCCAAAAGGAACTTGCCTTAGAGAAGATATCGCCCCCACTATAGGTGCGAATAGGAAACAACGATCTTCTCCCAGGGTACAACCACATCCAATGAGACAACAGTCGCACACTGTTGGTCTCGCAAATCGAAAACTATCTAATATGCAAAAGAGAGTCTCTATCTATTCTAGGGTAAAGAAGCGTGCACCGGACACCGATGGCGTGTAGAACGAGGCAATCGGTGGCGGAGAAGAAAGCGTGGCACGTCGACGTTAAGCAGGAGCGGTGACGACCACGTCGAAGGCGATGGGAAGAAGCGACCAGCGGCGAAGAGCGATTCCCCGATGGTCAGCGGCGGCGTTGCAGACAGACAGCGAGAGAGATCAAGAGCGCAGCAGCGTTTCTTCGGGGGGAAGAATTGGCAGTCAACTCGATTTCTCTCTCTTGCCTTATCACAACCGCCCACGCCCCACTATAGGCGCCGGTTCGCTTCTACAGGGACGGGCGCGTCCCACAGGCCCACCAAGCAAAGAGGGATAAAACAGGTTAGAAAAAGTGTGACGGCCCAATAAGGCCCGCGGTCACCTCACACGCGCGCCGCCGCCGCCCGCCCAGCCCAGCCCAGCGGGCGGGCGCGTGTGTGGTCTTGGGCATAGCTCCTTCTAGTTCCATAGGAACAAGTCCTTAGAACTAAAGGACATATAAAGGCCACTCCCTTACTTGTGTTTTCCAATATGGGACAAAACCCATATACACACAGGGACACTTTCCTACCAAACCTTGAGTTTCCCTTTAAGCTTGCAACCACCCTTATTCTACCCAACATTCCCCCACAAACTCATGGTTTGTCAGGAGGAACACACATCAAGAGACACACATATCATGCTTTCAATAGAAGTACCTTTCGGTTTGAACTTCTACCTGAGTATTCCAAATCCTTTCTTCACAGAGTCGAAGTGAACTGAGTCTTGAACTTGACTCTTTTGGGTGAAGATTATCAAAGGAAACAACATGATATAAACATAGATAGTAATCTGCAGGGGTGGCGCTTTACGGCCATGCGCCCCTTCCTGTATCATAAGTGCATTTAGGGATAACCCAATCCCTTTAACTGCGGCCCCACAGTAGCACTTACTTAGGTGGGCTTCTCCAAGATGCACTGCTCACATCCTGCCTTACCAGGCTTGAACCCATTAAGAGTAGTAACTCAACCTTAACATGCAGCTATAGACACTAGTATTAGGATTACAGGGGTGGAATTCAGATACAAAGTATCTAGAAATTTTTAGTGTCCTCCAGTTCTCTCAGTTCTCTCAACAGCTTGTTGTTACCACATTGAACCTTCTTTGTAGGATCTCTACTCAGATAGGTTGGGTTGCTACTGCAGAAGAACAATTAATTGGTTTCAATCCCATCCCCATCCTAAATTTCAGGACTTGACTTTTATTAAGTTCTTTAGTTAGAGGATCTGCTGTGTTGTCCTTGGTACCAAAAAAATCCACAGCTATCACTCCCTGAGACACCAATTCTCTCACAGACTTAAGTCTGATTTGAATATGTCTCCTTTCTTTTTTATTGTACTTTGAACTTTTGACCTTAGCAATCGTGGTCATATTATCACAAAGGATAGAGACCGCAGGTATAGGCTTACTCATTAGGGGTAATTCTGTAAGAAGTCCCTTAATCCATTCAGCCTCCATACCAGTAGTGTCCAAAGCACACAACTCAGCCTCAAAAGTAGACCGAGACAAGATGGTTTGTTTAGTGGACCTCCAGGCCACTGCACCACCTCCCAGAGTAAAAACATACCCTGTTACACCATTACTCCCTGAGTTTTCAGCAATCCAGCTTGCATCACTGTATCCTTCAAGGACTCCAGGGAATTTCCCAAAATGCAAGCTCAAGGAAACTGTACCCTTAAGGTATCTCAGTATCCTATCCAAGCCTTCCCAGTGAGAACGGTCAGGACAGCTAGTGTATCTACTGAGTCTAGTTACTGCATATGAAATGTCAGGTCTAGTACAGTTTGCCAGATACATTAAGCTTCCTATAACTTGGGAGTACCGTAGTTGAGACACAGGTACACCACTCTTATTCTTGTAGAAAACTCTAGAAGGATCATAGGGTGTACAGACAATTCTGCAATCTTGATAGCCATATTTCTCTAATACTTTCTCAACATAGTGAGACTGAGAAATTGCTATCCCTTCAGCTGACTTAGTCAACTTTAGGCCAAGAATTATATTTGCCTCACCCATATCCTTCATTTCAAATCTACTACTTAAGAATGATTTTGTCTCATTTACTAATCCCTTATTGTTGCCAAAAATCAATATATCATCTACATACAGGCATAGAATTACACAATCATCACCTTTCACTTTGTAGTAGACACATTTATCAAAATCATTTACTTTAAAGCCAAATGACATGATAGTCATGTCAAATTTCTCATGCCATTGCTTAGGGGCTTGTTTCAATCCATACAAGGATTTAACAAGTCTACAGACTTTGCCTTCATTACCAGGGGCTACAAACCCTTCAGGCTGATCCATATAGATCTCTTCATCAAGATCACCATTAAGAAAGGCGGTCTTTACATCCATCTGGTGGATAGTCAGATCATATATGGAAGCCAAGGCTATTAGCACCCTAATGGTAGTCATTCTGGTTACAGGAGAATAGGTATCAAAATAATCTATTCCCTCCATTTGTTTAAACCCCTTAGCAACCAACCTGGCTTTAAAATTTTCAATACTTCCATCAAGTTTCAACTTTTTCTTAAAGACCCATTTGCATCCAATAGTTTTAGATCCAGGAGGAGGATCAACTAACTCCTATGTGCCATTTGCAAGAATAGAGTCAACCTCACTCTTAATGGCTTCCTTCCAATACTTTGCTTCAGGTGAAGCCATAGCATCTCGAAAAGTAGGGGGGTCTTCTTCAATCTGGTATGTGACAAAGTCACTACCAAACTCCTTGGAGACCTTTTGTCTTTTACTCCTCCTTGGTTCTACTTCTTCTTGATCACTAGTATCAGTAAGAGGTCTAGATGCATCAGCCCCCACATTAGTCATTCTTTCCACATGCTGTGGAATAGAATCAGATGTGGATGCTATAGTCTCAGAATTCAGTTGTTGAGGCAAACCAGTTTTCATGGGAAAGACATGTTCGAAGAACGTAGCATCACGGAGCTCGACTATGGTGTTAACCTCTATGCCAGGGATTTCTGATTTGATAACCAGAAACCTGTATGCATAGCTATTTTCAGCATAGCCTAAAAAGACTGCGTCAACTGTCTTAGGTCCCAGTTTCTTTCTCTTGTGTTCAGGGACAAGTACCTTAGCAAGGCACCCCCATACTTTGAGAAATTTCAAACTAGGTTTCCTATTTCTCCAAAGTTCAATTGGACTACTATCTTTATGTTTTAGGGGAACATGATTCAGAACAAGACAAGCTGTGTTCAAAGCTTCCCCCCACATATACTTAGGTAGTCCTGAACTCTGCAGGAGAGAGTTGACCATGTCTATAAATACACGGTTCTTCCTTTCTGCTATCCCATTAGACTGAGGAGAATAAGGGGCAGTCGTTTCATGAATAATGCCATGTTCTTGGCAAAATTCAACAAACAAACTGGAGGTGTATTCTCCTCCTCTGTCAGACCTCAACCTTTTAAGAACCTGACCAGTTTGTGTTTCTGCTTCCTTCCTAAAGATGATGAACTTCTGTAAAGCCTCATCCTTAGACTTGAGCAAATACACATAGCAATATCTACTACAGTCATCTATAAAGGTAATGAAATATTTTTTATTATCCCTAGTTAGCACACCATTAAACTCACAGATATCTGAGTGCACTAGATCCAGAATCTCTGAATCTCTAACCACAGAATGAAAGGGTTTCCTAGGCTGTTTGGCCTGTACACAGATATCGCATTTCTTGGTTTTATCAATAGCATGCTCAGGAATTAAATTCAGGTTCATCATACGTTTCAATGAATTGAAATTTAAATGACCTAAACGTCCATGCCATAAATCAGATGAATCTGTAATATTAAAAGCAACTGGAACAGATGTATCAACATCTAAACATTCATTCATCACATGACTCACATGCACTTTAAATAACCCATCAGATAAATAACCTTTACCAATAAAAGATTTGAGACGGAGTATCACAACTTTATTACATTTAAGCTGAGTTCATAACCCTCTCTAACTAAACTAGAACCTGATAAAATATTTCTCCTAATACTAGGAACATGATGCACACGATGAAGAGACAGCACACGCCCCGAAGTAAACTTCAGGTCCACGCGTCCAATTCCCATCACCCTCGCAGTGCTACCATTCCCCATAGTCACGGAGCAGTCATGGATGGCCTGGTAAGATACAAAATTAGCCCTGTCAGCACACAAGTGTACATTGGCTCCTGTGTCTACCAACCATTCATAAGGTTCATAAATAGAAAATAATTGAGGGTTAAGAGTAATATACGTGTCTCCAGAAGAAGTACCAGCGGTCACTACATTGACCTGAGGTGGAGCAACACCAGTCTGTTGTCCTGTCTTTTCCTTCCTTTTAGGACAGTCACCACGAAAGTGGCCTTTCTGACCACAGACCCAACATTCACCTTGCTTCTTCTTCTTCTTGATTTTTCCCTTGGGTTTAAACTGCGCATTAGAATCAACCTTGGATTTGCCTTTGAAGTCTTTAAACTTGTTTTTCATAACTATGTTTGCACTGGCCTCTACAGGCATCACAGGTTTCTCCTTCCTATGTTCCTCCTCTATGGCAATGGCTCTCATCAGGTCATCTAGAGAAATAGCACCCTTCCTATGTTTTAGGGCCATTCTAAAATCCTCCCAGGACTTAGGAAATTTCTCGATAATGCACATAACCTGAAATTTTTCTGGAAGTTTCATTTCACCCTCAGCCAAGCCATGGATCATAAGAAGAAACTCATGTGCCTGTTCAGTGATAGGTCTGCCCTCAACCATGTGAAACTTGAGAAATTTACCGACAGAATATTTTTCTAGACCTTGGTCCTCAGTATTATACTTTCTGTCAAGTTCATCCCATAGTGCCTTGGAGGTTAGGAATGTCGAAGTACTGTATACATCGAATAGGACATCTGATAATGCAGTCAGAATGCATCCATGTCCTATGCGATCTTTTTCCTTCCATTCCGTAGCCTTCTTAGCACTCTCGGGATCATTCTCAATCACCTTAGGTGAGTCAGATTCAATCACTGAAATCAACCCAATCATAGTAAACCATATCCGCATGCGTTGTTGCCAACGCTTGAAATGTTGCCCTGCGAATTTCGCTGGCATCATGGACATGTCTACTTTCGGGTTAAGAGTCACAGACGATGACGCCATGTCAAACGATATCTTCTCTAAGACTGTTAAGAAAACAGTGGGTATAATGCATTTCACATGGCGACAGAACATCCAAAAACCACACAGTGCAAGCATAGCGACATGATACAAGTTTGCATAATTCACCGTAGGCATTATTCCAAGAAGATAACAACAAATAAGTAAAACATACATGCTGAAATTTGAACAAGTATACATATATATAGAGGCAGTGGAGGCGTTCCAAAAGGAACTTGCCTTAGAGAAGATATCGCCCCCACTATAGGTGCGAACAGGAAACATCGATCTTCTCCCAGGGTACAACCACATCCAACGAGACAACAGTCGCACACTGTTGGTCTCGCAAATCGAAAACTATCTAATATGCAAAAGAGAGTCTCTATCTATTCTAGGGTAAAGAAGCGTGCACCGGACATCGATGGCGTGTAGAACGAGGCAATCGGTGGCGGAGAAGAAAGCGTGGCACGTCGACATTAAGCAGGAGCGGTGACGACCACGTCGAAGGCGATGGGAAGAAGCGACCAGCGGCGAAGAGCGATTCCCCGATGGTCAGCGGCGGCGTTGCAGACAGACAGCGAGAGAGATCAAGAGCGCAACAGCGTTTCTTCGGGGGGAAGAATTGGCAGTCAACTCGATTTCTCTCTCTTGCCTTATCACAACCGCCCACGCCCCACTATAGGCGCCGGTTCGCTTCTACAGGGACGGGCGCGTCCCACAGGCCCACCAAGCAAAGAGGGATAAAACAGGTTAGAAAAAGTGTGACGGCCCAATAAGGCCCGCGGTCACCTCACACGCGCGCCGCCGCCCGCCCAGCCCAGCCCAGCGGGCGGGCGCGTGTGTGTGGTCTTGGGCATAGCTCCTTCTAGTTCCATAGGAACAAGTCCTTAGAACTAAAGGGACATATAAAGGCCACTCCCTTACTTGTGTTTTCCAATATGGGACAAAACCCATATACACACAAGGGACACTTTCCTACCAAACCTTGAGTTTCCCTTTAAGCTTGCAACCACCCTTATTCTACCCAACATTCCCCCACAAACTCATGGTTTGTCAGGAGGAACACACATCAAGAGACACACATATCATGCTTTCAATAGAAGTACCTTTCGGGTTTGAACTTCTACCTGAGTATTCCAATCCTTTCTTCACAGAGTCGAAGTGAACTGAGTCTTGAACTTGACTCTTTTGGGTGAAGATTATCAAAGGAAACAACATGATATAAACATAGATAGTAATCTGCAGGGGTGGCGCTTTACGGCCATGCGCCCCTTCCTGTATCATAAGTGCATTTAGGGATAACCCAATCCCTTTAACTGCGGCCCCACAGTAGCACTTACTTAGGTGGGCTTCTCCAAGGATGCACTGCTCACATCCTGCCTTACCAGGCTTGAACCCATTAAGAGTAGGTAACTCAACCTTAACATGCAGCTATAGACACTAGTATTAGGATTACAGGGGTGGAATTCAGATACAAAGTATCTAGAAATTTTTTTTTAGTGTCCTCCAGTTCTCTCAACAGCTTGTTGTTACCACATTGAACCTTCTTTGTAGGATCTCTACTCAGATAGGTTGGGTTGCTACTGCAGAAGAACAATTAATTGGTTTCAATCCCATCCCCATCCTAAATTTCAGGACTTGACTTTTATTAAGTTCTTTAGTTAGAGGATCTGCTGTGTTGTCCTTGGTACCAAAAAAATCCACAGCTATCACTCCCTGAGACACCAATTCTCTCACAGACTTAAGTCTGATTTGAATATGTCTCTTTCTTTTTTATTGTACTTTGAACTTTTGACCTTAGCAATCGTGGTCATATTATCACAAAGGATAGAGACCGCAGGTATAGGCTTACTCATTAGGGGTAATTCTGTAAGAAGTCCCTTAATCCATTCAGCCTCCATACCAGTAGTGTCCAAAGCACACAACTCAGCCTCAAAAGTAGACCGAGACAAGATGGTTTGTTTAGTGGACCTCCAGGCCATTGCACCACCTCCCAGAGTAAAAACATACCCTGTTACACCATTACTCCCTGAGTTTTCAGCAATCCAGCTTGCATCACTGTATCCTTCAAGGACTCCAGGGAATTTCCCAAAATGCAAGCTCAAGGAAACTGTACCTTAAGGTATCTCAGTATCCTATCCAAGCCTTCCCAGTGAGAACGGTCAGGACAGCTAGTGTATCTACTGAGTCTAGTTACTGCATATGAAATGTCAGGTCTAGTACAGTTTGCCAGATACATTAAGCTTCCTATAACTTGGGAGTACCGTAGTTGAGACACAGGTACACCACTCTTATTCTTGTAGAAAACTCTAGAAGGATCATAGGGTGTACAGACAATTCTGCAATCCTGATAGCCATATTTCTCTAATACTTTCTCAACATAGTGAGACTGAGAAATTGCTATCCCTTCAGTTGACTTAGTCAACTTTAGGCCAAGAATTATATTTGCCTCACCCATATCCTTCATTTCAAATCTACTACTTAAGAATGATTTTGTCTCATTTACTAATCCCTTATTGTTACCAAAAATTAATATATCATCTACATACAGGCATAGAATTACACAATCATCACCTTTCACTTTGAAGTAGACACATTTATCAAAATCATTTACTTTAAAGCCAAATGACATGATAGTCATGTCAAATTTCTCATGCCATTGCTTAGGGGCATGTTTCAATCCATATAAGGATTTAACAAGTCTACAGACTTTGCCTTCATTACCAGGGGCTACAAACCCTTCAGGCTGATCTATATAGATCTCTTCATCAAGATCACCATTAAGAAAAGCGGTCTTTACATCCATCTGGTGGATAGTCAGATCATATATGGAAGCCAAGGCTATTAGCACCCTAATGGTAGTCATTCTGGTTACAGGAGAATATGTATCAAAATAATCTATTCCCTCCATTTGTTTAAACCCCTTAGCAACCAACCTGGCTTTAAAATTTTCAATACTTCCATCAAGTTTCAACTTTTTCTTAAAGACCCATTTGCATCCAATAGTTTTAGATCCAGGAGGAGGATCAACTAACTCCCATGTGCCATTTGCAAGAATAGAGTCAACCTCACTCTTAATGGCTTCCTTCCAATACTTTGCTTCAGGTGAAGCCATAGCATCTCGAAAAGTAGGGGGGTCTTCTTCAATCTGGTATGTGACAAAGTCACTACCAAACTCCTTGGAGACCTTTTGTCTTTTACTCCTCCTTGGTTCTACTTCTTCTTGATCACTAGTATCAGAAAGAGGTCTAGATGCATCAGCCCCCACATTAGTCATTCTTTCCACATGCTGTGGAATGGAATCAGATGTGGATGTTATAGTCTCAGAATTCAGTTGTTGAGGCAAACCAGTTTTCATGGGAAAGACATGTTCGAAGAACGTAGCATCACGGAGCTCAACTATGGTGTTAACCTCTATGCCATGGATTTCTGATTTGATAACCAGAAACCTGTATGCATAGCTATTTTCAGCATAGCCTAAAAAGACTGCGTCAACTGTCTTAGGTCCCAATTTCTTTCTCTTGTGTTCAGGGACAAGTACCTTAGCAAGGCACCCCCATACTTTGAGAAATTTCAAACTAGGTTTCCTATTTCTCCAAAGTTCAATTGGACTACTATCTTTATGTTTTAGGGGAACATGATTCAGAACAAGACAAGCTGTGTTCAAAGCTTCCCCCCACATATACTTAGGTAGTCCTGAACTCTGCAGGAGAGAGTTGACCATGTCTATAAATACACGGTTCTTCCTTTCTGCTATCCCATTAGACTGAGGAGAATAAGGGGCAGTCGTTTCATGAATAATGCCATGTTCTTGGCAAAATTCAACAAACAAACTGGAGGTGTATTCTCCTCCTTTGTCAGACCTCAACCTTTTAAGAACCTGACCAGTTTGTGTTTCTGCTTCCTTCCTAAAGATGATGAACTTCTGTAAAGCCTCATCTTTAGACTTGAGCAAATACACATAACAATATCTACTAAAGTCATCTATAAAGGTAATGAAATATTTTTTATTATCCCTAGTTAGCACACCATTAAACTCACAGATATCTGAGTGCACTAGATCCAGAATCTCTGAATCTCTAACCACAGAATGAAAGGGTTTCCTAGGCTATTTGGCCTGTACACAGATATCGCATTTCTTGGTTTTATCAATAGCATGCTCAGGAATTAAATTCAGGTTCATCATACGTTTCAATGAATTGAAATTTAAATGACCTAAACGTCCATGCCATAAATCAGATGAATCTGTAATATTAAAAGCAACTGGAACAGATGTATCAACATCTAAACATTCATTCATCACATGACTCACATGCACTTTAA
Organism: Colocasia esculenta; assembly: GCA_014218235.1. Lineage (NCBI taxonomy): Eukaryota > Viridiplantae > Streptophyta > Magnoliopsida > Alismatales > Araceae > Colocasia > Colocasia esculenta. The sequence continues at coordinate 80,402,873 of CM024759.1, forward strand.
ATAACCCATCAGATAAATAACCTTTACCAATAAAAGATTTGAGACGGAGTATCACAACTTTATTACATTTAAAGCTGAGTTCATAACCCTCTCTAACTAAACTAGAACCTGATAAAATATTTCTCCTAATACTAGGAACATGATGCACACGATGAAGAGACAGCACACGCCCCGAAGTAAACTTCAGGTCCACGCGTCCAATTCCCATCACCCTCGCAGTGCTACCATTCCCCATAGTCACGGAGCAGTCATGGATGGCCTGGTAAGATACAAAATTAGCCCTGTCAGCACACAAGTGTACATTGGCTCCTGTGTCTACCAACCATTCATAAGGTTCATAAATAGAAAATAATTGAGGGTTAAGAGTAATATACGTGTCTCCAGAAGAAGTACCAGTGGTCACTACATTGACCTGAGGTGGAGCAACACCAGTCTGTTGTCCTGTCTTTTCCTTCCTTTTAGGACAGTCACCACGAAAGTGGCCTTTCTGACCACAGACCCAACATTCACCTTGCTTCTTCTTCTTCTTGATTTTTCCCTTGGGTTAAACTGCGCATTAGAATCAACCTTGGATTTGCCTTTGAAGTCTTTAAACTTGTTTTTCATAACTATGTTTGCACTGCCTCTACAGGCATCACAGGTTTCTCCTTCCTATGTTCCTCCTCTATGGCAATGGCTCTCATCAGGTCATCTAGAGAAATAGTACCCTTCCTATGTTTTAGGGCCATTCTAAAATCCTCCCAGGACTTAGGAAATTTCTCGATAATGCACATAACCTGAAATTTTTCTGGAAGTTTCATTTCACCCTCAGCCAAGCCATGGATCATAAGAAGAAACTCATGTGCCTGTTCAGTGATAGGTCTGCCCTCAACCATGTGAAACTTGAGAAATTTACCGACAGAATATTTTTCTAGACCTTGGTCCTCAGTATTATACTTTCTGTCAAGTTCATCCCATAGTGCCTTGGAGGTTAGGAATGTCGAAGTACTGTATACATCGAATAGGACATCTGATAATGCAGTCAGAATGCATCCATGTCCTATGCGATCTTTTTCCTTCCATTCCGTAGCCTTCTTAGCACTCTCGGGATCATTCTCAATCACCTTAGGTGAGTCAGATTCAATCACTGAAATCAACCCAATCATAGTAAACCATATCCGCATGCGTTGTTGCCAACACTTGAAATGTTGCCCTGCGAATTTCGCTGGCATCATGGACATGTCTACTTTCGGGTTAAGAGTCACAGACGATGACGCCATGTCAAACGATATCTTCTCTAAGACTGTTAAGAAAACAGTGGGTATAATGCATTTCACATGGCGACAGAACATCCAAAAACCACACAGTGCAAGCATAGCGACATGATACAAGTTTGCATAATTCACCGTAGGCATTATTCCAAGAAGATAACAACAAATAAGTAAAACATACATGCTGAAATTCGAACAAGTATACATATATATATAGAGGCAGTGGAGGCGTTCCAAAAGGAACTTGCCTTAGAGAAGATATCGCCCCCACTATAGGTGCGAACAGGAAACAACGATCTTCTCCCAGGGTACAACCACATCCAACGAGACAACAGTCGCACACTGTTGGTCTCGCAAATCGAAAACTATCTAATATGCAAAAGAGAGTCTCTATCTATTCTAGGGTAAAGAAGCGTGCACCGGACATCGATGGCGTGTAGAACGAGGCACCGGTGACGACCACGTCGAAGGCGATGGGAAGAAGCGACCAGCGGCGAAGAGCGATTCCCCGATGGTCAGCGGCGGCGTTGCAGACAGACAGCGAGAGAGATCAAGAGCGCAACAGCGTTTCTTCGGGGGGAAGAATTGGCAGTCAACTCGGTTTCTCTCTCTTGCCTTATCACAACCGCCCACGCCCCACTATAGGCGCTGGTTCGCTTCTACAGGGACGGGCGCGTCCCACAGGCCCACCAAGTAAAAAGGGATAAAACAGGTTAGAAAAAGTGTGACGGCCCAATAAGGCCCGCGGTCACCTCACACGCGCGCCGCCGCCGCCCAGCCCCGCCCGGCGGGCGGGCGCGCGTGTGTGGTCTTGGGCATAGCTCCTTCTAGTTCCATAGGAACAAGTCCTTAGAACTAAAGGGACATATAAAGGCCACTCCCTTACTTGTGTTTTCCAATATGGGACAAAACCCATATACACACAAGGGACACTTTCCTACCAAACCTTGAGTTTCCCTTTAAGCTTGCAACCACCCTTCTTCTACCCAACAGTAATTGTAACGGAGATCAATCGAGGTGACTGAGGAGAATGAGACAAGTATGATAAAAGAGGTTTTGAGTTGCCTCCTCGTTCTTGGCTTGAAGAAACTATGCATCCTTCATTAAGTTTACATATGTGCCTGCGGGGACACGACAATGAGATTGATCATGGATATAAAGGAAAGCACATGGGTGGGGACACACAGACATATATATACACACACAAAAGGGCGAAAGAGAGAGTTGCATTGGTTGCTCATAAGACGTAGACATTTTAAAGATGTTGAAAGTATTATGGGCAGTGGCAGAGTCAGAAATATTTAGAAGGGAGGTAATTAATAAGATTAATTATTCATAGATACTCAAAATAAGAGAGGGTAATTAATAAAGTAAAAAAAATCTTCACATGTCTATCAATTTAATTCACTCAAAAAATTAAGAAAAAAATTATATAAAAAATTAAAGGGGGGGGGGGGGGTGGCAATTGTCCCCCCTAACTCCGCCACTGATCATGGGAAATGCTTCTTACTCCTTGCTCAATAAGAGTAGACATTTTAAAGATGTTGAGAGGATCATGGGAGATGCTTGCTTAATTGGAGTCTGTTGTCATGTCATGTGTCAATGTGCTTCCATCGAGTATAGTTGATTAATCCCTCCGTCACATGTCATCTCGACTCCCAGCGTCTAGGGATGCAGCAGGCATTGTCGTACTAATATTTATTTTCTTAATTATCTTATTTTCTTAAAATTGTTAAGATAAAGAAAAAATTGAAGTTATGTTTAGAGCTTGCTCTTCTTACTAATCTATCCAAGACTTTTTGACAATTTTCTATTGCTCGCAGATGTCGAGATGCTTCCTGATCATCTTCTTGCTCATTAGTCATTATATCATCAAGTGACGCTAGGAGATCGAGTCAACCGTGCAGATATCTTCAGTAGCTTTTTTTCTCCTATCTACGATCACAGTAGGCTATAACGTTAATTTCTTTGTCCTTCGGTCCATTTAAATTCTATTATATAGATAATGATGTGTGACTAAACTATAGTTATTTGCTAGGGTACTATATATGCTAATTAATTTGCTTGAATGGGACCCTTCTAATCATGTGGACCCTTATTTAAGGTACTGTTAAATGGAGTTAATTAACAATAAACAATTTTTTTTAATTTTATCCACTGCATTGAAAATGGGCACCGATAACAAAGTCATATCCCATGCGATCAAGTAAATTAATTTGGTTTTTAGCTTCCCTTACCATTTGTATTGTTACACATCAACTTTGTATCCAACACTACTATAATATATAAGAAAGAGAAGTGATTCTCGTCCGTGTGCACGGATATCATATTGATACCCATGCGCAGACACAACATGCTCATGTGGGGCCCGCTCATATGACTCGGGCCCACTCGAACTGTGTATGTGCACGAGTATCATGATATCCGTGCACTACGAACACTCATCATTTCTCTATACAAAATGTTAATTACGATGTCATAATTTAATTTTCTACTAGACTTACTTCGATCACCGGACAATACACATAACTCACGTTTGATGTTTTCAATTCTTAAACATTGAATTTAAGTTCACTTTTCTATCTTCTCCTACGTTACTTCTCATAAGATTCTGATAGTTTTTTAATATTGGAAATGATGAAAAGGCCATATGTGACAATTAATTCAAGTTTGAAGGACATATGTATAAATGGAATATAAGATAGGTTCTTGCACAATCTTTTTTTTAAATTTCAAGAGGAGTATATATGCAAGAAACACTAAATTAATCTCTCACGTGTGATGATGATACAATCTTCTCCCTCCTTCTACAACCATGTTGGAGAAAAGGCAAACGAACCAAAAAGATGTCCAACGTGGAAAAAAACAGTACCATCTCATCAGGTGTCAACACCAAAATTTTCCTTTTCCACATGAGAAATACTTATTATATATTTATGTGCGCGGCTGAATATACTTGCTGCTATTATTGGTCAGTATATGAGCGGACATATTGATCGCTCCACGTTCGCTAACGACAACACTCTATATGCAGTAATTCTCTGAGAATTTTTTTTTTTATCCATAAAACGGGTAAAAAAGTGTTAGAGCGACCCACTTGATTAGTTGGACGGCCAAATCCTCTCATTTTATTAAAATATGAGATTCGATATCTGATTAATCACATAAAATATAAAATAATATTTTCTACATGTACGAAGCATTTTTGTAAACCTCTTTTTCCTTTGGGTTGGTAGCAGGAGCGGACTTCACATAAAAAGCATCTAATGACAGGGAGAGATGCTCCACTCAAGTCCACGAGAAAGAGCAATGTCCCTAGAATGTGCTTTTGTTGTACATAGTCGCATTCCATTACAATCTTCTTTCTCATCATTATTCTTCTTCGTTGTAATGCTACATTTCCCCTTTAAAGAGAGTACTGAGTTGAGTGATTTCATGACTTCTTCTTTTCTGCGTAAAGAGAATAATGTGCGCGAAACAGACCTTTTGCTCTGGAAAATAAAAAAATCATCGATCTTTACACAGGAAAAAAAAACCCCCAAACTCAAAATGCGAAGACCAAGAAGTTCGCCGGCTCAAGAGACACCTACGCCAACAACGAGTATACTTGCACACAAGATTAGGGGTGTACAATGGTTCGGTTCGGTTCGATTTCCCTAATTTTTAGGGAAACCGAATCGAACCGAACTGAATCAAACCGATATCTGACGTATTCTCGGAAAAATGGAAAAAAAAATGGCGCTTACATGAGAAAAATGGCATCCCACCACTGCGCTACCAGTGTTTTTTTGTATATTTATATTATTTAATTATATATATATATATATTTGATTCATTTCAGTTTTTCAATCTGAAATCGAACTGAACTGTATGATTCTCCAAACCGAACCGAATCGAACCGAATCGGCCGGTTCGATTTTTCGGTTTGAACCATAATTTGCACAACCCTACACAAGATTAGAACAGAATAGGGGAGAAACACTTAAGATACTAAGTCGTTGTCGGAGGGCTATATATCTCGTCGACAATACTAAAAGCATCACCCGAGTGAGGGGGAAAACAAATCTCTTACGGAGGAGATAAAATTGGGAGACCCCTAACAAAATACCTTAGAAGGGGGGGAGTTTCTCCAGCCAAGGTCGAAGACGATGACAGGGGGGAGGGAGCTCCGCTTTAGAACAGAAAACCCCCTCCCCTCTGAACAAGATGGGCGACGGAGACCTAAGGCAATAAGACGAATGAGACTAGATAAAAACCCCAGAGCTTCTCTCTCTAATTAAAAAAGTTAGAGAGAGAAGCCCCTAACCCTCAATAATAGTACAATTGAGAAATGGGTGCACTCATCAACTTTGTAGTGTGGAGGGGGGAATAGAATCCTTTTAGTACTCCCCCTCATTAGCAAGAGGGAACATCGAATGAGCAACTAATGGGGCTAGATTTGATTTGAAACGAGAGTAACCCAACTTGAGAAGAACAAGTTGATATAATTAAGAGTAATGCTAGGCTCCCGACATGCCCGGAGCCCAGCGTGAGCTGGAGGGGCCGCGCGCCCCCCTGCGCGCGCCGCGTGGAGGGCGCGGGCCCCCCAGCATTTAATGCTGTTTTTTTTTTTTACAATTTGTGCACACAAATGATGTATTTGTGCACACAAATACATCATTTGTGCACACAAATAGTGCACAAAAACTAAAAAAAAAACAGCATTAAATGCTGGGGGGCCCGTGCCCTCCACGCGACGCGCGCAGGGGGGCGCGCGGCCCCTCCAGCGCGACTATGCTCCCGGCACAGTCGGAAGCATAGCATTTCTCTATAATTAAACCGCAGGCCTAATTTATAAGGTCCTATATCCCAGATGCATGGGCACAAAAAAATCTTGTTACGTGAACATGTGTGTGAACAAAATAATCTTATTACCCAAAGAAAAAGATTTATTATACTAGCACAAATGCAGTAAGTGCAATAATATTAGGATGACTAGCTATTTATGTGGCACCTAACATTGCGCTATATAGACTGTCATGTAAGCAAATAAGGAGTAGTAGGTGGCGGCGACGATGGCCAGTAGCGGCGGCCGACAATAGTTATCGGCAATTGTCGATATAATAGAAAATCACCACTTTGGAGTCCAAGTTATGGTCTGTATTTTGAAATCAAATTATTATTAAAAATTTAGTCAATATTTTTAAAATCTAAAGTTAATATTTTAAAGTCAAAATTTATATTTTGAAATCTAATCACTGATTATCGGTGACCGATGACTCGTCGTTGAATACCTCTTGTCACCATCGTCGCTGGTCACTACCGCTACCACCTAGTGCTTCCTGCTTATTTACATGATAGTCCACGTGATATTATATTGAGCACCACAAAATTTGACATCCTAATTTTATTGTACCATGCCTTGCCTTGTGCAAGTGCATTAAATCTATCTTTTGTACAAAACTTTTTGAACAAATTTTTTTTTTAACAAGTTCTCTTGTAAGTGCAGAAAAACATGTACCCTTTAATGTGCCATCAGACACTCTTTAGACGACAGTTAACAGTAGGAATATTAAATTTTTATACTTATATTTGTATAATAAAATTATTCTAATTAATTGTTCAGTTTCCATAAATGACTGTATCCGTTAATTTGATAATTGTCTGAAACATGAATAGACACTTACATTGTCGGTTGTGAGATTTTAGTCCTAATGAATCACTACTGCTCGTTGAGGAGTGGGGACGAACAAGGTTCGATTTAGTATGGTTTAAAGAATTTTTTTATCAAATTAAATCAAGTCGAAATGGACGTGTAATTTGCACTAAATTGAATTAATTTATTTTGAAACCAAACCAAACCAAATTAAATTAATTAAATTAAATTTAATTCGATTTAAATTAAAGTATATTAAAAATCTCTATTAACAGATTAGTCTCTCAATAAAGATATATTTGTTGTAACATTTATGAAGAGAAAATGTAATAAATAATAATAATAATATTTTAATTAAGAAGATTAAATTATCTCTAATTTTATAATAATTTATTATTATTATAATTATTATATAAAATGAATAAAACTTTATATAATTAGACATAATAATAATTCAATTTGATTCTTGTTGAACCAATTTACTCGGATTAAAAACTGAACCAAATTAAAATTGTGAGTTTCAAAATCTAACTAAACCAATCTGAAATAAAAAAATATACTACCCAAATCAAATTGAAAGAAATCGATCGAACTCGAATTGAACTAATTTTTGAACATCCCCGGCAATAAGATAAAAGGTACATATTATTACGAGCAATGTTTGGCCGTGCGGCGAATAGAAAACAAGTGGATGGGGCCCACTCCTATATATATATAGAGCGGGGTCCCAATCGTACGTCTTGTTTGTGCAGCCGAATAACAAGTTATATATTTCTCTTATTTTAATATATCCACCATGTTGGTCAGTCCTTCGCACCTGTGTAAGATTTATCTTGCTGCACGGACGACGCACGTGTCAAGGTAAGCGAACCTGCCGATAACTAATTGTCCTCGTATCGTCTTTTCAATGTAATCGATTCTTCTGAAAGTAGCATATGAAACCTGACAACTGTGGCTGAATGTGACACTAGTTTTTGTTTATGGGGATCCCTCCAACAATCAGTTCATGTCTATCTAGGAAGAGAAAAATTTATTGGATTTTTATAAAGTGTAAAAGTACAGTTCACATGGATAAATAATTTATATGACATCAATTTTTAAAGTGTCACATGGACTAACAGACTATGTGAATGATGTCACATAAATTGTTTGCTCATGTAAACTGTACTTTTATACTTTTGTAAAAGTGTAATAAATCTTTCTCATTTAAAAATCGTTAATATACGATGTCTTCGTGAGGGGGAAATAAAAATAAGCAGACAGAAAGGGCAGAGCAAAACAAGCGAATCGGGCCACTTGTTATATCCATTATATTAAAATATTGTCGTGGAGAAGTATATACATGGGAACCCTGGAGATGAGGGTTGGGGGGGGGGGGGGGGGGTAAAAGCTACTGGGCTGTCCTTGCCGATAAGAAGCAGGCATGTGGGATATCCCACATCTCATTCTTCCACATCGCATTCTTCCATACATATACCAATAATGGGCGCCGATGCCAAGATGCGTGGTCTCTCTCTCTGTGGTGTGAGTATTATATGTGGGGGTGCTCGTGCATGTGTATGCACATGAACCCATGTCTGTGGGTGTTGGTGCATGTGTGTGTGACATGCATGTCCCGTCTCCCTCAGTACTGACCCCTTTCACTCGTGCCATTTCATCAGAGAGCGAGAGAGAGAGAGATCAGAGAGGATTGCATCGTAAGTTAATGAAACATCAATAATGGACCTAAGTTACCATGAGAAGTTTATTCTAAGGTAGCTTTTGTAAAAGATCCAAAGAAAGAACTGCATGTTGGAAATTTTTTGACCATTTTCCATTTGATTTTGAATTAAGTAACTAAGTAAGTGACATTTACATTTATGTTCTAGAGCCTGAATATTTTCAAACTGAAAAGAAATATGATGATATGAACTCCATCCACTTAATTAGCTGATTGTTTGAATTGTCATGTACCATTAAATCTTTATGTCATGTACCATTAATTAAGAAAACATGAGTTCTCCGTTTGGCCACTTTCCTCTTAATTAATAACTGGATATATATATATATATAATTCTCACCCGAAAGTGGGTTTCAAGTAATCCATATACAATTAATAATAATAGTAAAATCGAATTGCAGATTCAATCCAAGAGAATCACTTCTAAAACAGAATTATGAATATAAAAATGTTTCATATGAACATGATAAGTTCATCTATATATCTATCTGTAGTCTTTAATGCAGTTATACGTACGTAAGTTGGTCCAGATTCTGCCTAGCTAGTGAACCACGTAGGTGGCCGGCAAACATCACTTGTTCGCTTATTTCCTTTAGAAAAAAGATCTCCAAATCATATGTTAATTATGCTAACTTTTGGGATGTTCCCTTTGTTCATCATAATTAATTTTTGTGCAAAAATATTGCATGGCACCTACAATGGCGTCGCCTATGGTTCATGTAAACACATTATCATACTAAAGTTATAAAAGGACTTTATCATTAATAAGAAATTTTACAGTGCCAGTCTCACACTATTTAAAATTAATCAGATTGCACGAATTAGAAAATAGTATAAAATGTGGTGTTCTTGATCATGAGTTAAAAAATATTGAACTTAATATATATCAGATAAAGAGTGATGCTATAACATTCGTCATCTCCTAATTTGATAAAAAGCTATCCCAGTTTTGTTGACTTTGTTTATATATATATAATATGTTTTCTTCTTGAGTAGAATTGACGTGTTCTAATTATAATCGATCTAATACTAATCTCACTAACATGATTTACTTTGTTGGACGAACAATAATTTTTTATTGAAAAAAAATAGTGGTCCAGCTGAAACCATGTACACCTAAATCCATTTTTGCTTTCTGGTAAATTAAAGGACACTTTTTTTTTCTTTTTCCGCCGTTGCCCACCAACGAGAACGACCCCCGGTAAGGGGGAAGAACAAACCACACACATGCAATCCAAACAAAAAGTGTGCGCCCTTGTGCCCATCCATCTCCTCACATATCCCCACCCTCGCTGGGCTTCTTCTCTCTCTCTCTCTGTGTGTGTGTGTGTGTGTGTTTCTGGGTGTGCGTCCTTTTGGAGTGCGCAGAGCTCTTGCGGGGGTTTTCCGGTTTTCTTCGCGGCGGAGACAGCGGTATGGGAGACCTCAACACCGTTTGCTGCATGTGTGGCGATGTCGGCTTTCCGGACAAGCTCTTCCGATGTGCCCGATGCTCCTCACGGTTCCAGCACTCGTACACACTCTGCACTAGCTTTGGGCTTTGCTTCTCCACCTCGCGTGATCTCTCAGCTAGATAGATCTCAGAAGCAGCTCCATATATAGATCATTTCGTTCTTTCTTTTGCTGCAGGTTTATCTGTGTGCGCGGCTCTCTGATCATCATCTCCCACTCTGTTGTTTAATGGTTTCCCTGCAGGTACTGCAGCAACTATTACGAAGATGGAGGCTCGTCGGAGGCCGCGGGGTTATGCGACTGGTGCCGGAGCGAGGAGCGGAATTCCTCGAGAGCTCACGCGAGGAGGACGGGCTCGGGTAAGCGGGCGGACCACTCGGGGGGCGAGAGGGCCAAACAGGGTGGCGGCGGGGTCGACCCGGAAGACGGCGACGGCGGGCGCGGCAAGAACACGGGCGGCCCCCCGGGGATGTCCACCCGGCCGTCCGGCCGCAGGTACAAGCTCCTCAAGGACGTCTTATGTTGAGAAAGGGTGTTGGGTGGGACTGAACTCGATCGAGTAGTATCGTGAGTGGAGAACTCGATCGGGGGTTGCATTAGCTGTGAGTTATACATGATGCATGTATGTACATGTATGCGTACATAGAACTATATAGAGGAGTTCTTCCAAATGCTTTTGGGATTCTTGTTTGTTCTTCAAGCTTTCCATCATGTTTAATTGCTGTTCGCTGGTAAAAACGGACTCTCTCTCTCTCCCTCGTTGTGCGTGTGTTTATCTATCTCTTTCATGATGCTCTCCAATACGATCGCTTCTTCATCACATCTCTTTGTGTCCCTCTCTCCGTGCATACCCATCTTTATCCATTTCAATCGCGATGTATATCTTTCTCCAATCTTTCAGTCATGTTCACTGAATGATCTTCTGATCTCTTCTCCATTAATGTTTATCTCTATCATTAATCTATGTATCCGTCTCTTTCTTCAAGAAACTTTCCATCACGATAATCTCTCTCTCTCTCTCTCTCTCTCTCTCTACCCGGCCCCATCTGAGAGTCCCCCTGCAGCCCATGTCATGGTGAGCTGATCGGCAGATATATATCAGATGCGTCGACATATATATGTAGATATATCAGATGAAGTACTATATTCTTCATCTTTTCCGGTTCCGCTGACAGCTGGCGTTATGATCAGGAGCTTATAAAGCGTCTCCCCTATATATATGGACAATAAAATCTCCGCATGCCGTGTTCCGTACGAGTTTTTTATAATTTAACTTGGAAAGGCGCGCGAGACGAGAGAGATACGTGAGAGAGATGGCCATGCAACGTAGAGATATGATAAAGAGAAAGGTTTATTGTACTCTCACATTGTACTTAGTCAACAAATTTATGTGACATCTAATAATTAAATTGTCACTCTCTCACACCTCATGTGAGGTGTGTTACATGAATTTATTACCTAATCACATTGCACTTTAAATGTAATGCGAAAATACAATAAATCTTTCTCTATGATAAAATATATAATCTAGTCAAGAAAACTAGCTAAGATATTAATTACATCACACGAAAGAGGAAAGCTTTCGCGCGCAGCTAGCTGGGGGTTCACAGCATGCATATGCCGCCCCTCCTCACCATCATCTTCTCTCTCTCTCTGTCTCTCTTATTCTTCCTGATCTGTCTAGTTGATTGAACGGTGGAGAGCCGTAGGCCTGTATAAGTTGATGAGGGGTCTCGTGTCCGCAGCAGTCCATGGGAGTACTGGTCTTCCTCAGGCACTTGGTGTCGTTCATTGAATCCACTGAACCCTTTTCTTTTACCATGTAAAAGTTAGCTATCATTCATTCATAAACAAGCAAAGATACACAATTAGGAAGCTTTCATCGATCCACTGAACCCACTGAATGGGTCGACCGTCGACGTGAGCAATATTCTATGTTCGTCTTCATAGGCTAGCTACAAGCCTTCGCAGTACCTCCTGTGGGCTAGCTTAATTTGAGAGCTTTCCACGTCTATCCCTCGTATTTATTAGACTCAGCACACAACACAATATACTATACTCTTTGTGCATGCATCATTGATTACTCGCTAGATGGATGCCCTGCCACGTGTTTAATTGTGTGTGTGACAGAGTGTGTGTATATATATATATGGAAAATAGTTTAGTAACACCATTTGGTAACACATTAAAGTAACACACCAATCAAAGTGCACACAACCACATCATTTATGAGATGTTTTTAACTTTTTTATAAAAAATAGTTTAGTAACACCATTTGGTAACACATTAAAGTAACACATCAATTAAAGTGCACCACAACTTCATCATTTATGAGGTGTTTTTAACTTTTTTATTTTAGTTGCTGATGTGACACAGTTTTAATGGTGATGTTACCAAATGATGTTACCAAATGGTGTTACAAAACTGGTTCTCCTTTTTTATTTCAGTTGCTTTGCTGATGTACGTGGCACAATTTTAATGGTGATGTTACCAAATGATGTTACCAAATGGTGTTACAAAACTGTTTCTCGAATATTGGAAAGATGCATGGTGGGTTAGGATTTTGTGTAATGGATATGTCGAAATATATTTTTTATGGAATATCAGTGTTCTTTTAATTATTTCAAATCAAGAATATTTAGCATGTATATATATATATATATATATATATATATATATATTAATTAAACATGGTGTAATCCTTTCCCCAAAAAAGATTGAACTATGTAAGCAGCAAATAGAGTATTTAGGAAAAATCATTACAAAGGGACAAATAGAATTACAAAACATATTATTACTAAGATAAAAGAATTTCCAGATACATTCACTACACTAAAACAATTACAAAGCTTTTTAGGAATTCTTAACTATGGAAGAAGATATATTCCAAGGTTAAGTGAGTTAACTCAACACTTACAAAATAAAATTAATGAAGAAAACAAGAAGTATAAGAAGATAATAATAAAATTGTCTCTAGATGGGAAACGGATAAACTTAAAATATCTCTTACCGATAAAGAAAATCAAGAGATCAAGATAATCTGGCCACTAGAATGAAATGTGCAATTGATATATATCATACCTGCTGCAAACAAGCAGCTATACAAAAATCTTATTATAATTCTAAAAATGCTCTAAAGGCTTCAAAGACTCCCAAACAAGCATGCCAAGATATAGCTCCCACATATGTCTTTGGATGTCACTAGCTGTTGTGTTATGTGTCTTATGCTTAAAATTATCAGGTTCAGTTTCACTACAAGCTACACTAAGAGTAGAAGATTCTACTACTGCTTTTATTAAAAAGGGAGTTCATCCATTTTTGAAAAATTTGTGGTGCATTTTTAATACCAAAAGGCATTATTAACCATTCAAGATGTTCATAAGGGGTACTAAAGGCACATAACTCTTTTGTCTCTTTATCAGCCAGTTTAATTTGCCAAAAACATGGTTAAAAATGTAGATATAGATATCATTGAAGGTGTAATAAAACCCTCCTACTCAGGAGAAATCAAAGTTATAATTAGAAACTGTGAATCAAATGCAATGATTAGAATATTAAATAAAATGAAATTAATAGATATCATTATACATAAACAAGTTGAATGGAATTGTCCAAACAGACAAATTGAATTATAATAATATCAAAGAACAAATAATAAGGTTCATATGTTAATTCCTATCATAGATACAGGTGCCACAAAATCCATAACAGACAATGTTCCTTGGCTAGATAAATATAAACAACAACTAGCAGAACCAAAATATTTCTCTGGAATCATAGGAGAAATAACTTCCACCTTTGTAGCTAGAGAAGTACCTATCTTTATTCAGGATAAAGATAACATAGAAGAAGAATTTATAGTTCCAGAATTATATCTTATTGATCAATCTATAGGAAAGATGATTCTAGGAAATAACTTCATTAATCTATATTCCCCAATTACGATTGATAGGTTATCTAATATATTTACCAAGAATAAAAAACAAGTAATCATCCCTAGATACTTTATACTCAAACAAAAAAATATAGTAAAAACAGTCTCAGAAACCTTTGAGACACAGTTTATGAATAGTTTGAATGAACTTTTTTCTGATAACCCATTAAAACTATTTGACAGAAGCCCTAGATATTGCAAGTTAGAATTACTCACTGAAAGTAAGGGAAAAAATATCAGAACAAAACCTCTTGTTTACTCAAAACAAGATACTGAAGAATTTAAAAATCAGCTAATAGAATTAAAAACCATTCCTTTAGTACAAAATAGCTCAAGTCCACATACTTCACCTGCCTTTATGGTCAGAAACTACTCTGAACAAAAGCGTGGTAAAGCTCGTATGGTTATAAACTACAAAAGAATTAACAAAAATATTAAATTTGATGGATTTCATATTCCAAGTTGTGAAAGTATCATAAAAAAATTACAGAATAAGCAATGGTTTAGTAAATTTGATGCTAAGTCCGGTTTTTGGCAAATTAAACTGGCTGATAAGAGACAAAAGAGTTATGTGCCTTTAGTACCCCTTATGAACATCTTGAATGGTTAATAATGCCTTTTGGTATTAAAAATGCACCACAATTTTTCAAAAATGGATGAACTCCCTTTTTAAAGATTATGATCATTTTATCACTGTTTATATAGATGACATTCTTGTATTCTTAGATACATATGAACAACATATTCAGCATCTTCATATAGCCCGTAGTATATTAATTAAATATGGTGTAATCCTTTCCCCAAAAAAGATTGAACTATGTAAGCAGCAAATAGAGTATTTAGGAAAAATCATTACAAAGGGACAAATAGAATTACAAACACATATTATTACTAAGATAAAAGAATTTCCAGATACATTCACTACACTAAAACAATTACAAAGCTTTTTAGGAATTCTTAACTATGGAAGAAGATATATTCCAAAGTTAAGTGAGTTAACTCAAGACTTACAAAATAAAATTAATGAAGAAAACAAGAAGTATAAGAAATATAATAATAAAATTGTCTCTAGATGGGAAACGGATAAACTTAAAATATCTCTTACCGATAAAGAAAATCAAGAGATCAAATATTTAAAATCAATTACAACAAAAATTCCTAAAACTATAATTCCTACGCAATCTGATAAACTGACAGTCTCACAGATGCTAGTCAATTTTATTGGGCAGGAGTTGTTACTATAGAACTTCAAAAGACATAGTAGGATACACTTCAGGAAAGTTCAGTAAAGCTGAAATAAATTACTCTACATATGAAAAAGAATTTCTTGCTGTGTTAAAAACTATTAAAAACTTTAAGCACTGGCTTTTACCATCAGAATTTAATATCAAAACTGATAACAAAGGTTTATATCATTATATTAAAAATAGAAAAGAAGATCAAAATAGCCGTAGAATTAGATGGTTCATGCAATTAGAAGATTTCAATTACACTATTGCTTTTATGCCAGGATATCAAAATGTTATTGCTGACTTTTTATCTCGTCCTTTACAGCAATAAAAAATTTGAATCATCTCAGTCTTCCTTTCTAAGAGCAGTGATGAATAGTCCATCTCCAAATAATATTCCGTTTCTAAATAATACTCCCAGACCTAATACTATAGTAAATTTAGCATTTGCTGAAGGTGAGATAAAAATAGACTTATCAAATATTCATAATCAGAAGATTATAAGTAATCTTGTCCAAGGAAAATCTACTTATAGGTGTCAAAGCAATCTTTCTAGATATGCATTTGATATTATAAATGGAATTTGGAAGAATACAGGTGGTCTTCAGAATAATATCTTTTATATGCAAGCAATAAGACAACTTGATGAGTGTCTTGGACTTCAAGAACAATATTTATATAATCACATGAAAGATAAGAATATTCAGCATGAGAAAATAATGTCTTTGAATAGAGAAATAGAGAGTATCAAAATATCATATAAAGACTTCTTATAGAACATATAGTTCCTTTTTTAGAATTATGGCTTGAGAAAACTTCTATCAAAGAACAACTTTTAATATTAGAAAATCTTTCTCAAAAGGATATTTGGACCTCTAAGTTAGAGGAAAAAAGAAGAATAGCTCTGTATAAATTTTGCAAATACGAAATGCCTCTAGATGTATTTCATAAAATTGAACAATATGTCTGGCATGATCCTATTCCAGATTTATATAATGAATACTCTGCAAATATTATAAATATATGGCATTCAAAGAGAATATTTTTGACTTATGAAGAAGTCGATAATAGAGCTATCCATGCAATTGAGCAAGGATTAGTTCAAGGAATAATAGTCTCAAGAAAACAAATAATGGATTTAAACTTTCCAATGATAATAAAAACAATAGTCAGTTGGTTACCCAGTTTAATACATACACTTGAGTTCTCAATAAGGGCCTCTTTAACAGAACAAGAGATAGGAATTATTCATCCCTCTCTTCAGATATGGGAGATGATATTTCAATGTTCTTATTCAATCGACTACGCCATCATGCAAGAAGATTTTACATTCAACTGGCGCAAGGAACAAGTGAAGAATTTGGAACGAATAAAGAATTATTACAAATTTCCATCCACAGCATTAACTTGGTGTGACAGCCGGATCATGATAGTTGATAAAGCCATGATGATAAAGAACCATGATGGAGATAATATCAGATTGGAAGAAAGACTACTGGGACCACAAAGTCAGAGAATATTTGACGAAATAGCAACGGACCAAGCAGACAGCAACGAGGACATATTCGATATGGACATAAATCCAGAAGATATCTGAAGCCTTGAAGATAAAGAAGAATCTACTACAGTGTCATGATTGACCTAGAATGTGATAGGCTACAGTAAAAGCTTATAATAATTACCCTTTGTAATAGTATAAGGATGAGAATGCATAGCTGTATAGATAAGAAAGCATCTTGTATAGTATTGTGATAAGAATGGAAGGCCTTCTGGATCCTTCTTCTAAGGTTATAAATAACCTATCCCTTCGGGTTGTGAAGGGCACGGAGAAATGTCTAAACAGTAATAGAATACTTACTTGGAGGATGAAGCTTGAGCAGGATATTTGAAAGGTCTCATTTTTTTTTTGAGGTGAAGTTTGGACCAACAGAGTTTCCTTCTGGTTCTAACAGCATATGATTGCTTATTTGCGGACGAGTTCCCAAACCAACAAGAGAATAATCAACACTGGAAGTTTGGACCAACAGAGTTTTCTTCTGGTTCTAACAGCATATGATTGCTTATTTGCGGACGAGTTCCCGAACCAATAAGAGAATAATCAACACTGATATTATCAACTGTAAAACAACAAATATATTATCAAAGACTACTATTATCATTATAACCTGGCTCTGATACCAAATTTCTATTGTGGAAATTCTAAAAAAGGAACTATATGTTCTATAAGAAGTTCTTTATATGATATTTTGATACTCTCTATTTCTCTATTCAAAGACATTATTTTCTCATGCTGAATATTCTTATCTTTCATGTGATTATATAAATATTGTTCTTGAAGTCCAAGACACTCATCAAGTTGTCTTATTGATAGAATACTTACTTGGAGGATGAAGTTTGAGCAGGATATTTGAAAGGTCTCATTTTTTTTTTTGAGGTGAAGTTTGGACCAACAGAGTTTCCTTCTGGTTCTAACAGCATATGATTGCTTATTTGCGGACGAGTTCCCGAACCAATAAGAGAATAATCAACACTGATATTATCAACTGTAAAACAACAAATATATTATCAAAGACTACTATTATCATTATAACCAGGCTCTGATACCAAACTAGGATGTATAGACATTACTATTAAAGCAAATTTTAGAAAAGGAATTAATGCCCCTTCAACTATTATTATATCAGACAATAGACTTCTTACTCCTTCCCAGTCAATCATAGGAATGATACAGAGTAACTTAATTTACCAATATTTAAAGTTTAGAATCTTCCCGCAATATGCTATTAGTCTAAATGATAAGAACTTAGATCAAAGTTTATATATATATATATATATATATATATATATATATATATATATATATATATATATGTTCAGTCATGTTGTAAACTACTTCATAAATGGTCCGCATGTGCTGATTAATTAACTAAAGAAGTCTAAGAAACTGTGAGACTAGTATCCTTTTAGTAAGGCCTTTGATCCTCTCAAATAAGTCATACATACGTTTTTGGACCAATTATGAGGTGGTTTGCAAGATAATTAGAAATCGATTTCATATCATGTTATGAAGTAAATAGTAGGGTTTTCTTGAATGAAAACTGTTCTTAAAATCAAATTTACAAAATTATCATACCTATTTCTGCATTGTATCTTTAATGCGCAAAAAATTTTCAAATATGCAATCATAGTTAAATTCTGGTAGACGGGGCAGCGAATATTCCTAAAAGATGTTAAGATTCCCGTTAGATGGTTGTAATTTGATCAAAATACTTTTCCTTTAACCTCCGCCGGAGGTAGTCGAGATAAAGTTACACAAGTTCATAAATTCCTATTCTACAGTCTTTTCAATGGGATTCAAATAAATTTGCCTTATCTCATTATCAACTTGATTGGTATTTGTGGTTGATAAGCAGGAAGATCATTGCCCACGGTGCAGCTCTTACAACTATATTCACACATCTTGGTATTGATCTATCAAATGTTCCGTATGAACAAATCCCATCCATGAATCTTTAGAATATATAGAAGCAACATTGAAAGGTTCATGAGGTTCACATTTGTTAACAATGTGGTTCAACGAAGAATGGGAATAGAAAGTTCAAAATCTATTGAGTTTGTCAGTGATGAAAATGAAGAAGACAGTGAACAAAGTCCAGCAGAAGAAGAGCATGAAGAGGATCAACCTAAACAAGGTGCAACCCAAATTCCTGAGGAAATGGCAACAAGTCATGTTTCCACCAGATGGATGAGGGATTTCACCAGATATATAGATGCACAGATAACAACAATTGAAGGGGTAGGGAAATGTTGTAGCGTCTCTCACTCGAGATGTAACTAAACCTGAGGCTCCACCAGAACACCCTTAGCTCCCAAATGGAGTCAGTGAACCCTTTCTTCTAGGTCTATCCAAGATTGTTTGGCACCTATCCTAGGCCGCCACCTCTGTCACAGTGATATGTCTCAGAGTTTTCTTAATTCTTGAAGTCATTTTGCATCTTTTTCTATCTCACTCTCTCCTTGTTGTTGATGTCAAAGGGGGAGAAGAAATAGTAGTACTAATATATTTTTATGTCTTATGTATGCCTTGATGTATGACCGTGTGAATGTGTGTCTTTATATAAAAAATCTAAAAAAATATGTATATCCAAAAATTCAAAAGAGAATACAAGCTTATCTTTATGTATGTTTACTTTGTCTCAATTGAACGGCTTGATGGATATTAATTGTCTCACTTGAATAGTTTGGATGAATGTGTTTCTTTGGATGTTTGAAGCAATAAAGGACAAGTATGAACGGGGAGATATTCAATCAATTAAGTCTTAAGCAGATTGTGGACTTTGATTCATTGGAGAGAATTCATAATTAGACTAATGAATGTTTTGAACTAAAAAGAAATTCATAAAAAAATAATTGTGAGTGATTCAAATTGAAAAATATACGTGTGCTTTGTCATTATTGGACAGATTGTTATACCCTGTAGATGATGATGATTACAAAACATTGCATTGAATTGATGAATTTGAACTTGAACAATTGATGAAATGCTTTACATGTTTAAGACCTCATGAGATTTCTCATTTCATATTTATATTGATGATCTAATATGTTTTGTTTAAGTGTGAAAGACAAGGTTCAATAGTTCTAGCAATATAGCCTAAATGGCACATTACATGGAATTGTTTAAAGGCCAAAGAAAACTCTACTTGAAGTAAATAAAAAAAAATAGAAATTCAAACTTTCGATTGACCGACGACAGGAATTCGATCGACCAATTTTTGTAGAAGGTTCAAAACTAGACCAGTCAAAGTTTGGTCAACCGAGGATACTAGATTGATCGATCGATTTTCCTAGTAACTTCAAATTTAGGACAATCATGCCACCAGTAGACCAATGGTCTCGATCTAGTCAATCGATATGAAGAATTTCCTTTACAACTTTCACCAATTGGAGTCTGTTCAAATATGGACCCTTTCCAAATTACCAGAACTCTTCATGGCACTATATATACAAGTTGTACTCATGTTTTGGAGTCTTTCTAGATGCCA
Source organism: Colocasia esculenta (assembly GCA_014218235.1). Classification (NCBI taxonomy): domain Eukaryota; kingdom Viridiplantae; phylum Streptophyta; class Magnoliopsida; order Alismatales; family Araceae; genus Colocasia; species Colocasia esculenta. Next base: position 80,423,138 of record CM024759.1, read on the forward strand.
CTATAAGCTTTGCAAAAACCCTAGAGATCTAAAACAAGTTCCAAAACCTTAGTTAATATTGTTGGAACTCTAGATCTGAAGAACAAAGTAGCACGAGTTGGAATTGTTCTAGAGGAGTTTTTGAGATCTTGATGAGCTATTGAGGGCATGAGTCTTGTGTCTCAAGACGTGGCTTACATTTGGAGACATTCGTGATCGACTGTGCTACTGCAAGTCTACATCAAATATTCTACCTCCCACCCCACCACAAGAAAAGGCGGGATTTTCGAAGAAGACTTTCCGTCGAAAATCTATCGGAATTGCATCTTCCCGACGGCTTTTTGGCGAAAGCCCGTCAAAAACTCCGTGTCAGTAATTTTCGACGGACAAACATTCCGTCAGAAACAATCCGTTGGAAATGCCATCGGAAACAATCCGTCGGCATTTTGTCAGAAATCGTCGATGGATATGTTCCGTCGGTAATTTCTGTCAGAAATAGTCTGACGGAATGATCGACGACTAAAAGCGTTGGAATTGTCGACAGACAATTTTCGTCGAAAGTGTCTGACAAAATGTATTCGTCGGTAATTTCATCGAAAGTTTTTAATTTTTTTTTAAATGCAGCAAACATTCATTTTACACATGTTAAATTCGTTTACACCTGTTAAAAAATCTAAAACATCCATAAAATACATCCACAATAATAAATATCCATAAAATTCATCCATAACAATAAATATTTATAAAAAACCATCCACAATAATAAATATTCATAAAACATACACAATAATAATATAACAAATAAAAAAGCCAAGATAGATCTGTTGCATCATCCTCTCTGGCCGCCTCATGATCGTCATGTGCTGGAGGATCCTATATTACAAAAATTAACATTAAAATATAATAAAAATATTTATTTTTATAAATTTAAAGAAAGAAAATTTTCTTTACAAATAAGTCAATTCGGAGAATGGTTCTTTAAGTAGCGAGTTCAAACCGGACATTCGATTTTGATTCCGCCAACTCTCGCATGTCCCCTTCATCAAGCCGATCGTGTAGGATCGATTGGCACTTCAATCGGATCGATATTTCACATTTTGGACCCCGACTTGGTATTTTTCGTTCTTTATAATAAGTCAATTTGGACAACTGTTCTTTGAGCCGCGAGCTCAAACCGAGAATCTGATTTGGATTCCCTCAATTCTCGCATGTCACTATCATCACCTCGGTCGTGTGAGATCAATCGACGCATTGATCAGATTGGTATTTCACATTTTGGACCCTAATCTTGGTTTTTTTCCCTTTCTTTACACTCAGTCAATTCGTAAGCGCCGAGTTCAAACTAGACATCCGAGAGTCAGATTACAGAACTGATATTGATAAGGGAGAATATGTGCTTTACTATTTGATTCGTTATTTCCCGTTGTCTAGATTTGTTTTTGTAATTGAACTTAAGTGAACTTGTATGTGTGCGTGTGTCGTGTCATCTTTGTGGCATGCACATGTTTGGTGTTTTGTGCACCGTGTGTAGTCTTCAGACTACATATGTGTGTGTGTGGTAGAGAGGTTTTTTAATGTGTGGGCCTCATAAGTATGAGGGGTGGATCTAGGCACCTTTCATGTTGTCGAACCACCTTAAAAATTTTGTCTCACTTTGTGGTTTGTTCCTTATTCTCTACTACCATTCTACAAGATAAATAGGTTAGACACTACACAAATTAGTGTTCAAGAGTCTAAAAGCTATTTAGGGATGAAAACTAAAAATTAAGTTGTGTGTATTTTTTAATTTTGGTTGGAATTGATTCACCATCCTTTCTGTAACGTACGTCATTCCCGGATCAGAGTTAATGGGTCTTGTAATGGTTTTTGAGGTGTTTTTGGGTTTCTGGCCTTGAGTGTGTCGACATGGAAGTTTCTAGCTTTGAGTGCTCTGGTTGTAGTTGCGTCAGGGTTGGTGTCCGCATTCTTGTCACGGTCTACTTGGAGGGCACATTCTCATTTTTTGTCGTGGTTGGTCGTTTGGGCGCGACACTAGGCGTTCGCTGGGGGTATGTGTCTTTTGGAGATACAGGACACCTGGTTAGTGTCGCAGTCCCCCTGTAGGGCGCGATGGCATCGTGGCCTAGCGGGGCGACACGTTCTCCTTGCCGTGATTTTTAAGTGTTGGGGCACTGGCAGAGCGAGGGTTTTGCCCTTCACTCCACCAGGCGAGTTCCCAACGGTCTTGCAGGTTTGAGCTCCGTCGACGTTTGTGGTGTGCTGTGGCATCGGATTTGCGTAGGAGGCAATGGCTAGATGATGTGAAGACCCAATGGGTGGTGCTCTTCGCCGTTTGGAGGGTTTCTTTTATTCTTGTAGTTTCTTGCGAGTTATTTGATGTTCTTCAGCTAGAACAGAATGTGGTTGTGTGCGTGGATGGGTTCTTACTCCATTTTAGATGCGTTTATTAGTTACAGTCGAATGAATGCATGGTTTGAATGGCTTGCATGCATTTTCTAGGTTGAAGTCGCACATCCGAGCGTTTTGTTTGAGATCGTGGTCGGGTTGTGGGGCGCGATGATGTCGTGGTCCTTCGATAGGGTGCGACAAGCACCGACGTTGCGGTCGGGTGGTCCGACACGATGATGTCGCTGTCCCTTGATAGGGCACATACAAGCATTTGGCATCGCAATCCATTAGTCAACCGCGTTCTGGTGGCAGCCTCTGTGTGGGGCGTGTTCATCGCTGCAGTGCAGCAATGGCTCCAGTTTGAGTGTTGATTGGTGTTGAATAATGTGGGTCCTGTGTGGGCCATACTTTAATGTTATTTGTTAGTTTAATATAGTTTACTAATGTGAATGTGGTGTGGATATGAATTCAAGAAGATTTGAGTAGCTCTCTGTGTATGTGAAGTATTATGAGTCCTCTTGCAGTGTGATCTTCTTGGACATAGGATAGACCCTTCAGGTCACCTATATCTCAGGTGAGGATCTAGCAAGGTGTGTAATAATGATGGTTGGCAATGGACTTAAGGTTTATGTGGTACTCGAGTTTGATCGATTGTGGACTGTGTGGTTTATCGTGTTCAATGGTCCGACGATTATTCTAAAATGCCTCTTCAGTCAGGTACCCCAAGTTCTTTGTGAGCCAAGCACATTGTGCTCGGAGTTTGTCCCAGTACTATATGTACTGCAGAGGTCTATGTCGTCTTCCTAGACATACTCACTCGTTTGTTAGGAGATGGATACCAGTAGACATACTGGTCCCAAGATGGCAGTGGGGGCAGCGACTTGTGGTGTGTTGTTGTTCTTTTTGGTTGCTTGTAGCGCGCTTGTGGTTGGGAGACAGATACCAGTAGATGTACTGGTCCTTAGCTAGTCCCGTGGTTCCAATGCCTCTCTTTGGGGAGCTTCGGCCGGTGTCCCTAGAGATGCCAAGCATGGGTCTGCAGTCTGTGTGGATTGTAGTGTGATATTTGTTGGTCTCCAAAGTTTCTTGGTACTTATATAAGTGGAGCTGCGGTTGGACGTTTGTCTGTGGCTATGAGACTAGGAGTGCTTTCTTGTGGTTCTTGTCCAAAGTAGGTTCTAGGCTGGCCTACCCAGGTACCTTGGTCCAAGTGGTAGCGTCATTTTTTCTAACTCGGTTTCCTAGCAGTCAGGTGGTGTGATGTTGTGGTACTAGTTGTGGTGTTTACACCTATGTGTTGCATAATAAGGTTTATCCGATTTATGTTAATAGTATTCATTTCTTAGTTGCAAGTTGGTTTAGCCCAATGACCTTGTGGTTAGGGTTGTGTTGAGATTAACCGGTGATTTAGTGTGTTCTGGTTTTGGTTTGATTTGCTGTTGCGTGTGATCGAAGAGTTGGGTTGCGTACCCTACGCTTATTGGTCTTTCTTTCTCCTCTTTGTAACGCCCCAGAAATTCAAAGTGTTAAGAAAATGGGAATAATGTGGTTAAAATACATTAGGATTGTTATTAAATTGTGATAACTAGAAGTTAGGTTTAATTTGTGGTAATGTACGTTACCCCAGTGTCGTACATCGAAGTGCGCGCTCCCACAGGGCGACACTAGAAAACGACAACGAAATAAAAATATGAGAACATCATAATTTACAGAAAAATGTGGAGAAGTCAAATATGTAATTATCTGAATTTTTCGACGTACGGATTTTGAGATTAAGTCGACGCGACTATTTTTTGGGTGATTTTTCACCTACTGTAAAATAAATTCTAAAAATTTAATAAAAATTACCATAATTTGTAAAACCATTATATTAGTCTATGGTTAAAATTTCATTACAAATGGACACCATTTGGGTGGGTTTACATAGTGAATATTGGTCCTGTTGAATTATGGAACAATTACGGTAACCATTTTCTGGGATTTTACGGGAGCTTACGTGTGAGGCCTTGAGGAGGCCAGCACACATTAGGATAAGGATAGAACTGGGGTTAAAATTCTTCATGATGGTAGATGAGGTGTAGGTGTGAGGTTGGATGCATGGGACATGTGTAAACAGTAAAAACCAAGGGGTTTTACCGTTTACACCTGTGCATGGGAGGTGTCTTCACGCAGGGGAACTTGACTGGGCTATAAAAGCCACTCCCTCTCCTTAGTTCGAACCCTTATGCACCCTTTCCTACTGTTATGCTGCTGCCATTTCTCTGGATAACATCTTGTTTGGGGAGGTGTTCCTGGTTGCAAGCACTGGGAAGAGGTTGCTGCTGTTTGAACTGCTGATTCTTCTTACATCTTGTCCTGCTCGAACTCTTGTTGGAGCTGTTGCTGAGAAGTGGTTGTGGAGTCATCTTGGAGGCTGTTGCTGCTACAACAACAAGCTCCACTTGTTTATTCCTTCACTTGTGGTCCTTCATTTTCCTCAACTAGGTAGGATTCATATCTCTATGGTTCAATTCGATTTTTCATATGTCACAAGAAATTCGTAATAAACGAATAAGTGACTATACTTGTGATCCTCTGTTTTTCCCTTTCCAGTCATGGTAGAAACACTCTTGTTGGGAGAGGAACAACCTCGTTCCATTTTAGAAATTAACTCCTATTCCCTTCTTCCACCTTTGATCTTTGTACATGCTATAAAGTTGTAGAAGTCTCAACTATCTTTGTAGGATAATATGAAGACTTCGGTTTCGATGGTTGATACTTCAAGTTTTGATTTTGATCCATAAAACATGTTGTGGTTTAGTGTCCATCATGTAGGAACCTTCCATCCAACCATTGCTATCAAGGTTCTACTTCTAGTACTAAACTATGTTTAGTTTCAAGCAAGTCAAGCTTGAATTGTAAACCTCTTGTTTCATCTTGTTTGTTCGGTTTATAAACCACTATGAGAGCCATAGTTAGACTCTTCTATTTGATATAAAACATGTCTTGATTCATAGATTCAAAAATTAGGACCTTTCGAACAGATTTACAAAGCACTTCTAGAAGTTCTGCTGCTACCTGTCGACAGCCGGCCCAAAGCTGTCGACAGGCGCATGCTATCCAGAACCCAGATAACTGGGACTGTGTGTAGCTGTCGACAGGTCCCTGGTTGCTGTCGACAGATACACACAGTCCAGCAAACCTGAGCTCTATCTGCTGCTTGCTGTCGACAGCCCCTTCCTGGCTGTCGACAGGTACCATGCTGATTCGGATTTCTGCACTCTTTCATGTCTGAATCCATGCCAAAACTTCATCCTAAAAGCCAAGGAAGTTACCCTCTCATTTACCTTGATATTTACTGTCATGTTACTGCAAAGTTCATCCACTTTGAGTACCTTAACTCTTCTTGAATTATTCTTAAAGTTGTCAATTACGAATAGCACTCTGATTGAGTCTATTCTTCGGTATTCGTTTATTGGGTCTATAAATCTGAACACCTGAGAGTTCATATGCTTGAACACCTTATGAGATGTGAATTATGGAGATGACATTATTGGGTCTTTGTACCCCCTGTGATTTTTATGCCTGTGCAAATAGGGCTGGTCCAGTCCTGGGAGGAGCACCCGAATTCATTTTCGGACCATGTGGAATGATAAGGATGTTTGGATGTCTGGAATTGCATCAACTATTTTCTGAATATGGTCATCATAATTCCAGTACTTTGTAGATGATATGTGAATCAATTCTCGAGCTATATATCTGAGCATGATCTGAGTTTTACTGTCATTGCATCAAGCTTACTATCCTGAAATCTGGTGTGACTCTCTTTGATATTCTGCCCTTGTCTTGGTTATCATGTATACACTCTTGAACTATGAATTGAACTATGGAATTTGAATTCTACTGGGCTAGTTAGCTCATTATTTCCTACCATTTTCAGGTAATACAGATGGGGATGACGTTTAAGGGTCTGAGTGCTGAGTGGACCGACATGATGAGCAAGCCAATATGTTTCTATTTCTATTCAGTAGTGTAAAAAGGGATATGTAAATTAAGTTTGTTTTAATCTACTCCTCTCCTAGTTGTTATGAGGAGTATCTATGTAATTAAACTTCCGCGTTATGACGATATGAATGGATAAATAAATATTACCTTTTGTACCTGTTTTTCTGTCACTTTCGATAAATAGCCTTTTATTAGGACGTGACACTCTTCTTGGAGACTGGTTCTGTGGCTCAGTGAGCTGTTGTTTTAGTTGCTGTAGAGGGCTGGTCTACTTTTACTAGTCCTGATACTTCTCTTGCTTTTCGTTGGTGTTGCTGGCGACATGTTTTTACTTTCGTAACTCGTGCTACTATCGTTGCTAGTGAGACCCTATGTGGTTGACGTCTTAATTCCTCCGTGTGTATCTGCTTGTTGTTTTAGGGAGACTTCCTTACTGACTCAGTGACTGTTGAGGCTCACACCCCTACAGACCTTTTTCAGATGTTGCGCGACTGTCATGGTCTACAGAGGCGTGCGACGGACTTGTACCACCAACAGTTGAGTCGTTGTGTAATTGTGTGAGCTGTTGCTCTCTCAGGATATGCCCCAAGTAGTTTTACTTTTCTTTTGGACATATAATTATGTTATGGGACAATGTAATTTGTTATAAATGAGTATAAGAGCAGCTATTTTCCTGTATCTTGTACTTGCAAGAGTCTTTTATATTCTTATTGGACATGTGTATGAGCTATCCTTTGCGAGACTTCGGTCAATTCGCAGTAGGAGGGTCTGGATATAGAGCCCTATTGGGTATCAATATCTAGGGTCGCTACACTCTCGATCCTCTTGGGTATAAGATGGTAGTCATCATGTGATGTAACACTCTCTAAAAAAGTAGAAATGTGTTCGCATTAAGGATGACCCGACGACCATGGAATTCTTCTTCATCTAATTCAGTCATAAGAACACATGCCTCAGTATCAGCAAAATTGTACACCTTGTGCTGAAATATGTAGTGCTTGAGCAAACAAACCCTAAGTGATAGTAAAATGATAACCTCGTCCTTTAGTACTCCACTTTATACCTTCTTCATTTTCATTGTGCATGTTTCCATAAAATTCTTGTAGCAATGAAGGATAGACTCTCTTGGGGCATGACATGTAACGCCTCGACGTGGAATATCGAAGTGAAATTACAGTTATTAAATAGTACAGAACGAGAAATAAAGAACAAACCATTGCACAATTGGAATAATGTCAAATGAAATCCAACTTCATTAATAATCCATCAAATAACTGTTACATTCACTAATCAGAGCCAAAACTAGGGCCCAAAGTACTTTATTCAAATCTAAACTATTACATAAAGACTAACTAATGACGAAATCATAACTAAACTAACTATCTACTAAGCACGGTTTGGTAGTCGGGTCACTCTTGGACATCATCCTCATTTCTCTCCTCGTGTGCGTGGTAGTCTCCATCCGACTCACCTGAAACACATGAAGTATAAAGCAGGATGAGCAAATAACGCCCAGTAGGACTAATATCTCATGAGAACAAGCATGGTTTAAATGATTAATGTCTTAAATGGAAAGATAACTAGAGTATTGTCAAGTAGAGCAATGTAACGATAACAAGAGAACGATAATTATACTCTCTTGGTTGATAAAGTGATCGACCAGTCGTTATATTCTATATCGTTTATGTGGCCAATCCTTTATCGTACTTGCTGTGCTATTTCCCATGTACTAGTGTTGTGTTCCTGCTCTCGGTGTAAGTAGGCTTTTACATACCACATATGTATCTATTATAGTACTCGAATATGTGTTTTACGTACAAGATATGTAGATGTTACAGTTCGCGAAGTACGCTTTTACAGACGAGATATCTACTCGTTACATATGTCGTGGTTGTCTGTTACATACAAGACCAGATGTTGTCTGTTACAGTACCCAAAGTTGTCTATTATAGAGGACATACGTATCTGTTACAGTACCCAAAGTTGTTTGTCACATACAAGACCAGATGTTGTCTGTTACATACGATACACACTTCTGATACGCATTATCTATCTGTTAATGATGTTGGCATGGTTTTTGATGCACCAATTAAAATTGAAACCAGATCATCCCCAAAGAGATCCCCCATTTTTCCGTTGGGATTGCCAGAGTAAGGGACATGAGTTATCCGCCCTACTACGGGGGTTGCGACGCTCTGATGTAAGTATGACTTACACCTGGAACTGTGTTATGTTCGCGTATATGACTTATACTTGGACCTGTGTTAATTCAGGTATATTTGGAGGTTAATGTGAGGGATGACCGACCTACAGCTTTGCGACGATTGACGGCATCCACGTCAACGTCTTCCCGAACCTCTCCATCAGATCAGCATATACATGGCATTCTTCAGGAGCTTTTAAGAGTGTCCAAGGAACAGAGGTAGGTCATCGAGTTGCAGAATGACCAAATACAGCAGTAGAACAATATCCTCCAAATAATGGACCAAAGATTACATAGACTAGAGGAACATTTTCAGCGTCAGCCTCAGTGGCAACATCCCCCCGCAGAGCCAGAATCTGCAGTGTTCATCCTACCGCCACCGGAGCTCCCTACAGCTTCAGTACCATCACATGGCGTAGAAAAGATGAGTTCCCGACGCCGAGGTAAATGTTTTCTACAGTTACGGTTCCTACATACAGTTACAGTCTTTCATATTCTCAGTTGCAGTAAATCTTTTGTACGTTTACAACATAGTTTATATACAGTTACAGTCTTTCATATTCTCAATTACAGTAAATTTTTTTGTACGTTTACAACATGCTTCATATACAGTTACAGTAAATTTTTTGTACGTTTACAACATGCTTCATATACAGTTACAGTCTTTCATATTCTCAGTTACAGTAAATTTTTTGTACGTTTACAACATGCTTCATATACAGTTACAGTCTTCCATATTCTCAGTTACAGTAATTTTTTTGTACGTTTACAGCATGCTTCATATACAGTTACAGTCTTTCATATTCTCAGTTACAGTAATTTTTTTGTACGTTTGCAGCATGCTTCATATACAGTTACAGTCTTTCATATTCTCAGTGACAGTAAATTTTTTTGTACGTTTACAACATGCTTCATATACAGTTACAGTCTTTCATATTCTCAGTTACAGTAAATTTTTTGTACGTTTATAGCATGCTTCATATACAGTTATAGTCTTTCATATTCTCAGTTACAGTAAATTTTTTGTACGTTTACAGCATGCTTCATATACAGTTATAGTCTTTCATATTCTCAATGACATTAAATTTTTTGTACGTTTACAGCATGCTTCATATACAGTTACAGTCTTTCATATTCTCAGTTAAAGTAAATTTTTTTGTATGTTTACAACATGCTTCATATACAGTTACATTCTTTCATATTCTTAGTTACAACAAGGAGAACCGTCATGACAAGGTCGCGACGATCAATGTCTGAGTGGCAGTTGTCAGACCTGAAGGAAGATAGAAAGAGGGGGCGAAAGGAGGAGGGGGACGAGAAGAAGAGAAAGGAGGAGGCGAAGAAGAGAAGGGAGGAGGCGAAGAAGAGGAAGGTGGAGGAGGGGGAGGAGGCGGAGAGAAAAAGGAAGGAGGAGGAGGCGGAGAGAAAGAGGAAGGAGGAGGAACAGAGGAAGAGGAAGGAGGAGGATGAGGAGGAGAGGAAGAAGAAGGATGAGGAGGAGGAGCAGAGGAAGAGGAGGAGGATGAGGAGGAGAGGAAGAAGAAGGATGAGGAGGAGGAGCAGAGGAAGAGGAAGGAGCAAGAGGAGGAGTAGAGGAAGAGGAATGATGAGATGAGGAAGAAGAAGGAGCAGGAGGAGGAGGAGGCGGAGAGGAAAAAGAAGGAGCAAGAGGAGGAGCAGAGGAAGAGAGAGGAGGAGGAGGAGGAGATGAGGAAGAAGAAGGAGCAGGAGGAGGAGGAGGCGGAGAGGAAGAAGAAGGAGCAGGAGGAGGAGCAGAGGAAGAGGGAGGAGGAGGAGGAGCATATGAGGAAGAAGAAGGAGCATGAGGAGGAGGAGGCGAAGAGGAAGAAGGAGCAGGAGGAGGAACAGAGGAAGAGGGAGGAGGAGGAGGAGGAGGAGATGAGGAAGAATAAGGAGCATGAGGAGGAGGAGGCGGAGAGGACGAAAAGAAGAGGAAGCGGCGTCAGATATCCCCATCATCATTGTCCCGACGAGTTTCAGCTGGGACGAGGATAAGATGACAACCGGAGTTATATACGGTATGGTTTCCCCTTACAGAAGATACATAAGTAAAACTGTCTGTTACAATAAGCTTGACGATTCATAACATAAACATTAAGAGTCCATTACAGTAAGATTAAAGACTTATTACAGAAGATTCTTTTGTTACTTAATCTATCGCAACCAGAGGATTTTCGGTACCACAAATCTACGAAAGCCAATGTGTCCACTTCCGAACCGATCTTTGTTGACTCTCAAGAGAGTACGGACGCACTTACAACGGGCAAGAAAGAGGAGAGACGAGATTACGTCGCCCGAGAAGTATTAGGAGTGGCCGAAAAGTCTTTGATTGAACGATTTCTGAATGAGTGCATAATTAATGAGTACGTGTTACAGTACATGTCTTGTATGTTTATAGTTTGGACCTTGTCTGTTACATTATATTAGTTCGTCTATTACTGTATGACATCTTCATTCTTAACAACGATGTACACTTTTCTTACATGTAGCGATTGATGTTCAACGGCACTCTGGAAAGATACGATAATTTCCTCTCATTTAAGTGTTGGGTTGAGTGTGTTTTGGAATTTTCTAAAGTTGTATTTTAATGATCACTAATGAACATCACTCACACCTTGATTTTGATGATGACATATTGTGATTTTGATGAAGACATATTGTGATTTTGATGATGACATATTGTGATTTTGATGATGACATATTGTGGTTTTGATGATGACTTGCGTGATTTTGTACTTAATGGGTTGAACATGTTACATACATCATTTATGTAATAACAATGCTCAAAAAGTATCTTTCAAATACTTTACACCTCATACTTTGATGATAATACCATGTACTAATGTCTTATGTGTTAAATTCTCAGGGATATACAGGTTTTATCATGGTAGTGTCGACACACCCATTGATGGTGTCGACACTGAGTCATAGTCCCTGAAGCTTTTTCATGAAGACAGGGTCAAGTGTGTCGACACAGTCCATGGTCGTGTCGATACTAGACCCAGCTTCCAGGAGATCCATTTGTCTGACTGGGACAGTGTGTCGACACAGTCAGTGGTCGTGTCGACACTAGACCCAGCATCCAGAAGACCCTTTTTGCACAATTGGGACAGTGTGTCAACACACTTAGTGGTAGTGTCGACACACTCCGGCTGAAATCTCAACTTATGATTTATCTGGACACGTGGCTGCTTGGGAATCAAGGGATTTGACCTAGATTTCCGTGCCCATGCATCCCAAGGCACTTTATGGACATACGGGGCTATAAATACCCATGCTCCTTGTACCCCAAAGGCAAGAGAGCCCACACACTTCCAGAAGAAGCTTTTTGATGGCAAAAGAGGCTTTTCCAGATCTGGCTCCATCTCCAGAAGGTGCAAGCCATCCTTTCAAGAGGAAGGACATGGGAATCAAGGGGAATCTCTGGAGAGAAGGTTGATTTGCTAGGCAAGGGAGAAGATCCAACTGGAGAGGAGCAGTAGAAGAAGGATTTCTGGCATTTCAGATGCCATCAAAGCAGAGCATCGCCAATTGAGGAGAATCTCCATCGATTTCCATCAAGGCTCCTCAATTCAAGTGTCTGCAAGGCCTCTTCATCGAAGAACACTCATTCTACATCCATTTTTCTCACCTCAGAGTTTGTTCTTCCTTATTTCGTCTATGAGATTTGTGCATGAAGTTCTGCACAAATTTATGTGTACGAATATGTCTTGAATCAGATCATTGCTAGAGGATCTGATCTCTTTTGTGTTTGATCTAGCTTTTGTATTGTGAGCCGTCGAGCTCTGATTTGTGAGTCGTCGCACTCACTGTGTGGTTTGAGCCGTCGTGCTCAATTTGGAGTCGTCGTGCTCCAATTGTTGTTTGAGCCATCGTGCTTAGTTTGTGAGTCGTTGAACTCAAGGTTGTGTGTTGAGCCGTCGTGCTCAAGGTTGTTTGGAGTCATCATGCTCCAGTGTATGTTGTACTCAAGGTTTTGAGTAGTGTGGCCTCACTGTGTGAGGGGTGGACGTAGGAGTCACTGGAGGTGATTTCCGAACCACCTAAAAATCCTCTGTGCAGTGCTTTGAATTGTGGTTTGACTTTGTATTACGCTAGATGCATGCATAGGGATTTTGTTCACACTTCTAATTGATTTGCTCACACACACTAATCACACATAATCCACACACACCCACACTTCAGATCAGTAATTTATTTATCTGAATTGATCTCTGATTCGAAGTAATTTAGAATTGCTTAAGCTTCTACATTAATTGGTGTTAGATCTATTCAACCCCCCCCTTCTAGATCTGATTCATCCACCTATTCGATCCTACAATTGGTATCAAAGCAGGTTTTTTGTTCATTGGTTGTGTTTTTGGGAGATCTGTCTCTGTGTGCTTAATCGCTCTGATTCCTACAATTGGTATCAGAGCAGGTTAATATCTGTTTCTGATCTGATTTGATTGCTTCTGTTTGATCTCTATTGTAATTGCTTGAATTGTTTGCTTGCTCTTTCACTATCTCATTTTAATTGATGGATTCTCAAGGATTTGTAGCTGAGGGTCATTCCATTAATAGACCACCATATTTTGATGGGTCTGATTATTTATACTGGAAAAATCGCATGCAGTTTTTCTTAGGGCACAAAACTATGAAATCCGGAGAATAGTTGAAGTGGGTCCTTATGAAAATCAGGGAGATGAGGAGAATTGGACTAGAGAGCAGATTAGGAAAGCTACTCTTAATTACAGTGCCATGAACATGCTTCAGTGTGCAGTCCACCCTAAAGAATATTCAAGAATATCCATGTGTAAATCTCCTAAAGAGATGTGGGATAAACTTGAATTAATGTATGAAGGAACATCTCAAGTTAGGGAAACCAAAACAACATACTTGTTTCTGAATATGAATTGTTTATGATGAAATCTGATGAATCAATTTCTGAAATGTTTGCTAGGTTTATGATAATTGTCAATGGACTGAAGGCATTAGGTAAGGAATACACTGATGCTGATCTAGTAAGAAAAATCTTGCGCTCTCTATCATCTGTTTGGCACACAAAGGCTACAGTGATTGAAGATTCTAAGGATTTATCCAAAATCTCTTTGAATGAACTCATAGGATCTTTAATGACTTATGAAATAAATTTGAAAAGAAGTGAAGAACATATGCTTAAAGCTAAACCAGTAGCACTTAAGGCTTCATCAAGCAACAAAAAGAAAAATCAAGAAAAATCAAGTTCTGATGAGTCTGAGTCCAATGAAGATGAACTTGCCCTCATGACTAGGAAATTCAGAAAATTTTTAAAATCAGGAAGAGGAAAATTCAATGGAAAGAAAAAATATTCCTCTGGTAAAAGGAATGCTTCTTCTTCAAATTTTAATGATGGTAGAAATCAAAAAACTGATGAAGGTATTATTTGCTACAAGTGCAACAATGCAGGACACATGAAGGGTGAGTGTCCTGAGATGAAAAATGACAAATACAAGAAGAACAACAAATTGAAGAAGCCAAAAGCTATGATGACAACTTGGTCAGATGAAGATCAAAGTGAGGATGAAGAAGAGAACTCTTCAAGTTCAGCAAATGAGGAGTTATGCTTTATGGCCAACAACAGTGATGGAAAGGATTCACAAAGAAAAGGAGCAAAAGAAATTCACAAGTACTTAATGGCAAAGAAGAGCTTCAATGAATCTAGAGAATCAACAATTCAAAAGACTTTGGCTCTAACAGCACATTCCATGATCTCAGAGCATTCTTCATCCTCTTCAGAACACAAGAGTTCAAATGGGTCTACAAGGTCAGGTAAATCAATTCCAGATCTATTTATGTATTCTAATTCTGACTCTGATGTAGATGAAGGCATGTCTTATATTGAATTGATTGAATTCTGTGAAAAGATGTAAAATCTTAATGCAAAGCTGAACACTAAAAATAAAGATTTGAAAAAGACTTTAAAACATTGCTACAAAGAGAGTGAAAAATTGAAAAATATACTTGAATTGCTCCAAAACAATGATAAATATCCTTCACAAGAAAATGAGAATTTGAAAATTGAAGTTCAGAAACTGAATTCTGAAAAAAAAAAGTTTGAAAGATAAAATCAAAATTTGTGAAAACAAGTTGTCCAAGTTGAAAGAAAATCATGATCAATTGGAATATGAAAATCTTGATTTGAAATATGAAAATGAAAAATTGATTGTTCTCAATGAAAACATCAAATTTGATAATGACCAATTAAACAAACAGATTTCTAACATGGCTCATGATCATCAAATAAATGAAAGATGCAAACAACTTGTTGAAAAAAATTGCCACTTAAAGAGAAAGATTGAATGGTTGTTACATGACAAACCATTAGATAATGATTGTAGCAATTTCAGTAATAAAATTGCTGATATGGAAAAATAAATTGCTCAATTTGAAAATGAAAAGAACAAGATGAAAAATGGTTTGGATGTCATGCTAAACAAGCTTCAAATTTCAGAAAAAGAAGTTGTTGCATTAAAAGCTGAAAAACAGAAACTTCAACATGAATTGAAAAATACTAAATACACAAGTCTTGCTTCTGTGAGAGATAAGAAAAATGAAAATAAAACAAAATTAACATTTGTTAAAGCTGCTGCGAACAATAACTCTGCTAATTCTAATGAAAAACTTGTGAAAGTTCTTCTTCAGAAATAGACAGAGAAAAAGAAAAATGCTACTGTTAAGAAGATTCATCTACTTCCTCCATCAGTCCAAAAAGCTCCAAGGCAAGTTCTAAATTCACATCATGCCAAGAGCCACCAAAATGTACCTCCTTCTCCTCATGGTAAGCCTCCTCACATGAAAAGGAGATTCCAGCAAATGTATACATGCCAAGGTAAGTATCAGGTAAGAAATGATCTCATTTGTTTTAATTGTAATAAACCTGGTCATTTAGCCAAATTTTACTGGAATAGAGATCAACATTTCCATAAATATGCCAAATCAGTTCAGTGCTTCAAATGTCATAAATTTGGGCATACTTCTAGGGAATGTTGGCATAGAATTGATAATGCTCCCATGTTTCATGTTAATGTACATAAGAATAAAGATCATGTTCATGCTGAAAACACTCAGAAATTCTATGTACATGAAAAAGGAACTGTTGCACAAAAGATCTCTTCTGAATTCCATATTAAAAATCTCAATGATAAAAATCTAAAAATAGAAAACAAACTGTTCAGTATGTCAGTGGTGCATTGTCATGCCCCGCCAATTTAGCAGCGGAATAAATCAGGGAGACATGAACAACGTGTATGGTAACGTAAATTGTGCATACATTCGCAAATATCAGAGCAACTAATGAACAATAATTTGCAATAAAACTCATCATTTTATTGATAATTTATCTAAACTATTACAACCACTAATTCAGAGCCAAAACATAGGGCTCAATGACTTTATTACATTTGGAAAAGAAATCTAAAACAAATATCTAACTAGACTCTAAGGTACTAAGGACATTCCATCGCTATGACTTCAGGACGCTCATCACTCCAGTCCAATCCCGTTGTTGTATGTAAAGTCATCATCTGACTTACCTGAAACACAATAACAAATAATGAAGGGTGAGCGATAACGCTCAGTAGGACTTAATATCTCGTGTAAACAAGTAAGCTTTAAGTGATTAATGTCTTGTAACGCAGGTTAACTAGAGAGAACGATCATGTCTAGTCAAGAGAGTAATAGTACAAGATAACAAGTGAACGATAATACATTTCTCAAGAGTATTGCAAAATTAGGATGACAACATAACGAGATAGCGTGTAACAAGATAGTGTATAACAAGATAGCGTGTATCAAAATGACATGTAATAAGATAGCTTGTATCAAGGTGGCGTGTAACGAGATAGCTTGTATATCAAGATAACGTGTAACGAGATTGCATGTAAAGAGATAGCGTGTAAAGAGATAACATGTAATGAGATAACGTGTATGCTTGCACCACGGTGCACTAGTCGAGTATGGCAATAGTCACTTTGGGACAGTAGCCGTTTAACGATAGTACATTACGTCTGAACTCCTCAGACTAATGTTATAACAGTCAGTGCTAGCACAATAATTGCACCGAAATGGTACAGTACGTCTGAACTCCTCAGACTAATAGTATAACAGTTAGGTGTCTAGCCAATGTCGAGATAGTCAGAACCGGTGCAATGCAGAACACCGTCAATAGCCCCTGCAGGTATTTTCGAGTGGCTCTCTGCCCCCAGGACTAGATTGGAGCCCCTCGGACACTCTCCGTGCCCTGCACAATATGCATTCAAGTCAGTAGGGTCACCGGACCCATATTATAGCGCTAGACAGTCATGTATAGTACTAGCAATGGGAGCCACAACAGCTCAAAAGTCTCAAGAGAGTACTAGATGAATAGACGAGAATGTAGAGTGAACGTGAATAGATGAGAGTGCAAGGATAGTAGATGAGATAGGGACAATTCAGAAAATGACGAGAAACACACGATAGTAACGGTTGCACAACACCAGGTCGGGTGCTGGCAGTCTGGTAGAAGTCACAACCGCCCCCTTAGCCGTGCCGTGTACACGGGTCAGGTGGTCCGGCGTGAACTCAAGACAAGAAGGAAGCACTAAGGCATGGATCGTACCGATCCCTAATGTGTAACGGGTTTTGGGTACAACCAGCTCGTTGACTAAGGACGTGCGCCAAAGCCAAGAAGACTTACGGAGGTCTTGACAAGGAGTCCCTGGCCCATTCGAGAGTATTCCCGATGGAGAGGTGGTCCAAGTCAAGAGAAAGTGTGTAGAAACTGGTCCGTCGTGCCTCGAGTGCTCGAAGGCCGAGGGAAATCGATAACGGTGTACAAATCACGCGAATAGAACGAAGACATGTATATTTAAATAAGTTAGTCATTTGCTTCAATAAATTACCAGATACATTATTAAATAATTCAAGAGGGTATAAAGGCCAATATGATCATTAAATGTGTGCTTGTGTAAGAAATCAAGAGATCATAGTTGATTGTGCATATGGCTTTTACATAGATTGATTTCATGTATCATTTATCATCATTTGCTAATGCTGTCAAGTTATTCATAACAGTAGTCAATTAGGGTTGATCAAGGTTGAAATGGTGTAAACATAGGGTTTAATTGCAAAAATTTCACTCGGTTGAAGTCGCGACAAGATTGGTTGTCGCCTTCAAGTTGCGACGCAAGGCACAGTCGCGTTCTGCTGAACCGGCCGGCGGGATGAACCGGGACCAGGTCGCGACGCGTCGGTCCGCCGCGTTCATAACACGTCGGACCCCGGTGTCGCGACCTCTGAGATCGCGGCGTATCGCGCCGTCGCGACCTCAGGGGGTTGCCCGAGCCCAGAAAAGAGGGTTTTGCCCTTTTTCTAGGTTGGTCTGTCTGACACATAGTCACTAAAAATTCAATAATAAATCGTATAAAGATCCAAAAAGCATGAAATCAGTTCTAAATGACAGTAGACCCATATATCTACCAACATGTACGGGTAATTTTAAAATAGACGAGATTTAGGTATGCTTTGAATAGGTTACATTCTGATGACCTAAACATGTGCAGTCAGGGTTCAATGATTTAATCAGAGATGAATACTTGATGAAAAATTCTGAAACCAGCGGCATTTGAAAGCTAAAACGATGTAGTTTTTTAGAGAATTTTGTCATGACATGATATCAAATATGCACTAACTTTAAAGGTCAATGTGAAGAGTTGGGTACATGCAACAGACAGGGAATCAATGATTTAATTCTCCCTCATGGGAGGTCGAAATCGAGCAAGACCAAGGGCGTTTGAAAGATAATAAGATGTAGTATATCTGAGAATTTTATCATGGCACGAGAGCAAGTACACGTTGGGAATTAGAGAAAACACAAGATCTCAGTTCATGGTAACAACATAACTTCATGAATTAAATTCGCCCAAATGAGTGAACGAAATACCACGAAACTATAGGGCTTTTGGAGAGGTACATGAAGGCTACCTAGGATAAGTTTCTCACGATTTTTTCTTGAGAGATTGCCTACCTTTCGTTGCAAGAATGAAAAACTAGGGTTTTTGATGAAGAACGAGATGAAATCCCTCCTTTCCAAGCTCCTCCTTCTTGCTCCTTCGTTCTCCAGCCTCTCCCTTCATCTCCCAAAGTCTAAGCACGAAAATGAGGGTTGATAGGATTGTATTAGGATGTATTTGGTTGCCACAAGAGTCCATCCTCTCTAAAACTCTTCCTTCTCCTTCCAACTCTTTAATTTCTATATTTATCCCCTTATTTCTTGCATTATCCCACCTAATACGATAGATGAGAGGTTTAATTTCGTGGGTAATAGGTTAGTATAAGTTTAGGTCTCTTTTCTATATATATATATAAGTCATAATAGTGCCTTAATTACCTCTTTTTAATTATGAGATAATTTAGTTACGAATTTCACTATTTAATATGAGTCTTCTCTCTTTAACCCAATTGTCTCTCATCTAAATCCCTTTTTTCAGATTAGGATAGAGTCCTATTGAGTTATACTAGGTTTAGAACTCTTTCTAAGATAATTAAGAGTTAAAATACTCATTATCTTAATCCTTTTCTATTTATTAATATTTTAGGTACGAATTTAGCTTAATTATCTCCCATCTCATGATGGACTCTTCTTAATTGGGCCCAAAACTTTATGCTAGGACCATTAGTAAAACCCATTACTAATTTAGCTTAATGGGTTATTCATTAAATTTCTTTTATTTTATTCAATTTCTATTTATTCTCCCTTTATTCTAATTAAGTCTATTTATCACACTTATTCAAGTAATTTCAAATTCTTAATTCAATTAAATATTATTCATGCCAATATTTCTAATCTTCTTCCTTTGGGCTCTTACTCTTGGCCCAATAACTCGTGTGAGCTTAATTGTACAACCCATGTACTTACTGTACTTATTGGATTTTTAATTATCCTTTTATTAGAGAATTTATTCATGGGCCAAGATTGTCCGTTGGTCCATATATCATAATGGGCTATCGACCCATATTATTTAAAGTCTACCCACATGTTTATTTTTATTTATAAACCACTTTGGCTCATAAAATAATGGGTTCTCCGACTTATTCCTTAATTAAGCTAATAAGTCGCATAATTTCTTAAACTCTGTCTAAATGATTTTTCTATGCCCAAATTTCATGATGGGTCATTAGATAACATTATTTAAAGTATAACCATTATTTTTACGAAATTTTTATAGGGGTTTATACGCATGTGATAATAATGCGTACCTTTTTAACTGGTTGAATTTATTAATAGATAAAATTTTGATTTATCCATAAATTTTAATTAATAGATTTTTCGGGGTACTACATGCATTCTATACCAATAACTCTAAGATTAGAAACCAAGATTCTAGTGTTTCTAGTCTTCAGAAAAATGCACCCAATATCAAATCCTTTTGGATTCAAAAATCGTTGTTGCAGATTCATGGAAGATCCTTAGGACCTAAACAAGTTTGGGTTCTGAAATGTGCTGCTTGAATGTTGGATGCAGGGATCCTTGTAGTCAATTTCAAGATGAAGGCTTCATGACTAAGGCTACAAGGAAAGTAAGTGAAGAGAATGAAAGAAAATGAAAATCTCACCAAGTAAATACTTCTGAGAGATTCCCTGCTAAATAAAAACTGAAATTAATTGGGACTCTTATGCAAAGATCAATTGGTATATCAAATGGTGAACTGTGGAAGGACAAGTCAGGCTTATCTGGAAACTATCATTATGTGTGAGGAATAACTTCCGCTAAGTACCAATGATCTTCCTTGCATAAGAGTCATTAATTAAAAAAAAAACTAGTTGTGATTGAAACATGACTGCTTGTTTATTTCATTTCTTCCATGATGATTTTTACTTGAATTACTTGCAAAAGTTTTCACATCATGCACATGTAACTAAGAATCATGATTTTGTTGAAAATGCTCAGAAACTCCATGTAAATATAAATTGAACATTTCATGAAAAACATAGATGTATTAAACAAAGAATAATTATGTTATGGAACTAATGTTGCTCATTGCTCCATTAATGACAAAAGTGTATCTATACCAAAAATAAAATTATTTTGGATTCAGAAATCTTTATTGCACTCTAACATTGATTTCATTGCAGGACCCAAGCAAGTGTGGGTCCCAAAACCAGCTTGATTAGCAAGCTGAGGAGTCTTGCAGCCATACATTGTAAATGAATTCAAGATATTGGCTGTGCAAGGCAAGAAATGATTGGAGAACACATGTAAAATCTTTGAAAAAGAAATGAAGACTGTTCAGGTAAAACCTCATATCATTTCCAGATTGAACTGTTTAAGTTAAAGAAAATTCTTAGAGTCTTATCTGAACAATGAAGAGTGTGTTTTGATGTTGCTCCCAACAATGGTGTGCATAATCATGTGTGAATTGCTTGCTAACTTTTTCATTCCATGCACATATTAAGGGGGAGTAAATTTGAAAAGGTGCAAAAATGTTCTTGAAAATGCAATGAATTTCATGCTAAAACTAAAGAATAATTGACCTTTTTGCAATGACTATGTGGTATATCAAATGGTGAAATGTGAAAGGACAAGTTAAGCTTGTCTGGAAACTCTCATCATGCGTGAGAAAAATTCTCCGCCAAGTATCAATAGTCTTTTTCTGCATAAAGGTCATCAAGAAAAAATGAAAATATCAAAAACCTTATTTTAAATCTTTGAAACACTTTTAAGTTTTTGAAAAACTTTTATCCTTCAATAAATTGCCTGTTGATGTATGCTTGATCATGTTCATACTTTTTCTGTGCAAACTGCTTGGAATGAACATATCTAAATTGCCTAAATGATCATTTCATATCATGCATATCTAATGGGGGAGTAAGTCAAAAGAATCTTTGAGTGAAATGTTGGAGAAATATTCTTTCATATCTGATTTATCAACAACTCCCATTTAGTTTGTTGACAAATGTTCTTGCAAAGCTGCTTAATAAAAGTCTTCATATTTTTGCAAATAAATTCCTCACTCTCACATTGCATTGGTATTCTTGGTATATCAAATGGTGATTTGAAGAAAGACAAGTCAGGCTTGTCTGGACACTTTCACTATACGTGAGTATATGTCTCCGCCAAGTATCAAGATCCTTATATGCAATAGTTGAGGGGGAGTCCTTGTCTTTTAATAAAACATTCTTATTCATTCTATTTTCACTTCATTTCATTCCTATTTCTTCAATAATCCTCATGTTCACCTTGTGAAGGGGAGATACATGAAAGGGGGAGTCATTATCACATTCCTTGACTTTACTTGTTTATCTTGAACCCCAAAATCATCAGAATTTTTGAGTCATTGTGCTATTTTCTTATGAGAGAATTAATACATTGAAACTAAACTTATTGTGCATTTAGTTTAATTTCAAAGATTCATTATCATCTCAAGGTTAAGCAATATTAATACTGAATGTGTTTAAAATGACTTGCAAAACACTTGTAGGCACATGAGTGGCTTTACTATTTAACTTGTGCATGTTTAAGCTTCATTTTTACCACATGTTAAGAATAATTTTTCTAAATTCGGAGTCATGGCTTTTCTGGTCAAAGCAAACATATTCCTGTAAAACATCAAAAGAAAATGATCAAAATCTTGGAAAGATACAAACAGAGCAATGCAAATTCCTGAACCACTGAGTAACCGGGCCATTTCACCTAAAAAGTGATTTGTTTCGCGTCAAAAAGTAGAAATCAAAATTTTCAACTCTGTATATGTCACGTCCCGAGAATTACGCAGCGGATATTAGTTCGAATAATTCGGGTTGATATTTCGAGACGTGGACAGTCGGCAAATAAGCCTCTAGCTAGCACGCACTAATTGTGAATCAACACAACATCATAATAGGGCCCATATGTTGAACTCAATATAAATTGTATTCAAATATCAACTCTTTGTATTCAAATAGACACTAGTACAGGATAAAGACTCAAATAAAAAGGAAAGTACATTTATTCCTCACTTCCTACTACAAGTTCTAACTCTCATAGCAAATTACTATAACTAGACTCATAGTTGGAACGCTCATCACTCAGACGCATCCCCATCCTCGACTTGCTCTTCCTCTTGAACTTCATAGTCACCTAGATGGGTAAAAGTAGGGGATGAGCAAACTAGCCCAGTAGGAATTATATCTCAATGTGCGGGCAATGATATAAGTGATTAACATTTTAGAACTAGGCAAATACGATGAATGATTTGCAAGTACGAATAAAACTCGTTAAAACATGATATATAAAACAAGCTAGAGAGAGTGATTATGAGAGAACAAGATTTGTGAACAAGATGACAAGATAGAACTAGCAATAGATCACTTTGTACAAGCACGCAAGATTTCACTTGATGTCAAGAACGCAAGATATCACTAATTGCATTAAATGCAGGATGACCATATCACGCAAGCAAGCAAGCAAGAATGTACGAGCACGATCGAGTAACACTAATCAGGCACGTAATCACTAATGTACACCAAGGAAAGATCCACCAAGAGTGCACACAGGTCACGTGTATGTGGTTATGTATCTAACATTCAACAAGCAAGAAAGTACTCTCAGCGCAGATGCAACGCCAGTAATCATTATACCCCATGGTTAACAGTATATCTATGACTCGCCGTCATTGGGGCTAGATTGGAGCCCTTGGACACACGCCGTGCCCTGTCAGCATCTCATGTAAATTTTTAAATGTAGATACCCACAGTCATTAATAATGGCCAATGAGAGTTTCAAGATGTAACATGTGTAACGTCATGTTCATGATGATGATGGGAACAAGTAATAAGTAATTGAACATGATTTCATGATAACAATGGTCAAGAGATAAATTTGACAGCATAACGGTATGATTTATACTTTGGTTCAATGTTTACATTAATGGCTTTAGTCTAGATTGTAAATCACACTCACGAGAATAAGAAGAGAAGGGAAGTGCACGCTATTTCCAGGGAACTTCAATGGTACAACCAACTCGTCGGCCATGTGGGAATCCATGGTCAGAGGAGATTTACGGAGGCCTTGGTGAAAAGGTCGCTAGTCTACCGATTCGGAATGACCGGTAGAGAGTTTCCAATTTCCCAAGAAAAGGGCTGTCTAACAGTGCTAGTGTGTAGTGCGGTACGCGTGTCTCAATTCACAAACTCGGGGAAAAACACTTTAACATGATAGCAGGAAGTGAAACTATGCCCTTAACTAAACATGAATTGCGAGATTTTAGGATAACAATTTTTCATTTTAAGAAGCTAGAACAGTTCAAAGAGTTAATCAAAAGTCACCTGAATAGTCATGTCATTTAAGAGAGCAATTAGAATACTGTTCATGTACTTAAAGCTTTTTAAATGGGTTAAACACTTTTAAGCCATGAAAATAACCACCATGCATTAATCAGACCCAAAACACATGAAATACACACTAAATATTACATTAACCAGACCTCGGGTATAGTGGTTAGGTTTGCAAGACAGTAAGTGGAGTTTTCTGCAAAAATCCTGAGATCGTGACAGGGGCTTATAAGGAAGGCGACAGGGGTGTCAGGCACGGGGTCAGGTCGCGACAGGGGCATATGAGGAAGGCGACAGGGTGTTGTCAGGCCCGGGTCAGGTCGCGACAGGCCACATCAAGGGTCGCGACAGGTCGGGACCAGAAGGAGATAGGGTGATGTGAGGAACGCGACGGGGCGGTCAGATCGGACAGCACGATCGCGACGGATCGACTCGTCGCAATCAGATAGCGACAGTGTGGCTGTTGCTATGAGACCTCTGAATGCAACATATCGGGTCGTCGCGTTCACAGGCTCTGCACCAGACTCTGACAGAGCAAGGACAATGCTTTGGATTGCGGACCAATCTTTCCTTCTTTGGACACAGGGTTGTTCTAAAATAGAGAACAAATTGTACAGTATATGAAAGATAACGAAACTAGTTTTTAAACAACCTAGACATACAAGGGTACTCCCAGTAAATCGGAATTTGAAAATAATGATGGTTTCGATAGGCTTTGATCAACACGAACACAACATCAAACCAAGTGTAACCTGAAACCGTAGTTTCTGGCAACAATCCTATTACCACGCTTATAACTCTCTAACCAATGATATTTAAACAAAACGTTCAACACAAAACTTGACGAGGACAACTAGTAGAATAACTTTCATGTTAGGAGTTTACTCTAATTCGGTCTTGAATCATATGAAACGTGCCAATAACGGAAAAATCCCTAACAGTGCACAACTTTGGCAAAACGCTTATAATTCAAAATATACTCAATGAAACTCGATGAAACCAGAGGGTAATAAAAGCTAACTTGATGCTCTACACATTTGGTATAGGAGATATTAAGATTTGGCCCGAGAAAACCTACCTTTTGGGTTGATGAAGTCTCATTCTTCCAGAAAACCCGTGTTCAGACCACTTGGAGGAGAACACTTAATACTCCATGTATACTGCATGGAATTTGGGCATTCCACTTGGGTTAGGAAGTAGACTCGACCCTCTTTCCAGGGGTATAAGCCTTGCACAATGGGATTTAGGTTTGGCCTACCTTTGATCGGCTTCAAGAAGGTGGTTGGTACAGGTCGTAGCAGATGAACGGGGGAAGAAGATGAGCTTGGTATGCTTGATCTCCTACTCTTCAGCCTCCAAGAGCTCCTCCAGACGACCCCAGCAAGTTCTAAATTCGTCCCTAGGGTTTGGGTGAAGAGTATTTAAGTAACCATGTTGTTTAGGAGTCCTATTGTAACTAGGAAAGAAGGGTTGCGGGATTGGCATGTTGGTTTCCTATTTTTGATGATTTCTTCCTCCCTTTGAGTGTGTGAGGCTTTAGGAAACCTCCCACCATAGTTAGGCACGAATTTGGGTTGCCATGAATGCATGATTGCATCCCAATTCAACTCTAATTGCCTCTTTTTAATTTCAGCTTATTTATGGTTACGAATTTCTATGTATTTTCTTGCTTCATTTGATTTTTGGGCCATATGTGGTCCATTGGCCCATTATGATATTGGGTCATTAATATATATGTTATAAGTCTTTCTAACATTTTTATTTAATTTATGATTGCGTCGTATTTCCGTATTAACGGTTTTCCGACTTGTTTCCTAATTTGGATAATCGGTCACCATAACTCTTAAACCTAGTCCAAATGATTTTTATTGACCCAAATTTCTTGATGGGTCATTAGATGATATTATTTGAAGCCCATCTATGAGTTTTATTTAATTTTCTAACTCATCCAAGTACGTGTGATAATGATTTTCCGACTTATTCATGAATTGCGATAATAAGTCGCGAAACACTTTAAACTTGGCTAATCCGATTTTTCTTGGCATAACTTTCTTTTTGGAACATTTAGAAATAATGTGTGCGGTTGATTTATAATTTTTACAGAAGTTTCCGATGTATTTTAGCACATACGATAATGGTACGTATGTTTTAAATATTCCAATATTATGGAAATTATTTCTTTCCATTTATTTAAAATTTTATGTAATTAAAATTTCCGGGGTGCTACACTCTCCCCCACTTAAGAGAATTTGGTCCCCAAATTCATAGATCATTAATTGTCTTTTGATAGTTATGACCCTTGAGGTCGTTTCAGATTTAATTCTTCTAAATTGTTTCAACATCGTGGATGCCAGTCTAAAATCTACACCTATGGCCACCCGTACTATTCATTTGGTTCTTTCCACTCCTGTTTTCTTCCACGGTTGTTATAGCTCCATCTTAATCCACCAAATGAACTATGGTATAATGACTAGATTATTCGTTTCTAATTTCTCCTTAATGATCTCCCCCACTTGGAAATGTACCAATAAGAAAACATCATAAGATCAGTCTAGGGGTTTAACATTCATACCTCCTTCCGGAAGCTCCGCTTGCATCATTGCATTCACCCGTCCTTGACGCTTTACCACTCCTTGGTTTCTTCCAGCTTGGTCTTTTAGCATGGGACAGTTGGGAAGGCGGTCGCGACTTCCGCATCGCAGGCAAGCTCTTGCCTTCTTCCAGCACTCCTCTGCTCTGTGTCCAGGCTTGTTGCAAAAGTTACAATATTCAACCATCGTTGTTTCTTCTACTTTGATCTTTTTCTCCATGCTATAGTCCTTCCCCGTGGTTGGCCTTTTGTTGTTGTAGTTATTATTGTTGTTGTTGTTGTTGGGGAAAGCTCCAGTTGTATCGACTGCTCCCCTTTTTATCAAGGTCGGCTTTGAGATGTCTTTTCCCCTCATGCCTTCCACCTTAGCCATAGTGTCTTCTACCAATTGGGCTCTTTGGACCATCTCAGTGTAAGTTTGAATGTTGTGTGGTCCGAGCCTTTCAATGAACATGGGCCTGAGCCCATCCATGAACCGACTTGCCTTAAGTCTTTTAGTTCCAACCAGATGTGGGGCATACACAGCAAGACGCGCGAACTGAGCCTCATACTCAGCCACGGACATTCCTCTCTGTTTTAGTGCGACAAACTCCACTGCCTTCTTTTCCTTGACTCTCTCAGAGAAATACTTTCCCCGGAATATCTCCAGGAATCCGGCCCACTACAATTCAGCTACATTTGGCAGATGGGCCGAGGTGGCCTTCCACCATGCTCGAGCATCTTTAGTAAATTGAAAAGTGGCCAGTACCACCTTTTCCCTGTTGGTGCATTGCATTGCTTGGAAGATCCTTTCTATTTCTTCCTGCCAGTTCTCTGCCTCGTCTGGGTCAGGGGATCCAGAGAAACGAGGAGGGTTCAAACTCCTAAAATTCCGGTGCAGATCACCGGCTCCATTCCTTGCAGCTCCAGCCTGATTTCCAGCCTGAACTACATTTTGTAATGCCTGGGTCAACTCAGCCACGGTTTCTTGCATAGCTTGCCATTGATTACGAGCCATTGCAGTTGAGTGTAAGAGTTATGAAGGTTCCTGAGAAAAGGATGGAAACTAATTAATGTCTCTAGATACATTATAAGAGTCAATGGGTAGCAGTGTTTAACTCTTTCTATCACATTCCCAGTCTCTACCCATTCTCACCAGGTACTATATTTAATTTCCATGACCTAGGTTCCATAGGTATCTCCTATTCCTGAGACATATCCTATTTGGTATTCCTAGGCTCTGATACCACTAAACTGTCACGTCCCGAGAATTACGCAGCGGATATTAGTTCGAATAATTCGGGTCGATATTTCGAGACGTGGACAGTCGGCAAATAAGCCTCTAGCTAGCACGCACTAATTGTGAATCAACACAATATCATAATAGGGCCCATATGTTGAACTCAATATAAATTGTATTCAAATCTCAACTCTTTGTATTCAAATAGACACTAGTACAGGACAAATACTCAAATAAAAAGGAAAGTACATTTATTCCTCACTTCCTACTACAAGTTCTAACTCTCATAGCAAATTACTATAACTAGACTCATAGTTGGAACGCTCATCACTCAGACGCATCCCCATCCTC
This sequence comes from Colocasia esculenta, assembly GCA_014218235.1. Classification (NCBI taxonomy): domain Eukaryota; kingdom Viridiplantae; phylum Streptophyta; class Magnoliopsida; order Alismatales; family Araceae; genus Colocasia; species Colocasia esculenta. The sequence continues at coordinate 80,451,182 of CM024759.1, forward strand.
GACTTGCTCTTCCTCTTGAACTTCATAGTCACCTAGATGGGTAAAAGTAGGGGATGAGCAAACTAGCCCAGTAGGATTTATATCTCAATGTGCGGGCAATGATATAAGTGATTAACATTTTAGAACTAGGCAAGTACGATGAATGATATGCAAGTACGAATAAAACTCGTTAAAATATGATATATAAAACAAGCTAGAGAGAGTGATTATGAGAGAACAAGATTTGTGAACAAGATGACAAGATAGAACAAGCAATAGATCACTTTGTACAAGCACGCAAGATTTCACTTGATGTCAAGAACGCAAGATATCACTAATTGCATTAAATGCAGGATGGCCATATCACGCAAGCAAGCAAGCAAGAATGTACGAGCACGATCGAGTAACACTAATCAGGCACGTAATCACTAATGTACACCAAGGAAAGATCCACCAAGAGTGCACACAGGTCACGTGTATGTGGTTATGTATCTAACATTCAACAAGCAAGAAAGTACTCCCAGCGCAGATGCAACGCCAGTAATCATTATACCCCATGGTTAACAGTATATCTATGACTCGCCGTCATTGGGGCTAGATTGGAGCCCTTGGACACACACCGTGCCCTGTCAGCATCTCATGTAAATTTTTAAATGTAGATACCCACAGTCGTTAATAATGGCTAATGAGAGTTTCAAGATGTGGCATGTGTAACGTCATGTTCATGATGATGATGGGAACAAGTAATAAGTAATTGAACATGATTTCATGATAACAATGGTCAAGAGATAAATTTGACAGCATAAAGATATGATTTATACTTTGGTTCAATGTTTACATTAATGGCTTTAGTCTAGATTATAAATCACACTCACGAGAACAAGAAGAGAAGGGAAGTGCACGCTATTTCCAGGGAACTTCAATGGTACAACCAACTCGTCGGCCATGTGGGAATCCATGGTCAGAGGAGATTTACGGAGGCCTTGGTGAAAAGGTCGCTAGTCTACCGATTCGGAATGACCGGTAGAGAGTTTCCAATTTCCCAAGAAAAGGGCTGTCTAACAGTGTGAGTGTGTAGTGCGGTACGCGTGTCTCAATTCACAAACTCGGGGAAAAACACTTTAACATGATAGTAGGAAGTGAAACTATGCCCTTAACTAAACATGAATTGAGAGATTTTAGGATAACAATTTATCATTTTAAGAAGCTAGAACAGCTCAAAGAGTTAATCAAAAGTCACCTGAATAGTCACGTCATTTAAGAGAGCAATTAGAATACTGTTCATGTACTTAAAGCTTTTTAAATGGGTTAAAAACTTTTAAGCCATGAAAATAACCACCATGCATTAATCAGACCCAAAACACGTGAAATACACACTAAATATTACATTAACCAGACCTCGGTATAGTGGTTAGGTTTGCAAGACAGTAAGTGGAGTTTTCTGCAAAAATCCTGAGATCGCGACAAGGGCTTATAAGGAAGGCGACAGGGGTGTCAGGCACGGGGTCAGGTCGCGACAGGGGCATATAAGGAAGGCGACAGGGTGTTGTCAGGCTCGGGTTAGGTCGCGACAGGCCACAGCAAGGGTCGCGACAGGTCGGGACCAGAAGGCGACAGGGTGCTGTGAGGAACGCGACGGGGCGGTCAGATCGGACAGCACGATCGCGACGGATCGACTCGTCGCAATCAGATAGCGACAGTGCGGCTGTCGCTACGAGACCTCTGAACGCGACATATCGGGCCGTCGCGTTCACAGGCTCTGCGCCAGACTCTGACAGAGCAAGGGCAGTGCTTTGGATTGCGGACCAATCTTTCCTTCTTTAGACACAGGGTTGTTCTAAAATAGAGAACAAATTGTATACTGTATGAAAAATAACGAAACTAGTTTTAAAACAACCTAGACATACAAGGGTACTCCCAGTAAATCGGAATTTGAAAATAATGATGGTTTCGATAGGCTTTGATCAACACGAACACAACATCAAACCAAGTGTAACCTGAAACCGTAGTTTCTGGCAACAACCCTATTACCACGCTTATAACTCTCTAACCAATGATATTTAAACAAAACGTTCAACACAAAACTTGACGAGGACAACTAGTAGAATAACTTTCATGTCAAAAGTTTACTCTAATTCGGTCTTGAATCATATGAAATGTGCCAAGAATGGAAAAAGCCCTAACAGTGCACGACTTTGGAAAAACGCTTATAATTCAAAATATACTCAATGAAACTCGATGAAACCAGAGGGTAATAAAAGCTAACTTGATGCTCTACACATTTGGTATAGGAGATATTAAGATTTGGCCCGAGAAAACCTACATTTTGGGTTGATGAAGTCTCGTTCTTCCAGAAAACCCGTGTTCAGACCACTTGGAGGAGAATGCTTAATACTCTGTGTATACTGCATGGAATTTGGGAATTCCACTTGGGTTAGGAAGTAGACTCGACCCTCTTTCTAGGGGTATAAGCCTTGCACGATGAGATTTAGGTTTGGCCTACCTTTGATTGGCTTCAAGAAGGTGGTTGGTACCGGTCGTAGCAGATGAACGGGGGAAGAAGATGAGCTTGGTATGCTTGATCTCCTTCTCTCCAGCCTCCAAGAGCTCCTCCAGACGACCCCAGCAAGTTCTAAATTCGTCCCTAGGGTATGGGTGAAGAGTATTTAAATAACCATGGTGCTTAGGAGTCCTATTGTAACTAGGAACGAAGGGTTGCGGGATTGGCATGTTGGTTTCCTATTTTTGATGATTTCTTCATCTCTTTGAGTGTGTGAGACTTTAGGAAACCTCCCACCATAGTTAGGCACGAATTTGGGTTGCCATGAATACATGATTGCATCCCAATTCAACTCTAATTGTCTCTTTTTAATTTCAGCTTATTTATGGTTACGAATTTCTATGTATTTTCTTGCTTCATTTGATTTTTGGGCCATATGTGGTTCATTGGCCCAATTATGATATTGAGTCATTAATATATAATGTTATAAGTCTTTCTAACATTTTTATTTAATTTATGATCGCGTCATATTTCCGTATTAACTGTTTTCCGACTTGTTTCCTAATTTGGATAATCGGTCACCATAACTCTTAAACCTAGTCCAAATGATTTTTATTGACCCAAATTTCTTGATGGGTCATTAGATGATATTATTTGAAGCCCATCTATGATTTTTATTTAATTTTCTAACTCATCCAAGTACGTGTGATAATGATTTTCTGACTTATTCATGAATTGTGGTAATAAGTCGCGAAACACTTTAAACTTGACTAATCCGATTTTTCTTGGCATAACTTTCTTTTTGGAACATTTAGAAATAATGTGTGGGGTTGATTTATAATTTTTACAGAAGTTTCCGATGTATTTTAGCATATACGATAATGGTACGTATGTTTTAAATATTCTAATATCATGGAAATTATATCTTTCCATTTATTTAAAATTTTATGTAATTAAAATTTCCGGGGTGCTACAGTATAAGATAATGAAAGTTAAACTACTGAGTAATCAGGAGGTCTTGCAACTGATCAATGTGATCTCTTGCACTGAAAAGTGAGATTTAACTAATTTATTCTTGTATTCTTTCCCAGTTCAAAATGAAAGAAAATTAACTTGACAGGATGAAAAAACTTAAGACCTTAATAATGTTCATGTTTACTAAGTTTAGACCTATTATTTTACATTGTGTTACAATTAAAGCTCCTAACATCCTTGTTAAATATTTCTGCTCACTCATATATGTCACTTTACTTCACATTTGCATCATTATTTTAACTACATTCAGATCATTATATTTTGCTATACTTTGTGTTGAGTGTGTCTTTGTGATTAAACTTTATTGCACTATACAAAAAACACAATAATTTCTCTCATATGTAATTATCACTTTGCCTCACTTATTTTGATTCTTCCTGCACTTTCCTTTTCACAACTGGAATTCTTCATCTCCTACCATTCTTTGCGTCTTTCTCTTATCTATCTTTTTAATGATGTCAAAAAGGGGGAGAAAGTTCCTTAAAAGGGGGAGAAAGTTTCTTATGGGAGAAAATTCAAAAAGGGGAGATTTGAGTCAGGCTATTTGAGTCAGGCTATTGGGAGATTGTGCATATGTTTTGTCATCATCAAAAAGTGGGAGATTGTTGGGTTGAGTGTGTTTTAAAATTATCTAAAGTTGAATTTTAATGATCACCAATGAACATCACTCACACCTTGATTTTGATGATGACATATTGTGATTTTGATGATGACATATTGTGATTTTGATGATGACATATTGTGGTTTTGATGATGACTTGTGTGATTTTGTACTTAATGGGTTGTACATACATCATTTATGTAATAACAATGCTCAAAAAGCATGTTTCAAATACTTTACACCTCATACTTTGATGATAATACCTTGTACTAATGTCTTCTGTGTTAAATTTTCATGGATATACATGTTTTATCATGGTAGTGTCGACACACCCATTGATGGTGTCGACACTGAGTCATAGTCCCCGAAGCTTTTTTATGAAGACAGGGTCAAGTGTGTCGACACAGTCCATGGTCGTGTCGACACTAGACCCAGCTTCCAGGAGATCCATTTGTCTGACTGGGACAGTGTGTCGACATAGTCAGTGGTCATGTCGACACTAGACCCAACATCCAGAAGATCCTTTTTGCGCAATTGGGACAGTGTGTCGACATACTTAGTGGTAGTGTCGACACACTCCGACTGAAATCTCAACTTATGATTTATCTGGACACGTGGCTGCTTGGGAATCAAGGGATTTAACCTAGATTTCCATGCCCATGCATCCCAAGACACTTTATAGACATATGGGGCTATAAATACCCATGCTCCTTGTACCCCAAAGGCAAGAGAGCCCACACACTTCCAGAAGAAGCTTTTTGGCGGCAAAAGAGGCTTTTCCAGATCTGGCTCCATCTCTAGAAGGTGCAAGCCATCCTTTCAAGAGGAAGGACGTGGGAATCAAGGGGAATCTCTGGAGAGAAGGTTGCTTTGCTAGGCAAGGGAGCAGATCCAACTGAAGAGGAGTAGTAGAAGAAGGATTTCTGGCATTTCAGATGCCATCAAAGCGGAGCATCACCAATTGAGGAGAATCTCCATCGATTTCCATCAAGGCTCCTCAATTCAAGTGTCTGCAAGGCCTCTTCATCGAAGAACACTCATTCTACATCCATTTTTCTCACCTCAGAGTTTGTTCTTCCTTATTTCATCTATGAGATTTGTGCATGAAGTTCTGCACAAATTTCTGTGTACGAATATGTCTTGAATCAGATCATTGCTAGAGGATCTGATCTCTTTTGTGTTTGATCTAGCTTTTGTATTGTGAGCCGTCAAGCTCTGATTTGTGAGTCGTCGCACTCACTGTGTGGTTTGAGCCGTCGTGCTCAATTTAGAGTTGTCGTGCTCCGGTTGTTGTTTGAGCCGTTGTGCTCAGTTTGTGAGTCGTTGAACTCAAGGTTGTGTGTTGAGCCGTCGTGCTCAAGGTTGTTTGGAGTCATCGTGCTCCAGTGTGTGTTGTACTCAAGGTTTTGAGTAGTGTGGCCTCACTGTGTGAGGGGTGGACGTAGGAGTCACTGGAGGTGATTTTCGAACCACCTAAAAATCCTCTGTGCAGTGGTTTGACTTTGTATTACGCTAGATGCATGCATAGGGATTTTGTTCACACTTCTAATTGATTTGCTCACACACACTAATCACACATAATCCACACACACCGACACTTCAGATCAGTTATTTGTTTATCTGAATTGATCTCTGATTCGAAGTAATTTAGAATTGCTTAAGCTTCCGCATTAATTGGTGTTAGATCTATTCAACCCCCCCTTCTAGATCTGATCCATCCACCTATTCGATCCTACATTAAGGACATCTGGGATCTATTGTTCATGAGGGAGAGCGGATCGGTCATAATTGACTGCTACGTCAACACTTGCTTGTTTCTCCCCCGTAAAGAGAACCCTGACATTTTTTTGAATTTTGGATATCTAGGAGCCACTTTAAAGGGTTATGTCCAATCGTACAGAGACGGTAAGAGCAGGAAACAACATTTCGATTACTCTTTTAGAAAATTGGACCGCGCCCCAACTGAATTCGACCTCCTCTTCTCCCCCATGCATGTTGGAATGAACCATTGGGCTCTTTTGGTCATCCACATTAAAGAAAAAGAGTTTCACGTGTTGGGTTGAGTGTGTTTTGGAATTTCCTAAAGTTGTACTTTAATGATGACCAATGAACATCACTCATAATTTGATTTTGATGATGACATTTTGTACATATTCAAATGATGACATATTGAACATGTTATACATTTTATACATATCACAACAATGCTTAAACAATATATTTTTGATGTTTAATATCTCACATTTTAATGATAATATCTTGTATTAATGGTTTACCCTTTATATTTTCAGGTTCACACACTTTTGTCACAGTGGTGTCGACACAGTCCACCTGTGTGTCGACACTAGATGATTGTCCCAGAAGCCTGTTCTGAAGCAGTAGCCAGTGTGTCGACATAGGCTGCCAGTGGTGTCGACACAGTCCACCTGTGTGTCGACACTAGTTCACTGTCCTAGAAACCTGTTCTGCAGCAGTTGCCTGTGGTGTTGACACAGTCTGCCTGTGTGTCGACACACTTCGACTAAAGCTCAAAAACGTGAATTTTTCTGGACACGTGGCTGCTTGGGAATCAAGGGATTTGACCTAGATTTCCGTGCCCATGCACCCCAAGGCACCTTATGGACATATGGGGCTATAAATACCCATGCTCCCTGTACCCCAAAGGAAGAGAGCCCATGCACTTCAATAAGAAGCTTTTTGGCGGCAAAAAGGGGCTTTCCAGATCTGCTCCATCTCCAGAAGTTGCAGGCCATCCTTTTAAGAGGAAGGATGTGGGAATCAAGGGGAATCTCTGGAGAGAAGCTTGTTGTGCTAGGAAAGGGAGCAGATCCAACTGAAGAGGAGCAGTAGAAGAAGGATTTCTGGCATTTCAGATGCCATCAAAGCAGAGCATCGCCAATTGAGGAGAATCTCCATCGATTTCCATCAAGGCTCCTCAATTCAAGTGTTTGCAAGGCCTCTTCATCGAAGAACACTCATTCTACATTCATTTCTCTCACCTCAGAGTTTGTTCTTCCTTATTTCGTCTATGAGATTTGTGCATGAAGTTCTGCACAAATTTCTGTGTACAAATCTGTCTTGAATCAGATCATTGCTAGAGGATCTGATCTCTTTTATGTTTGATCTAGCTTTTGTATTGTGAGCCGTCGAGCTCTGATTTGTGAGTCGTCGCACTCACTGTGTGGTTTGAGCCATCGTGCTCAATTTGGAGTCGTCATGCTCCGGTTGTTGTTTGAGCTGTCGCGCTCAGTTTGTGAGTCGTTGAACTCAAGGTTGTGTGTTGAGCCGTCGTACTCAAGGTTGTTTGGAGTCGTCGTGCTCCAGTGTGTGTTGTACTCAAGGTTTTGATAGTGTGGCCTCACTGTGTGAGGGGTGGGCGTAGGAGTCACTGGAGGTGATTTCCGAACCACCTAAAAATCCTCTATGCAGTGGTTTGAATTGTGGTTTGACTTTGTATCACGCTAGATGCATGCATAGGGATTTCGTTCAAACTTCTAATTGATTTTCTCACACACACTAATCACACATAATCTACACACACCCACACTTCAGATCAGTAATTTATTTGTCTGAATTGATCTTTGATTCGAAGTAATTTAGAATTGCTTAAGCTTCCACATTAATTGGTGTTAGATCTATTCAACCCCCCTTCCAGATCTGATCCATCCACCTATTCGATCCTACAATTGGTATCAGAGAGGGTTAATATCTGTTTCTGATCTGATTTGATTGCCTCTGTTTGATCTCTGTGTTGCTTGCTTGAGTTGTTTGCTTTCTCTTTCATTATCTCTTATTGTGATTAATGGATTCTCGAGGATTTGTAGCTGAGGGCCATTCCATTAATAGACCACCATTTTTTGATGGGTCTGATTACTCTTATTGGAAAAATCGCATGCAAGTTTTTCTTAGGGCTCAAAACTATGAAATCTGGAGGATAGTTGAAGTGGGTCCTTATGAAAATCATGGAGATGAGGAGAATTGGACTAGAGAGCAAATTAGGAAAGCTACTCTTAATTATAGTGCCATGAATATGCTTCAATGTGCTGTCCACCCTAAATAATATTCAAGAATATCAATGTGTAAATCTGCTAAAGAAATGTGGGATAAACTTGAATTAATGTATGAAGGAACATCTCAAATTAGGGAAACCAAAGTAAACATACTTGTTTCTGATTATGAATTGTTTATGATGAAATCTAACGAATCAATTTCTGAAATGTTTGCTAGGTTTATGATAATTGTCAATGGACTGAAGGCACTAGGTAAGGAATACACTGATGCTGATCTGGTAAGAAGAATCTTACGCTCTCTATCATCTGTTTGGCACACAAAGGCTACAATGATTGAATATTCTAAGGATTTATCCAAAATCACTTTGGATGAACTCATAGGATCTTTAATGACTTATGAAATAAATCTGAAAAGAAGTGAAGAACATATTCGTAAGGCTAAACCAATAGCACTTAAGGCTTCATCAAGCAACAAAGAGAAAAATCAAGAAAAATCAAGTTCTGATGAGTCTGAGTCCAATGAGGATGAAGTTGCCCTCATGACTAGGCAATTCAGAAAATTTTTAAAATCAAGAAGAGGAAAATTCAATGGAAAGAAAAAATATTCTTCTAGTAAAATGAATGCTTCTTCTTCAAATTTTAATGCTAGCAGAAATCAAAAACTGATGAAGATTTTGTTTGCTACATGTGCAACAAGACAGGACACGTGAAGGGTGGGTGTCCTGAGATCAAAAAGGATAAATACAAGAAGAACAACAAAATGAAGAAGCCAAAAGCCATGATAGCAACTTGGTCAGATGAAGACCAAAGTGAGGATGAAGAAGAGAACTCCTCAAGTTCAGCAAAAGAGGAGTTATGCTTTATGGCCAACAATAGTGATGGAAAGGTAGGCTCTTCTTTTGAACAATATTCCATGGAAGATTGGCAAGATGCATATGCTGAGTTGATTGAAAAATATTTTGAAATAAGAAAAGAAAACAAATATTTGAAAAGGAAAATTGAAAATGTCATGCATGATACTTCCTTAAATAGAAGAATATCTGAACTTGAAAATGAAATAACTTAACTCAATGAAGAAAAGGAAGATCTTTTGAATGACAATGATGAATTTAAAATTGCATCTCAAAAGGCCAACAATGATTTTGAAAAACTTTATGAAAGAATAGAATTGCAACAAAAAGAAAAGCAACAAGTCATTGATGAAGTTCAGAAACTCAAGAAGTTGTTGGATGAAAAGGAACAAGTGATAAAAAATTTCACAAATGGAAAGGAAAACCTTGATGCATTGTTATGACTAAAAATGAATGCTACAAAACATGGACTAGGATTCACCACAGAAAAATCTTTGAAAAATAAATCTGGTGAAAAGAAAGAAAAACCTTCAAAAATTCATTTGATAAAATTTGTCAAAAGCACTAGTTCAGAAAACAAAATAAACAAGTGTCAAAGAACACATCTGAAATACTAAAAAATCAGAACAAAAAGAATGTTTCTAACCAAAAGAAATAAAACAGGTCGACACACATTGCTGATAGGTCGACACCAGTCAACCACAAGTTGAAGACTTTGGCTGCTGAGTCGACACCAGTCCAACACAGGTCGACCTATCCAATTCTGAAAAACAACAACCAGTTGAACAGAAATTCAAATAAAAATTTGAAAAATTGTAAAAATACAAAAACAAACTTTCATGATTCTTATTGGAGATCTAGGACATCATGTCAATCTAATTGGATCAATTCTTGGAATCAATGGTATCATAATCCTTATTGGTACCATTCACAATCTTTTTATCCAAAGGTTCCAAGATATCAACAGAATTCTTGGTTTGAATTTCCATACATGAACAATCATGTCAAAATGCATAATTTCCATGTTTATGAAAGGAAAAACACTGGTGTTTTCATTCCAAATCAGAATGTTAAAATGCCAAAAAGGGAAATCATTTCTGAAACAAAACAAAAGCCAAAAACAACTCAAATTTGGATCAGAAAAGACTTATTATTTTTTCTCAAACAAACTGATGGTCCCAACAATGTTTGGGTACCAAAATCTTTTCTTCTCTGATCTGATTTATGTAGGAAAGTCGTGCACCCAACTCCAATGTGTGGTTCCTTGAAAGTGGGTGTTCACGACACATGACAGGAGACAGAACAAAGTTCTCATTTCTGATTGAAAAAGAGGGAGGATCTGTCACATTTGGAGGTAAGAATAAAGGGAAAATCATTAGATCTGGAAAGGTTGGTAAATCCTCCTCAAACTCAATTGAAAATGTCTTGTTAGTTGATGGTTTGAACTATAATTTGTTGAGCATTAGCCAACTTTGTGACAAAGGTCACAAGGTTGTGTTTGAATCAGATTTTTACAGAATAATTGATTCTTCAAATGACAAAATTAAATTTTTTGGCAAAAGAGAAAACGATGTCTACATGATCAATCTTGATAAAAACTTTGCTGAAAACATTTGTTTGGTGGCAAATAAAAATAAAATTGCATGGACATGGCACAAAAGACTTGGTCATGCAAGTTTCAACACAATAAATAAACTCTTATGGCTAAATCTGGTTAATGGACTTCCTGAATCTTTTCCAAATATTGAAAATCAACTTTGTGGGATTTGTGCTCAAGGAAACCAAACCAGAAAATCTTTTAAAATTTTCAATGATGTACTCACTTCTAAGCCACTAGAATTACTTCATATGGACGTTTTTGGGCCAACAAGAATCCTTAGTCTTAGTGGTAAAAGATATGGATTTGTCATCATTGATGATTTTACTAGATACACTTGGGTCATCTTTCTATCCCACAAAAGTGATGCTTGTTTAGAATTCAAGAATTTCTGCACCACTGCCTTAATGGGTCTAATCAAATCCATTTTGACTGATCATGGGGGAGAATTTGAAAACAAATATTTTTCTGATTTATGTGCTGAACTGAACATTTTTCACAGATTCTCTTCTCCAAGAACTTCAGAACAAAATAGAGTTGTGGAAAGGAAGAATAGAACTCTAGTGGAAATGACTAGATCTATGCTCTTAGAAAGTAAATTGCCCAAATCCTTCTGGGCTGAAACTGTGAACACAGCAAATCACATCTTAAACAGAGCATTGGTTAGACAAAAAATCAGAAAAACCCCCTATGAACTTTTGAAAAACAAAAAGCCAACTCTGTCTTATTTTAAAATCTTTGATTGCAAGTGTTTTGTACATAACAACAACAAAAAAATTCTTGATAAATTTGATGCCCTTGAAGCCATTTTTCTTGGATATTCAGAAATTTCTAGAGCTTATAGAGTTTACATTCTCAAGAATAAAACAGTGGAAGAATCTCCACATGTAGTTTTTGATGAAAACTCATATCAAACTGATGAGGTTTCCTCAAAATAATGAAGATGATGACTTAATTGTCGAATCTTCACCAACTGTTGAAGAGGATGAAGATCCATTTGAAAATCTGGACAATCAATCACCTACCACAAGTGGTTCAGGTAATATTGTTCCAGTACTGAATGCATCCCAAGAGGTACATCAAACCAGTGAAGGGATTTTTATAAGTCAAACAAAGTATGTGAAAGAACTTCTGAAAAGATTTGACTTTCAGCATCTCAAGCATTCAAGCACACTAATGACAATAAATGTAAGGTTAGAGGAAGATTCACTTGGTAAATGTAAGGTTAGAGGAAGATTCACTTGGTAAGTCAGTAGATCCAAAGACCTACAGAGGTATGATTGGATCTCTACTTTATCTCACTACTTCTAGACCTAATATTCAATTTAGTGTGTGCTTGTGTGCAAGGTTTCAAGCTAATCCTAAAGAAAGTCACATGTTAGCTGTCAAAAGAAATTTTAAATATCTTGTTGGAACATGTGAACTTGGAATTTGGTATCCTGCTAGTTGCAAGTTAGATTTAATTGCTTACTGTGATGCTGATTATGCTGGTTGTAAGCTTGATAGAAAAAGTACTAGTGATTTGTGTTTATATCTAGGTGGATGCCTAATTCCATGGGCTTCTAAAAATCAACATTCAGTAGCTCTATCCACTGCAGAGGCTGAATATGTTGCGGCTAGTTGTTGTGGCACTCAAGTTCTTTAGGTGAAACATCAGCTCCTAGACTATAATCACAAATTAGGTTGCATTCCTATTTTGTGTGATAACACTAGTGCTATCAATTTGGCTAAAAATCTAATTCAACATTCACGGACAAAACACATTGAAATAAGGCACCATTTTCTAAGAGATGAGGTTGCTAAGAAATCTTTTGAACTTCACTTCATTAAAACTGAAAAACAAATTGCAGATATTTTCACTAAGCCTCTTCCAGAAAACAAATTCTCATCTTTAAGAAGAGAGCTTGGTTTGTGCAAATTTCCACATTCTTGATATCTTCTATCTCTTTTTGCAAATAAAAGTCTTCCCGTTCTTGCAAATAAATTCCTCACTCTCACATTGCATTGACATTCTGGTATATCAAATAGTGATTTGAAGAAAGACAAGTTAGGCTTGTCTGGACACTTTCACTATGCGTGAGTATATGTCTCCGCCAAGTATCAAGAGTCTTGTATGCAATTGTTGAGGGGGAGTCCTTGTCTTTCAATAAAATATTCTTATTCATTCTATTTTCACTTCATTTCATTCCTATTTCTTCAATAATCTTTATGTTCACCTTGTGAGGGGGAGATACATGAAAGGGCATTGTCGCATTCCTTAACTTTACTTGTCTATCTTGAACCCCAAACTCATCAGAATGTTTGAGTCATTGTGCTATTTTCTTATGAGAGAATTAAGACATTGAAACTAAACTCCTTGTGCATTTAGTTTAATTTCAAAGATTCATTATCATTTCAAGGTTAAGCAATCTTAATACTGAATGTCTTTAAAATGACTTGCAAAACACTTGTAGGCACATGAGTGGCTTAAATATTTAACATGTGCATGTTTAAGCTTCATTTTTACTACATGTTAAGAATAATTTTTCTAAATTCGTAGTCATGACTTTTCTGGTCAAAGCAAACATATTCCTATAAAACATCAAAAGAAAATGATCAACAATCTGGAAAGATACAAACATAGCAATGTAAATTCTTGAACCACTGAGTAACCGGGCCATTTCACCTAAAAAGTGATTTGCTTCACGTCAAAAAGTGGAAATCAAAATTTTCAACTCTATATAAGATAATGAAAGTTAAACCACTGAGTAATCAGGAGGTCTTGCATCTGATCAATGCGATCTCTTGCACTGAAAAGTGAGATTTAACTAATTTATTCTTGTATTCTTTCCTAGTTCAAAATGAAAGAAAATCAACTTGACAGGATAGAAAAGCTTAATACCTTAATAAAGTTCTTGTTTACTGAGTTTAGACCTATTATTCTACATTGTGTTACAATTAAATCTCCTAACATCCTTGTTAAATACTTCTGCTCACTCATATAGGTCACTTTACTTCACATTTGCATCATTATTTTAACTACATTCAGATCCTTATATCTTGTAATACCTTGTGTTGAGTGTGTCTTTGTGATTAAACTTTGTTGCACAATACCAAACATAAAATAACTTCTCTCATATGTCAATATCACTTTGCCTCATTTATTTTGATCATTTCTGACTATTCATTTCCTACATTTCATTTCTTGATCTCCTACAATCTTTGTTTCTCTCTCTTATCTATCTTTTTGATGCTGTCAAAGAGGGGGAGAAAGTTCCTTAAAAGGGGGAGAAAGTTCTTTAAAGGGGAGAAAGTTTCTTATGGGAGAAAGTTGTTCAAAGAGTGCATATGGTCAAGGGGAGTTATTGCAGTCAAGGGAGTCAGGCTATTGAGAGATTGTGCATATATTTTGTCATCATCAAAAAGGGGGAGAATGTTGGGTTGAGTGTGTTTTGGAATTTCTAAAAGTTGTACTTTAATGATGACCAATGAACATCACTCATAATTTGATTTTGATGATGGCATTTTGTACATTTTATACATATTCAAATGATGACATATTGAACATGTTATGCATTTTATACATATCACAACAATGCTTAAACAACATATTTTTGATGTTTAATATCTCACATTTTAATGATAATATCTAGTATTAATGGTTTACACTTTATATTTTCAGGTTCACACACTTTTGTCACAGTGGTGTTGACATAGTCCACCTGTGTGTCGACACTAGATGACTGTCCCAGAAGCCTGTTCTGAAGCAGTAGCCAGTGTGTCGACACAGTCTGCCTGTGTGTCGACACAGTCTGCCAGTGGTGTCGACACAGTCCACCTGTGTGTCGACACTAGTTCATTGTCCCAGAAGCCTTTTCTGCAGGAGTTGCCTGTGGTGTCGACACAGTCTGCAAGTGTGTCGACACACTTCGACTAAAGCTCAAAAATGTGAATTTTTCTGGACACGTGGTTGCTTGGGAATCAAGGGATTTGACTTAGATTTCCGTGCCCATGCACCCCAAGTCACCTTATGGACATATGGGGCTATAAATACCCATGCTCCCTGTACCCCAAAGGAAGAGAGCCCATACACTTCCATAAGAAGCTTTTTGGCGGTAAAAAGTGGCTTTCCAGATCTTGCTCCATCTCCAAAAGTTGCAGGCCATCCTTTCAAGAGGAAGGACGTGGGAATTAAGGGGAATCTCTGGAGAGAAGCTTGCTGTGCTAGGAAAGGGAACAAATCCAACTGAAGAGGAGCAGTAGAAGAAGGATTTCTGGCATTTCAGATGCCATCAAAGCAGAGCATCGCCAATTGAGGAGAATCTCCATCGATTTCCATCAAGGCTCCTCAATTCAAGTGTCTGCAAGTCATCTTCATCGAAGAACACTCATTCTACATCCATTTCTCTCACCTCAGAGTTTGTTCTTTTTTATTTCGTCTATGAGATTTGTGCATGAAGTTCTGCACAAATTTCTGTGTACAAATCTGTCTTGAATCAGATCATTGCTTGAGGATCTGATCTCTTTTGTGTTTGATCTAGCTTTTGTATTGTGAGCCTTCGAGCTCTGATTTGTGAGTCGTCGCACTCACTGTGTGGTTTGAGCCGTCGTGCTCAATTTGGAGTCGTCGTGCTCCGGTTGTTGTTTGAGCCGTCGCGCTCATTTTGTGAGTCGCCGAACTCAAGGTTGTGTGTTGAGCCATCGTGCTCAAGGTTGTTTGGAGTCGTCGTGCCCCAGTGTGTGTTGTACTCATGGTTTTGAGTAGTGTGGCCTCACTGTGTGAGGAGTGGACGTAGGAGTCACTGGAGGTGATTTCCGAACCACTTAAAAATCCTCTGTGCAGTGGTTTGAATTGTGGTTTGACTTTGTATCACTCTAGATGCATGCATAGGGATTTCGTTCAAACTTCTAATTGATTTGCTCACACACACTAATCACACATAATCTACACACACCCACACTTTAGATTAATAATTTGTTTGTCTGAATTGATCTCTGATTCAAAGTAATTTAGAATTGCTTAAGCTTCCGCATTAATTGGTGTTAGATCTATTCAACCCCCCTTCTAGATCTGATCCATCCACCTATTCGATCCTACACCACGTGTACGATTCATTAAGAGCCAAAGATCGTTGTGACATTCCATAATATGTAAGTGCCAAGTGTTACACACATTTCTTAAATCTGTTACAGAGCATGCACACTTATGCTACATATGTTACAGTAAATGCACATCAACTAATTGGAAAACTTTTGTTAATTATTTCATGCAGGTGGAGGAACTCAAAAGATACATGAAGGGCAAGCACATACATTCAGAAAATTGGTCGCTACGCTACCCCGACCCATGCCCACAATAAGGATCGGGAGACGACTGCGCCATTTTCACATGCAAATACATGGAGTGTCTAACACGTAGGGACATTCAAGCTTTCCCCTTCAGTCAGGATGACATGCCTAACGTGTGAGCAAAGTTCGCCCTCCACTTCATCAAAGCGTACTTCAATGCACAAGAACGTTCATAGCGTATATAACTGAAGGAGAAGAACTGCCGCACGTACAAATTCCTAGCCAGTGTAATGATACTTGTACATTTACTTGAGCACACCCTCTGCACTTACAACTTTACCTATTTTTATTACAGTATACATGATAGCAGGTTACAGTTGGAGCACTACATTCTTACAGTTTGAGCGCTACAGGTACACCTACATTATTACAATATACATGATAGGAGATTACAGTTCGAGAACTAAAGACTTACAGTTTGAGTGATACATCTACAACTACATTATTACAGTATAAGTAGAAACCTGTTACAGTACTTACCTATTTTCATTATAGTATACATGCTATCAGGTTACAGTTCGAGCAGTACAATCTTACAGCTTGACCGCTACAGCTACACCTACATTATTACAATATACGTAGAAACCTATTACAGTAGTTACATATTTTCATTACAGTATACATGATAGGAGGTTACGGTTGGAGCACTACAGTCTCACAGTTTGAGCGCTACAGATACACCTACATTATTACAGTATACATGATAGGAGGTTACAGTTCGAGAACTAAAGACTTACAGTTTGAGCGATATAGCTACAACTACATTATTACAGTATAAGTAGAAACCTGTTATAGTACTTACCTATTTTCATTATAGTATACATGCTATCAGGTTACAGTTTGAGCAGTACAGTCTTACAGCTTGACCGCTACAACTACACCTACATTATTACAGTATACGTAGAAACCTGTTACAGTAGTTACATATTTTCATTACAGTATACATGCTATCAGGTTACAGTTAGACCACTACAGTCTTACCGTTGCTATTACAGTACATAAAATAAGGTGTTATAATAGCGTCCTAATCCTGTTACAATACATGCTAGCATGTTACAGTATACGTTTGTGTTTGCATGATAAAGAGCACATACAAGTCCACAGAAGACTGCATAAAATGAAAATAGGTATATTGCATAAACAAGTACCGTTACAATCTAAACTCCGTAACCCGATCACTCGGTGGTGGAGAAAGGGTATTAGTGGTGGAGGGAGGGGAGGAGGAGGAACGGGCCGGGGAGGGAGGGGAGGAAGAGGAACCCGTTACAATCTAAACTCCGTAACCCGATCACTCGGTGGAGGAGGGAGGGGAGGAAGAGGAACGGGCCGTGGAGGGAGTGGAGGAAGGTGAGGAACATATGTGTTCTGCCCTAGGGCCAATGTCAGGGAGGATGTTGGTGAGGCCCTTGTGGTCATACAACAGAGAGGCTTTTTGTAAAGCCATCTTCCACCCGATGTAAAAACCCTTCCAGTAGTCGGGGCTGTAGGTCGACGGCGATGGTGGAGCCTGTGGCGCCGGGGGCGATGGTGGCACCGGTGAGGCAGGTGCCTTGCCATCCCTCTGGGGAGCACGGTTAGATGAAGACATCTGGAAATAAAGAGGAAAGAAGACGAGCAAGAAAGACAGGAAGAAGAAGACTCAGAGAAGCTTGTGAAGGATGAGGCCCTGGGTTCCTTTTATAGTTGTGAAGAACGGTTCACGGGCCTTCGAAACCACCTGTGTAAGTGATTACAATGGAAATGACGTGGCATTGGAAAGGACAGAAGGGTAAGACGGGAATGGGAAAAAGAGACGGAGGCCAACGAGACGGAAATCGTATGTGGAGGGTCGTAAATGGTGATGTGTGAAAGCAGGGACTGGAAATTAAACCGGACAAAAAGTAGGGACTTTACGTCTACCAGTATTTTGACAGGGATGAGAAAAAAAGTACCACCCTCTGACAGGGACCCCCAATTAATTTTTTCTATTTTTAAAGATATTGAAGAGTTGTGAGATTTTTGCTTGCGAACGTCCATAAAGAAGTATTATTCTCTCTTCGAGATTTTGTCCTTTTTTCTTAAAAAAAAACTCTTATAGGAGAGAGCTAGACTCAAGTCTCATTCTTTTAAATGCACGCACATTCATTCTCACTCTTTTCGACGTAAGGCTAAATCTCACCTTTACATTAATCCCCTCTTTAGTGAGAATAATAGTGTACAGTAGAAGTCACATGGCTTGCCGTTTCACCCGAGCTTTTAATCTATTAGTCGCTTGGTCAATCAGGCGTTCTGGGCTCACGATTGGCCTCTCACTCGAGTTTGTCGGTGTTTGGTCTCTCGATCACCCAAGTGTTTTGGGTTCCCGGCCGGCCTCTTGGAAATGTCCTTCTTTTAAGTACACATTTATTCTCACTGTCTCCAATGTGGGACTAAATCCCACCTCTACATCAATTCCCTCTTTAGTGAGAATAGGGGTGTGGAGTAGAGGGCATATGACCCATAGTTTCACTTGAACGTTCAGTTGATCGGTCGCTTGGTTGCTCAGACGTTCTAGGTTCACGACCGACCTCTTACCCGAGTTTGGCGACGTTCAATTGCTCGGTCACCCAGGTGTTTTGAGCTCACAGCCGGCCTCTCACCCACACAATGCGGGAGCTCGATCACTCAGGCAATCAAGAGGGCCCATGGCCTTTTGTCCCATACGACATCATTGAAGAGGTGTGAGATTTCCATATACGTGAGCTTTCTATTGTCTCATTTTTTGAGTTTATCATTTTCTCTTAGAAAAGAACCCTTTTAGGGGAGAGGCTCATGTGTCCTTAATTTTAAGGATACACTTATTTTCAGTCTCTCTGATGTGAGACTAAAAGTCCGTTTGGTTGCTTGTAAAATAATTCATAGGTAAAAAGTTTTTCAAGGACTAACTTTTACAGAAAAATTAAAAACATAATTATCCATTTGGTACTCACGTAAATGTTTTTCTTGAAAAGATTTTCTGATGTTTGTTTATTAGTAAAATATTTATTAAAAATATTTTTTTTTAAAAAATAAATTAAAAGTTTAAAAATAAAAAGTACATTTTATATGTCGACCACCCGATCTCTGATGCCGGTCACCCGACGCCAGACACCGGGTGCACCGGCGTCGGGCGTCGGACGCCGGGCAACGAACGCTAGACGCCGGGTGCCTGCTAGGGGTGTTCATGGTTTGGTTTGGTTTGGTTTATAGGAGATTTTTAGGAAACCAAACCAAACCAAATTCGGACTCAACCTGAACCAACCAAACCAAAGACCCTCGGTTTGGTTTGGTTTGGTTCGGTTTAACTTGAAAATAAATGAGCCTTTAGATTCTCTTAGTCTTAAATAAGATTTTAATCACTTATTTTTCTGATAAATCACTATCAAATAATATTTGAAATGAAGTATTAAATATTGATGATCATATTAATCTCCATGATATATATATTTTACGTAAATATATTGAAAAAACTTGATAGATATATACAAATTAAAATTTATTATTGTAATTCGGTTTAATCGGTTTGGTTTGGTTTCTAGAGATTAAAAATCGAACCAAACTGAATTTTCTTTTTCGGTTTGGTTTGCAACTAAACCAAAATTTTTTCATGTTCAAATCGAACCAAACCAAACTGAATCGCTCGGTTCGATTTAATTTTTCAGTTTGAACCAAATAGTGAACACCCTAGTGTCTGCTGTTGAGCTCCAGATGTCCAGGCGCTGAACGTTGACCGTTGAACGACGTTGGGCACCGAGACCCGAACGCCTGTTGTCGGACCCCGACCGCCAGGCGCTGGACTGCACCACGATCGTGATATTACGTTCATATAACAATGCAAAATGACACTTTTTTTATGGTAAGTTTCGTTTTGAGAGAGATAAATGTGAGAATAAAACAAAGAACCCAACTTTTACCAACCCAATAACCAGCCCTGCAAATTTTCCTCGAAACCAAGATTATGACCATTAGTTCAACAAAAGAATTTTTTTTAAAAAAATAATAGGGCTAATAAAAAGAACGAGTTCAGATAGGCAGTTGTCGTCTGGAAACCAGGCGGTTGTGATGAAACCCAATTCATCACTGCTGCAAATTTTTTCACAGCTCGTTTCAAACAACATTGGTTGGCCCATCTCGAAATTGTGACCTTCACGTTATTAGCAGGGGTGGCCAGTGGCGGATCCTGAAAAGTAATTTAGTGGGGTCACTTAACTATAGGGGGGTCACCCTTAAATTCAGTGGGGTCACCTTATATAGATTTATATAAAATTTTGACCTATATAAACAAAAAAAAAAGAACTTTTTAAGACTCCTTTCTAAGTCAGTGGGGTCACGTGACCCCACTGACTTTACTAAGGATCCGCCACTGGGGGTGGCAACCTCCGCCGCAGCGCTGCAACTACTGTGGCGTGGGCGACGCCATCGCATGGATCGGTTGAGGGCACTATAGCTATGCGGGGAAGATGAAATAGAAATTAAGGAAAATGTCATATGGGGTTTTATCTCAGATGTCAAAATCTAAGAATTTCATGAAAAATAGTTTTATAGATCAATTTTTTAATACAACCAAATGACTAATTTCATAAAATTTTTTAGAGAATTTTTTTTTGCGGAAGATTTTACAGAGAAACAAATAGGCCCATCCTTTTTATAGATATTTTAACAAGTTAGAGATAATTGCATGAATAATCACGTCACATGTGATTTAGGACTACATGCATATTGCGTAAATTCAGTACTAGTAGATAAACTTGCGAGTAAAAATGACCCTCTCATTACGTGCCATAGTCTTGGAACATAAAAAAACGTAACTTATAACCGAAATTAAAGTTTAACTAAAGTTAAAATAGTAAGTGCTCTTAACTATGCTGATTAATTAGTCGGATGTGTTCGTGTCTCTTTTCTGGGTCATCACAGGTTCCTAAACGGTACTTAATCATAAGGGCATTTGTTAATTACGTGAATTAATTAGTTTGCCAGCTACTACGATTTCACTCCCACACGAACTGGACATCCGTTGCACTCCTAGGCCTACGTGGCATGTAAGTGGTAGAAGTGGGCCGGACCTTTGGGATTAAGTGAGTAGTTTAACCAGGGTTCCCTTAACTCAAAAAAATTTCTATCCTATTTTGGCATATTTTTGTGTCTTATTCTACTAAATCCATTTTTTATTTCTTTTAGTCAACTATAATTTTGACTCAATTTATCTTTTTTTAAAAAATAAAATAAAAAGTGAAATAATATTTAGAGATATATAATAAAATAATATTTAAAATTTAATGATATTTAAAAAAAATTTCAAAAAAAAAAAAAGAGTTACCCACCCTACCCCATCTTTTGAGGTGGAGTAGAGTTGGAGGTAATTAACCTGGGTTACCTAGGGTACCCCTAGATAAGCTGCCCCCCTCCCCAAAACTTGGGAGGCCTGGGGTTTACCATTTGATCAAATCTTGACCGTACGTACAAGTTTGGACTTATCAGTTTAATTTATATAATAGTTCCCATGCTAAGTTGGTTTTCATCATGTATATCCTTCCTATTATGGGTTCAAAGTTTAGTGCCAATAGTTGTGATCAGCACAGTCATCGCTAAGCATTTTGTCACATGTTCTAGATATTTGATAAAAAAATTAATTAATTAGTTGTATTCCTCTGATTAGTAGGTAGGTAGGTTGTCATAGTTTAGGAATATTTTGTGAAGATGCCGATGGAACCGTGAAGGCACGAAAATACTTCGATTCGAGACTGATGAGAGAGAAATTAATAGAAGGAAATGGCATGGGCACATATAATTAAATACAATCAAAGACGAGGTATAAGTCATGATGATAGAGTTTTACAAATATATTCGAGAGTGTGATTTTATTTCATTGAGAAATACACAGGGAAGAATGAGCCAAGGGTCGGTTGATGCTTTCTTAAAGATGGTGTTAACTTAGCCATTTAATGGTCATGAATGATGAGTATTGCATTTATCTCCTGATCATCCTAACCCCAAGTCTACATACATTTAGTATGTTTGCTATTTGGATAATACTCACTCTATCTCCGGTCTATCCAAATACCAAACAAATTCTTAGGGTCTATTTGTTTCAACGTAAAAATTTATGTCGGAAAATATTTTTGGGAAAAAATTCTTACAAATAATTTGTTTGGTACCACTGAAAAATTAATCTATGAATTTTTTTAACCTAAAATTATAGATTTTGACATTCTTAATAAAACTTCGTAAATTATTTTTTAAATTTTATTTTTCATATAAGATTTTCATGAGTATGACTACAAACATCAGAAATTTTTTTCAGGAAAAATATTTGCGTGGGCACCAAATGGATAATTGTGTTTTTTATTTTTCTATAAAAATTAATTCTTAAAAAAAATTTTCCCTATGAATTTATTTTACAAGCAACCAAACATATCCTTAGTGGCCATGCAAACATTCATGGATCAAAGTTGCTGGCATGCTGCTAAATTTCCATCATGGACTGCATGCCTTGGCAATTGGCATTGCCTAAATGGGCTCAAATCTTCGAACTTGGGCCGGAAATAAGCAGCCCAGTTTACACTCCCAGGTCTACACGGAGGCCGGCCCACTTTTTGCACTTGCTTCCATCAACTTGGGAACAAGCTGAACGTCCAGCTTGAGGAGGCGGGTAAGGGGGGTGATGATGGTAAGTTCATCTCTGAGAAGCACCTCTACGCAGGACTCTTATCTTTCCACTTTTATTTTATCTTTTGATTTGCGTAACTAAAATTAATTATGTCAATTTTGTGCTCTGAATTCGAAAAACATCAAATTAGTTAATTAGTTTGCTCCTTTCTTATTTCAATTTGAAAGATTAAAAAAAATGAATGCCAGATACGAACACGTATGCAAACATGTACCATGAGAGAGAGAGAGAGAGAGAGCGAGAGAGAGAGAGAGAGCGAGAGAGAGAGAGAGAGAGCGAGAGAGAGAGAGAGAGAGAGAGAGAGAGAGAGAGAGAGAGAGAACGAGAGAAGGAAAGGATTAATGGAGAAACCGAGCTTTTTTCCCTCGGTTAGAAAGATTATACTTACCCTTTCTAGTGGCTGTCCCAACACCCAACTTCCACCCCTCCTGTTTACGATCCCCACCAAAAAAAAAGAGAGGGTAGAACGGTTAAGAAATTCAAAACAAAACAAAGACCGGATTAAGGAGGTATTTGATAACATTTAATATTTAAATTTAATTTTTTTTCATTTATTCTTTGAATCTGAAATTAAAAAAAACTTTATATATAAACGATATTAATTAAGAGGTGTTTGATAACTAACTTAAACAATATCTGAATTGTGACATAATTGATTAAAATATTACATTTCTATTGTGATTGTGTAGGTCTTAGGTTCAAAACTCAGAACCAATAAAAATTTATTTTTTAAACCAAATCGTTAGAATTCGGCGGTCAGATTCTGACAATGGTTATCAGCAATCGATCAGATTCTAGTAACAGTCGTTGGAATGTGGTTGAAATCATGTCGACAGTTATCGTCGAAATTTGGCGACTGCCTACGGAATCCGATGATTGTCGAATGTGGCTGGCCGCCCATCGCAACTATCGATTTGAAAAAAAAGAGATTTCCCATAATTTAAAAATTAAGTGATTAAATTAGATATTTTCAAACAATTTAAAACCTTAAAAATTAATCACTTTAGACATATATAAGATGTCTATTAAATGTTATCAAACAGAGCCAACTGTCAGAGCCCCTAATAAAAATGAAAAAAAAGGCGAAATAGCACTAGTACAAACACAGTCCAAACAACGCCTTGGGAGCAAAATCACTTCCTTAATATATTCCTTGAGGATTAGCTTCTTAAACATCCTGCGGTATGTTCTTCTCCCTACACTTCTACAATTTTAAACATTGTTCATAACTTCATAGAGTTGTAGTGGATCTTCGACCTCCTGATTTTGCTTTAGCGATCGATAGACACTTCCCCTTTCGATCTAACTTGACTTAATTATTTTCCTGCCTTCATTTCTTCTTTCTGCTGACCTCCCTTTGGATGAACCTGCATGCACATAACCTTAATGATAACCACAGATGTCAAATATCCTTCACAGTTCTTCACTTAATTCGCACTTCCCCTGGAATGGCTTGGGTCCTCGTACAGATAAATCGGCCCAGGCCTTCAGGTTTGAATAACCCCTTATCAGTGACAAATTAATACTTGTATAAGGGTGTGACAAATATTTGTATAAGGGTGACAAAGACTTCCGTTTTCACTTAATTAGGTAATCTCCAATTAAGGATGACAAATAACTATTTAAGAAGAAAAATAGCCAATGAAGGGGCGCATAAAGTCATACATGTTCACAATCAATCTCTAGTTAAGGACGACAAACAACTAATTAATAAGGGAGACAAATAGTAAATTAATAAAGATAACAAATATCTATATAAGAGAGACAAATAGCCAACTAAAGGGAGTATAAGTCACTCATATCCATAAGCAATCTCCAATTAAGGGGGACGAATAGTTAACTAAGGGTGACAAATAGTTATACATATAAAGAGGTCAAATAGCTAATTAAGAGGAACAAATAATGTGACTCATCACTGCTAGTAGTCTCCAGTTAAGGGCCGGGGGACATGTAGCTAAGGGGACAAATAACTAACTAAAGATGAGAATAGCAAACTAAGGGAGACAAATGATGTGACTCATTATTGCAAGTATTCTCTAGTTAAGAGTAACATGTAGCTAAATAAGAAGGACAAATAGTTAATTAAATATGATAAACAATTGTCTAAAGGGGGTAAATAGACAACTAAGAGGAACAAATAACGTGACTCATCATTGCTAACGTTAAGGGTGACAAGTAGACAACTAAAGGTGGACAAATAACTGCTTAAAGAGGATGAATAACCAACAAAAAAGGACAAATAATGTGACTAATTACCGCAAGTAGTCTCTAGTTAATGGTGACAAATACTTAGACAAGGGTGACAAAAAACATGACTTCATATAATTACTTTGTTCTGATGACTAATATCATGTAGGTCATAGAAATATATCACAGATCATTTGTATGTGTTTCCTAGATAATCAAAAGTAGTTTATGAAAAGTTACAATTTTGAGTTGTAAAGAATGAGACCTCACTAGCAGCCTTATATGTTGTGACATTGGGTGATTGACTGCTCTTTTTTCTTAACTTCACCAAGGTAGATGGTATTTGTTTCTCCCATTTTCTTACTTTTATTGATGCTCTTGGTGGATTGTGGACATGACAATGGGATAATATTTTATTTAAACACCTCAGGATGGATACTATCGACTTATCTTTGATGGTTTTTATCACCTTGCCCAACAGATGGGATATTTGTGCCAATGCAATATCACAGGCTTCCTCTAAGCAATGGATGCCTCAACTACATGCATAAAAATGTATATTAATTTTATATACCTTGACGACGAGAAAGATTTTTTTTTTTGTCTTCATTTTGAACATCAAACATTTGACATGATTGTGTATAGCGCACACATCCTTATGCTTTCACCAGTACTGCAAGAAATACTTTTCTACTATGTGTTCAATGTTGACATATTGCAATGCCAATATGGTATGTTGACATAAGTACCCCTTAAATTCAAAGCACAAACATGAGCATTTCACTTCTTCTTGTTCTTTGTTATACTTCATAGTTATACTTTCTCCATGTCTTTTAATATCTTTTAGTTTGACATGTTTAAAAGACTTCATTCTTAAAGTCAAAGATGATTCATTCTCACTGATCCATTGTGGTTGACATGAAACTCTCTCTATCAATTTTTTGTTAGAATTTTTGAAAAATAGACTTTGTATGTATGGCAGTCGCTTGTTTCTCGAGTGGGAAAGAAGTGTTCAAATATGCTTTTGTATTTGACAACATCAGGCCTGATTAAATTTTTATATCAAATCTACGTTCAAATGCACAAATTCAAAAAGTGTTATCTTCATTATCACAAATCCATTGAAGGAGTGATTGATACTTTCACTACATTGAGAGGTAGACATCAGTATAAAATGAGTTTTGTTGTCAATATAAAATATAAATTATTTGTATATTTTCGATGGAAAATAATGTAAATTGGAAGCAAGGATCTACTAGCAAAAAATGTATCCTTTAACAAAACAAGAGCCGATTTTCTATGACACTTACACAACAACCACTCATTTTTCTTTGCACTTTCATACTTCTTTATCAAGTGCTTCCAATTTTCTTTAAATTCATGTGTGGAGATTGAATTATAGATACAAGTATCAAAATCATTCATGAAATTTGAATTAGAGATGCATATGTGCCCAATCTTTTTCGGAATCATTTTTAATGTATGTCAAAAGCAAAATTGATGTCTTGTGTTTAGAAATATCTCAAACAACCACTTACCTCCATAGTCTTATCTTGATTTATAATAATTGTCTTGAGATGAATACCATCATTAGCTTCTAGCCAATAATTGAATAGCCATATGAAGCTATCAATTTTTTTCATTGCTTAGTAGTGCACAGCCTAGAAAGATAGACTACCCATTATGACTTATTGTCATCAACGGGGCAAATGCAATTTAATGCATATTCATCAAATAAGTTGTATTAAAACATGTCACATCAGTAAAGTATTTGTATGCTGTCATTGATCTACCATCAATCCAAAACACATTCCTTATAGTACCATTGTCATTCTAGCTTTACTGTAAAAGAACATAGGATCTTTAGCTTGCATTGTCTGAAAATGTGTTATTGTTATTTTTGCTTCACCATGTTCAATTGTGTTTGTCTCCTTTTATCATGAAAGTTCTGATAGTCCTTCTATATACAATCAAACTGCCCCTTTTTCTTTTTGCCATGACTGACACAATTCAATATGGATATGCCAACACTATACATCTTCAGAATTTTAGCTTTCTCTAACGTGCAGTTTTTTGATGAGATCTCATATACATAGTAGCTATAGGGTGGGGACTATGATTATGCTTGAGAATTACATTATATATTATGTACTTTTTTGTATCATTATCTTGTCTAACTAGCAACGATATTGGCATCTAATCTCATATGAATCTATGTGGTTGACTATAATTTTGTCTCTTCTAGATTCTCTATTTTGATAACAACTAAACTTCTTGTAGATGCACATGTTTTTTTTCTACTGTCTATAATTGTGATGTCCAAACCTATCCATTTTGCATAACTGTTGTAAAAATTCTTTGCTTTTGAAATGGTTTTGAACATTATGCCATTAAAAGGTTCTATTGTTAGCTTATACCTTCTCCTTATTCACTTCATCTTTAGAATGACTTCTCTATACCTCCACCATTTGCCTAGTCATGTGCTATTATTGGTGAAAATAGTTGAGCAAGGGTAACAAATAGGTAAACAAATGGGACAAATAGCTAAATAAAGGTGATAAATACATAAGTAAAAGTGACAAATACATAAGTAAGAGTGAGAAATATTTTAAGTTTTTTTAAAAAACTTTAGTCCCTATAAATAATCATATTTTCTTATTAGTCCCTTAAATACAACAATTATTTTTTAATCTTTGAAATCTATGCCGTTGTCCTTATTAGTAATTGTCGTTCAATTTTGTAACCAGAGTGCAGCCCTACCCTGGTTAACTAGATGTATAGTAGTAAAAGACTACATTGCCTTTGTGTTAGTCACACTTTGCATGTGGAGGTGATAGTGGTGCTCGACAGCTACCGTACTGTTCGCCTTCGCCTTATGTGCTAGCTCTACCTGCAGCCCCATTTCCCCACCTTTTGCTCCCCTCTCAACACCATTTGTACCGCCTTAAAGTGGTACTGAGGTGGTACCCATGGAAGTCAATGGTGCTGGTAGCGACCCTCGAGGGAATATACACTACAAGAAAATGCACATTTAGAGACCGACATATTCGGTCTCTATTCGGTCCCTAATCGGTCACTAAATACTCAGGGACCGAATAGTGACCGAATTCGTCGGTGATGAATTTATAGTCACAAATCTGTGACCGACCGAATTCGGTCCCTATTCGATCCCTAAAATAGGGACCGAACCAGTTTAGTCCCTAATAGTGACCGAAATGATTCAGTCCCAGTTCGGTCCCTAAAGTTTAGTCCCTAATAGTGACCGAACTGATTCTGTCCCTATTCGGTCCCTAAAATAGGGACCGAACTGGGACTGAATCATTTCGGTCACTATTAGGGACCGAATAGATTCGGTCCCAGTTCGGTCCCTATTTTAGGGACCGAATCAGTCCCTAAAATAGGGACCGAATAGTGACTGAATAGTCAGTCACTATTTAGGGACCGAATAGTGACTGATTATAATCGGTCACTAATCGGTCTCTATTTTTTAAATATATTTTTTAAAAAATGTATACATTTTTAGGAAAATAACCTGCGTAAAATAAATAACAATATCCACAACAATAATATTATCCACAAGGAGAATGTCTACAACACAATAATAATAAAAATATCCACAACAATAATAAAATTGTCCACAACATCACAATAATAAAATTGTCCACAACAATAATAAAATGTCCACAAGATAAAAATAATCAAAATATCTACAACACAACAATAATAAAAATATCCACAACACAACAATAATAAAATGTCCACAACATCCACAATAATAAAAATATCCACAACACAACAATAATAAAATGTCTACAACATCAGAATAATAAAAATATCCACAATAATAATAAAAATATCCACAACATCACAATAATAAAATGCCAACAACAATAATAAAATGTCTACAACAATAATAACAATGAAATGAAAATCATGAATCCTCATCCTCGTCTTCATCCTCGTGCTCGTCTCCTCCCACTCCACTCAATGAAGGAACCTACAATACATATATAACAATAATAAGTTAAAATTAAATACTATTATAAGCAATAACTTATTTTAGAAGCATAAATTAAATACTATTATAAGCAATAAATTATTTAATTTCATAGATTTTTATTCACTCACTTTCGGTCAATATTTTGATCGCACTATATATTTTTGTCACACAAATCGGGTGTCCGAATTGAACTCCGTCAGTTACCACAAATCACACTCATCGCCCCGACCGTGCTGGAACAAACCAGAGGCCAATCGGATGAGTATTTCTAATTTTGGACCCACAAACATACGTTTTTCATTTCTTAACTAAACTAACTTGTTTATTGTGACTTTGAACGTCGAGCTCAAACCGGGAGTCCGAATTGAACTCCGTTAGTTTCCACAAGTCACACTCATCACCCCGACCATGCTGGAACAAACCGGAGGC
Source organism: Colocasia esculenta (assembly GCA_014218235.1). Taxonomy (NCBI): domain Eukaryota; kingdom Viridiplantae; phylum Streptophyta; class Magnoliopsida; order Alismatales; family Araceae; genus Colocasia; species Colocasia esculenta. The sequence goes on from CM024759.1 coordinate 80,480,363, forward strand.
CAATCGGATGAGTATTTTTAATTTTGGACCCACAAACCTAAGTTTTTCATTTCTAAACTAAACTAACTTGTTTATTGTGACTTTGAGCGTCGAGCTCAAACCGGGAGTCTGAATTGAACTCCGTCGGTTTCCACAAGTCACACTCATCGCCCCGACCGTGCTGGAACAAATCGAAGACCAATCGGATGAGTATTTCTATTTTGGACCCACAAACCTAAGTTTTTCATTTCTAAACTAAACTAACTTGTTTATTGTGACTTTGAGCGTCGAGCTCAAACCGGGAGTCTGAATTGAACTCCGTCGGTTTCCACAAGTCACACTCATCGCCCCGACCGTGCTGGAACAAATCGAAGACCAATCGGATGAGTATTTCTAATTTTGGACCCACAAACCTAAGTTTTTCATTTTTTAACTAAACTAACTTGTTTATTGTGACTTTGAGCGCTGAGCTCAAACCGGGAGTCCGAATTGAACTCCGTCAGTTACCAAAAATCACACTCATCGCCCCGACCGTGCTGGAACAAATCGGAGGCCAATCGGATGAGTATTTCTAATTTTGGACCCACAAACCTAAGTTTTTCATTTCTTAACTAAACTAACTTGTTTATTATGACTTTGAGCGTCGAGCTCAAACCGGGAGTCCGAATTGAACTTCGTTAGTTTCCACAAGTCACACTCATCGCCCCGACCGTACTAGAACAAACCGGAGGCCAATCGGATGAGTATTTTTAATTTTGGACCCACAAACCTTAATTTTTCATTTCTAAACTAAACTAACTTGTTTATTGTGACTTTGAGCGTCGAGCTCAAACTGGGAGTCCGAATTGAACTCCGTCAGTTTCCACAAGTCACACTCATCGCCCCGACCATGCTGGAACAAACCTGAGGCCAATCAGACGAGTATTTCTAATTTTGGACCCACAAACCTATGTTTTTCATTTCTTAACTAAGCTAACTTGTTTATTGTGACTTTGACCGCCGAGCTCAAACCGGGAGTCCGAATTGAACTCTGTCGGTTTCCACAAGTCACACTCATCGCCCCGACCGTGCTGGAACAAACCGGAGGCCAATCGGATGAGTATTTCTAATTTTGGACCCACAAACCTAAGTTTTTTATTTCTTAACTAAACTAACTTGTTTATTGTGACTTTGAGCGTCGAGCTCAAACCGAGAGTCCGAATTGAACTCCGTCAATTTTCACAAATCACAATCATCGACCTGGCCGTGGTGGAAAAAACCGATCGCCAATCAGATGAGTATTTCCAATTTTGGACCACAAAACCTACCTAAGTTCTTCCTTTTTAACTAACCTAACTTGCTTAACATGAAATTGTGCGTCGATGAACCCAAATTAAAGTTAAACCAACTTAACTAACTTAACTGTTAAAATAAAAAAGTAAAATAAAATAAATTTACTCACGTGAGGGGCGTGTGCTGATGTCGATGGTGCTGCCTATGGAGGAGGTGCTGCCTGTGGAGGAGGAATGTTGACCTGGGAGAAGGCCTGGGAGATAACCTAGGAGAGGGTCTGGGAGAGCTGGGCCTGTAGTGCATCGGTCACCTGCATCTACATCTGGGCCAGACGAGTCTCTAACGACTCCGCCAGACGAGACTCTAAACCAGATATCGTATTTTCAATGAAGCCCATCATGTCACTGGAAGAAGTACCTGGAGTACCAACTCCCGCGTTGAATGCATTGGTCTATGACGCTGAACTGGATCCTCCAGATAACACCCGGCTCGTGTCGATACTGTGCCCAAAACTGTACACATGGCCTTTCTTTGGGGCACCAGATGCCGCAACCCATACCTCAAGATCTAACCGCGGCTGCTCGTCCTCCCCGGCGTACTTCTCTGTCATTTGTTGGCTATATGACTCCTGCAAAAAAAAAAAATGACAATATAATATTCATCTGTAATGCGAAAAATTAAATATTGAATATCTTGTAAATACTTACCGCAACCTCTCGGGCTCTGTCGCTAATGTATAGATTCGTTCCTTTTTTCTTATGTGTTCTATCAAACACCTTCGAAAATGTCGGCGGCCTTTTTAGGTCCTTTTCCTATTTGACAGAGAAAACATGACATAAATGAGTACCTATATAAATAAAAGATATCAGAAATGGACAAATTACTTACCAATCTGGACTGATGGGCCGCAAAGGAGACGAACCCACCAGTATGCACGTTGGCCTCTAGATTGGCGGCCCGATTCACTTTCATTATTGTGGATGTGGATTGCCATCTCTTTGCAGCCCATATGTTGCACAAAGTTTCCCAGTACTCTCCCCTCATCCAACTCAGAATTTCCAGTAATCACATCAAGGAATTTCCACCGGATGATATAAGTTAGTATTCTAATTTATTTAAAAATTTTATAATCCTCCTCCTACTTGAGAGACCCAGTTGGGAAAAAAGGGCTGTTGTCATATGTTAGGCTCTTAAAGAAGAAACTAGAAAGCCCTCTTTTGCAGATCAAAGATTATGCCATTAAGGTTTGCAGATCCAAACAAGTCTGCGGGGGGGGGGGGGGGGGGGTGGAGGGATAAGCTCCTTGACATAGGTGATGGTCCTGCATGCATGGCAGTGACTTGTATGCTACCATAAAAAAGAAAGCATCTAGTATATAACCAAGGTGGCTATGACATGCTTGAAGTGTGCAAGAGGCCATGCTAGTATGACTGTGAGCACTGCCATGATTATTGAGGGGTGGACTCAGCATCTATAATATTGTCTGGTTTTGTCTTTGTTGCTGCCATGATTCTGCCCTTTAATATTGTTAATATAAAAAACAATGTTTGGCTGCTTGGAACTTGCTCTAACCAACATGAGATGGGACTTTGTCTTTACTGGTCACTGCTATATGACACTAAAATCCTCAATTGGCTCTCTATCCCTTTCCTCACTCTTTAGCGCTATTGGGTCCGGGCTCAGACCTTATTGGGCCGACCCTATGTTGTCGAAACAAGTTAAGAGGAGGAGGAGGAGCTGACTAAAAGAAAACCTCTCTAATTTAGTTTGGCACAAATGAAACTTAAAATGTAATACTAAAAAAGTATCAAAAATAAGAAATAAATAGTTAATATATCAAAACTGTACCGAGTATCAAAATTTTCTAAGTACGGTTGGGCAAACCATGCTGCCATCCAGATTTGATCCACTGTACTTAACTACTAGCTATTGAGTATGCTCTTGTCGATTTATTGGTAGATCTCCCTTGGCCTCATGACCTGTTCTTACATTCTAAAATCTCAGGGAAGGGGAGGGCAGGGGGCCTGATATTATTATTCCTTATTCCTTGATCTATGTGTTATTGAGAATCTGAGATATCATCTGTTCAATCATGCATGCTTGCTTTGGCAGGTCATCCATAAATTAGTAATTGTGTGCCCACAGTATTGTACTGATGAGCAAAGAACAGTTTTAAAGGGGGAGGAGTTGTGGGGTATCTCCATTAATATTTTTGTTGCTGCGCTTAAGAGGACTCTCTCTCTCTAATTTTTTGTAGACCCATTAGTTAGATCTTTCTAATTTTGAAACTACTACAATAATAAGAACATCATGCAGCATGTTCTCTTGGTGGGGGTAGTACTACTGTTTACCCAAAGATATAGTTTGGATTATTGAACATGAATCTGTGGAACCCTTCATGCTCCTTGAGATTGTGATTCAAATGATTGAGATAGATTACTATCCTTTTCATTGGAGAGTTGATTGGATAAGAGTGGTCCTCCTATTTGGCAATATTCCTAATTTAATTTCAATTTAATTTAAATCAATTTATAATAATAATAATAAACTATCTAACCAACTGTGCAAAATTTCAAACATGCTATAAACTAGAGGTACTAGATTAGTATTTCAAACAAAAATAGTAGAGGATACACATAACGAAAGACAAAACAAGGAGAAACATGCATCCACACATAATATAAAAAGTGAGCCACCACCTAGGCTTGCTGGATTAAATAAAAATGAGCCACCACCCAGGCTCGCTGGATTAAATAAAAATACTGGATTAAATAAAAATGAGCCACCACCCAGGCTCGCTGGATTAAATAAAATGAGCCACCACCCAGGCTCACTGGATCTTACCTGAACAAAGAGCGTCCAAAGATGAAAGTAAGTAAGTTGATTTTCGCACGTGTTCCAAACAAACCTGTCATCATATTTTACAAAAAATATATATATTAATAAAGATGGGTAAGCCAACACAATTTATTAATACATAACACAACATTCCAAGTACTATTAATTATCCATCATGCACACATCTTGGGATGCAAACAGAGAAGAAAATAATGTAACATTGTAAATTTGTGTGATTAGGAGAAATAATGCTTTAACATTGTGATTAGGATTGATGTTTAACAAATTAGTTCCATTACAAAACTATGTGCGATAAAAGAGATATAAATATGAGATATGATCCAGAATAATAATGGAAATAGGTGAAACGAATGTAAACCGAAACATCATGCAACAGCGTCCCAAACAGTACAAAAGCAAATTTTAAAGTATCCTCCAAGTTAAGCACATTCCAAGCAGTCATTTACTTTGTCCTACCAGTAAGATCTACAGAGAAGTCTTCAAACAAAATCTCCCCAACAGCCCTAGGTAAAGCTCCTTTGCAAGGCTCGTCTACTTCTTTATTTGTATATGGCAACATACACGGCCGAACAATACCATTCTCACACAGCAGGGAGGGCGGAGGGGGAGACTGCAGCTGCGCAGGTAGGGCTGTAAACGGAGCGGATATGAGTTTTCCGCGTCCGCTCCGAATACGTAATCGGATAATTCGTATCCGCTCCGAATAAAATTCGGATACGGAGCGGATATTTTAGTCGGATAATATTCAGATTCGAAGTGGATACGGATATTATTCGCTTCGAAAAATATGAGACCTCATAAGAGGTATAAAGTGACCTAAAAATGAGAAAAATAAATAAAAAAATATGTAAAATTCTAAAACACATATAAATACCACAAACAATCTCTAAATATTCATACAAATATCATAGAATGAAAATTCAACTACTACTTGACAATTAAGGAACCACTAAAATTTCCAATGTAGTACATAACAGGAAATATATATATTCTTTCTGCCCAAAAAAAAAACCATGTACTGCGCACTTTAACTTTTACAACTGATGTATTAGTTTGTACTTCCATATGTCGAAAAGGTCACACATTTTCTCTAGTCAAAACTCCATAAGAATATTGGTATTGATCTACACTAGAAGATTTCTTTCTTTCATCTAGATTACTACCCTAATCACTGTTGGGACAGTCAAATAACATAGCTTCTCCAGTACCATATTGATAAAAAAGAGGGCATATATATATCATCATAATACCTCTGATGTAACGTGGATTAATAATCCTTTATAAGTGGCATTAATGCAGTAAAATCCTATTAACATATACGATATCATTATTAGGCACAGAAAATTGAAAGTCGTTGGCCGTTCTCGTGAACATTCCTTCTTTCCACCGCTCTCTTCCTGGTGTTCAACTTGTTGCCATACAACGTCACGGCATTTTTCAGCAATTTATAACATCTAACATCATCCTATTGTTGCTTCATGCTACATATATATGCCACGAATGTAAGACATATAGGCAAAAATTCATCATCTTTAATCCTTTATATATACGCGCATTTCTTAAAGTCTTACAAAAAGGTTACCCCACTACCGCTGGCGCCCCCGGCTCAGGCAGCAGCGGCCACACCCACCACCGGGCCGTGCCCTCCCTTGACGGCCAGCAGCAGCTGCTGAGCCGCTACGAGTCGCAGAAGCGTCGAGACTGGAACACCTCGGGCAATACCTCCGGAACCACCGCCCGCCACTAGAGCCCGAAGGGGGGGAGCTCCAGATGAGAGGAGAGACAGAGGGGGGAGGAGCCGAAGGGGGGGGGGGGGGAGTGCAGAAGGTTAAGGTCGGAGGGCGGAGGGGAGGAGGGGAGGAGCCGGGGGGGGGGGGGGGGAGGGGAGGAGGGGAGGAGCCGCCGAGCCGGAGGGTGGGGAGGACCGGACACTTACCGCCACCGCCTCGCAGAGGAGCAGCAGCCGCCGCCACGTTTGCAAGGGTCCGCCGCCGCCGCGTCTTGCAGAGATCCGACAGCACTCAGCAGGTCGCCGCCTCGCCGACGTCGGGAGGTCGGTGGCCGCACTGTTGGCCGGCCGAGATGACGACGGGAGGGAGGAGGCAGGGCCGCGGCGCAGGAGGGGATTTGGGGTTTCAACTTTGGCTGAGGAGATTTGGGGGGAACAGGAAGATTTGGGGGGAACTTTAGATATATATATATATATATAATGATTAATTAACTAAATAATTAATTATATAATTAGATATTTATATTTATTTAAATATTATTAGATATATATGACTAAATATATACCATATTTGAATATCTATAACATACATAAAATAATTATTTACATATATTAAAATATATATTTATATATGTTTGTTAGTATAAATGTTACATTTAAATATACGACGGAGAGGGTGTTGTGCATGCATGTATTAAGTATTTATAGTAGTTGTTGACCTAAGTTAGATAAAATCTAATACCAAATTAAGTATATATTTTTAAATATCAATAAATAATTATCAATTTTTGATAATATCTTTTAGATGAATGAAATATATATTGAGCATATTTTAAATTTAAATTACATATTAATATAGTTAATTTTTATTTCTATAGTATTTAATTATTATTGAAATATAAACGTGCATGTTTAAAAGTAAATAAAAATTATGCCACATGCAAGTGCATGTGCCGATAATATTTTTTGATTTGTATCATGATATTACCAACGTCTGACAACATCGAAGATAAAGTTTTGGAGATGGAAGCAGATCAAGTGCATCAAGATAGATTGGATAGATAATCAAATTGCATGAAAAAGTGGTACGTCGCAGTGCGCATAGAAGAAACTTCCTACCACAAGTGGATCGAGAGCTAGGCCGCTTCGTCGGTTCTTATCACCAAAAAATGGAACATCTTGAACCATGTGTCGCAAATATGCCCTGTGATGATGTTAGACAGTATTTCAAGTAAAGGGTAAAATCAGAAATAAAAAAGTCAAGTAAAAAAATTTATACAGTGAGTTTCAGAAGTGAGAATTTCTCATGTATATATTGCAATTAGATATTGATCAAATACTCACATGTACACTATATGAAACCAGATGTCTAGAATTTTAACATGTACTTTAGTGCAATGCACACCAAACTATTCACTCCCGGGCAAAAGTGATGACCAAACTGTCCCCATACTAAATAATTTATTTATTTATATATTAATTTTGATGATTAACAAAATAGTACTAATGGATTACTTGAGCCTTGAGAACAGGAAATAAAAGAAAAATGAAAGTTCAAGACAATCAAGTAAGTCTCATCTCATTCTGTCCAAGTCTTTGTATCGATTTCTTTGATAAGCAGAACGATTTCCTCTCTGACCGGAAAATTCAAAACAAATCGATATCGCAACGATTCCTTAAGACATCGTAACGATTTCTTTAGAACTCACAACGACTCTTTAGCCGTAACGATTTCTTTAGACCTCGTAACGATTTCTTTAGAACTCGCAACGACTCTTTAGCCGTATGATTTCTTTAGACCTCGTAACGATTTCTTTAGAACTCGCAACGACTCTTTAGCCGTAACGATTTCTTTAGACCTCGCAATGATTTCTTTAGAACTCGCAACGACTCTCTAGCCGTAACGATTTCTTTAGACCTCGTAACGATTTCTTTAGAACTCGCAACGACTCTCTAGCCGTAACGATTTCTTTAGTTCTCGTAACGATTTCTTTGATTCTCATAACGATTTGCTTTGTGCAACGATTTGTTAAGACTTCTCGTAACGATTTCTTTAGAACTCGCAACGACTCTCTAGCCGTAACGATTTCTTTAGTTCTCGTAACGATTTCTTTGATTCTCATAACGATTTGCTTTGTGCAACGATTTGTTAAGACTTCCCGTAACGATTTCTTTTAGACCTCGTAACGACTTGAGTAGTGTAACGATTTCTTTAGAGTTCATAACGATTTATTTATAGTTCATAACGACTTGATAAGTGTTCATAACGACTTGCTATAACTCATACGATTTCATCATTATAATTTGATAATGCTCTGTCATAACGATTTGTCTGTTATCGCATAACGACTTCATAAGTCATGAAGGCATCGAGATTGTTTATATCGAATTTCTTGCTGTATCAGTATAATGCTTTTTAATAGCGTTTAAAAGTCAAAGTCATATCTTGTCTGTTGATTGCTACGCATTAAATGCTCTCTGATCGTATCTCCCATGCATGCAGACAATATCTTCTATTTTTATGCTACTCTGTCTACGTCCTTTTTAGACAGAAAGGAGCTTTGCTATATATTGCAATATCTGTTCCATCTGCAACTAACAATCGACGACAATCATAGCTGTCCACTATTTATTGTTGATATACTCGCAGATATCTGACAAGACTCATCTGTACAACGTTGGACATACAAGATACAAGACTTCAGTTATCTTTGGCGTGTACTAAAAGGTAAAAGACTGAAGATAGAAGCTTCTTGCAGACCAGTCTAACGTACACCAGGATAAGAGACAACGGACACTTCAACGTTCAAATTTGAATCTAAGCTTAAATACAAGACTCAAGATGGAGAAGCAAGAAGAGAACGACGCTTACTTTGAAAAGAAAGATCACCATCTCTTCGAGTCTTTAGAAGATTGAAACAAGAGCGAAGCTTCCACTCCAACCTTGTTCTTAGCTCTTAGCTCTCAGTGATAAAAGGAGATTTTATTTGTGAGAGCTTGTGTAGTCCTCAGAGAGAAAACCTTGTAAATCTCTTTCTCTCTCGGGCCTTGGTAGCTTCAGCTTGTAGCTGGTCAAGCTAGAGTCTGAAGCCTGTTCCTACATCTTCTCTTCTTTAGTTGTGTTCCCTTTTGGACGAAGGAAGACCTGGTGGCATCCAGGGTGGTTGTTTTTCCCTTCAGGTTGAAGGAAGACCAGTTGAGGCTGGTGTAAGGATCCTTGAGGGGGATTGTACCCTTGGTAGTGAAATCCTGAGGCATTGCTCAGGGACTGGACGTAGGTCTCCTGTGGAGAGGAGTTCCGAACCAGGATAAAAATCCTTGTGTCTTGTGGATGTGTTTTGTGTGATTGTTGTCTTATTTGCTCTAACTCTAACCTCATTATCAAGTTGTGTAATCCTTTCAGTAAACAGGTTTTAATCAGAGATCGAAATTTTAATAACCCATTCACCCCCCTCTGGGCTAGCTAGCTGGGCAACAAGTGGTATCAGAGCCCGTCTCTTCAACAAAGAAGAAGATCCAACGATCTGAAGAGCAAAGATCAATGGCAGCCAAAGCAACTTCGAAGGTCAGTCAGTCAACAGGCCTCCCTTGTTCGATGGAGAAGACTACACCTACTGGAAGACTAGAATGGAATATTTTCTACAAGGTCATGATTATACAATCTGGTCCATTGTAGAAGAAGGTGATCTTTTGGTCACAAACGCTAAGGCTCAGTGGACAGATGATGATAGGAAAAGAATATCCTTAAACTGCAAAGCCAAGAGCATATTATGCTGTGCCCTAAGCAAGAAAGAATTCAATAGAGTTTCAGCCTGCAAATCCGCAATGGAGATGTGGGAAAAGCTCAGAATTACCTATGAAGGGACAGACAAAGTAAAGGAGACAAGAATAGATATTCTGGTAGCTCAATATGAAAGATTCCAGATGCAGTCAGGTGAATCAATAACTCCGATGTTCAGCAGATTCACAGACATTACAAATGGATTAGCTGGATTGGGAAAGGTTTATAATGTACCAGATATGGTTAGAAAAGTCCTCAGATCTCTACCATCTTCATGGACTCCAAAGGTAACAGCCATTGAGGAAGCCAATGATTTAAAATTAATGTCATTGGAAAAGCTAATAGGATCTCTCATGGCTCACGAGATAAACATGGAGAGATTAGGAGAATCCTCCAGCAGAAGGAAACAATCAAATGCTCTCAAAGCAAGTGAAGACAATTCAGAAGAATCTTGGATAATAGTGAAAGTAGTAAAGACAGTGATGATGAAGAAGCCATGCTGTCTCGAAGACTTCAAAGGATTCTAGCAAAGAAGAAGAAGTATCAGTCCGGAAGAAGATTTTTCAAGAAAAATAAAGACTTCAGAAAACCAGAAGCAAAGGATCAGAAGAAAGGAGAAGTGATCTGTTATGAATGCAAGAAGCCTGGACACATCAAGGCAGATGTCCAACGCTTAAGAAAAATGATCACAAAAAGAAGGACAACCTCAGAAGATTCAAGAAGTACAAAAAGAAGGCAATGGCAGCTGCTTGGGAGAACAGCAGTGACTCAGACAGTGAGTCAAGCTCGAGCAGTGAAGGTGAAGAAGCCAACTTGGCTCTCATGGCCAACACCGAAGACAAGGTAACTTCTGACTCTTCTTTTGATTCATGCAATGATTCAGATTCTGATAATTTAGAAAGTGCTTTTAATGAACTTTATGAAAAATATAAAGAAGTATGTAAATTACTTAAAATTAGTAAGAAAAATATATCTGTTTAGAAAATACAAACTCAGACCTAAAACAAAAAATGAAGAACTTGAAAAACAAATGACTGAACATAAAAGAAGGAATGAATTATTATGTGAAGATTTAAAAAGAAAAATAAGAAAATAAATCATTTAGAAAAACAAGAAGACTTAAGTGGACTTAAAACAGAAATAGAAAGATTAAATAAAGAAAATGAACATTTAACAAGCACCATAAACAAGTTCACAAATAATAAACCTCTTCTAATGATGAGTGGAGCTAAAAGATCAACCAAGAAGAAACATGGTTTTGGTTATATTCCCGGAAATGAAGAAACAAAAGTCTTTCCCAACACTTATCCAACTCCTGAGTTTATATCCGAAAAGGATAAAGAACATAAAAAATTTAAATATACTCCAGTTGAAAAAGTAATTAGAACAACCTGCTGTAATCATTGTAACAAACTAGGACATAACAAAGCAACATGTCCCACTAAGAACAAAAAGTGGATAATAAAAGGAAAAATCAATGGTACTAACCTCTCAGGACCCAAAAGAACTTGGGTACCTAAAACTTAGTGTTTAATTTTCAGGGAAAATCAAAAGCATCCAAATGGTATTTGGATAGTGGATGCTCAAGGCACATGTCAGGAACCAGAAGCTTTTTGTTAATCTCCAAGATGAAGAAGGAACAGTCACATATGGAGATAATGGAAAAGGCACAGTAATAGGAAGTGGATCCGTGAACATCAAAGGAAGATCAGTAATTGAAGATGTGATGCTGGTCAAAGGGTTAAAGCATAATCTCATCAGTATCAGCCAGTTGTGTGACAAAGGCCATCAGATTCAGTTCCAAGAATCAAAATGCAGTATATTAAAGGATGGAGCAGTCATTTTTGAAGCTTATAGAGAAAGAAATCTGTATGTACTCTATCTAGAAGAACTCAAGGATCAAGATGTGTGTTTGGCAGCCAGTAAAGATCAATCAACAGAGTTGTGGCACAGAAGATTGGGCCACTGCAGCTTGGACGGTTTGAATAAGCTCAGAAAGAGAAAGCTAGTTGAAGGATTGCGAAAGGTCAATTCTAGATTGGACAGTATCTGCAAACCTTGTGCAAAAGGAAAGCACACCAAGAGCTCTTTCAAGTCAAAGACTGTAGTAACCACCTCAAAGCCATTAGAACTACTTCATATGGATTTATTCGGGCCAATGAGGACTACCAGTCTAGGAGGAAAGAATTTTGGATTTGTTATTGTTGATGATTATTCAAGATTTACTTGGGTATCCTTTCTAGAGCACAAAGATGACACATTTGAAAATTTTGTCAGCTTCAGCAAGAAAGTTCAGAAAGATCAAAGTTCACAATTGTCTCTATCCGATCAGATCATGGTGGTGAGTTTCAGAATGAAAAGTTTACAAAGTTCTGTGATGATCAAGGAATTGAGCACAACTTCTCAGCCCCAAGGACACCTCAACAGAATGGAATTGCTGAGAGGAAAATAGAACTCTTTTGGATATGGCAAGAACCATGTTATCAGAATATGATTTGCCAAGATACTTCTGGGCCGAAGCCATCAACACTGCATGTTATATCATTAATAGAGTGATGATCAGGCCGATTCTGAAGAAGACTGCTTATGAACTCTACAAAGGAAAGAAGCCAAAGATCAGCCATTTCAGAATATTTGGATGTCCTTGCTTCATCCACAACAATGGAAAAAGGGACATTGGTAAGTTGGATGCCAAATCAGATGAAGGCATCTTTATGGGGTACACTTCTAAACCAAAGGTTATAGAGTTTTCAATAAACGTTCCTTATTAATTGAACAATCTGTACATGTTATTTTTGATGAATCTAACCCTTCCTTGAAAAAGGAAGAAATTAGTGACATTGATGATGCAGATGACTTGTCTGAACAATTAAAGAATACCTCAATTAAGGACAAGGAAGATCCTCCTCTGGAAGAACTGCAGCAAACTGAAATTCAACATGAAAATCTTCCAAAAGAATGGAGACATCAGAAAGATCACCCTCCTGAAAACATTATTGGTGATCCATCTGTAGGGGTAAGAACAAGAGGTAATGTAATTCCTTGTGATTATTTAGCCTTTGTTTCTCAAATAGAGCCTAAGACAGTCAATGAAGCTTTATCTGATGAATCTTGGATATTAGCCATGCAAGATGAACTAAATCAGTTCAAGAGAAACCAAGTATGGTCACTTGTTCCTAGACCATCCAATCATTCAGTTATTGGCACCAAGTGGGTGTTCAGAAATAAACTGGATGAGTCCGGAATAATCTTAAGGAACAAGGCCAGATTGGTAGCTCAAGGCTACTCTCAAGAGGAAGGCATAGATTTCGATGAAACCTATGCACCTGTAGCTAGACTTGAGGCTATTAGGATTTTACTTGCTTATGCATCTGCATTTGATTTAAAACTATTTCAAATGGATGTCAAATCAGCATTTTTAATGGTTTTATCAAGGAGGAAGTTTATGTTGAACAACCTCCAGGTTTTGATGACCCGAATTTCCAAATCATGTATTTAAACTACATAAGGCTTTATATGGTTTAAAACAAGCACCTAGAGCCTGGTATGAAAGGCTCAGTACTTTTTATTAGATCATGGTTTCACTAGAGGTAAAGTAGATAGTACATTATTTATAAAATCTAAGGCTAAACATATACTTCTTGTGCAAATATATGTAGATGATATTATTTTTGGATCTACTGATGAATCTCTTTGCAAGTACTTTGAAAAGCTTATGCAGGGAGAATTCGAAATGAGCTTGATGGGGGAGCTAAGCTACTTCCTTGGATTGCAAATCAAGCAAGGGAAGGATGGCACTCATATCTGTCAAGCCAAGTACACCAAAGAGCTGTTAAAGAAATTTGGATTTGAAGATGCAAAGCCATTATCAACCCAATGAGCACATCAACCAGAATGGACAGTGATCAAAAAGGTAAAAAGGTAGATCAAAAGAATTATCGAGGTATGATAGGATCATTACTTTACTTAACTGCAAGTAGACCAGACATTTTGTTCAGTGTATGCATGTGTGCTAGATATCAGGCAGACCCTAGAGAGTCTCATTTAATTTCAGTAAAAAATATTTAGATATCTGGCTAGAACTCATGATTTAGGTCTCTGGTATCCTAGATCTTGTGAAATAGAATTAGTAGGATATTCAGATGCTGATTATGCTGGATGCAAAGTAGATAGAAAAAGCACCAGTGGGTGTTGTCAGTTTCTTGCAGGATGTTTAATATCATGGTCTTCCAAGAAACAAAATTCAGTAGCCTTATCAACAGCTGAGGCAGAATATGTTGCTGCTGGAAGTTGCTGTACACAACTTCTTTGGATAAAGCAACAACTCGAGGATTTCGGAATTCACATCAAATCAATTCCACTATTGTGTGATAATACAAGTGCCATCAACCTCACCAAAAATCCAGTTCAGCACTCAAGGACTAAGCACATTGAGGTAAGATATCATTTTATTCGAGACCATGTAGCTAGTGGTAATTTAGAAATTTCTTTTATAGATACAAATGGTCAATTAGCAGATATCTTCACAAAAGCCCTACCTGAAGAGAGATTTACATCTCTTAGAAGGGAATTAGGGATGTGCAATGTGTGAAAAGATTTCTGTAATTTTATTGGCATAAAAATTTTTCAGATAGAAATGAAATTCTCTCTCTTTAACAATGAGCAAAATTCAGTTTGTCTACATCCCTTGACCGCTAGTGTGTTAAAAGTTGGTTGACCCGTCAACCGGTTTTGTCGCTTTCTGGCTTTACCGCCTTTTGGCGCTCCAGTTTTCGGTAAAATAATATTAATTTATCCAAATCGTTCTGAGAACGACTTGTCTTCTACCTTTACCCTTTTATCCTCTATCTGTTCACCCAAAGCCATGCCCTAACGATTTTGGGATCGACTCTCTGCAACTTTCGAAGCTTTCTCCTCTTCCGCGAAGAATCCCTTCGAGAGCTTCCATCTCTTCCATCATTTCCCTTCACCAGAATCTCCTTCTCCTCTACCTATGGCCGCTTCGATGATCTCCGGAAGCGTAGGGGGCTACAGTGCTGAGTATTTGTCCCCAAAGGAGCAAGAGAGGTTTACGTTTGTGAAGTCGAAGATTTGCGGAAATAAGGCAGTGGATGTTCAGAATCTTGAGAAGAGTGGCATGTCCAGTCTAGTCGAAGCCTTGAGAAGAATGCAGTGGATGGATGTTGTTACTTTCACCGAGGTAAGCTACCCGGACCTTGTGAAAGCCTTTTTCATTTGTTTGAAGTCAGAGGCAGATGGGTCCCTTGTCTCCACAGTGAAGGGCACCCAGATCAAGATAGATTATGATCTATTGCATGAGTTGTTTGGAGTAAGACATCAGGCTTTAGTGGTGTGACTCAGTAAATGATGAAGCTAAGGGTCTTGGCATTATTGGTCCAGGGTTTAAGCTGAAGGATGGAAAATTGGATATAAATCAGATGTCAGCTTTCAATCGGTTGCTCCACTTATTGTCTGCCAAATCATAGTTCCTCGGTGCTACCTTTTCTTCATGCACTAGGGCAGACTCAGACTTGATGTTCTGGGTAATCCAGAACAAGGAGATAAATCTGGCCGCAGTTATGATTGAGAGAATGAAATTTGCCAGTACTCAAATCTGGGAAACAAAGAGCAAGCTAAATGTTTTCTTGCCTTATGCTCATCTACTCACCAAGAGTTTCAAGCATTTCGGAGTAGATATGTCTGGAGCTGTAGTAGAGAAGATGGGCCAGTCTATAAGGTCCAGAAATTTGAAGAAAAGTGGTTTTTTAGTGCAAGATGGAATTTGGTCAAAGTCCTCTGTGGCTGAAGGAGAAGCGATTATTGGAGATATCCCAGAAGTTCAAGAAGAAGCAGCAGATCAAGCAGCAGCAGCAGTTGTTCAAGCAGCAGCAGCACCAGTTGTTGTCAGCCAGGCAGAAGGTTCAGTCTCACCTGTTGTGGAGATTATCTCTCATTCTCCAGAAGTTCAGATGGAAGAAGGTGCAGCTGGTGTGGCAGACGCTTTGCCCACCACCTTAGTCGCCTCTATTTTAAGAGAGGTATTAGATTCAATTCCCTCCACCTCAACTCCTTCTAAAGAAGGTGGACGTGTTGAAGAAGAAGTTATGGCACCAGGCCATACAGAAATTCAGTCTGAATCAATTGCTAATGTTGAGATACAAGCAGGTACTCAACAAGATGTGGTCATGGAAGAAGCTCCTAGCCAAGGGAAGCAAAGTAGCCTTGAACCTGAAGTGTCTGGATCCGTGGCAGAAGGCCACTTGGAGAAGTTGTTTTGGAAGAAGCTCCTGCTCAGGGGGAGCAAGAAAGTGTTGAACTCCCTACTCCTATTCAGGGGGAGCAAGTGGCATTGAGGAAATTCCACCTCCTGCCAGTGTTCCTGTTAGTGAAGGCCCAAGTGCAAGCAATATCAATCTTGAGGAGCCTGTCATTCAGCAAGGGAAGAAAAAGAGAGTGGCTCACAAAAGCCAAGAAAGAGTCACAGAAAAGTCAATCTGAAGCCTATTATGGCATTGCTGAAAGCTCAAGGAGAAGTCTTGTCATCAGTTCAGACAAGTGTTCAGGGCATTATTTCTAATCAAGCTTCAACCTCCTCTGACCTATCCTCAATTCGAAATGCAATGAGGTGGTTCAATAAAGAGATGTCTGATATGAAGCAATTGCTGGCTAATCTTTCAAGGTCTAGTGGTGTCCCTCCTGCACCCACTCAGAGCAGTCCAGCTGAAGTTCCTAGGCCACCAGGGCCTCCAGCAGAAGTCTCTCGGCCAACAGGGCCACCAGTTCAAGCATCAGGGCCACCAGGGCCATCAGGGCAAGCTTCAGGGTCATCAAGACCCTCTCAGTTGTCAGAAGTCAAAGGAAAGAGCCCATGGCAGCTACTTCGGCCCCTGACACTTCAAATCTTGCAACTCCAGTTTTGTCCTCACCTACCTCTCCTTCTACAGCCCCTCCTGCACCACCAACCATAAAACACCCTGTGCCTCGCACTCAACCATCTTCCTCTCTCACTACATCTCAACCCTCTTTCTCTCCTACTCCCTCTCACACCTCAGGTCCATCATCATTTTCACCCTCATCACATCTCACTCAACCCACTCAAGTTCACCCTCCTTCTTCCTTCAATCCCAAACACCTTTTCTATCCTCCTACTCCTCCTTCCTCTGTTACTTTTATTCCAGAAAAACCTCCTCTACTTGGTGTCTTTGACACAAACTTGCCGGATGTCTTTGAGAGAAATACCCTTTCCACCATTCTCTTCACTGCCACTCATTCCACAGGACTGATCCTCCCAGTCCTGCCAAGAAAGAGGAAACAATCATCCTCTGTTAGCATCTCCTCCTCCTTATTTCCTCCTCTTTGGTACTCTCTTACCCTTGAACCTCACAAAAGATTCCTTTATAAGGAATATCTTCAAAAGTGCATCCTCTCCACCATTTATGGCATTCCCTTCCTCAACCTTTCTGAGCACCTAAACATTGTTCTTCCTCTTACCCAGTTATCCCACTCTCAAAAATCCAAAATCCTTGAGGGGACTGAGTTCAAGACTGAAGATCAGTGGGCCAATGTCAAGGGCAACAAAGCTCAATACAACAAGTTCTTGACTGCCAGGGCCGAATCCATTACCCATGGAGCTCATTCTCTCACTCTTTCTGAGTGGTTCTTTCTCAAGCATAAGAATTTGTGGGGTCCTTTCATCTTGAAAGAGATCCGCATTGCCAAAAGCTTCTAGCAGTACAGTGACTTCTGCTTCTTGAACAAACTGCCAGAAGTTCAGTTCTCTCAATTCCACTCAGCTATAGTATGTTACGATCCGAACGTCCAGTGAATATTCCCCTCACAGTGAATTTTGCTGATATCCGAGTTGACACTTCAGTCCTTCTGCCAAAGCTGCACTCCCTTGTGTTTGATTCAGATGCAGGGTCCCATGCATTTGACATGTTTGCCAAGCAGATGGGTAGCATGTCAGCCAAGCAGGGCAGACTGCCCTCCTTCCTGCGGTTTATCTTCAGAGAATACCACTCTGGCCGCATCTCCTCTCAGGTTTTAGCTCCACTCATTTCTGAGTGTGAAAGGCTCACTCCCTCCGTATGGGCAATCATCTACAAGGAAACCAACCTTCAGTTAGAGGCCATCAACAGTTCCTTGTTTCATCAAGATAAGCCCTCTCTCTCAGCCGAAGCCTTCATGGATCTCAACTCCATAAATCCTATTCAAGAGATCTATGTTCAGTGGGCAGCTAGATATACAGCTTTCTATGCTCTGAAGCAGGATCTGATAGATCAGAAGCTCTTCTATCCAATCTCTTTGGATAGATTTCTCCATCGTGCCAGTTTCGGAAAAAGCACTTACTTCAGATTCATTCTAGACCCCGATCAGTATGCAAAATTCTTGTAT
Source organism: Colocasia esculenta (assembly GCA_014218235.1). NCBI lineage: Eukaryota > Viridiplantae > Streptophyta > Magnoliopsida > Alismatales > Araceae > Colocasia > Colocasia esculenta. Next base: position 80,498,377 of record CM024759.1, read on the forward strand.
CAGCAACGGACTTTGTACATTCAAAGGGCCACCCCATCCATGGGTCCCTATTTCTCAGTTGCTTCTGGGGTTTTCCAACAGACGTTTGAAGACCTTGAGATCAAGGCATGGGCTGTCATCTCACAGCATGCCTCCTTGTTATCTCCCATGTACTACCTTTCTCACACTTAATACAATGATCTCTCTCTTCTTTGTCTCACAGCTTATCTTTTTGCTTATTGACAAAATGGGAGAGAAAACTAAAGTCATTCTGAAAAACATGTTTAATTTTTGTATGATGTTTAGTATATTTTGTCATCATCAAAAAGGGGGAGATTGATGACCAAACTGTCCCCATAATAAATAATTCATTTATTTATATATTAATTTTGATGATTAACAAAATAGTAGTAATGGATTACTTGAGCCTTGAGAACAGGAAATAAAAGAAAAATGAAAGTTCAAGACAATCAGGTAAGTCTCATCTCATTCTGTCCAAGTCTTTGTATCGATTTCTTTGATAAGCAGAATGATTTCCTCTTTGACCGAAAAATTCAAAACAAATCGATATCGCAACGATTCTTTAAGACATCGTAACGATTTCTTTAGAACTCGCAACGACTCTTTAGCCGTAACGATTTCTTTAGACCTCGTAACGATTTCTTTAGAAGTCGTTGAACTCGCAACGACTCTTTAGCCGTAACGATTTCTTTAGACCTCGTAACGATTTCTTTAGAACTCGCAACGACTCTTTAGCCGTAACGATTTCTTTAGACCTCGCAATGATTTCTTTAGAACTCGCAACAACTCTCTAGCCGTAACGATTTCTTTAGACCTCGTAACGATTTCTTTAGAACTCGCAACGACTCTCTAGCCGTAACGATTTCTTTAGTTCTCGTAACGATTTCTTTGATTCTCAAACGATTTGCTTTGTGCAACGATTTGTTAAGACTTCTCGTAACGATTTTTTTAGAACTCGCAACGACTCTCTAGCCGTAACGATTTCTTTAGTTCTCGTAACGATTTCTTTGATTCTCATAACGATTTGCTTTGTGCAACGATTTGTTAAGACTTCCCGTAACGATTTCTTTTAGACCTCGTAACGACTTGAGTGTTGTAACGATTTCTTTAGAGTTCATAATGATTTCTTTACAGTTCATAACGACTTGATAAGTGTTCATAACGACTTGCTATAACTCATAACGATTTTATCATTATAATTTGATAATGCTCTGTCATAACGATTTGTCTGTTATCGCATAACGACTTCATAAGTCATGAAGGCATCGGGATTGTTTATATCGAATTTCTTGCTGTATCAGTATAATGCTTTTTAATAGCGTTGAAAAGTCAAAGTCATATCTTGTCTGTTGATTGCTACGCATTAAATGCTCTCTGATCGTATCTCCCATGCATGCAGACAATATCTTCTATTTTTATGCTACTCTGTCTACGTCCTTTTTAGACAGAAGGAGCTTTGCTATATATTGCAATATCTGTTCCCTGCAACTAACAATCGACGACAGTCTAGCTGTCCACTATTTATTGTTGATATACTTGCAGATATCTGACAAGACTCATCTGTACAACGTTGGACATACAAGATACAAGACTTCAAGTTATCTTTGGCGTGTACTAAAAGGTAAAAGACTGAAGATAAGAAGCTTCGTTGCAGACCAGTCTAACGTACACCAGGATAAGAGACAACGGACACTTCAACGTTCAAATTTGAATCTAAAGCTTAAATACAAGACTCAAGATGGAGAAGCAAGAAGAGAACGACGCTTACAATTTGAAAAGAAAGATCACCATCTCTTCGAGTCTTTAGAAGATTGAAACAAGAGCGAAGCTTCCACTCCAACCTTGTTCTTAGCTCTTAGCTCTCAGTGATAAAAGGAGATTTTATTTGTGAGAGCTTGCGTAGTCCTCAGAGAGAAAACCTTGTTAAATCTCTTTCTCTCTCGGGCCTTGGTAGCTTCAGCTTGTAGCTGGTCAAGCTAGAGTCTGAAGCCTGTTCCTACATCTTCTCTTCTTTAGTTGTGTTCCCTTTTGGACGAAGGAAGACCTGGTGGCATCCAGGGTGGTTGTTTTTCCCTTCAGGTTGAAGGAAGACCAGTTGAGGCTGGGTGTAAGGATCCTTGAGGGGGATTGTACCCTTGGTAGTGAAATCCTGAGGCATTGCTCAGAGACTGGACGTAGGTCTCCTGTGGAGAGGAGTTCCGAACCAGGATAAAAATCCTTGTGTCTTGTGGATGTGTTTTGTGTGATTGTTGTCTTATTTTCTCTAACTCTAATCTCATTATCAAGTTGTGTAATTCTTTCAGTAAACATGTTTTAATCAGAGATCGAAATTTTAATAACCCATTCACCCCCCTCTGGGCTAGCTAGCTGGGCAACAAAAAGTACTTTTGGGTGCTCCTCCCAGGACCAGGTCAGGGCCCTTTTATTGGGTCATTCTAGCATTGTAAATTCATGAGAGATCTAGAGATCTCAGATTTTAGACATTACAAGTGAATTTTCAAGAACATGAGACAAGCAAATCGACTAATTACATGAATACATTATAAATCACTTTTCAGAAGAAGGAGTATCTTAATAATTATTTCAAGTAAATCTGGAATTAATTAGTATATAATAGTTCATGTAAAAGTTATTTCAAGAAAGAATTCTAATTAACAGGGTGTGTTGACCTGGAATATGGGTGTGCCGACCTAAGTCACTGGAAACAGGAGTTAGGTTGACTTGAATACAGGGTGTGTCAACCTGGATAGCTAGAAGAGAGTGTTGACACTTTGAAGGATAGTGTCAACTCTCTGCAAGGTATAGGTCGATAATATGAAGGGATAGGTCGACGTCACTATAAGGGATAACTAAATAGGTCAACACTACTGGATAGATAGTGTTGACACTACTGGACAGATACCTAGGTCAACACTAGTGGACAGATAGTGTTGACACTACTGGACAGATAGTGTTGACACTACTGGATAGATAGATTAACACTACTGGATAGATAGTGTTGACACTACTAGACAGATAGGTCAACACTACTGGACAGATAGTGCTGACACTGCTGGACAGATAGTGTTGACACTACCACTGCTTCCAAAACACAGTCAGAAGAAAAGAAGAAGAAGAAGAAGAGAATCCTTCACAAAAACACTTGCCTAAGACATGAGTGTTAGCTAAGACACGTACACAAGAGACCAAAAGTATACCTAATGATCTTTATGGCACGTAAATCAAGGGGTAAATATTCAAGATCCTAACCAAAGATGGAGACACGAAGGAAAGGAGATACAGAAATATATCCTACATGATGATCACGCAATTCCAGAAATCATATAGTAGCCTTAAAAATGAAACTTCAGATGGAACATTTGTTTTTGATTTATATTAACTGAAGTTCTTGACTTATAACTAGATTAAGGCTCAAGAAAAAAAATTATTATCTTAAAGGTAATGTGAAAGTACCTATCTTATGCACCTTATTTTCTTCTTCATTATTTCCAGAAAATCAAGTTAGCCCTTTTTCCTTCTGCAAAAACTCCTCCCTTCCTGGCGTTTCTTCCTCTCCCAATACTTACGCCGCCAACCCCTTTATATATGTACTCTAATATATGTATATATATATATACTTGCACATGCATATAAGCACTTCCACACTCTCCCACGTAGCTATCTATCTTCCTTCTAACACCTCACACACTCCCATGTGACACTAACAAGCACAAACTTACAAGTATATATATGTGCATGCAAGAAGTTTATCCATTTCTTTGACATTATTTTATCATTTCTTTTAATACACATATATATATATACTAATAAATATATACACTTTTACACATACCTATCACTACCTACACATGTTCACATTTAGATGCATGTAAATAAATTACGGAAAATAGAGACCGAATAGAGACCGATTATATTCGGTCTCTATTCGGTCCCAAAATAGTGACCAAATGGGGACCGAAAATTTCGGTCTCAAATATTGAGACCGATTAAATTCAGTCCCTATATTAGGACCGAATAGGGACCGTACGCAATCGGTCCCAAAATATAGAGACTGATTATATTCGGTCTCTATTCGGTCACTATTTTGGGACCGAATAGAGACCGAATATAATCGGTCTCTATATTTTGAGACCGAAATTTTCGGTCCCTATTCGGTCACTATTTTGGGACTGAATAGGGACCGCATAATATAATCGGTCTCTATTCGGTCCCTATTTTGGGGCCGAATAGAGACTGACATTTTTGGTCACTATTCGGTCCCTATTTTGGGACCGAATAGAGATCGAAAATTTTGGTCACTATTAGGGACCGAATAGTGACCGAAATTTTCGGTCTCTAAATCGGTCTCTATAAGTATTTTTTCTTGTAGTGATAGATCCTGGATTTCTATGGCATGGTGATGGTGTTCACCGACATAGATGCCAACTCCCTCCACGACGACAAAGCCTGTGAGCCTTTGCATACGCTCGACCTCTATGTCTCCATTGGTACATGTGATGACGGTGAGCATGAGCATGACGTCGCTTGTGCTGCTAGCTTGCCCACACCTGGACACCCCCCTAGGTCATTGGGTGGCTCTGCGTCTACTTTGACGGCTCCTTCAATTGTCCCTAGGCCTCCCCCCTGAGGTCCAATTTCTCACCACCCCCCTACTTCCCCTCCCCCTCCAATTCTAGCACTGATGACATCTCCCTCCATGACCTTGCTGCCAAGGACCTCTCCCTCTACGTCTACCTCCCCATGGGTGTGAACAAGGGGCCATAGACTCTCGGTGCTCCTCCACTCCACGAAGGTGGCTTCTGCATCAGCAGTAAGAGTTAGTACATGTACCACCAGTTCTATGTTGGCTCACCCACACTATTGATGCCACCGTCGTAACAGTCTACACACGCCCCGCCCTCGAGCATTGCTTCCCTACTGTGGTCAATGACAGCTATGCCAGCTTACTATGCCCTAGGTGGGCCACAACTTCTACCTCAACAAGATCACCATGGACCTAGACCCCGACATCGGTGAGTAGACGACGATGCTCATCGATGCCATCAAGGACTTTATAGGTCACCATTGATGGGCCAAGAGCCCATCACAACCATGTATAGTGGACTCGGATTGTCTACTCCCTTGACGAGCAGAGAATGGGGTGGGGTAGTGATGCCACGAACACTAGATAGGGACAACTCTAGCAACACCTCTGTGCATTTGCAAGAAGAAAAATGTAGGAATACAATGAGGGAGATAGTTGGAGATGCCAGTGATGTCGAACAGAGCCACTGGTTTCAATGAAGAAGTGGACAGATGTGGGGGGGGGGGGGGGGGAGCCGGTGATGATTTCTATCATTTTTGAAGAGAAACCAACTAAGTTAGGGTATTTTAGTCATTTTCATTTCACTATGGAATATACTTCAGCATAGTCACTTTTTTTTAATATCTACATCCCATATGGGCTTTTACGCAAGAGTTAGAAGATTTAAGGGACTAAAAAACAATAGTTATATTTGAGGGACTAATAAAGAAATATGTTTATTTGTAGGGATTAAAAAGTTAAAATCCCAATATTTTATCAATGGTGACAAATACATAAATAGAGGTGACAATAGATTCTTAATAGTGACGAATATGTAAATAAAGGTGATAGATATCTTATTAGCAGAGAAAAAATACAAATATGTATGTGTACCTTAATAAGAGTGAGAATATTTAAATAAAGGATACAAATGCCTTATTAAGAGTGGTAAATATGTAAATATAGGTGATAAACATAATTGTGACTAATGAATGGATACGGGTGCAAAGTATACTCTCGCATTGCATAGCATCATATACTATATATGCCACCATCCTTCAATATCTTTAAATCTTTGTTACTTGGTGTTGAGGCTATTTACAAACAATAGTGCTAGACATATACAGAAATCAATTGTACCATTGATGATAGTCTCTACGACAAGACTATTAGTTTCTATTTCTTGTACCTAATCTTTCATTTTGTGGCCATCAAAGATGTTTGCTTGTTTGTAACGTATGTGGAAGCTCTGTAGTGTTATTTCTTATATGTGGTTTGCATGCGGTGCAACATACATTGGCATGTAAGATAGGAGCAATGTAGCAACCCCTACAATTAGATAATATATAAGTAAATTTTAAAAACATAAATGGATAACAAACAAATAAAGAGTAATAAAGGGATTGAATATAAATTTTCAAAGTGTAAATGGGTCAAGAGAAAATATAAATAAGAGTAAAGAGGGGAAAATACTATTAAATTCGGAACGCCCAATTACTCATAACTAGATTGGGCTAAATAAGCTTAGATATAAAGATTAATGGGCCAAAAATCATGACTAAACCCTAATCAAATAAGGAAAACTCATTTCCCTTCATAACTCTAACCTAATTAGGGCTAGGAGGCTCTAATTTCGGTAAGAAATCACCAAAAAATCGCAACTATAGAAGTTTGAGTCACAATTGAGTCCTTGAGCCCTAACTCTATAAATATACCCTCCTTGGTAGATCCTTACTGCGACTGGGGAGTTCTTGAATGAGAGCAAGGCCACTAGAAGGAGGAAATCATATATAGTGGAAAACCTAGATTGTTGGAGTTCTTCATCATTGTGGCGCCTAGACTATTGAATATGACCTAAAGATAGGTGTTCTCTCAGGCCAAACTTTAATTTATCATACTTATAAACACTCATTTTCAATTGATAAGTTGGGTTAATTTCTTGTTCACACCATTGATGTCCCAAGTCATCTATCCCTTCGAATACTTTCCTTGGTTTATCATTGGCTCGTTTACCCTTAAAGTCATACACAATTCCCATTCAAAGGTTGAAATTTATTCAAATTATTAAAGTTGTGCAGATTGCCTGAGTGCAATCATGTTGACCAGAGTGTTTTGGAACCTAAGTTCCTAGATACACCCTATCATACAACTACATCTTAAAGGCGGTCATATGATAGACAACATTTACACATAGTTCATGCAGTATTCATGTAACTCATCTTTTCAATATAAAATTGATTCTTCTTCGATTCCTAAGCTTATCCAAGCCTTTTTTTTTGTAGTTAGGTTACAATCCAAACTCTTTGATCTTCTAGGAGCCTTCCATGCACATCAAACTCTTGATTAAACTAAAAAATCATACAAAAATTTAGATTAAAACTCCTACATGATCAAGGCCTCTCTCTCTATAAATATATCCCATTGCCTCCAGTTTGAGGGTTAGAAGTTGCATCAAAAGGTTTTGATTTTGTCAAAAGAGTCTCAGACAACCTCTCAAGTGATTTAAATTGGCCAAAAAGTACCTAGAAATTGGGATTTTCACCTTCTCTCTCTCTCTCTCTCTCTCTCTCTCTCTCTCTCTCTCTCTCTCTCTCTCTCTCTCTCTCTCTCTTATTCTTCATAGTTCTTCATGCATGCATAGGATAATCTTATGATTTTAAGTTTGATTTCTTTCTCTTTTCTCTTAAAACACAAGCAACACAACACAAAATGCATCTACTCTTCTAAATCGATAGGGGTTAAACCACAGTTCCCAAGTAATCGTCCCCCCGATTGGTTCATATTCATCACATGCTTTGGATATATTATATATGTTGGATCGAGATGGCACTAATGATGTCCTAGAGGGGGGGGGTGAATAGGACTTCTTGACCTTTTAAAAATTTATCTGAACTAAGACAACACTAAAATATAATTGTTAGTGTTAAGTGTAGTGTGTGATTCAAGTGTAAATTGGTGGAAACAATCATACAATTGCACAATAAATTTTCTCCTGGTTTGGCCCTACCCACATGGAAGTCCTACGTCCAGTCCTCAAGCAAACCACTTGAGATTTCACTAACTACCAAGAATACTTGGCCTTTTCTCACCCTTAAGAGGTATTACAATCCCACTTGCTCCCAAGCAAGTCTTCCCTCAACAGGGGTACAAAGACTACCTTTAACAAGGTCTTCCCTTCACAAGAGGGGCACTGCAGGAACAAACCTCCAGCGGGTTACATAGACAGAATTGAAAAAAAACACTAGTATGTTTGCTCTGAAAGGTGAGCAAACATAGGGAATTCAGAAAGGAATACAAATAGAAATTATAGCACTAATCCTTTCTGAATCAAAGAGGGTGGACTAGAAGAATATCTAGTTACACAAATTCCACCGAACATAAGCAAGACTTCTGTGAAGAAGAGAGCTTAGAAATTTTCGGACTATGGAAGCTCTCTATCTTGCATCTCAGGAGAAGACTTGTGGAAGCTCTTGCTAGCAGAAGGCGGGAGTGAGTTGAAATGAGTTGCTAGCTGTTTTCACACACTTTTTGTTCTTGTGTTCAAACTTCGGCTTCTATATTTGCTTCAGAGGATGTTTCTGTTTGAAACTATTCGTTGGAGATCTAGCCGTTTGAGGAGTGACCTTTGATCCTTTGGATGCAGAAGAGATTTTGGTTATCCATTGGTTCTTCAGCTATTTAGCTTTCCAACGGCTTCAGACCATGCTTGTAGCTTCACAGCTTAGGAGTCAATCTTCAATTAATGTTCTGTGAAAGCTCCATACTGAAAACGTGCCTAATAAATGTTCTACAATAAGGACAAGGCAAAAGAAAAGATACCTCCATACTTTCTGATATAGGTGAGTCAGAATATATATGTAAAGTATGGAAACCTCGAATAGACACAAGTTCATGCTATTAAATACAGACAGACAGTTGCATCAGAAGGTAATGTGAGGTTCTCACAGTAGTAGGTGAGCCTCTGTCAGATACCCCATGCGTCTGAAGGCATTAACTGCAAGACATATGCTGAATGAAAAGAAAAACTGAACTTCTGACATAAAGCAAGAGACCAATTTGAATAAATATTTTAGACATTTTTATAGATAATTTTTGGTGGTTGTTTTGAGTATAATATATCCTATATGTCAGAATACATTAAATAATGGTAACATGACATGATATTATTTTGAATGATATATAGGTACTATGTGTTCCACAGAAGATCTCATTAAGCAAATAAAATACCAAACATTTTAGATTTCATGAAACTATAAAATAATATTTACATAGAAAAAGTGAAGTACAGAAGTTATCAGAGAAGTCGGAGTCGGAAAGAGATGTACTTTGACTCTCTAGAGTCGGAGTCAGAAACATGAGAAATAGACTGAAATTCGACTCTACAGAAGTCACAGTGAGACCATAGAATCCGACTTCATGAAGTTGGAGTAAATGCTTCGACTTTCTTGGAGATCAATACGGAGACTTCGACTTTCGAGAGTCGGAGTATGAACTTCGACTTTCGAAAGTCGAAGAGGGGACTTCGACTTCTCAGGAGGTTCACAAATAGATACCTTACTTCGACTTTCTGGAGTCGGAGTCTAGGATTTGACTTCTAGGAGTTGGAGTCCACACTTCGATTTCCAAAGAGTCCAGTTCAGAGGGTTTCAACACTTCGACTTTTCAGAGTCAGAGTCCACAGTCAGAGACAGTATGATACATAGAGTATTCTGTGGACTTAGAAAATTTTCAAGATAGTGTTGATACAATATTGTACAAAATATGTTCACCGTGATATATTTCAGTAGATTTGATTGTAGAAAGTCTTTAAAAGGTTTTGTCATAGCAAAATTACCATGTTAAAATAATTTAAAGTCTTAAATAATTTTCTTAAGGAATAGTTGCTCAACAACATAATCAAGTTCTAAGAGGATTTTTTTTTGTTTTCATCATTTTCTAGCAAGATTAAACAGAGAATTCTAGCACAAGACCCTTGCTTCTTAATCTATTGAGGAGAAAGAAAGCTGGAATTCACCGTTCTATCAGTTGCAATAAAACACACCAAAAGAGTAGCCTGTCTTCTAAATGCGCTAGTGGTGCCATCTACATTCAATAGGCACTCGTTAGGTTGACTACATTCACACTCAGATAGTTTTCTAAGAGGTTTTCATTAGATTTTGAGGTAATTAGCCCCATCTCTACTTATCTCCTTTCGATAATTACTTTAGTGGCAATCATGGTCATTTAAATTCATATTATTTTGTATCAAGTAAATTCCTTGTCAACAATATGATTAGTTTATTTTCCATATCTAGATCACTGCAATCATGTTTTTTCCAATTTTTATTGCATGGTTTGTATGCATTAAGCATTTTGGGATCAAGTGTTTATTTAAGGTTTATTCTTAAATTACTTTAAAAATGTTAAAAATCATGTCTTTGATTTTCTTTCAACCTTTTCACAGGTTTATAAGGATGTGTTTTATATGTTTTCATGCATTTTCCCTCTTTTTGCATCATCATGCATAAAATATTTTAAGTCTTGGCTCGAAAATTATCGAAATGGGTTGTTGCAATGAAATGTGCTCATCAGACAACGCCCTTACGATAGGTTGCTTTCTGGTCGTGCCCTCCAGGGGACCGGGAAATCGTGTTTTAAATGCACCCTGGCCCTGAGGTGTGTTCATCATGTCTTTTCAGAAACTGACCTTTTCTTCAAAACAATATCCTACATTGGTAAAATTTGTTAATTAATGACTATTTCTATCCTAATCATGCTAAACAGTGATAACATACGTAATGAAAAATGATTAATCCCCTTAATCATGTATGATTGATCTTTCATGTATCTACCCTCTCGAATCCCTCATGAATGCTTGAACTATGGTCATGCCCTCGTTATCTCCTACTTATTGTCAGTTAAATCTTCCTACCTATTGATCATAAAATTTTCCTTGTCTATTTCCTCATGATAAATTTTAGGAACATATGTGTAGACATCTATTTCTGGGTCATAAGTTGAGTCAAATATCTTATCATATCATTGGCGGTCTGAATTGGCTTATCGTCGCTAAGTTGGTTTTATCCGATCATAGATTTTCTTCATTAGTTCATCACCCTAGTGGGCTTGTTTTGGTCAAATCAATTCATCATCATCATCATCTTGTAGCCCTATGAGTTAAAAGTCCAACACCACAAACTGTGTGCTAATATGATACTTGTAGAAGGACAAATCACTCTTTGAAGAAGCCCTGTGTGGAAACATTACCTCTCTGTTGTGTTCATCTTCTTAAGGTGATAGGCATCTTATCACTATATGTCCTTCATATCAATTATTTTTGAAACTAATCCATCATTTCAGAATATGACCTCTCATTTGACCCATAAATCTTTTAAAGAAATTTGTCAGAAAATACTTCAAGACTTCCATATATGGAAGGCAACGTAGTGTCGACCCGTTGCAATCCAATAACGACATTATTCCTATCACGTTCATGTTTCCTTTTCATGCACATGTAATGTGACTTTTCTAGTCCATCTTCGATCCTTGCTATTCATGAATAATCTGACCTTTGGATGGCCTAGAGGTCTCAAAACCTTTTCAAACTTGAAGGAAACCTTTCTCAAAAGTTCCTTGCCATGTCTAAACTCTCCTTAGGCAGTCACAATTGCCATAACTAGGATGCTAGCTCATTATTTCTTTCCTACCTCTTTCAAGAATAATGACCTATATATAAAAGTGTCCCTAGGGCACAATTTTGAGGACTCTTGACATCTGCTTCTTCCTCTCCTCGTGGGCTACAATTCTCTAGAAAGCTTCTCAGCATCTAGCCAACCAGAAAGTGCCCACAAGGGTGTTCTTTCTCCATCTCTCTTTTCTCTCTCATGTTTCTTCATCTTTTCTTTCAGTTTTCTCAATACATGCATGTTAAGTTTCATTTATTTTCATAGTTTTATATTAGATCACGTCTCACTCACCTAATTTAGTGCCTAAAGTGGTTAAAACATCACCCCCACATAAGTTCCCACCATATTGCCACGATCTTCACTTCTTTTAGGATTGATTCTACATAAATTAAGTTTCCAATGGGTGTTCTTCTATTTTGATGTTCTTGGCAGGTTTCTAAAGGCAGTGGAAGTATGAGGCTCTTGCTTCTTAGCCAGCTAAGGAGTAGGAAGAGAAGCAAAACACAACTTTCCCTCATTGTTGATGATCAATCTATCTCCATGTAATTTAATTCAATTACATCTATTTTGGTGATTAACAAAACAATGATAAATGTTTAACCTAACAATTTATTATGAGATTTCAGCACAGGAAATAAACCAAGGGTAAACAAGCCAATCAACTATGATGTAAGTATTCATCACTCTACAACAATGTAAGTTCGAAGCATTATATCTGTCTAAGTTCATAACGATTTCTATGAAGCTATAACGATTTCCTTACATTCATAACGATTTCATATTCATAAGGATTCACTATGTGCTTTTATCGATTTGGGCAGTATAACGATTTCTACGATTTGTCCTCACAACGATTCGATAAGTGATCGCAACGATTTGCCCTCACAACGATTCGTTAAGTGATCGCAACGATTTGCCCTCACAACGATTTGTCCTCACATCGATTTGTTAAGTATCCATAACGATTTGCCCTTGTAACGATTTCTTTAGTGATCGCAACGATTTGCCCTCACAACGATTCGTTAAGTGATCGCAACGATTTGCCCTCACAACGATTTGTCCTCACATCGATTTGTTAAGTATTCATAACGATTTGCCCTCGTAACGATTTCTTTAGTGATCGTAACGATTTGCTATCATAACGATTTCTTTAGTAGTCATAACGATTTGCTATCATAACGATTTCTTTAGTGGACATAACGATTTGCTATCATAACGATTTCTCTAGTGATCACATCGATTTACTTATCGCATTGATTTCTTAAGTGAGAACAATGATTTGCTCTCACATGGATTTCTTTATAACATCATAACGACTTGTACATCGATTTGTTCATAACATCACAACGATTTGTACATGAATTTGTTCATAACGTCATAACGATTTGTACATGGATTTGTTTATAACATCATAACGACTTGTACATCGATTTGTTCATAACATCACAACGATTTGTACATGAATTTGTTCATAACGTCATAACGATTTGTACATCGATTTGTTTATAACTTCATAACGATTTGATTATTAATACATATAACGATTTGTGTATGCATCTCTTCACTTATGAATACACAACGATTCACTCATTTGCACAACGATTTCATAAGTAATGTATATAACGATTTCATGGAAGACAACGATTCGATTTTCGAGCTAATTTTTAATATGTTGAAAAGTCAAAGTCTTCACGCATATTTATGTCAGCTGTGCATTTATGAAGACTGAATGTATCACTGCATGAATGTAGACGTTATCTTCCATTATCGTATCTTCTCTGTAAACATCTTTTAGAACAATAAAATGACATTACTATTTTGATGAACATTCATTCTAACGTTGACTGACAACAAGAGACAACTTAGCTGTCTATTGTTCAAGTTTTAAATATGTGCAGGTCTCTGACAACATCCGTAATACAACGTTGGACAAAATGGAAGCCAAAGAAGAATAAAGAAGATCCTCTCTCTCTTTGCGTGCATGAAAGGATAAAGGACTGTTGACAGGAAGCTTCCAAGTGTCAAGCAGTCTAACGTACACTTATGCATAGAGACAATAGGCACTTCAACGTTTGAATTTCAAAAGATGATATATATATATATATATATATATATATAGAAGAATGAAGTTCCTGTAAAAAAAAAGAGAGTAGGAGAACGATTAGAGAACAACAAATTACAACGCCTTCAATCTTCTGCAAGCTTTTCTTAGAGCCAAGCAAAAACTCCCATTAGTCTTAGCTCTTGCTCTCTGTGCTAAGTTCAGATCTGTGAGAGAGCCTTTTGTTCTGAGAAGAGTCCTTGATTGTAGATCTTTTTTTTTCTTCTCAGTCCTTGCTTCAGATCAAGCGGTGTTCTATAAGCTTGATCTAGGGGCATCATCTCTTTGAACACATTCTCTTGTGTTTGTTCCCTTCGGTTGTGAAGGAAGACCTGGTGTGGTATCCAGGGTGTTGTTCCCTTCGGTTGTGAAGGAAGACCTGGTGGGGTATCCAGGGTGGTGTATTTTCCTTCAGATTGAAGGAAGACCAGCTACTGTTGGGTGTGTAAGGGTCCATAAGGGGGACAGTACCCATGGGTTAGTGAAATCCTGAGATATTGCTCAGGGACTGGACGTAGGACTCCTAAGGAGAGGAGATCCGAACCAGGATAATTTTCTGTGTTGTGCGATTGCTTTTGTGTGTTTATCTTTGTCTTCACTAACACTAACAATCTGCGAAGTGTTGTTTTTGTGACTATTGTGTGAACAGGATTTGAGTATCAAATAATTTTAATATCTCATTCACCCCCCCCCTCTGGGCTAGCTAGCTGGGCAACAATTGTTGCAGAGGAGGACATCCACTTTTGGTCACATTCATCGAGAAGGTGACGGCTATATATCTTGTCGCTATCTTTGAACCATGTTCCTTTCTGCACTTTTTCTATTTCCAAGGCAGTTAGAAATTTTAATTTATCTTTTTCATTATATTGCAACTACTTTGGTGGCGATCATGGTCCTTTTCTCTACAATCTTCATAATTTTCACATCTTATATTGGGGACTATCCCCGTGATTACAATATGATCTTTCTTATTTACATGCAAACCCTAGCTTTAAATATTATTGCCAAATGATACATGATAAATTTACCATCATTACTGATGTTTTCGTGAACCATGTTGCCTTGTGTGGCATACTTCTACCGCGATCAAACATCCCTCGGTGAGGTTCGGACCCTCCGTTGAGTATTCCTCCTGTTGGAATGGGACTGCTTCACTGAGACCTCCGTAAGTCTCCTCTGGCCATATATAGATTCTCACATGGTTGCCAAGTGGGTTGTACTCTAAATCCTTTTGGAAACATTGTCAGACTTTATTGCAAGTTTTGATTGGGCTTTGAGTGAAACTTGTGCACTGTGCATTAATGCATTTGCCTTCATGGCCTCGTTCATTATATGAGCCATGCATGACGACCACATTTAGGTTCTGAAAGTGCCAATAACCCTAACTGCGTTTAGCTTCCTTCTGCTAGTATTATGTTCTGACTATACATACCCATTCTACCTATGTTTTTGCATCAAGTTTGATTAATGCCATGACTATTCCATTTAAAACCTCTTATCTATCACTATTACTTGATCATCATGGAATCTTAGTCTGATGCTACATGAACTCATTTTTTGAAACTCATTCGGTATCCATTGAATTATTTGGGAATTGAATAGGACTATGGTGCATTGACCCAATATTTGTGCAAATACAGGTCCTATTTGCTCCAGGGAGGGGTACTCGAAGTACCGAGAGTAGTTGACTTGTGATGTGACATTGCACTGAAATGAATGGCAACATTGATCTAGATAAATCTACCATTACATGAGTGACTAGTGTTGCTTGACTAGTACATGTTGCCCTTGTGGGTATTATCTCGTGATATGACCAAACTCTATAATGTTATTCTTGTTACAGGATATTGTTTAATTCTCTTGTTCTTTCACATGAGTTCTTGGCATTATCTTGTCTACTTACTAGTACACTGATCATACTCTTCTGGCATCTTACTTTTGATTATCAACTTTTGACTTGACTTACTATATTATACTTTTGATTAATTCGTTGTCATGTCATTAGCATATTCAACTTGTTAAAATGTTAATCACTTAAAGCATGATTGACATATAGATATAGATCTCACTACGTCTTTTTCTCTTTTAATTGTTACATAAATTTTTTAGGTGAATCAAATAATGAAATATATGACGACAAGGACGGACAAGAGTGCTGAGTGTCCTAGTTATCTAGTTACCTTAGAGTTATAGTAGAGTCTTTATTTTCAGCAAGCTAAATATAATAGTAGTCATGATGGGCCCTATGTTTGAACCTGATAGAGTTGATAAAATAGTTGGTGACTTTGATGTCAATAAAATTATGAGTTGAGTGTTATACAATGGTTACTCTCAATATTGTCTTTTTAGTATTTGCTCTGATTGATACGATTGATTGATATATATCTACACATTCTGATGTTTCGCATCAGTGACAAAATAAGGTGTGTGCGGCATCATGAAATGGTAAAAAAAATAGCCTACTTATTGTGGCACTAACATGAAAGATAGTGCAATTTTAAGTGGTGGCATTACAAACGTGCTGTCTAATGAAATATGCTCTGTGTCGTTGGCTGGAGTCTGAGAATACATGGTCATGGAATTACCTTTCGACTTTTTCTTTATGTACACCAACAGTCTTCAAATTCTCTTTATATACATGCCCACAATATTTGCCAACTTTGACAATATGTAGAAGAAGGGAATTTTATATCCTAATAGATGTATTTTATGCGCAAACATGAGCAAGAAAGTATAGATCATTTATTTTCCTGTTGCACTTACTCATCTTTCATATGGCAAAATATATATTTTGAGGAGACTTGAAGTTTGACATCATACTGGATTAACCATTTTACAGGAAATTTGGAATCTGCAGCATGCATATCTTGGCAATGCTCTACAGACTAAAGAATTGCTAGAATGGCTCTAAAAACAACAATGTGGTGGATGTGGAAGGAAAGATCAACAAGAAATTTTGAAGGAAAAGGGAACACAGCAGTGCAAATCTTTTTGCACATTATAGAAGATATAATAACTCGGATATGCTCTCAATATGTGCAGCCGAATATTCAAGGAAAGGAAAGGAGGATTCTTAAAGACTCAGGAGGTCCCGAGTTCGATTCCTGGGGGGGGGGCTTACTTGATTTACATGTAATTCTCGAGGTGTGTAGATCCGAGATTTTTTCGGTCAAGTGGGGTAAGGACAATATAGGTACACGGAAAGTAGGAGTTGCCAAGTCCTGACCTTGGAGTTCACGAACACCAATCCCTGAGCCCACAAAACCACACGGGGCGGAATTTTCTCATTATAAAAAAAAAAAATCTTAAAGACTTCTTTATTATGATTACATGATTATTTTTTTTTGTCTTTTCTTAGTTTCAGAGTTCATCTTTTTTTTAGAATTGTTCTGCTATGTTAGGAGTGACAACTCATATCTAGTTTTTTTTTTTGGGTAAGATAACAGATGATAAACTAATTGAAAACACCCAAGTGCCAGAATACGACCAGGATCAGTCACCAAAAAACACCAAATCATAAAGAGAAAAATTTACTGCACTTGAGAATTGTACTTTCTCATACACTTTGGCCTTCTTATTGGCCAATGCACTAGAGACACATTGTGTCCATCCAATGAAAAAGAAGAAGTGCATGGGAAAGTGCAATTCCCAAGTGCAGTAAGCTTTTCTCAACCATAAAACAGGGTACACTACAACAAAAGTAGGCAACACTTACGGAAAGTCCGTTACGGTTTCTCTTTTCGTAAGTAGATTAGCTACTGTACTTACGGTTTTATAAAATTTATTAATATTTTAATATTATATCTCCAACACCGTAACTACACCGTAAGAATAGATTTTGACTAAACGTAAAAACTTGAAGAAACCGTAAGAATAGATTTTGACTAAACGTGAAAACTTAAAGAACCGTAAGAATAGACCCAAAAATTTTACTGGCGGTCTTCTCTCACACAAATCCCGCCTCTTCTCAACCTTTCTCTCAAAAACCCTCCCCCGATTGGCCGTCCCCCATCTCCTCCCCCCCTCGCGCTCAAAACAAAATCCTCCTCCCCCGCGCTCTGCCGTCCCCCATCTCCTCCCCCGCGTTCTGCGAGATTGAGGCCATAACCACCTGCGAGATCGAGGCCATCTCCTCCACCGCGTTCTGCGAGATCCGGTGAGATCGAAGTCCCAAAATCTCATTTTCCCTCCACGATCGAAGTCCCAAATCCAAATTAACACCTACCCTCCTCACAAAAATAAAATAAAAATAACTACCTCCAGACTGCAACGGCAGACAAATATTCAGGGTGGATCCCATGTACAACCTGTCTTCACAGGCTCATGTTCTATTGCGGGCCATAATCTTTCTATTCTTCCATTTGAAGGCCCAGTCCCTACCAGCTCTCCTTATCATACTTCAGATAATCTCGGATTTGGTTCCTACAAAGATGCATTTTGGAGTTCTATTAAGGGCAAAAACGTTGATAAGCATAGTCTGGTACTCTCTTCTAGTAAGGATCAGCATCATTTGCCTTCCTCCACCAGGGAGGCCACAATAACCCCAATTGTGACTATTATGAGTCGCTCCCCTTCAGCCTCAACCAACTCATCTTCTGATCGGAGGAAATTTATTTCACGACCTAGTCGTAAAGTAGGTGTCAGAATTTGTTTACCCACGTCACGAGATCGGTCATCTAGTCCTTTACGACAGAAAACTACTCCAACCACTAATCATCCTACAATAGAAACCTCTACAACTACATGCATTCAAGATGTTGTTGCAGTTTGGCGAATTGCTGAACTGACTAAAGCTAAAAATATCTTCATATCCAGTGCACAATTAAACTATGAGAATTCTAGTAAAAAAAAAAAACTGAAGATGATGATGATGAGCGTTGCCACTGACGTCCTGACCTTCGTCCTCAACCTGTTCTACGGCGTACTTATTTCTAGGATTGATTGTCTACAGACATCTAATTGGTTTATTTCTATTACCATAATTTTTAATTTCACGATGATCTTTTAGATTGGCTTTTGCCACACGGGTTGTATACGAATTTTACCAACTCTTTTTAACTTATTATATTAATCAATGGCCGATCTCAGGCCTTTTAGGAAAAAAAAAATTTTGCATGCCAAACTTTTCTTTTCTTGCCTCTGTTGCTAGCCAGTCTGCTACTCGATTCCCCTCTCTGTTGACGTGGGAGATATTGCATTGGTTCCAGATTTGTTTACGACCATATTTTGCCTCATCTATGATACACATGTTGTCAAATAAATACTTTCGTGGGCAGACGGCCCCAGGCGATCTTCCAAAGGAGGAATCAACTATCTAGTTGATCACTGTCAACTATATGTATAGATTTCTATTCCATTGGCGCTTTCCTCGTCGCCAGATCAGGTCTTTCCAACTTTGCGGGAAGATCCACCTCCTGCTGGCGTCTTTCATGCAGTGGAGGCAGGGGAGCCAGCTGGCGATGCCAGCTCCAACGCGGTCTCAGCGCCTTCTTCCCTGTGCCCAGTTGCTGTTGGGCCATCTCCGGTGATTGCTGAAGCCCTTGGCCCATTGCAGGGCCCACCCACGGTATCTCTCGAGGTTGGAGTGTGCAAAAATAATGGAGTACATCTTCAGGAAGAAGTGATAATGGGAAATATTTCTTCCATGATAGTCGACGTTGAAGATCCCATTACTAGTCAGGCAAATACTCTCATGACGTTTGGTCAAGTTATGCGTCAGTCCCCAGTTACTCAGGGAAAGACTTCTTCAATTTTCTCTTCCAGTGGGTCATCCTCTGGTCGACGAATATCTCGTCCATCTCACAAAGGGGGTGTTAGAATTTGCCTCCCGAGCGACCGAGAACATTCTCCGAGCCTATTACGCCCGATAGACAGTATTAATATACCAGTTCACTCTCCAACTTTGGATATGTGTATGAAGGCTATGGCCGTTGCTGACCTTGCCAAAGTGGGGAATATATTCATGCCTGGCTATCGATTTGATCAAGAGATGTCTGAGATAGAATCGGATGATGATAATATGGAGCGGTGTTCGCGACGTCCAAGTTTACCTCCTCGGGTAGTTCTTCGGCGAACTCATTCATAGGATAGGTCCTCTTTGGAATTTTAGATTGGTTTTATTCTGTTCGTTATCTGTACTCGAATTCCCTCTGATTGTTACAATCTCTTTTTATTAATAATAATAAAAAAAGATTTCTATTCTATTAATATAAACCAATCACGTACGTATATAAAAAAAAAAGACTCTTTCTCTTTCTCTATTACAACAACTACAAATGTCGAAATTTGCATGTACGCCGAGCTTCGCCATCATCCCTTTCGTTATTATCCGGGTAGTAAACTAGTACTTCTGACCAAGAGAATGGTGCTAAATGTTATGCTTACCAAACACTCGTGCATCGGCCTGGGACACATCAGAATATGTGATTTGGAGATGACGTATAATTCAGACACAAAGAAAGTGTATCCCCACGTTCCATGTGATAGCTTTTCCTCTCTTAATCAATTATCATTAGATATAAATTCACATCATTATTTATTACTAGGTAAATTAATTAGAAATCTCTGAATGTAATAAGAAAATTTTTACTGTAACAAAATTTAACATTTACTGTAATGAATTATAATTTTATTAGAAATTAGAAAATAAGTTAAATATCTGATAATTTTTAATTAATTTATCCTTTATTATTTCGTAAGTAACGTAGAGACCATGATGTAAATCATTTTATCCATGACGGATGACCACTGCATACAGCAGGAAGAATTTTAAAATTGAAAAGAATAAGCATCATCAATATCTATGATCATTTCCGCGTTTAAAGTCTCTTTACTTTCTGCAACGTTACGACCTTACCAAATTAAGTTGGACGTCCATGATCATGATCTGAATGAAGAGTGTGTTTGGGAAAGTTAAAAGTTCGGTTGGATTCTACAATATTAACTTCCGCTTCAGGTTTTAGTTTGCTAATTAAAAAGGTCAAAAGTTTCTTAATAATTTAATTGTTACTCCTATTTAGAAAGTTATATGTAATAGAACTTTTAGCCGGAAGTAAGAAATGACCCCGGAACTGCATAAGTGAGTTCTAAGCACAATTATCGTCTTTTCAAATAATCGAGTCAACAAATTTTAAAGTACAAAAATGCTTCCAATTAAAGCTACGCAAACACGTCCTAGAGTGGTCGGTATTACTATGAAGAGAAAGATTTAATATATTTTTATATTATACTTTAAGGACAATGTGGTTAGGTAATAATTAATCTATGTGGCACCTTACACATGGAAAGTGATAAAATGACAACTCAATTATTGAATGTCACATGAACTTTGTTAGTCATATTACATTTAAGTACAATATAAAAATACACTAAATCTTTCTAATATTACGTTGGGGAACCATCTACTTCAACATTTCGAATATTACGTTGGGGAACCATCTACTTCAACATTTCGAAGGCACTCTACTTCAAGGCCTGTGCTAGAGGTTTGTTAAAAGCACCAGAACTTCCTGGTACGAGATCGAGGCAACGAGAGTCCCCATAGTCTCACGAGCTAATGCATGCCAAATGCGTGATAAAAGCAGCTTTTAAATTGTTTCCATGTGCTACAAATATCTTAGTCTTATATATAATGCCAATGATCTAGTTTTGAAAGTTTTTAATTTTGAGGGTTATTTTGATAAGTTCTTATAACTAATGTTACTTATGATATCTGTTAAATCAACGAATGATTTAATCACATTGATAGTTTATCAAGATTTTATCACTAATAAATATTTATAAGTCTTGATAATTTTATCTCACTCTCTTAGGTATGATATAATTACCAACTATAATAATTCTATTTGTCAAATAAAAAATTTCATAAGTTAAGATATCTTATAAGCTCTTAATTTATCAAAAGGGTCATAATATTCTATCTGAAAATTGAAATTAGAGAAAAGTAAGTGACCTGTGAGGTCGCCGCCTGTCAACATATATATACCTAGATATTTAGAGTATATATGTTAAGTGCCAAGAAATTGAAACCATAAAAACAGATTATCCTATGTCATTTTGCAGCAAATCAAGCGATCATGACTACGTTTTAGAAACCTATATATGCACTAATTAAGACGGGTAGTAAAATTGTTCTATATATTAACATTTATACAAATGGTAGATGAGGCTGCTCATTATTTTCCTTGAACATGCTCCCAATTTGGGATAAGCAAAGGTGCCGCTTCAATTTAATAGTGATGCTGGCAAATAAAAAAAAATTGGACGGCCCACGATCATATAATAACAAAATGTTTTTAAATTCTTTAATTAATTACAAGGTCACCAAGCGACCGATGATGAATAATCAGAAACGTACTAATTCAAGTGCAATACTTGCGTCACATGTCTGAGTGCGGCTTTCTTATATACGTTCTAAACTTCCTGTTAATTTAATTATGATTGATGAAATTTAAGGTCTACGGAAAATCTTTTTAAAAGTCGCACCCCAAAGAACATGGAGCAAGTAATACTCCTAATTCAAAGTTACCAAATAAATTATAAATACACGGAGTTATTTCACAAACCACACAGCATTGTTATTTTGATATCTAGAAAATAAATATACGGAGTTATGGCACAAACCAAGACCTTATACTTAACATTTGCACAGCATTGTTATTTTGATATCTGTCGACATTCTTATCATAGGATTATCTTGCGTGCGATCCTAAGTTCAGTCCGCAACATAATACAGTAGTTAGGTGCGCAAAGGATCATGTATATATAGTTCGATTGTTGAGTATTTTAAAGTTGAAAATATTTTCATGTCTCATGTAAATTTAGAAGTTGATGTGTCTGAAATGGAAGATGATGATGTTGTGCATTTCTGGATCTTCGTCTTCGAGTTATTCTTCGGTACACATATTTTTGAGATCTGTCATTTACGGAGTTCTAAGAATTTTTTTTACTTGGTCAGAAATTCTAATTTCTGTCAATTATTGGTATCGTATGTATCTTGGATTTTCTTTTGTTACGATGGTCTTCTTTCTTGGCCTATACAATCCGATCTGTATATATATTTTTTACCTAATTTTTTAGCTTCTCTCGTTAATAAATTGGCCAGATTTAGGTGTTTTAATTTTTTTTAAAAAAAAACTTAAGTTTGACTGGAGTATTGTCAATTCAACATCCATTTGCTTCCCGCACAGAGGAACCAGAACATCTTTCGAACAGCGCTTTAGCAATATTTATTAAAGAGAGAGACCAAACCCACCCGTGTTCAGCAACTCCTGAGGAGTACTTGTACAATTAACCAACCACCTCCAGCTCCAATGGACCAATATCGCAACGTTGTCCATGCAAGCTGTTTGATAAGAGGAAAGTCGGACACTGCCACGCGTAAACAGTATGTTCAAGCAGAAGATTTGATCAGATCCACGCATTGATTCAAATATGTACTACATTCCAATAAAGCTTCTGAGGTCCTGAACTAACCCCCCCCTCTCTCTCTACTCACTTTCGCACACATGGGCATACACAAGCACACACCGAGACAACAGGCATAGGCACACACGTACAAATGCGTCGCAACCTTTCCATGTGTGTTCAGTACAAATATTTGTCTGGACTGCCATCGGCTTCCCACATGGACGTGGAGATCCATGGCTCGTAGGCCCAGCTGAAGTGAGGGACGTACGCGTGGGGGAGCACCGAGCTGGAGGACGACCTTGGAGAGGACAAGCAGGAGGTCGAGGAGGCCGCCGAGGACGACGAGTGGGCTCCTGCGGGGTCGACGCCCTCCTGGTACTCCGAGCACCTCCCAGTCGTCATGATACATGTGAGAGACGCAGCTGCAGCCGTAGGATATTCGCCACCCGCGCCTGACAGCTCTGACGAAAAGCACAGCCATGGGGGCATGGACAAATGTTAGCTCTAGCTCCAGGCGTACGGACACTGGTGGACAGACGCCATGCGCCATTTTCCTAACGTATACTCCTAGTCCTCGCAGCATTCCCTTAATATGTACAATAATCTTGGTAATCTCATGACTTGATATTAAACTAAGGGAAATACCCTACGGCGCGCAGAGGTTGAGCCAGTTTTGGCCAAATCTCCTTCCCTGCCTGTCTACTTCAACAAAAAAGTACACAGGAAGTCTTTCTGATCTGTTGACCCATTCTTGCAGTTCAAACTTTTATTTAATTGTAGAACTTCTCCAAGAACCACATAAAGTGGTGGAGGGAAGATAGTTCAAGCAAAAGTTGAACTGATCAATTTGGCCCAACCCAACACATAAGAGCTCGTACGTTCCATATTTATAGTTATAACCTCGATTGCAGATCTAGAGAATCTCCTCCAACATTTGTTTCATAAAAATCTCATAATACTTTTAGAACACTCAACCGATTTATAACGTGTAAAAACACCATCGATCGCCTATATATATATATATATCAAAAGAGACCTAATTCCTTAGATGTTTAGCATGGGAAAACATGAATTTCCATCCACCCAAGCTAGCTAGTGAACCACTGTCATGCCATAAACAAGTTACTTTCTTATTTACTATAGGTTGAGATATACACTAAAGTCCAATTAATTAATTAGAAGAGTTCATATATAATGCCATTCCCATCGAAGAATAAGCGAGACTTAATTACCAGTACCGCTGAAGGTGAGGCGCTGCGGACTCGCGGCAGCGGCGCCGGAGGTGGTGGAGTTGGATTCTGTTGGAGGAGGCGGTTGGTAGTACTTCCTCCTGCGGCGGTTGTGCTCGGCCAGCCGCCTCCGGCAGCTGCGCTTGCCCCTGTCGAACTCCGACAGCACATGGAACCTGTGGAGTAGGCTATTTCAGACCAACTCGTAAAATTTGTAATGTTAGGACAGTAATATATCATACTGTTTTACGTCGGACGTACGCACAGCGCATATATATATGAGGATGAACCCCAGCCAAAAAACATGCCAAACAGTAGAATCCATCATGCATTAATTGTCTCCTTGTCAATTAAAAGAAGGCTAGGGAAAAGAAAGTACCTGATAGGACAAACATTTCCCGCCCCGCCCCGTACTCTTGTTCTGTCTAGTAATATGCCTTTTGCATTCATGATCTTTGGCTATACCAGGGGAAGTTGATCAAAAGCATTAATATTCTCTTTTGTAAGACTGTTGTCTAACAGAGATTCAAAATGTACCTGCCTAGCTACACCCTTTTTACTAGTGTAATTGGATTGGACATCTGAATATCAAATAATATATTTTCTTATCCATCTGAATATACATTAGATGAGATATTTTCGTATCTTTCACATATGTGCCAAAGTTGATCACATCCATTTTCTGTATATTGTTGGACTCTCTCTATGATCGGTAAAGTCGATCATTAATGTTTCCTCGATTTTGAAGATTCATTCCCCATTGGCACATAAAATTAAGCACAATTAATAAGACATTATTAGTGAGACTTTCTAGCTTTTCAACTTGCTTAGAGCAGTTTTAAAGAAGGTTATAATCTGCATAATACATAGATTCGACGGCACTGAGTACTGTATCAGACTTATCATGAACTAAACGCTTGCCCTCTGATTATGAAGACTTTTGATCCATTTCTCTCTCTAGATCTTTTGCCGGAGGCACGTACGCACGCTTATTAATTAGATGATGTCCACAGATCGAAGCACACGCTGTGCACATATACTAATATTTTTCATATTCACAAAAAATATCCATCATATATTTGGCACGAATAACGATTTCATGGTTCAAATTGGTTATTTGAGACCTTTTATGTATATAATATTTTAAAATTTATGTCACGTGAAAGATGTCAAATAAGTATACTACAAAATGAGTGGAGATCTTCTCCACCCCCCATAGGAGGGGACGCCCCGTCAGTACACGGGGGGTGTACATGGGTTGTTTGGTTTTTTTTTTTACCCTTACATTTTTTTTACACAGGGGCTTAACCCAAATAAGGTTACAGTCCCTGCGTAAAAAAAAAACGCAAGGGTCAAAAAAAAAAACCAAACAACCCCGTACTGTCTGGGTTCCCTCCCGCGGGGGGTGGAGAGGATCTCCCTACAAAATAGTGTCGCGAAACCATTTTCCTTATAGATTCGTGTATGTTTCATAACATACCTGCTGCATTGCTGGCAGAAACGTTGTGTGCGGCCATCGGCGACGACGGCGGCGGCCTTGGAGTGGTACTCGCAGACTTTGTGCCTCCGGTGGTACAGCTTCGCCTTCGCCATGTCGGCAACGCAGCCGTCCGCCTGGCATCTGGTCCTGGAGGCGTATTCGTACAAGACGTCCTCGCAGCTTCCACTTACAGGGCCGGCGCCAAGAACACCACTTCCCCCTTCCCCCGGTGCTGGCTCCACGTCCCCACTAGACCACCAGCACCGCACGTTGTCCCCGTCCAGCTGTATGAGCTCTCCTGCAGAGAAGCACGTCCTCACCCCCACGTTCAAACCCATGCTGGATGCGGGCCGGGCTTGGAGATCAGCAGTCATGGGCGGCAAGAGAAGGCCGCAGTACTGGCTTAGGGAGTAGCCATCCTCTTCGGCGGGAGCCCCAGTAGCGGTAACTGGCAGGGGAGGCAAAGGGGTGAGCATGCTGGCGGCGAGCTCAAGGCAACTATTGCCGTAGGGAGCCAGGAGTGGCAGTCGGCTGTGATCTAGCTGCTCCGGGGAGGTCTCGTCGGCGAAAAGGGCGGAGGAGAGCTGCATGATTCCCGAGTTTGCCCATTCGTATCCCGGCATCCTCTCTCTCTCTCTCTCTGGCCTCCTCCTTACGATGTATTATATGGGGATTGCGGAGATGAAGGAAGAGGTGGGCTTGAAGCTATTAGTGGGGGAATGGAGAAAGATATTTGCAGGGTGGGGAACGCCTGTCAGGGTTTCTCCGAAGGGGAGCTTCAAATGATATAGCTACCTATTTTATTCAAATGAAAACAAAAACTAGTGTAGGTTGATGAAAAGGCAGAGGTTGATCTCCTCTTCCGTCTGGGCCTCTGCTCCAGCTGAAAGATCTTCCAATAAAAAGAAGCAGAGACGAAAAGAAGACCAAAGAACAAGCAGAAGAAGATGGGGAATGGACGGTGAGGAGATCTAGCTGGGAAGAGAACACTAGAGAAGATTCTCTCCCGGGGCACAACAATTAACCCGAGCCGCGCGCAGCTCCCTCCCCTCCCACAGTCCCACCCCCCACTCGATCGGTATAAATACTATGAGAAATAATTTTGTAACATCATTTGGTAACATCATTTGATAACATTACTATTAAAATTGTGCCACATCAACAACTAAAATAAAAAAAATTTAAAAACACTTCATAAATAATGAGATTGTGGTACATTTTAATTAGTGTGTTACTTTAATGTGTTCCTAAACTATTTTCCAAATACTATTTATCAAACCCCGCCCTACTTCTCTGCAAGAGGCCGTTGTGTCCCGGCTGCTTAATTAGCTTCTCAGAAACGTGAGTATGGCCGGTGCAATCGTCGCCTCTGCGGCTCACCCTCGACCTTACAAGGCGTTCAGCAAGAAGACGAGCTCATTGTCATGTAACGAGCAGTAAGAGGCTGGTGGTGGGGTTTGGGGTTGCGTAAAATGCCAAAGGAAGACGACATGAGTTCGAGATTCCCCACGGCGGCGTGGGGTTACACCGTATGTACACACACATCTCAATAAATGAACACTCTCAAACTTTGTATTGTTTGATAGTTTTCAGTGTGCATGTATACATATGTATATACATAAACATATACGAATGTGTACGTATCTTTTTTCCCCCGATTTGTTCTTTTATTTGTCCTTTACTTTGATAGCATGCAATGTTGGACACGGGATCATGGGTGCCAAATTTTTCGAGAAGTTGGGGAGAAGCGAGCAAAATTCTCGGCCATTTTCTGTATACGCATCGATCGGTCATCATCGATCTAGCTAGCTTGTCTGCATATATATATATGTAGACCAACGTCGTCCACATGTTCCTTTTAGCCCATAAATATGCGACATATATCACGCTCATAAAAATTTGCTTGATCTTTCTTTGCCGACCTTGCATGCTCTGTGAGTCCCCGTTTCATAACATTTATTCAAAGTTTAAAGTCTGAAATATTTAATTTTTAAGATTTCAAATTATTTGATAAAATATTTAAAATTATATTTTAATTAATTACTTAAGTTTAAAAAATCACTTTTTTTTTTCTCAAATCAACGATCGATGGCGAACATCGTCGGAATCCGACGATCGCCAGCAATAAATTCCGACGACCTTCGATCAGAATTCGGCGATCGCTGACGGTCAACTTTGACGACTCAATTTCAAAAAGAATATTTTTGACAATTTTGAGTTTTGAATCTAAGACTTACACAATAGTAGTGTAACATCTTAACCAATTATGCTACATATTTCAGATATTATTTAAGTTAGTTATCAAACACCGCTTAACTTATATCTTATATATATTAAGTTCTTTTTAAATTTCATATTTAGAGAATAGATACGGAATTAGATTTAGACATTTTAAATAAGTGTTATCAAACTCCACCTAAGAGTATATGTCAACACATATTCAGGATACTTGTAGAGTCCGTAAAATATAGTCTGATATATATATATATATATATAATGCATATATAATAGACATTAATATTCAATGGGATAATTCCCTTTACATGGAAATAAAAAAACAAAAATGGGATCATTTGTTACCCATGCAAATCATTTTTCTGAAAAAAATTCATTCATCGTAAAACAATTTTCAGAAAACATTTTCAAACTTTTCGTTCGCCACTTGAAGATTTTTTCCATTTTGATTTTCTGAAAAAATTTCACTCATCGTAAAACAATTTTCAGAAAACATTTTCAAACTTTTCGTTCGCCTCTTGAAGATTAATTTCCATTTTGACAACCAGTTCCTTTTGGATATTTGACACATCTGGTTGATGATCCTGGGAGTTCAGTGATCTGTCATGGGTAGCTGTCATTTACTTTATGCCTGAAAACATTTTATCATCAAATGAATGTTCATAGCCACAAGTCAATTTTTATCAATGTTATTCATTTGACAAAAAATTAATGCACCAACAAATGTCTGAAATAATCAAAACCCATGTTAATAAATGAAAGCTCTCAAAGTGTTAATGCCAATTATGTTAATGATGCTATTAAACTGGCATAACAATCAAGTTTGTTATAACCTAGGTAATCCACCATATTGGAATACTATGCAAGTGGGGTGTGTGGGGGTGGAGATGCTAAGTTCATGAAAAAGAGGAGGAAAAAACATACAAACACCAAGAAAGCTCCTTTTGGATCTTTTAGCAGATGAACCAAGAATACTCCGACAAGATCTACATAAAAGGACAGAAAGATGTTATAAGAAGATCAACACAAACGACTAAAAGATACAATTACTGAATCCCCCATGAATATTGTATGGTCTCTCCATTGTTCAAGTTTCTAACGAGCTTAATTCTAAATGGGATATACCTAATCGATATTCTAAAAGAAAAAGAGAAATGTTTAGTGCTTTTTAATGAGAGTAAGAAAAATGACGTGAATTATTTGACAAATAATTTTATTAGTTGAAAGAGAAAAAGAGAAAAAAATCTTATTAAATTTTTAATCAATAATTTTTTTGTCAATAATTTACATCACTTTTTTTTGCCCTCCCAAAAAAATACTAAACATTTCTTAATGAAAAAGAAAAATCTGAATTCGAACTTCTTGTCTTCAACCTTTTAAACAATGCTCCCTACTCCCCAACATAATATGCTCCCGGAGGGATCCAAGAAGGCCAAGGGCATTTCCATGCATGCACCTAAACTTGCATTATGTGGACGTAAATGGATCTCATTTGGAACTCCGACAAAAGACGGAAAAACAAAATTTAAAGGGCACACATGTGCACTCTTTAACTAGCCCGACATTTTCTGTTCCCTTTTTTTCTTTTGACTGATTCTCAATCGCTGTCCTGTCATTTTCCTAATTCCCCACGCTCATAAACTACCGGAATCGTTAGCTAGCTTGCTCTGGTCGCGTGACGTTAACTATGTATGCGATTTTTTACCAGCACTACCAAAAAAACGGCATATATCAGCGGCTACAGATTGTTGATAAAAATAAAAAATTGATTGACAAAGACATATATCAACGGTATGAGTTTATTGACAAAGTCGTCGACATCTTAGTCGTCGACTTATCATATGTCAACAATAAATAAAGTCGTCGATAAAAAAGATATTTATCGACGGCTGTCGTCTGTTGTCAAAAAAATTTTATGTCATCGACCTTAAGTCGATGATATAAGTTCTCTTTGTCGATAAATTAAGCCGCCGACAAAAGTAACTTTTGTCAACAACTCTAAGCCGTTGACAAATATCATATTTGTCAACAATCTGTATTCTACTGATAAAAATAACTTTTTTTTAGTTGTCAACAGCATATAGCCGCTGACAAAAGTTTCTTTTGTCGTCGGATATATGGCCGTTGACAAATGTCATATTGTCAATAGATACATAGCCACTGATAAAAGTGAGAATATCTTTTGTCAACTGGTTTCATCAGCTGACAAATGTCTGTATAATTTTTTAATATAAACTTAAAAAAAAAGTCTAATTTCCTATTTGTACAAATACCTGAATACAAACACAATAAGAAATCAAGCATGCAATACAACTAAAATAAATCCACATCATACTTAATTCATACAACATCAAAGTCTCTAAATTAATGCCATCAAAATATCTATCTATCAATCATCATCATTATAGTCATCTCCCTCCGCATCATTATCTACGTGGTCATCCTTTGGCGCTCTCGGTGGAGCTGACGCAACAAATCTCTGATCAGTCTGAAACTGAGTCATGAATGTGCTCATCTGCATCATCTATCTATGTATGTCATCCATCTCAGACTCTCGTTTACGTAGCTGCTCCAACTCCCTCCGCATTTCATCCATCTTTGAGTCCTGTCTGCGCGCCTCTGTGCACAGCTCCTCAACCTCCATTTTGAGAGTGTTTTCGATGTTGCTGATCTGTTGCTGATAGTCAGAGGAGCTCGATCTTTCTCCTGTCCTATACCATGTGCGATGTGTCTCCCGACTACCTCCGTACAACGAATGCGACCAGATTGATTCTTCCCCATAACTGAAACGAAAGCCTCCTCAGTGGAAATGAGAGTACTCCCACTCTCACTATCTGTAGCAGACAACTGAATCATCATTTCCTGCATAAATTTTTTAAAAAAATTTATTTTTTACAATAAAAAAATATCACGTAAATATTAATTCTAAACTTTAAAAATATACTTACATATCGACTCCTACCCTCATCATCTACCCACTGCTTAGTACCATTAGGTAACTCTTTGCATCTGCCAATTTTAAAGATCTCCACACGATTGGGTTCACGATCATGAGCAAGGTGCTATTCACATGTGTTAAAGAGAGTAAGAACTAATTAAATATTAAATTAACAGTCAATGTTAACTAAATATTTAACTTACAAAGTTATCCTTCAATTGATAATGACTCTTCCTGTCCTTTCTATATGGCATAGATTGATGAGACCGATTTGCCTTATTACGATGAACGATATTCTACCAAAAAATATTTTAAATGTTAAAATAAAAAATGAAGATGTACTATAAAACTATATTATTACCCGCTCATCCAAAGTGTTCTATTTTTCACACATTATCTGTCAACCATGCGGATTAACACCAACTGGAACTTAGGCAATGGCACCCTCGAAAGACTTGCCTGTATAATGCTGTATAGAGACATAATTTTTTAGTTCCACATTAAAAATAGTGAAAATAAATGTGTGCTTGTAAATAAGACATATTACTTGTAAAAAAATAACCTCACTAAATTAATAGCGTGATATCTTATTGAATAAAATTACTATGCCTATCTATGTCAAGGATCATATATATATATATATATTATATATATATATATATATATGGATCAAGTTGTCTAACTCATGACAAGAAGAAGGCCTTGCATGTAAGAACTGGGGCCAAACACTACGGCCGATTTCATCCATTATTGCTTATTATACATCGCCAGGATTAATTAAGAAACCTACGAATCTTGCCCATCGACTCAGTAGTTTAAGAGAGAAGCATGAATAAATGTTTATCCCTACTCATCCATCCATTTTAAGTAGGATGATAACAGTGCTGTAACTGAGCTCCAAACAACGCATGGCTTCGAATGAATAACACCACAAGAAAAAGTGAAAATAGCGACCGATAAATTCGATCCCTAGATGAGAACAATACTTCTTAAAAAGCACACTAAAATTTCCCGTCTCCTCAAAAAGAAATGTGAAGAAAACCTAAAGGCCAACCTCAGGTGTTTGTTTTCTAACTCTGGATTAGACGAGGTACAGAAAGACCCACATCTTTCTAGAGATCTTTTTAGGCAGTTGTGGACTCCAAACCCATTTAGAGATGTCAAGAGGTGTTGCTTGCTGCCTAACAACATTCCAAGCTGATTTAGTAGAGAAAACACCATAAGGTTCAGGTTTCCAGACCAGTCTATCATTCCAATGTAGATGCATCATGAGGAACCAAATGTTGAATTAGCTCAATGGTTTCCACTGACATAGTAGAAAGCAATGATGGGGGAATGGACATTAACTATCCATTGCTCCTCAAAAACGTAGTCCCTCAAGCACCAGGACCAGTCCAATTGTCCTACGAAAAGGAAATCTGACCATGACCCACAATCCAGAAAGAGTTGTCTTCAACTTAACCCAATGTCTATGTTTAAGTATCATTTTCCATTGCGGGGTCCCACAGTTGGGCAATTAAATAAATGATATCTTTGGAATTATAGACCTGGTTAATATACTCAGCCCAAATGCCTTTTTTAGAATAAATTTTCCAATGAAGCTTTACCTAATTGAGAGCAGTTCCCATATCTAAATTGTGTTCAAGAGCACTTGCTAGCTAGGGTCAGCTATTCTAAAGCATTACCATGTGCTATGGTCAAGAATGAACTCAGATTCCATTCATATTTGCAGTTGAACTCCCAAAAGCCACATTCAAACGCCTCTATGTATCCACCTAGCTAGATGAAAAATCTCTATATGAACATTCTGATAAAAAGGAGGATATACAAGGTATTCAATCCCAAGTGATTGTCCTTGGGTAGGTGGGCAAACAAATCTTTTCCAGCCAAATAAAGGATCTACACAACTCTGATCAGAAGGTTCCTTAAAAGTGTGAAAAGAAAAAGGTAGAAAGAAGTGTTATACAGTAACTCTTGCCCATTTGTCTTGGTAACTTTGATCAAAGCATCAAGTTTTATTACAATTGGAAGGGACTACAATTAGATGTTTCCTAATCGTAGGAGCATTAGTCAATTCAATTAGTTATTTTCACAGGGATAATAAAATATGATATATCTTATAATTATCTTAAAAAAATATTAATTTACCCGTTTCTTCAAAATTCCACGCCAAGTACGATGCATAGAGGACATGTGCATTAACATTTCTTTATCAGTATTGGCTGTTCGATCCCACTGAATAAAGATCAACTACAAATAAGAGCTAATATGAGTCATGAT
Source organism: Colocasia esculenta (assembly GCA_014218235.1). NCBI lineage: Eukaryota > Viridiplantae > Streptophyta > Magnoliopsida > Alismatales > Araceae > Colocasia > Colocasia esculenta. Next base: position 80,531,496 of record CM024759.1, read on the forward strand.
CAGAAATTTGATAGATATAATATTAAATTTACAAATTATTATCTCAAGATCTCTAAAAATTGTATCTATTATTTCTGCGGTAAGTTTGACAAAATCTTTTTGCCATATTTTACAGTGAAGCTTTGACACAATGCCCATGTCACTAATGAACTGGGCTCCCGACTCTCCAATCCCAGTCCCATCGATCACCTTTGCATTCCGTCGCTGGCCAGACTCCAACCTCCTATCTGTCACACCTCTAGAGGGGCCCCAACATCCATATCCTCGACCCCAAGTCTGTGAAGAAACTGGCCCTGCTTAAACATACACAACAAAGACATTGATATCATATTATAATCAAAATAATATTAATTAATTAATTTTTTAAATTAAACTATATACCTGCTATAGAAGTTGTAGAGCCAACCGTCAAGGCTGCAGTTGCAGATCCCTCCAAGGCGGAGTGTGTGGGGATAGTCTGCTGCGAGGTAATATGTTAGCTCCGTGGCCTTGAGCCACTGTACGAGCCACCACCTGAAGCCATCTATTCAAAATACATCATATTAAACTTACAAGTCAAACTTGAAAAAAAAATTAAATTATAACTAATGAGATTTGGAACTTGATATGCTTCTTCAAAATCACCTACATCATCTTCACTTATTGGAACTTGAATATTATAATAATTCCGAGGTTGTGCTCTTACAGGAATAATCCACCGTGGTGTTTTATTGTCATTTACATAGAACACATGTTCCACCTGACTAGCGAGAGCAAATGGTTCATTTGTGTTGAGTTTAAGATGGGTATTGAGACTGACAATTCCATACTTATCGATCTTGAATCCTCTATCCTTTCTATAGACATCCCACCAATCACACTCAAACAATACATCTCATGTTTGATGAGTAAAATATATTTTGAGAATATCATTCAGACGTCCATAGTATCCATCACATCAGAATTCAAGTTCTGTAACCACAATAACACCAGACAGTTGAGTCAAATTTGTCTCATCTACAGTCTTAGTACAAAACCTGAATCCATTTATTATGTAACACGAATGTGAGTATGTAAGTCTCGAAGGAGTTTGTGATAACACTTCGATGTCATCAGTGCAATGAGGATCATTCGCAGCTTTCAATTCTTCAACATATCTTTGAAACCATTTTAGAAAATCTTCCTGCACCGCATTTGAGTTTTCGAACAACTGTCTGTATATTTAAAAAAAAAATGATCCATAAGTTCAATCTGTCTCAAAATATAAATATGTGTTAAACGAACTTCTTCTTCAGATAGTGTACGAGGTTCAACTTTTTCTGCTAGAAAACACCCAGAAGAATTAAAAATCAAACACCTTTCATCTTCACTCTAGACTGAAGGACCATCATAATTCATTTCTTTGTGATTAAAACGAGTGTCAATGTTATCCAAATACATTGAACAAAATGAACTCGTTTCTTCAATAAGATACCTTTCTGCAATTGAACCTTCAGGATGTGCCTTATTAAGAACATAATCTTTCAGTTTCCTTAAAAATCTTTCTATAGGATACATCCATCAATATTGTACTGGACCAGCAATTCGTGCTTCATATACCAAATATATTACCAAATGAATCATGTTATAAAAAAAAGATGGTGGAAAAATCTGTTCCATTTTACATAATGTCACTACAATGTCATTTTCCAATTTCAACAGACGTTCAGGCAGAAGAACTTTAGAACATATTTCCTTAAAGTACATACTCAATTCAGTAATTGGATTAATCACATCTTCATGTGCAATGCCACGGATTGCCAAAGGCAACAAAACTTGCATATAGACATGACAATCATGGCTTTTCAATCCAGTAAACTTTCGACCAGTAATATCTACACATCTTGATAGGTTAGATGAATTTCCATCTGGAACCTTAAGGTTTCGCAAGAATTCACACACAGTTGATGTCTCTGCTCTATTTAGTGTGTACAGTGCTACAGGTAACTTGCTTCCTGATTGAGGGTCTTTTGACACATGTAATTTTGGTCGTATTCCCTACTCTTCGAGATCCAGTTTAGCTTGACGGTTGTCTTTATTTTTTTCACCACCAAGCAGCATCAATGTGCCCAATAAATTTTCACAGAGATTCTTCTCCGTATGCATTTCGTCTATATTGTGCCTAATAAGTAGACTCGACCAGTATGGCAGCTCTTTATAAAATATAATTTTCTTCTTCCAACCTTGCAAGTCTTTAATATCCTTTTTGAATGTCTTTCCAAATCTAACAAGACTCAGATTCTGTTGTTGCCTCCATAATTCTAATCCCGTCAATTTTTTTGGTGGCTTACCAAGTTCCTTTCGATCATCAAATTTCTGTTTGTAATTATCTTTCCTCTATCTATGATGTATTGGTAAGAACCGTCTGTGTCCTCAGTAACAAAATTTTCGATAATTATACAGCCATCTTGAATGAGTATTATAATTACATAATAGACATGCAACTTTTCCTTTAGTGCTCCATCCAGTTAAATTGGCATATGCAGGAAAATCATTCAACGTCCAAAGAAGAGCAGCTCGCATATTGAAATTTTGTTTTCTCGAAACATCATACGTTTCAACACCAACATCCCACAACTCTTACAACTCTTCAATAAGTGGTTGAAGGTATACATCAATGTCATTTCCCGAATCTCTAAGACTAGGAATTAATAATGACATCATCATAAACGTCTGCTTCATGCACATCTATGGCGGCAAGTTATAAGCTAGTACCATCACAAGCCATATACTATAGTTACTACTCAAATTTCCAAATGGATTGAACTTATCACTCGCTAAACTGAGTCTCACATTGCAAGTCTCTGCAGTAAAATCTGGATACTGACTATCAAAATGTATCCATGCCTCAGAATCAGCTGGATGTCGCATCTCCCCATTATGTTGACGAGTCCGACCATCAGAGTGCCATGTCATCCACTTGACTATTTTAGATGACACTCCCAAAGGCTGCTAAAAAAATTCCATAGTCAAAGAAGCCCCATTGACCAACAGTTCTACTGCACTTGGTTTAATAGAGACAAGAGAAGATACAACCAGTGTAATTACCAAAGACCATGGTTCATGCTCCACTTTCTATTGACCAAGGATAAGCAACGAGGAATATCTCCATCTAGAAACAACAGCCCATGGTTGGCAAGTAATAGATTACTGACCAAACGGTCTACCATATGTGGTCAATTCTAGCTAAAGCAGATAATGGTTAGTTGATCAGAAGAACCATTGTCTGATCAAATGGTAAAAGAAGATTGGCCAACAAACCCAGAGAAGCCATGGAAAAACCCAATTAAATGGAGAAAAGAAAGTGGTCATTGCATGAAATGATCATATGGAAACCAAATATGGATAAAACACCACTTACATACCAATACCTGATACCATCCATTCAAAGACCATTTACATAGTTTTTGAACCAAGCAATGTGGCTACCCACAGCGTCCCCCAGAGTGTCTTTCTGCATCTTTTATAAATAGTGGTGCATCAAATTTAATTGCTAATAGAACAGATATCTCATAAAGAAGATTCCCTAAAGCTCTTCCCATCACCACTTCATCTTCATGTTCACTCATTAATATGCCAGTTGCAATCACTTCTCCACCCATATCTAATAATTGAACTCTTTTGCCTTCAGAAAGATAAATGAACAAAATAATAAAGATGGTTATACCTGCATTTTGGATTCTATGACACTAATAGACGATTGGACGTATTTTGAAGAATGTTGGTTCTCTTCAGTTCTAGATCTTTGCTTCTAAAAATTTAAGAAAAATTAAGCTGATCATGAAACAATAAGTATGATTTATATAATACAAGGAAAAATAGAAACAATGAACTTTGGATAACTAATGACATGATTTCTTTTTTTCTTTTTGGTTTTGTGGTAGGCTCACATGAACATGCAAAACTGTTACTAAAGAAAAGATCTGAAGGTGGTGAAGTCAAGTTCCTAAATAGGATCCAGACAAGAAAAGATGAACATAGTATGGATGTAGTACTCATCCATGTACACAACAAGGTAAGCTCCCATTTTTTAACCTTTTGCTGCAATGACACCGGGAGAGGCAATTTCTCTTTTAGTGACCAGTAGCTTATAGCTCCATTTGAACTCTAGAACTGTAGAAATTCTATTGGAGAGGATACATGTAACGACGTGATTTTTTGGATCCATGTTTTAGCAGTTTTGGTGTGGTGCTCTTGGCCAATGTGTGGCCATTGGGCCTTGCTTGTGGCCTCCGTGCGTTGTGTGGGTCTTGTGGGCTGGAGGTTCTAGCCCAAACAGCCCATAGGTTCACTGGTTGTGATCACGATGGAGAAAGTCATTGTGATTTAAACGCGATGATCTCCTATGTTGCGTTCTTCGCACCACCTTTGTGACGCGTGGCCCGCCGAGTTTCGATTGGCGACGGTTAGGGTGGTCATGTTTTACATGTGGTAAACGCGAAGTATGCCTCTGTCGTGATTTTGGCCGAGTGTTTAATTGCCCTGTTTCTGCCAGACAGAGCAGAGGAGCTCTGTCCAGTGATGGGGGAGGTTGCTGCGGTGCCTCCTGTGGTGTTTTCCGGTGTTTGATGGTTCGTGCGGAGCGGGGTCCACGCGAGGAGCATGTTTGGAGCGTGGGTGCACCGGCGATGTGGTCGTTTTCATGTTCTACGGGTTCTTTAAGACTGGTAGGGAGATTTCCTTTGTATTTATTGTGATTTGAATGCTTTCCAGGTTAGAAAAGCATGTATGATGATTTGTGGTAGCCCAACTATCATTTTATAAGCTTGAATGTGGTTTGCATAGTGAGTATGGATGGTTTTCCGGTGAAGGAAGGAAGGCCCAACCGACTGTGTAGTCGGACTCTCGTGTTTTGAACGCGACTGGTTACACCATCGTGTTCATGTTTAGAACGCGACGTTGTGAGCCGTCGCGTTTATGTTTCTGATTGGTGTGCTATTCCGGTTGGGGTAAACGCGACCATTAGAGTCGTCATATTTACGTTGGTTTTAATCGGTGATTATCGATGGTCATGAATGCGTCGCTTTGTCACGTCACGTTCATGAGGGTGTTAACCGACTTGCATTGTCGCGACGCATCGCGTCGTCACGATTTGAACTCCGATTGTCGGATTTGGCTTGAAGGCCACGTATAGGGCCGTCGCAATATGATCGTGACACTGGGCCCTGTCGTGTTAAGACTTTGAATCACGTCTGGACAGGTCATCGCCTTCTTAAAGGCGACGCCTATGTCCGTCGCGTTTCAGCTTCTGAGTTATGTTTGTGGTGGCTTGGCTAGGTTGGTCCTATGTGGACCAAGCCTTGGTTATCTAAAGCTCTTTTAAGTTATTCTAGGACGATAATTGTTAGTAAAGTATGTTATAAGCTTATTATTTTGGATTATGTTTAGTTAGTGAATTGAGTTGATTGTGCTATTATGTTAATTATGTGGTTAATATGTATTGTGGTTTAGGGTTGCTATGGAGGCCATGGGATGACCGATGACAGGCAAGATTATTATGTATTTATGTGGTTTATGTGTGTTTAAATGTATGGTTGCTTGGAGGTCACAAGGTGACCAGTGACGAGCTAGTTATGGTTTATGTATCAAGATATAAGTTTTATAGTTAAGTGTTTCGTGGTTTGAGTGTTTGTCAAGTTTGGTGGTCCGGTGCCTATTCCGGAATACTTCTTCTATCGGGTACCCTAGGTTCTTTGTGAGCCAAGCACATTGTGTTTGTTGTACTCGGGATTTGTATTGTGTGTACCGTCGAGGTCTGTGTCGTCTTCTTGCACACCCTCACTCCTGTGTTTGAGTTGTACGTCCAGCTGAGGGAAAGACGACGGTGGACAACGACTTGTGTTTGTGGGTGTGCGTTCATTTGTAGCGCACTCGTGGTTGGGGGTACGGACACTAGTAGACGTACTAGGCTCCAGCGAGTCATGTTTTCTAGTGCCTCACTTTAAAGAGCTTAGGCCAGAGTGGGCCTGCAGTTATGTGTGGTCTGCAGGTGTGGTGTTGGTTGGTCTCCACTGTTCTTTGGCTTTACTGTGTGGTTGTGGGGCAACAGTTGGACGTTTCATCCGTGACTGCGAGATTGAGAGGTGGTTCTTGTGTTGTGTTGCCTGGGTTGAATACTGGCGTCATGAACTAGTAGTCTGTTCCCATGTGGTGGCATCGTTCTTTTTGACTCGTACTTTGCCAGTGGTTATGATTTGTAAGTGGTGACTCACCTGTTGTGATTTGACTCGTTGTGGTGTGCCTTTTTGGCGGCACAATTGTGTTGAGGTTTTGTGATGGTACCTCATGGTGGTAGGTACCTGTACCCTTCATGGATATCTGTTTGTCGTGGTACACTATGTACCAGCCTTTTTAGTTGTTGAGGTGGAGCTGTGCTCTGTGGATGTAGTACCCCGGAAAATCTATTAATTAAAAATTACAGATAAATAGAAATTTTATCTATTAATAAATTCAATTAATTAAAATGGTACGCATCATTATTGCATGCGTATAAACCCCTATAAAAATTTCGTAAAAATAATAGTCATACTTTAAATAATGTTCTCTAATGACCCATCATGAAATTTGGGCGTAGAAAAATCATTTGGACTTAGTTTAAGAATTTATGCGACTTATTAGCATAATTAAGGAATAAGTGAAGAATCCATTATTTTATGATCCAAAGTGGATTATAAATTAAAATAAATATATGAGTAGACTTTAAATAATATGGGATGATAGCCCATTATGATATTTGGACCAATGGACAATCTTGGCCCATAAATAAATTCTTTAATGAAAATGATAAATAAAAACCCATTAAGTAAAGTAAGTACATGTGTTGTTCAATTAAGCTCACATGAGTTATGGGGCCAAGAGTAATTGACCAACTGATGAATATTAGAAATATTGGCATGAATAATATTTAATCAATTTAAAAATATGAAATTACTTGAATAAGTGTGATAAATAGATTTACATAAGGATAAAGGGTGAATAATTGGAATTAAATCAATACCCATTAAGTCAAATTTGTAATGGGTTTTACTAATGGTCATAACATAAAGTTTTGGGCCCAATTATGAAGAGTCCACCATGAGATGAGAGTTAAATAAGTGAAATTCGTACCTAAAATATTAATAAATAGAAAAGGGTTAAGATAATGAGTATTTTAACTCTTAATCATCTTAAAAAGAATCCTAACCCTAGTCTAACCCAATAGGACTCTATCCTAATCTAAAATTGGGATTTAGATAAGAGACAATTGGGTTAAATATAAGAGACCCAAATTAAATAGAGAAATTCGTAACTATATTATCTCTTAATTAAAAAGGGGTCATTAAAGAACTAATATGACTCATATATATCTTAATAAGAGTCCTAATCTTATCCTAAACTATTACCCACGAAATTAGACCTCTTCCTTACCCAATTAGATAGATATAGCAAGAAAAATATGTGATAATTATGGAAATTCGTAATTAAATGAGGAGGAAAGAGTTTTAGGTGATTTAGAACTCTACAAGCCATCAAAACACCCCCCATTTGACCCTAGCACCCCACAATTTCGTGCTAAGACTTTTGGAGAGGAAGAGGAGAAGATTTGGACCAAGGAGCAAGGAAGGAGAATGCTTGGAGCAAGAAGGGTTTTCATAATTTCGTCATCCAAACTAGGGCTTTCTTACTCTACGAAAAAGGTAGGCAATCGCTCAAGCTAAAATCGTGAAATAATTATCCTAGGTACCCTTCATGTACCTCTTCAAAAGCCCTATAGTTTCATGGTATTTCGTTCACCCATTTGGGCGAATTTAATTCATGAATTCTTGCTGTTACCATCAACTGAGATCTTGTGTTTTCTATAATCCCTAACGTGTACTTGCTCTCATGCCTTGGTAAAATTCTCAGATATACTACATCTCATTATCTTTCAAACGCCCCTGGTCTTGCTTGATTTTGATCTTCCATGAGGGAGAATTAAATCTTTGAATATCTATCAGACCTGTGCACTCGACCCTCCTTGTTTCCTTTTTAACCTCGTGCAAACTTGACATCATTCCATGATAAAATAATCATAAATACTACTACATGTTAGATTTCAAACGCCGTTGGTTTCATAATTTTTCATCATGTATACATTTCTAATTAATTCATTGAACCCTGACTGCGCCTGTATAGGTCACTGAAAAGTAACCTGATCAATGCATATCTAAACCTTGTCTATTTTCAAATTAATCGTGCATGTTGATAGATATACATGTCTACTTTTGTTTAAAACTATTTTTGTAATTTTGGATCACCGTGCGATTTTATACTAATTTTGGAATGACCCTGTGTCAAGAGGGGTCCACCCAGAGAAAAATAGAAAAAAGGCCGGACATCCCTGTTATCGCGGCGGCGCGACCCGTCGCGATACGGGGAGGTCGCGGCCTGCTAAGGCGACGTGTTCATAACGCGGCTGCCTGTACCGCCGTGTTCTCAACCCCGAACCGGGCCAGACCAGGCCGGTTCGCCCGTCGGGCCAGGCCGCCCCGTCGCGACCTGGACCGCGATGGGAACTCCCGCCGCGTTAGCAGTTTGACGCGCCCATGCACCCCGTCGCGACGTTATCGCGACGGGCACCCCCATCGCGTTCTTGAAATTTCGGCCAGAACCTTTAATTGCTCTTATATCCCTGCTTTAAATGCCATCTAATTCTTGTACAAGTTAAACCATGTACTGTTAAGCTTAATGAATGACCTGAATAATTTTATTTGATAATATTTAAATGATTCTTATTAATTTAAAAGCCGTGAGCACAATTTTATCTATTCTCATGATTTCTTTACACTTGTACACTAAACATTGTTTATTTCCATTTGACTCTATTAAATGCTCAATAATATATCTGGTATTTAAGTGAAATTAATTACCTAATTTCCCTATTATTTAAATGACACATGTCTTCGTTTTATTCGCATGATTTGTACACCGTTATCGCGTCCCTCTGCCTTCGAGCACTCGAGGCAAGACGGACAATGTTTCGTTACACACTTTCTCTTGACTTGGACCACCTCTCCATCGGGAATACTCTCGACTGGACCAGGGACTCCTTGTCAAGGCCTCCGTAAGTCTTCTTGGCTTTGGCGCACGTCTATTGCCGACGAGCTGGTTGTACCTTTAAATCCCGTTACACTCTTAGGGATCAGTACGATCCAAATGGCCTTAGTGAGATCTCTCTTATCTTGTGATCACGCCGGACCATCTGGCTCGTTTACGCGGCACGGCTAATGGGCGGATGTGGCTTCTACCAGACTGCCGGTACCCGACCTGGTGCTGTACAACCGTTACTATCATGGTTTATCGTTGTTTTACGATTATACCTCTATCTCGTCTACTATCCTTGTACTCTCATCTGTTCACGTTCACTCTACTATCTCGTCTATTCATCTAGTACTGTCTTGAAACTCTTGAGCTGTTGTGGCTCCCATTGCTTGTACTATACATGACTGTCTAGCGCCATAATATGGGTCTGGTGACCTACTAACTTTAATGCTAAGTGTGCAGGGCACGGAGAGTGTCCGAGGGGCTCCAATCTAGTCCTGGGGGTAGAGAGCCACCCAAAAATACCTGCAGGGGCTATTGACGGTGTTATGCATTGCACCGGTTCTGACTATCTCGACATTGGCTAGACATCTAATTGTTTTACTATTAGTCTGAGGAGTTCAGACATATTGTGCCAATTCTGTGCTATTAGTGTGCTAGCATTGACTGATTAACATTAGTCTGAGGAGTTCAGACGAAATGTACTATCGTTAAACGGCTACTGTCCCAAAGTGACTATTGTCGTACTCGACTAGTGCACCGTTGTGCAATCATACACGTTATCTCATTACATGCTATCTCTTTACGAGCTATCTCGTTATACGCCACCTTGATACAAACTATCTTATTACATGTCATTTTGATACACGCTATCTCGTTATACACTATCTTGTTACACGCTATCTCGTTATGTTGTCATCCTAATTTTACAATACTCTTGCGAAATGTAATATGTTCACTTGTTATCTTGCACTATTAGTCTCTTGACTATACTTGATCGTTCTCTCTAGTTAACCTGCGTTACAAGACATTAATCACTTAAAGCATGCTTGTCTACACGAGATATTAAGTCCTACTGAGCGTTATCGCTCACCCTTCGTTATTTGTTATTGTGTTTTCAGGTAAGTCAAGTGATGACCTTACACACAACAACGGGATTGGACTGGAGTGATGAGCGTCCTGAAGTCATAGCGATGGAATGTCCTTAGTACCTTAGAGTCTAGTTAGATATTTACTTTAGATTTCTTTTCCAATGCAATAATGTCATTGAGCCCTATGTTTTGGCTCTGAATTAGTGGTTGTAAAAGTTTAGATGAATTATCAATAAAATGATGAGTTTTAATGCAATTATTGTTCATTAGTTGCTCTGATATTTGCGAATGTATGCGCAATTTACATTACCATACTCGTTGTTCATGCCTCCCCGATTTATTCCGCTGCTAAATTGGCGGGGCATGACAGTTGCTATCAGAGCCTAGGATGTCCTTAATTAGATAATTTAAGTCTAGGATGTTCTAGGTGAACTGCCCTGACATGTGTCTAAGTCAACCACCATACCTATGTGAGAATTGGGTAGAACCATGGTTAAGATTTGAATACATTTATCTATATATATATGTATCAACTTGATAATACTTTAGCACCCAAAATATAAAAAAAAATAAATAAAATGTTATTGCTCGCAGGAGATTAGTGGAGATGGCTGGTGAGCATGGACAATTGCGGGACTTGCAAAGCACCGTACAAGGGTTAACTCAAGCCCTTAACTACGTGATTCAAGCAGGAGCAAGAATGGGGCAGGAGATTTATACGGGAATTTCCAACGAATGAATCCTCCTAGGTTTAATGGAACTCCGGATCCCGATGATGCCGAAAATGGGTGAAGGCAATGGAACGGATCTTTAGAGTTATGCAATGTTCAGAACAGGAGAAAGTCCTTCTGGCAACCTTCCAATTGGACCGCGATGCTAGAGCTTGGTGGGAAATGCCAGTCGACAACTAACAAACATCAACATAGAGTGGGATGAATTTTTAGAACTCTTCAACACCAAATATTTTTCCGAAAGGATTCGTGAGAAGAAGGCAAATGAATTCACCAATTTAAAACAACGAATGATGTCTGTAGCAGAATATGAAGCACAATTTGAAAGACTAGCACAATATGCACCACATTTGGTGAGTACGGAAAAGATGAAGGCAAAGTGATTCTTAGACGGATTTGTTGCCCAGCTAGCTAGCCCAGAGGGGGGGTGAATGGGTTATCAAAATTTCGATCTCTGATTAAAACTTGTTTACTGAAAGGATTGCACAACTTAATAACAAGGTTAGAGTTAGAGCAAATAAGACAACAATCACACAAAAGCACATCCACAAGACACAAGAATTTTATCCTGGTTCGGAACTCCTCTCCACAGGAGACCTACGTCCAGTCCCTGAGCAATACCTCAGGATTTTACTACCAAGGGTACAATCCCCCTTAAGGATCCTTACACCCAGCCTCAACTGGTCTTCCTTCAACCTGAAGGGAAAAACAACCACCCTGGATACCACCAGGTCTTCCTTCGTCCAGAAGGGAACACAACCAAAGAAGAAAAGGTGTGGAACAGGCTTCAGACTTTAGCTTAACCAGCTACACACTGAAGCTATCAAGGCCCGGGAGAGAAGGAGATTTAACAAGATTTTCTCTCCAAGGACTACACAAGCTCTCACAAACAAAAACTCTTTTTGATCACAGAGAGCTAAAAGCTAAGAACAAGGTTGGAGTGGAAGCTTCGCTCTTGTTTTTCTTCTGAAGACTCGAAGAGATGAATTCTTGCTTTTTCAATTCAAGCGTTGTTCACTTTTTTTGACTATCTTTCTTCTCCGTCTTGAGTCTTCTATTTAAACTACTGATTCAAATTCGAACGTTGAAGTGTCCGTTGTCTCTTATCCTAGTGTACGTTAGACTGGTCACTGAGGAAGCTTCTGCTCGTCAGTCTTTTATCCTTTTGTACACGCCAAAGAAATGTCATAGAACTTTGTATCTTGTGTCCAACGTTGTGCAGATGAGTCTTGTCAGATATCTGTAAGCATATCATCAATAAATAGAGGACAGCTAAGACTGCCGTCGATTGTTAGTGAAGATAGAACAGATATTGCAATATATAGCAAAGCTCCTTTCTGTCTAAAAAAGTACGTAGACAGAGTAGCATAGAAATGGAAGATATTGTCTGCATGCATGGGAGATACGATCAGAGAGCATTTAATGCGTAGCAGTCAACATACAAGATATGACTTTGACTTTTCAATGCTATTAAAAAAACATTATACTGATACAGCAAGAAATTCGATAAAAACAATCTCGATGCCTTCATAACTTATGAAATCGTTATGCGATAACAGACAAATCGTTATGACAGAGCATTATCAAATTATAACGATGAAATCGTTATGAGTCAAGTCGTTATGAACGCGTTGTTAAGATCTGTAAAAGAAATCGTTATGACTATCAAGTCGTTACGAGTTTCAAAGAAATCGTTACAAGAAATCTTACAAATCGTTATGAACGAAAGTCGTTGCGAGTTCTAAAGAAATCGTTACGAGATCTAAAGAAATCGTTATGAACGAGAGTCGTTGCGAGTTCTAAAGAAATCGTTACGAGGTCTAAAGAAATCGTTACAGCTAGAGAGTCGTTGCGAGTTCTAAAGAAATCGTTACGAGGTCTAAAGAAATCGTTGCGACTAGAGAGTCGTTGCGAGTTCTAAAGAAATCGTTACGAGGTCTAAAGAAATCGTTGCGACTAGAGAGTCGTTGCGAGTTCTAAAGAAATCGTTACGAGGTCTAAAGAAATCGTTGCGACTAGAGAGTCGTTGTGAGTTCTAAAGAAATCGTTACGAGGTCTAAAGAAATCGTTGCGACTAGAGAGTCGTTGCGAGTTCTAAAGAAATCGTTGCGATATCGATTTGTTTTGAATTGTCGGTCAAAGAGGAGGAAATCTGCTTATCAAAGAAGTCGATACAAAGACTTGGACAGAAATGAGTGATGAGACTTACCTGATTGTCTTGAGCTTTCATTTTTCTTTTATTTCCTGTTCTCAAGGCTCAAGTAATCCATTAGTATTATTTTGTTAATCATCAAAATTAATATATAAATAAATGAAATATTTATTGGGGACAGTTTGGTCATCAATCTCCCCCTTTTGATGACACAAAATATACTAAACATCATGCAAAAAATTTACATGTTTTCAGATTACTTTAGTTTTCTCCCCCATTTTGTCAATAAGCAAAAGATAAGCTGTGAGACAAAGAAGAGAGATCCTTGTATTAAGTATGAGAAGGTAGTACAAGGGAGATAACAAGGAAGCATGCTGTGAGATGACAGCCATGCCTTGATCTCAAGGTCTTCAAACGTCTGTTGGAAAACCCCAGAAGCAACTGAGAAGCTGGGACCCATAGATTGGGGGCTCTTTGAATGTACAAAATCCGTTGCTGATCCAAGAATTCTGTATACTGATCTGGATCCAGGATGAATCTGAAGTAAGTGCTTTTTCCGTAGCTGGCACGATGGAGAAATCTATCCAAGGAGATTGGATAGAAGATCTTCTGATCTAATAGATCCTGCTTCAGAGCATAGAAAGCTGTATATCTAGCTGCCCACTGAACATAAATCTCTTGAATAGGATTTATGGAGTTGAGATCCATGAAGGCTTCTGCTGAGAGAGAGGGCTTATTTTGATTAACCAAGGAACTGTTGATGGCTTCTAATTGAAGGTGGTTCCCTGTAGATGATTGCCCACACGGAGGGTGTAAGCCTTTCACATCAGAAATGAGTGGAGCAAAACCTGAGAGGAGATGCGGCCAGAGTGGTATTCTCTGAAGATAAAACGCAGGAAGGAGGGTAGTCTGCTCTGCTTGGCTGACATTCTACCCATCTGCTTGGCAAACATGTCAAATGCATGGGAGCCTGCATCTGAATCAAATACTAGGGAATGCAACTTTGGCAAAAGGACTGGAGAGTCAATCCGGATATCAGCAAAATTCACTGTTAGGGGAATATTCACTGGACGTTCGGATCTTAACATTACTATAGCTGAATGGAATTGAGAGAACTGGACTTCTGGCAGTTTGTTCAGGAAGCAGAAGTCACTGTACTGCTGGAAGCTTTTGGCAATGCGGATCTCTTTCAAGATGAAAGGACCCCACAAATTTTTATGCTTGAGAAAGAACCACTCAGAGAGAGTGAGAGAATGAGCTCCATGCGAAATAGATTCGGCCCTGGCAGTCAGGAACTTGTTGTATTGAGCTTTGTTGCCCTTGACATTTGCCCACTGATCTTCAGTCTTGAACTCAGTCCCCTCAAAGATTTTGGATTTATGAAAGTGGGATAACTGGGTAAGAGGAAGAACAATATTTAGGTGCTCAGTAAGGTTAAGGAAGGGAATACCATAAATGGTGGAGAGGATGCACTTTTGAAGGTATTCCTTATAAAGGAATCTTTTCTGAGGTTCAAGGGTAAGAGAGTACCAAAGAGGTGGAAATAAGGAGGAGGAGATGGAAACAGAGGATGATTGTTTCCTCTTTTTCTTGGCAGGACTGGGGGGATCAGTCCTGTGAATATGAGTGGCAGTGAAAAGAATGGTGGAAAGAGTATTTCGCTCAAAGTCATCCGGCAAATTTATGTCAAAGACACCAAGTAGAGGAGGTGTTTCTGAAATTAAAGTAACAGAGGAGGAGGAGTAGGAGGATAGAAAAGGTGTTTTGGATTGAAGGATGAAGTGGGTTGAATTGGAGTGGTTTGAGATTGAGGTGATGAGGGTAAGAAGGATGATGGGGCTGAAGTGTGAGAAGGAGTAGGAGAGAAGTTAGGTTGAGATAAAATGATAGAGGATGATGGTAGGGTGCGAGGTACTGGGTGTTTTATAGTTGGTGGAGCAGGAGGGGCTGTGAGAGGAGAGGTAGGTGAGGACTAAATTGGAGTTGCAAGATTTGAAGTGTCAGGGGCCGAAGTAGCTGACATGGACTCTTTCCCTTTGGCTTCTCTGACAACTGAAGAGGGTCCTGATGACCCTGAAGCTTGCCCTGATGGCCCTAGTGGCCCTGATGCTTGAACTGGTAGCCCTGATGGCCGAGAGACTTCTGCTGGAGGCCCTGGTGGCCTAGGAACTTCAGCTGGACTGCTCTGAGTGGGTGCAGGAGGGACACCACTAGACCTTGAAAGATTAGCCAGCAAATTCTTCATATCGGACATCTCTTTATTGAACCACCTCATTGCATTTCGAATTGAGGATAGATCAGAGGAGGTTGAGGCTTGATTAGAGATAATGCCCTGAACACTTGTCTGAACAGATGACAAGATCTCCTTGAGCTTTCAACAATGCCATAATAGGCTTCAGATTGACTTTTCTGTGACTCTTTCTTGGCCTTTTGTGAGCCACTCTCTTTTGCTTCCCTTGCTGAATGACAGGCTCCTCAAGATTGATATTGCTTGCACTTGGGCCTTCACTAATAGGAATACTGGCAGGAGGTGGAATTTCCTCAATGCCTACTTGCTCCCCCTGAATAGGAGCGGGGAGTTCAACACTTTCTTGCTCCCCCTGAGCAGGAGCTTCTTCCAAGACAACTTTCTCCAAGTGGCCTTCTGCCACGGATTCAGACACTTCAGGTTCACTCTACTTTGCTCCCCTTGGCTAGGAGCTTCTTCCATGACCACATCTGGTTGAGTACCTGCTTGTACCTCAACATTAGCAATTGAATCTGGAATTTCTGTATGGCCTGGTGCCATAGCTTCTTCTTCAACACATCCCACCTTTAGAAGTAGCTGAGGTGGAGGGAATGGAATCCAATACCTCTCTTAAGATTGAGGCGACTAAGGTGGTGGGCATGGAGTCTGCCACACCAGCTGCACCTACTTTCATCTGAACTTCTGGAGAATGAGAGATAATCTCCACAATAGGTGAGACTGAAACTTCTGCCTGGCTGGACACAACTGGAACTGCTGCTGCTTGAACAACTGCTGCTGCTGCTTCTACTTCTTCTTCTGCTGCTGCTGCTTGCTCTGCTACTGCTGCTTGCTCTGCTGCTGCTGCTTCTTCTTGAACTTCTGGAATATCCCCAATAACTGCTTCTCCTTCAGCCACAGAGGACTTTGACCAAATTCCATCTACCACTGAGAATCCACTTTTCTTCAGATTTCTGGATCTTATTGACTGGCCCATCTTTTCAGCTACTACACCTGACATATCTACTCCAAAGTGCTTGAAAATCTTGGTCAGTAGATGAGCATAAGGCAAGGAAACATTTAGCTTGCTCTTTGTTTCCAGATTTGAGTGCTGGCAAATTTCATTCTCTCAATCATAACTGCGGCCAGATTTACCTCCTTGTTCTGGATTACCCAGAACATCAAGTCTGAGTCTGCCCTAGTGCATGAAGAAAAGGTAGCACTCCGAGGAACTATGATTTGGCAGACAATGAAGTGGAGCAACCGATTAAAAGCTGACATCTGATTTATATCCAATTTTCCATCCTTCAACTTAAACCCTGGACCAATAATGTCAAGACCCTTAGCTTCATCATTTACTGAGTCCACACCACTAAAGCCTGATGTCTTCACTCCAAACAACTCATGCAATAGATCATAATCTATCTTGATCTGAGTGCCCTTCACTGTGGAGACAAGGGACCCATCTGCCTCTGACTTCAAACAAATGAAGAAGGCTTTTACAAGATCGGGTAGCTTACCTCGTTGAAAGTAACAACATCCATCCACTGCATTCTTCTCAAGGCTTCGACTAAACTGGACATGCCACTCTTCTCAAGATTCTGAACATCCACTGCCTTATTCCGCAAATCTTCGACTTCACAAACGTAAACCTCTCTTGCTCCTTTGGGGACAAATACTCAGCACTGTACCCCTACGCTTCCGGAGATCATTGGAGCGGCCATGGGTTAGAGGAGAAGGAGATTCTGGTGAAGGGAAATGACGGAAGAGGTGGAAGCTTTCGAAGGGATTCTTCGCGGGAAGAGGAGAAAGCTTCGAAAGTTGCAGAGAGTCGTTCCCAAAATCGTTAGGGCATCGGCTTTGGGTGAACGGATAGAGGATAAAAGGGTAAAGGTAGAAGACGAGTCGTTCTCAGAATGATTTGAATAATTTATTACTATTTTATCGAAAAGTGAAGCGCCAGAGGCAGTAAAGCCAGAAAACGACAAAATCGTTTGACGGGTCAAACAGCCTTTACTACGATAGCGGTCAAGGAATGTAGACAAACTGAATTTTGCTCATTGTTAAAGAAGGAAAATTTCATTTCTATCTGAAAAAAAAAATTTATGCCAATAAAATTACAGAGATCTTTTCACACATTGCACATCCCTAATTCCCTTCTAAGAGATGTGAATCTCTCTTCAGGTAGGGCTTTTGTGAAGATGTCTGCTAATTGACCATTTGTATCTATGAAAGAAATTTCTAAATTACCACTAGCTACGTGGTCTCGAATAAAATGATATCTTACCTCAATGTGCTTAGTCCTTGAGTGCTGAACTGGATTTTTGGTGAGGTTGATGGCACTTGTATTATCACACAATAGTGGAATTGATTTGATGTGAATTCCGAAATCCTCAAGTTGTTGCTTTATCCAAAGAAGTTGTGTACAGCAACTTCCAGCAGCAACATATTCTGCCTCAGCTGTTGATAAAGCTACTGAATTTTGTTTCTTGGATGACCATGATATTAAACATCCTGCAAGAAACTGACAAGAACCACTGGTGCTTTTTCTATCTACTTTGCATCCAGCATAATCAGCATCTGAATATCCTACTAATTCTATTTACAAGATCTAGGATACCAGAGACCTAAATCATGAGTTCTAGCCAGATATCTAAATATTCTTTTTACTGAAATTAAATGAGACTCTCTAGGGTCTGCCTGATATCTAGCACACATGCATACACTAAACAAAAATCTGGTCTGCTTGCAGTTAAGTAAAGTAATGATCCTATCATACCTCGATAATTCTTTTGATCTACCTTTTTACTTTTTGATCACTGTCCATTCTGATTGATGTGCTCATTGGAGTTGATAATGGCTTTGCACCTTCAAATCCAAATTTCTTTAACAGCTCTTTAGTGTACTTGGCTTGACAGATATGAGTGCCATCCTTCCCTTGCTTAATTTGCAATCCAAGGAAGTAGCTTAGCTCCCCCATCAAGCTCATTTCGAATTCTCCCTGCATAAGCTTTTCAAAGTACTTGCAAAGAGATTCATCAGTAGATCCAAAAATGATATCATCTACATATATTTGCACAAGAAGTATATTTTTAACCTTAGATTTTATAAATAATGTACTATCTACTTTACCTCTAGTGAAACCATGATCTAATAAGAAAGTACTGAGCCTCTCATACCAGGCTCTAGGTGCTTGCTTTAATCCATATAAAGCCTTATGAAGTTTAAATACATGATTTGGAAATTCGGTATCATCAAAGCCTGGAGGTTGTTCAACATAAACTTCCTCCTTGATAAAACCATTTAAAAAGGCTGATTTGACATCTATTTGAAATAGTTTTAAATCAAATGCAGATGCATAAGCAAGTAAAATCCTAATAGCCTCAAGTCTAGCTACAGGTGCATAGGTTTCATCGAAATCTATGCCTTCCTCTGAGAGTAGCCTTGAGCTACCAATCTGGCCTTGTTCCTTAAGATTATTCCAGACTCATCCAGTTTATTTCTGAACACCCACTTGGTGCCAATAACTGAATGATTGGATGGTCTAGGAACAAGTGACCATACTTGGTTTCTCTTGAACTGATTTAGTTCATCTTGCATGGCTAATATCCAAGATTCATCAGATAAAGCTTCATTGACTGTCTTAGGCTCTATTTGAGAAACAAAGGCTAAATAATCACAAGGAATTACATTACCTCTTGTTCTTACCCTACAAATGGATCACCAATAATGTTTTCAGGAGGGTGATCTTTCTGATGTCTCCATTCTTTTGGAAGATTTTCATGTTGAATTTCAGTTTGCTGCAGTTCTTCCAGAGGAGGATCATCCTTGTCCTTAATTGAGGTATTCTTTAATTTTTCAGACAAGTCATCTGCATCATCAATGTCACTAATTTCTTCCTTTTTCAAGGAAGGGTTAGATTCATCAAAAATAACATGTACAGATTGTTCAATTAATAAGGAACGTTTATTGAAAACTCTATAGCCTTTGGGTTTAGAAGAGTACCCCATAAAGATGTCTTCATCTGATTTGGCATCCAACTTACCAATGTCCCTTTTTCTATTGTTGTGGATGAAGCAAGGACATCCAAATATTCTGAAATGGCTGATCTTTGGCTTTTTTCCTTTGTAGAGTTCATAAGCAGTCTTCTTCAGAATTGGCATGATCATCACTCTATTAATGATATAACATGCAGTGTTGATAGCTTCGGCCCAGAAGTATCTTGGCAAATCATATTCTGACAACATGGTTCTTGCCATATCCAAAAGAGTTCTATTTTCCTCTCAGCAATTCCATTCTGTTGAGGTGTCCTTGGAGCTGAGAAGTTGTGCTCAATTCCTTGATCATCACAGAACTTTATAAACTTTTCATTCTGAAACTCACCACCATGATCTGATCGGATAGAGACAATTGTGAATTTCTGATCTTTCTGAACTTCTTACTGAAGCTGACAAAATTATCAAATGTGTCATCTTTGTGCTCTAAAAAGGATACCCAAGTGAATCTTGAATAATCATCAACTATTACAAATCCAAAATTCTTTCCTCCCAAACTGGTAGTCCTCATTGGCCCAATAGATCCATGTGAAGTAGTTCTAAGGGCTTTGAGGTGGTTACTACAGTCTTTGATTTGAAGGAGCTCTTGTTGTGCTTTCCTCTTGCACAAGGTTTGCAAATACTGTCCAAGCTAGAATTGACCTTTGGCAATCCTTCAACTAGCTTCCTTTTTCTAAGCTTATTCAAACCGTCCAAGCTGCAGTGGCCCAATCTTCTGTGCCACAGCTCTGTTGATTGATCTTTATTAGCTGCCAACCACATCTTGATCCTTGAGTTCTTCTAGATAGAGTACATACAGATTTCTTTCTCTATAGGCTTCAAAAATGACTGCTCCATCCTTTAATATACTGCACTTTGATTCTTGCTGAATCTGATGACCTTTGTCACACAACTGGCTGATGCTTATGAGATTATGCTTTAACCCTTTGACCAGCATCACATCTTCAATCACTGATTTTCCTTTGATGTTCACGGATCCACTTCCTATTACAACTCCTTTTCCATTATCTCCATATGTGACTGTACCTTCTTCAGCTTGGAGATCAACAAAAAACTTCTTGTTGCCTGACATGTGCCTCGAGCATCCACTGTCCAAATACCATTTGGATGCTCTTACTTTCCCTGAAATTAAAACACTAAATTTTAGGTACCCAAGTTCTTTTGGGTCCTGATGGGTTAGTATCATTGTCTTTTCCTTTAATTATCCATTTTTTGTTCTTGTTAGGACAGGTTTCTTTGTTATGTCCAAGTCTATTACAGTGAGTACAGCAGGTTATTCTAGTTACTGTTTCAATTGGGGTGTGTTTAAATTTTTTATGTTCTTTATTCTTTTCAGATATAAATTTAGGAGTTGGATAAGTTTTCGGAAAGACTTTTGTTTCTTCATTTTCTGAGGGAGTATATCCAAAACCATATTTCTTTCTAGTTGATCTTTTAGCTCCATTCATCATTAGAAGAGGTTTATTGTTTGTGAACTTGTTTATTGTGCTTGTTAAATGTTCATTTTCTTTATTTAATCTTTCTATTTCTGTTTTAAGTCCACTTAAGTCTTCTTGTTTTCTAAATGATTTATTTTCTTATTTTTCTCTTTTAAATCTTCACACAATAATTCATTTCTCCTTTTCTGTTCAGTTAATTGTTTTTCAAGTTCTTCATTTTCTGTTTTTAGGTCTGAGTTTGTATTTTCTAAACAGACTAATTTTCTTACTATTTTTAAGTAATTTAGATACTTCTTTATATTTTTCATAGAGTTCATTAAAAGTACTTTCTAGGTTATCGGAATCTGACTCATTGCATGAATCAAAAGAAGAGTCAGAAGTTACCTTATCTTCGGTGTTGGCCATGAGGGCCAAGTTTGCTTCTTCTCCTTCACTGCTCGAGCTTGACTCACTATCTGAGTCACTGCTATTTTCCCAAGCAGCTGCCATTGCTTTCTTTTTGTACTTCTTAAATCTTCTGAAGTTGTCCTTCTTCTTGTGATCATTCTTCTTGATCATGGGACAATCTGCCTTGATGTGTCCAGGCTTCTTGCATTCATAACAGATCACTTCTCCTTTCTTTTGATCCTTTACTTCTGGTTTTCTGAAGTCTTTGTTTTTCTTAAAAAAATTTTCTTGACTGATACTTCTTTTTTTTTGCTAGAATCCTTTGAAGTCTTCGAGACAGCATGGCTTCTTCATCATCACTGTCTTTACTACTCTCACTATTATCCAAAGATTCTTCTGAGTTGTCTTCACTTGCTTTGAGAGCATTTGATTGTTTCCTTCTGCTGGAGGATTCTCCTAATCTCTCCATGTTTATCTCGTGAGCCATGAGAGATCCTATTAGCTTTTCCAATGACATTAATTTTAAATCATTGGCTTCTTCAATAGCTGTTACCTTTGGAGTCCATGAAGATGGTA
Organism: Colocasia esculenta; assembly: GCA_014218235.1. Lineage (NCBI taxonomy): Eukaryota > Viridiplantae > Streptophyta > Magnoliopsida > Alismatales > Araceae > Colocasia > Colocasia esculenta. Next base: position 80,553,229 of record CM024759.1, read on the forward strand.
GAGATCTGAGGACTTTTCTAACCATATCTGGTACATTATAAACCTTTCCCAAACCAGCTAATCCATTTGTAATGTCTGTGAATCTGCTGAACATCTGAGTTATTGATTCACCTGACTGCATCTGGAATCTTTCATATTGAGCTACTAGAATATCTATTCTTGTCTCTTTTACTTTGTCTGTCCCTTCATAGGTAATTCTGAGCTTTTCCCACATCTCCATTGCGGATTTGCAGGCTGAGACTCTATTGAATTCTTTCTTGCTTAGGGCACAGCATAATATGCTCTTGGCTTTGCAGTTTAAGATATTCTTTTTCTGTCATCATCTGTCCACTGAGCCTTAGCGTTTGTGACCAAAAGATCACCTTCTTCTACAATGGACCAAATTGTGTAATCATGACCTTGTAGAAAATATTCCATTCTAGTCTTCCAGTAGGTGTAGTCTTCTCCATCGAACAAGGGAGGCCTGTTGACTGACTGACCTTCGAAGTTGCTTTGGGTTGCCATTGATCTTTGCTCTTCAGATCGTTGGATCTTCTTCTTTGTCGAAGAGACGGGCTCTGATACCACTTGTTGCCCAGCTAGCTAGCCCAGAGGGGGGGTGAATGGGTTATCAAAATTTCGATCTCTGATTAAAACCTGTTTACTGAAAGGATTGCACAACTTAATAACAAGGTTAGAGTTAGAGCAAATAAGACACAATCACACAAAAGCACATCCACAAGACACAAGAATTTTATCCTGGTTCGGAACTCCTCTCCACAGGAGACCTACGTCCAGTCCCTGAGCAATACCTCAGGATTTTACTACCAAGGGTACAATCCCCCTTAAGGATCCTTACACCCAGCCTCAACTGGTCTTCCTTCAACCTGAAGGGAAAAACAACCACCCTGGATACCACCAGGTCTTCCTTCGTCCAGAAGGGAACACAACCAAAGAAGAAAAGGTGTGGAAACAGGCTTCAGACTTTAGCTTAACCAGCTACACACTGAAGCTATCAAGGCCCGGGAGAGAAGGAGATTTAACAAGATTTTCTCTCCAAGGACTACACAAGCTCTCACAAACAAAAAAACTCTTTTTGATCACAGAGAGCTAAAAGCTAAGAACAAGGTTGGAGTGGAAGCTTCGCTCTTGTTTTTCTTCTGAAGACTCGAAGAGATGAATTTCTTGCTTTTTCAATTCAAGCGTTGTTCACTTTTTTTTTGACTATCTTTCTTATCCGTCTTGAGTCTTCTATTTAAACTACTGATTCAAATTCGAACGTTGAAGTGTCCGTTGTCTCTTACTGGTGTACGTTAGACTGGTCACTGAGGAAGCTTCTGCTCGTCAGTCTTTTATCCTTTTGTACACGCCAAAGAAATGTCATAGAACTTTGTATCTTGTGTCCAACGTTGTGCAGATGAGTCTTGTCAGATATCTGTAAGCATATCATCAATAAATAGAGGACAGCTAAGACTGCCGTCGATTGTTAGTGAAGATAGAACAGATATTGCAATATATAGCAAAGCTCCTTTCTGTCTAAAAAAGTACGTAGACAGAGTAGCATAGAAATGGAAGATATTGTCTGCATGCATGGGAGATACGATCAGAGAGCATTTAATGCGTAGCAGTCAACATACAAGATATGACTTTGACTTTTCAACGCTATTAAAAAAACATTATACTGATACAGCAAGAAATTCGATAAAAACAATCTCGATGCCTTCATAACTTATGAAATCGTTATGCGATAACAGACAAATCGTTATGACAGAGCATTATCAAATTATAACGATGAAATCGTTATGAGTCAAGTCGTTATGAACGCGTTGTTAAGATCTGTAAAAGAAATCGTTATGACTATCAAGTCGTTACGAGTTTCAAAGAAATCGTTACAAGAAATCTTAACAAATCGTTATGAACGAAAGTCGTTGCGAGTTCTAAAAGAAATCGTTACGAGATCTAAAGAAATCGTTATGAACGAGAGTCGTTGAGAGTTCTAAAGAAATCGTTACGAGGTCTAAAGAAATCGTTACGGCTAGAGAGTCGTTGCGAGTTCTAAAGAAATCGTTACGAGGTCTAAAGAAATCGTTGCGACTAGAGAGTCGTTGCGAGTTCTAAAGAAATCGTTACGAGGTCTAAAGAAATCGTTGCGACTAGAGAGTCGTTGCGAGTTCTAAAGAAATCGTTACGAGGTCTAAAGAAATCGTTGCGACTAGAGAGTCGTTGCGAGTTCTAAAGAAATCGTTGCGATATCGATTTGTTTTGAATTGTCGGTCAAAGAGGAAATCGTTCTGCTTATCAAAGAAGTCGATACAAAGACTTGGACAGAAATGAGTGATGAGACTTACCTGATTGTCTTGAGCTTTCATTTTTCTTTTATTCCTGTTCTCAAGGCTCAAGTAATCCATTAGTATTATTTTGTTAATCATCAAAATTAATATATAAATAAATGAAATATTTATTATGGGGACAGTTTGGTCATCAGGATTGAGACCTGTGTTTTGGGAAAAGTTGGCTCCGCTAGACCTTGTAGGATATTCGGACATGGTATCGAGAGCTCAAATAGTGGAGGACACCATGGGACTTCTTGAAAAGATCCATAAGAAGAAAGCGTTGAAAAGGGAACGTGATATCCATTCCAATGATAATAAAGGAAGAAATATAGTAGATAGCAAGAGAATGAAAGGGGAAGCAAAGCGGAAAGAATTCTATAAATTTTGTAAGAAGCCAGGGCATCAGATTGAAAACTGTTGGAAGAAACTGGGCAGATGTTTGCATTGTGGAAGTCAACAACATCGAGTCATCGATTGCCCGACAAAGGAGAACCAAACTCCACACCAAAGATAAAGGTAGACAAGGTACCATCACTAAACCTATAGTTTGAAGTTCATATTATTTTCTCGACAGCAAAACCCTAATTAGGGGAGATGATGGAATGAGATATTCAGAATAGAATTGGTAGTCATATAATATCATATGAATTTGGAGACCAAATTCTATTTAAGTGGGGGAGGATGTAGTACTTCGGAAAATCTATTAATTAAAAATTATAGATAAATAGAAAATTTATCTATTAATAAATTCAATTAATTAAAATGGTACGCATCATTATTGCATGCGTATACACCCCTATAAAAATTTTGTAAAAATAATAGTCATACTTTAAATAATGTTCTCTAATGACCCATCATGAAACTTGGGCGTAGAAAAATCATTTGGACTTAGTTTAAGAATTTATGCGACTTATTAGCATAATTAAGGAATAAGTCGAAGAATCTATTATTTTATGATCCAAAGTGGATTATAAATTAAAATAAATATATGAGTAGACTTTAAATAATATGGGATGATAGCCCATTATGATATTTGGACCAATGGACAATCTTGGCCCATAAATAAATTCTTTAATGAAAATGAAAAATAAAAACTCATTAAGTAAAGTAAATACATGGGTTGTTCAATTAAGCTCACATGAGTTATGGGGGCAAGCGTAATTGCCCAAATGATGAATATTAGAAATATTGGCATGAATAATATTAATCAATTAAAAATATGAAATTACTTGAATAAGTGTGATAAATAGATTTACATAAGGATAAAGGGTGAATAATTGGAATTAAATCAATACCCATTAAGTCAAATTAGTAATGGGTTTTACTAATGGTCCTAACATAAAGTTTTGGGCCCAATTATGAAGAGTCCACCATGAGATGAGAGTTAAATAAGTGAAATTCATACCTAAAATATTAATAAATAGAAAAGGGTTAAGATAATGAGTATTTTAACTCTTAATCATCTTAAAAAGAGTCCTAACCTAGTCTAACCCAATATGACTCCATCCTAATCTAAAATTGGGATTTAGATAAGAGACAATTGTGTTAAATATAAGAGACTCAAATTAAATAGGAAAATTCGTAACTATATTATCTCTTAATTAAAAAGGGGTCATTAAAGCACTAATATGACTCATATATATCTTAATAAGAGTCCTAATCCTATCCTAAACTATTACCCACGAAATTAGACCTCTCCCTTACCCAATTAGATAGATATAGCAAGAAAAATATGTGATAATTATGGAAATTCGTAATTAAATGAGGATGAAAGAGTTTTAGGTGATTTAGAACTCTACAAGCCATCAAAACACCCCCCATTTGACCCTAGCACCCCACAATTTCGTGCTAAGACTTTTGGAGAGGAAGAGGAGAAGATTTGGACCAAGGAGCAAGGAAGGAGAAGGCTTGGAGCAAGAAGGGTTTTCATAATTTCGTCATCCAAACTAGGGCTTTCTTACTTCACGAAAAAGGTAGGCAATCTCTCAAGGTAAAATAGTGAAATAATTACCCTAGGTAGCCTTCATGTACCTCTTCAAAAGCCCTATAGTTTCGTGGTATTTCGTCCACCCATTTGGGCGAATTTAATTCATGAATTCTTGCTATTACCATGAACTGAGATCTTGTGTTTTCTATAATCCCCAATGTGTACTTGCTCTCATGCCTTAATAAAATTCTCAGATATACTACATCTTATTATCTTTCAAACGCCCTTGGTCTTGCTTGATTTCGATCTTCCATGAGGGAGAATTAAATCTTTGAATATCTATCAGACCTGTGCACTTGACCCTCCTTGTTTCCTTTTTAACCTCGTGCAAACTTGACATCATTCCATGATAAAATTATCATAAATACTACTACATGTTAGCATTCAAATGCCACTAGTTTCATAATTTTTCATCATGTATACAACTCTAATTAATTCACTGAACCCTAACTGCGCCTGTTTACATCATTGAAAAGTAACCTGATCAATGCATATTTAAACCTTGTCTATTTTCAAATTAATCGTGCATGTTGATAGATATACATGTCTACTTTCGTTTAAAACTAGTTTCGTGCTTTTTGTATCACCGTGCGATTTTATACTGATTTTAGAATGACCCTGTGTCAAGAGAGGTCCACCCAGAGAAAAATAGAAAAAAGGCCGGACATCCCTGTTATCGCGGCAGCGCGACCCGTCGCGATACGGGGAGGTCGCGGCCGGCTAAGGCGACGCGTTCATAACGCGGCTGCCTGTACCGCCATGTTCTCAACCCCGAACCGGGCTAGACCAGGCCGGTTCGCCCGTCGCGCCAGGCCGCCCCGTCGCGACAGAACTCCCGCCGCGTTAGCAGTTTGACGCGCCCATGCACCCCATCGCGACGTTATCGCGACGGGCACCCTCGTCGCGTTCTTGAAATTTCGGCCAGAACCTTTAATTGCTCTTATATCCCTGCTTTAAATGCCATCTAATCCTTGTACAAGTTAAACCATGTACTGTTAAGCTTAATGAATGACCTGAATAATTTTATTTGATAATATTTAAATGATTCTTATTAATTTAAAAGCCGTGAGCACAATTTTATCTATTCTCATGATTTCTTTACACTTGTACACTAAACATTGTTTATTGCCATTTGACCCTATTAAATTGCTCAATAATATATCTGGTATTTAAGTGAAATTAATTACCTAATTTCCCTATTATTTAAATGACACATGTCTTCGTTTTATTCGCGTGATTTGTACACCGTTATCGCGTCCCTCTGCCTTCGAGCACTCGAGGCAAGACGGACAACGTTTCGTTACACACTTTCTCTTGACTTGGACCACCTCTCCATCGGGAATACTCTCGACTGGACCAGGGACTCCTTGTCAAGGCCTCCGTAAGTCTTCTTGGCTTTGGCGCACGTCCATTGCCGACAAGCTGGTTGTATCTTTAAATCCCGTTACACTCTTAGGGATCAGTACGATCCAAACGGCCTTAGTGAGATCTCTCTTATCTTGTGATCACGCCGGACCATCTGGCTCGTGTACGCGGCACGGCTAATGGGCGGATGTGAGTTCTACCAGACTGCCGGTACCCGACCTGGTGCTGTGCAACCGTTACTATCATGGTTTATCATTGTTTTGCAATTATGCCTCTATCTCATCTACTATCCTTGTACTCTCATCTGTTCACGTTCACTCTACTATCTCGTCTATTCATCTAGTACTGTCTTGAAACTCTTGAGCTGTTGTGGCTCCCATTGCTTGTACTATACATGACTGTCTAGCGCCATAATATGGGTCTGGTGACCTACTAACTTTAATGCTAAGTGTGCAGGGCACGGAGAGTGTCCGAGGGGCTCCAATCTAGTCCTGGGGGCAGAGAGCCACCCGAAAATACCTGCAGGGGCTATTGACGGTGTTATGCATTACACCGGTTCTGACTATCTCGACATTGGCTAGACATCTAATTGTTTTACTATTAGTCTGAGGAGTTCAGACATATTGTGCCAGTTCTGTGCTATTAGTGTGCTAGCATTGACTGATTAACATTAGTCTGAGGAGTTCAGACGAAATGTACTATCGTTAAACGGCTACTGTCCCAAAGTGACTATTGTCGTACTCGACTAGTGCACCGTTGTGCAATCATACACGTTATCTCATTACATGCTATCTCTTTACGAGCTATCTCGTTACACGCCACCTTGATACAAGCGATCCTATTACATGTCATTTTGATACATGCTATCTTGTTATACACTATCTTGTTACACGCTATCTCGTTATGTTGTCATCCTAATTTTACAATACTCTTGCGAAATGTAATATCGTTCACTTGTTATCTTGCACTATTAGTCTCTTGACTATACTTGATCGTTCTCTCTAGTTAACCTGCGTTACAAGACATTAATCACTTAAAGCATGCTTGTCTACACGAGATATTAAGTCCTACTGAGCGTTATCGCTCACCCTTCGTTATTTGTTATTGTGTTTTCAGGTAAGTCAAGTGATGACCTTACACACAACAATGGGATTGGACTGGAGTGATGAGCGTCCTGAAATCATAGCGATGGAATGTCCTTAGTACCTTAGAGTCTAGTTAGATATTTACTTTAGATTTCTTTTCCAATGCAATAATGTCATTGAGCCCTATGTTTTGGCTCTGAATTAGTGGTTGTAATAGTTTAGATGAATTATCAATAAAATGATGAGTTTTAATGCAATTATTGTTCATTAGTTGCTCTGATATTTGCGAATGTATGCACAATTTACATTACCATACTCGTTGTTCATGCCTCCCCGATTTATTCCGCTGCTAAATTGGCGGGGCATGACAGTAGAGGTCGTGTTGTAGGACCTTCCACTTGTTGTATTGTACCCTTTTGAGGGTATCCTTCCGGAGTGTTTGTGGTTTAGGGTATAATGGACTAGCTCTTTGTTGGCAATCCTTTTACCCTCATGTCTGAGGTTTGCCTGTGGCCTAGGCATTGTTGTTGTTGTTGTGGTCTGGTGTCTCTGTACCAGCCCTCTTGGTTTCTTTAGTTTCTGTAGATTGTGTTAGATAGTGGGTTTTATTTAATTACAGTTTCATTATGTCTAATGCGACTATGTTGTGGTTTGGCCATCGGTGTTGCCTAGACCCTTTGTTGTTAAGGTCTCTTCAGTTTCCAATTTTGTTTTGGGAGGTCCCTACTAAGCCAGTGACTTGTTGAGGCTCACTCCCCTACAGCCCTTTTCAGGTGTTAGCCGTGTGTTGGCTCGCAGTGGCATTGTGGCAGACTTGTAATACCAGTAGTTGAGTCGTAGTAGTTGTTGTGTGAACTTGTGCTCCCTTGGGGTATGCCCCAGGTTGTTGTACTTTTCTCTTAGACATGTAATTATGTATTGGGACAATGTAAAGTGTTGTGAATAAATATGAGATCATGTGCTTCCTTGTGTCTTATATTCTTGTGCTTGTCTTTTATATTCTTATTGGACACTTGTGCGAGTTATCCTTGACGAGACTTCAGTTTGTTCGTGGGAGGCGGGTCTAGATATGGAGCCTTATTAGGCATAAATATCTAGGGCCATTACAGTTGGTATCAGAGCATGGTCCAGTTAGAATATGAAAAGACATTATGGTTACAATGTCCCAAGACATGGTTTCATGTCCACTACTGGTAGTAAGTCTGTGGTTTTGTGTGATTGTAGTGTGGTTTTCACGTGAGTTTTGGCATGGGTATTGTGTGCATGTGTTTGTCAGCTTGGCAATTCTTAGTGGTGGTAGAGAGATGGTGTGGTTGGTAATGGCATAGTTTGTTGAGTTATGCTAGAAAGTTGGTTTATTACAGAAAAGTATGATTGTGTAGAAGTTTTCAGTTATGGAAAATTGAGGGAAATGGTAAGTTCAGTTATGATAGTCAGTAAAGATAGAATTATGTTTTGAGAAGGATATGATTTAGTGTGATGAAGGTATTCTAGCAAGGTAGAGAATCAGTAGAGGCAAGTATAAGGTAATGGTTGAGAATATGTGTAAGAGGCAATTATTGCAGAGGTAGTTGTATAATAAAGTTACAGCGGGAACAATGCTGCAATGTAGAGTAGTGTGTATTAGTGATTATTAGATGTAAAGATTGCGATTGAGAAATTTAGCAGAGATAATTGATATGTTTGAGATTGTGTTAGTAAGTGCTAAGAAGTAGTTAAGATGATAATGTGATTAGTGATATGAAAGGTTTGGAATAATTAAGTGAGGCAGATCAGCTTCAGATGAGGTATTAGTAAACAGAGGAGCAGTGATATGGGGCAGTAGAGTTAAACGTGCTTTGTGATCAGAAATGGTTATAGTAGTAGAGGTGAGCTGTTGGGTACAGAGAGAGTAGAGGAAGATCAATAATCAATTAAGTTTTCTGAGAATTTCGAAGTAAAGATATTCAATTGGCAAGTGGCAGTTTGTGAAGATTCAACAGAAGGATTTGTTAAAGATTGCAGTGTTAAAAATAAGATTAGAAATGTTTAGCAGTTGTGTACTGTAAAAAAAAGAGGCGAGTTAGTTGAGAAGCTGATAAGGGAATGTCAGGTTGAGCAGAACATAAAGGTAGATTGTGGAAGAATTAAAGTAAATGTTTGAGTGAAAAAAGATATTAATGAGTAAGTTTTAATAGGGGTACTTAAGAATAAAATAGTTATTGCAAAGCAATTGGAAAAGTAGATGCTAAGATTGTAAAGCAGCAGTGTGAAACAGAGGAATCAGGCAAGGTAAGTTATTGTGTTTAAGGAAAGGGGTATTTAGATTTTGGTTCTGGTAGTATTTCAGTGAAAAGTAATCGTGTGTTAAGAAAAGTTACAGAGTAAGTGGTACGGTGAGAATAGTTAGATGATGGAATAATTAAAGGGAAGCCTTCTGCAGAGATGATATTATATTTGATATAGTTACCAGTAAAGTTAAAGAGTAGTGTTATTGGTTAAAGAAAGAAAGAATGTGGCAGATTATAGAATGATAATAATCAGATGATTCAAGAAATGTGTAGTAAGAATTTATGAGGCAAGGTACAGTAAATGATTTAGACGAACATAGGAGTTTTGTTATAAAGGTATTCCCAGAGTTTGATGCAAAGGCCACAACAGATCAGTTAAAGAATAGGGAACAAATTAAAGTTGGTAGAATAGAACAGAAAGAGCAAGAAATATATGGAAAGGAAAAGTGTGATCAGTTAAGTGGTGAATAATTTTGGGTCAGATGGCACCTAATTGAGAAAGAGTTTAGTAAAGTTGAAGGCAAAGTATGTGCAGAGTTAGTTGAGTAGTTTTATTTCCCCGATAAGAGAGTGCAGTGTCACAGCAATAAGAATGGATATTTTGAAGGGTTATGGATTTGATTTGTTAAATCAGTGAGAAAATATTATTTGAAGTAAAGAAAATATGTAATGAGAAAAGCCTATCAATAGCAGTATGGCAAGACTTAGAATTTAGTGTGGCACAGATAGAATTGAAGCATTAAAGAGAGCAGCTCAGGAATTCAAGTGTTTTCTTTCTGTGGTAATTACTAGGGTAAGATGGTTTGATAAGTATGTATAGTCAGCTCAGTTAGAGTCAGAGTGGTAGTAGGAATAAAGAGAATCAAAGGTAATAGTGAAGGCAGGATTTATGGAACAAATTGGCAAGTATCTGATGTAATCAAAGTAGCGCAGTGGAAGCATAGCAGATTCAAGACTCTTAGGTCATCAAAAGTTTAATTGTTTGAAGAAAGAATTTGAGGTTTATGCAAAGCTAATTAAATAGGCAATGGTTCTTAGTAAGATATGAGTTTAAAGCAGCATGAGTAGAATGATATAAAGAGGCAGGAAATTTAAATGTGGTATTTTGATTTTATTCAAGGAACTAGTAATTGAGAATACGGGTAAAGGTAAGACAGAGTAACAATTGGCAATAATACGTCGATAATGGAATACCACCAAGAAATCAGACATTTGAAGATGGTTTAATATGGTAGAGTAACTAAGTGTGGCAGTTTATGGTAAAGAGTTTTAAACAAGAGAAGCGGTACAGAAATAAATGTTGCAAACACCGCCGGGAAAATGTGGAAGCAGGTTGAGTCCAAGGAGATAAAGCGCAACAGCAAGGTAGGATTGTCTACAGTTGAAAGATAAAGAAAGTCAAATTGGCAATTAAGCAAAGCAATTCTGAAATGAATTAAAGAGAAAGCAAAGCAGAACCGGTACAGAAATGAGCAGATTAAGTTAGTGAGTGTAGAATGGTTTGAAAAGCAAGTGTAGAGAAAGTGTATCCTACTTGTTCTATTATGTATATGGTTTAAATCCTTTTTAGGTGATAGTCCGGCTTATCGTGGTTCATTTCTGAATCTCGAGGACGGCATTCTTCAGGTGATAATAATGTAACGGTATGATTTTTCGGATCCGTGTTTTAGCGGTTTTGGTGTGGTGCTCTTGGCCAATGTGTGGCCATTGGGCCTTGCTTGTGGTCTCCGTGCGTTGTGTGAGCATTGTGGGTCGGAGGTTCTAGCCCAAATAGCCCTCAAATTCACTGGTTATGAATGCGACGAAGCAAGTTGTCGTGATTTAAACGCGACGAACTCCTACATCGCGTTCTTCACACCGCCTTTGTGACGCGTAGCGCGCCGAGTTCCGATTGGTGACGGTTAGGGTGGTCGCAATTTACATGTTGTAAATGCGACATATGCCTTCGTTGCAATTTTGGCTGAGTGTTTAATTGCCCTGTTTCACCCAGACAGAGCAGAGGACCTCTGTCTGGCGACGGGGGAGGTTGCTGTGGTGCCTCCTGTGGTGTTTTCCGACGTCTGGTGGTTCATGCGGTGCGGGCTCCACGCGAGGAGCGTGTCTGGAGAGTGGGTGTGTGACGGAACGCCTCAGCCAAGCCCGTTAAACCGATAACGTACTTGATCCGAGTCCGCCTCCCGCGAATGGGCCGAAGCCTCGCAAGGGATACCAAACCACAGTCCGTGTAAACATAAAGGAACACACCACATTTCATATATATTTCACAGTTTTACATAGCCAAATTTCCACAAAAACTATAAAAAGGTACAAGAGCCTGGGGCATACCCCAAGGTACAACTAAAGAAAGTAAACAACTACAAAACTATACTGTTGGGGCTACTCTGCTGGAGGTACTGACCCTGCACCGCTACGACGCGGCCCGGAACTGGACGTCGGACGAGAAACGTCCTCCTCACTCTCACCTGTGGGGGTAGGGGTGAGCCTCTCTAGTCACTGGCTCAGTAGAAAACTCCCCCAAAACCGAGCAAACCAAACACCACAGATACGAAAGCAGTAAACAATACCAACAATTTATAGAACAGCTAAGCAGGTAAGTAAAGCTGTAAAAGTACTCACCGTCTGCCGACCACGAGAAACAACAGTAATAATTAAACGGCAAACCAGTACAGGTGTACAAGCTAAAGTAGAGACAGCCAACACGAGCCACGTGAACTGGTTCGCGACACCAGAAACTGACTCGGACAACTAACACAGGTCTACCTCTCAGTCTCGCAGCCACGGACGAAAGGTCCAGCTGCCGCTCCACGTGAAAAGGTCAAGCAACTGTGGAGACCAACTAAACACCACTACCTGCAGACCACACGGTCACAGGCCCATGCCTGACACCTCCAGAGACCCTGGCCTAGGCTCGCTAGAGTGAGGCACTGGAAAAGGACTAGCTGGGGACCAGTGTCGACTACTGGTGTTCGTTCCCCCAACTACGAGCGCGCTACAAGTGACTAGAAACAAACACAAGTGTCACTGTCCCACTGTCGTCTTTCCCTCAGCCGGACGTACAACTCAACACAGGAGTGAGGGTGTCCAGGTCAGACGACACAGACCTCGACGGTACAACACAAGTACCGGGACAAAGCCCCGAGCTAACAGCCTGGCTCACAAAGAACCTGGGGCACCCAACTGGAGAGGTAACCACGGTAGGCGTCGTACTACTCGCTACGTACACAAAACCACGTGCACGTCACACACAAACCACGTGAAACCTCACGTAAACCACAAGTAACCACTGGTCCACTACACGTGAACCCAACTGACTCGCGTACACAACGCGCAGTCACCGAAGTAAACAACTAACATCATACCTTGTATGCTAAACACGTAAACCAAGTGCACTCAGTGCACCTCATGTGTTAACAAATATGCATTATCGATAATTATTGTACTTAGTCATTTCTGCTCATATAGTAATAGGCGGCCACATTGACTGCCGCTTACCGAGAGTCAACGGCAAGGTTCCTGGCCGTTAATCTCCTGGCTGAGGAGCTTGGCGGCAAGCGATGTTGACGCCAAGTTCTCCGGCCATAAACCCTGCAGAAACCCTAATCCGGCCATGTGGGCTTTCTAACTGTTCTAACTACTTAAAAACATGCAAATACATATCCTTTAACATATCAGAACCCAATGCAACCCGTTATAACATGATTCGTACAGTAAACTACTCAAACCACCCATTATCCCGTATGGTGCAACTCTATCCAAACATGGATTAACATGCTGATTCAGATGGTTATGATGTGTTTTAATGTTTCTACGGAGCTACCAGGGTTTGTCCCCTACCTCAGAATGCGTTAGAATCTCCTGCAATCCCCCGGTTCACGCCGAGCCCTCCGCGAGCTCCCACGTGAATTGCACCACGCCGCGACGTTTCCTCGCGTAATTCGGCAACGCCGCACGTTCTACGATCGTCCAACCACTCCTCGGAACCTGCTAGAAGCTTCAGAAACTCCGGGGCGACAAGTCAGGGCAAGAGGGGAAGAGAGTGAGCTGAGAGAGCTACCCTCGGGTGAGCCTATAACCTGCAGGACTGACAGGTTGGCGTCAACCCCCATGCCGCCAACAGCAACCGCCACCCTCTGCGTCCAATCTACTGCCGCCAAGTTCATGCAGTAAACGTCCACTAACCTGGACGCCAATAGTTAACGACCACCCTGGCCGCCAACTGCAACAGAACAGCAGCAGGTCGTTTCATTTCAAGACGACCCTGCTCTTCACCTGCTCAAACCACACATCCACACCATGCATTCCACGCAACCGACTCACACTGGCCTCACAACGGCCGCTACAACCACAAACACCACGATCCGCATGGATCGAAAGGCACGCGACGTTACAGGGTGCGTCTGCGATGTGGTGGTTTTTGTGTTCTGCGAGTTCTTCAAGACTGGTAGGGAGACTTCCTTTGTATTTTATTGTGATTTGAATGCTTTGAGGTTAGAAAAGCATGTATGATGATTTGTGGTAGCCCAACTATTGTTTTATAAGCTTGAATGTGGTTTGCATGGTGAGTTTGGATGCTTTTTCGGAGAAGGAAGAAAGGCCCAGCCGACTGTGTAGTCGGACTGTCGCATTTTGAACGTGACGGGTTGCACTGTCACGTTCATGTTTTGAACGGAGCCGTCGCATTTATGTTTCTGATTGGTGTGTTGTTTTCGGTTGGCGTAAACACGACCATTAGGGTCATCGTGTTTACGTTGGTTTTAATCGGTGATTATCAATGGTTGTGAACATGTCGCTTTGTCACGTCGCGTTCATGAGGGTGTTAACCAACTTGCGTTGTCGCAACACATTGCGTCGTCGCATTTTAAACTCCGACTGTTGGATTTGGCTTGAAGGCGATGTATCGGGCCATCGCGATATGATCGCGACACTGGGCCCTGTCGCATTAAGACTTTGAATCGCGTCTAGACAGGTCGTCGCGTTCTTAAAGGTGACGCATGTGTCCATCGCGTTTCAGCTTCTGAGTTATGTTTGTGGTGGTTTGGCTGGGATCATCCTATATGGACCTAGCCTTGGTTCTCTAAAGTTGTTTTAAGTTATTCTAGGATGATAATTGTTAGTAAAGTATGTTATAAGCTTATTATTTTGGATTATGTTTAGTTAGTGAATTGAGTTAATTATGTTATTATGTTAATCATGTGGTTAATATGCATTGTGGTTTAGGGTTGCTATATACAGAGGTCATGGGATGACCAATGACAAGCAATATTATTGTTTATTTATGTGGTTCGCGTGTGTTTAAATGTATGGTTGCTTGGAGGTCACAAGGTGACTGGTGATGAGCTAGTTATGGTTTATGTATCATGATATAAGTGTTATAGTTATGTTAAGTGTTTCGTGGTTTGAGTGTTTGTCGAGTTTGGTGGTCCGGCACCTATTCCGGAATGCCACTTCACTCGGGTACCCCAGGTTCTCTGTGAGTCAAGCATGTTGCATTTGTTGTGCTCGGGGTTTGTCTCGATGCTGTGTGTACCGTCGAGGTCTGTGTCGTCTTCCTGGACACCCTCACTCCTATGTTTAAGTTGTATGTTCGACTGAGGGAAAGATGATGGTGGGCAACGACTTGTATTTTTGGGCGTGTGGTCACTTGTAGCATACTCGTGGTTGGGGGTACTGACACCAGTAGACATACTGGGCCCCAGCTAGTCTTATTTTCCAGTGCCTCACTTTAGGAAGCTTAGGCCAGTTTCCCTAATGGTGCCAGGCATGGGCCTACAGTTGTGTGTGGTCTGCAAGTGTGGTGTTGGTTGGTCTCCACTATTGTTTAGCTTTACTGTGTGGTTGTGGAGCGGCAATTCAGTGACTGCGAGACTGGGGGGTGGTTCTTGTGCTGTGTTGTCTGGATTGGATACTGGCGTCATGAACCAGTAGTCCGTTCACGTGTGGTGGCGTCGTTCTTTCCTACTCGTACTTTGCCGGTGGTTGTGATTTGTAAGTGGTGACTCACCGGTTGTGATTTGACTCGTTGTGGTGTGCCGTGTTGGCGGCACAGTTGTGTTGAGATTTTGTGATGGTACCTCATGGTGGTAGGTACTTGTACCGTTCATGGATATCCGTTTGTCGTGGTACGCTGTGTACCCACCTTTTTAGTGTTGAGGTGGAGTTGTGCTCCGTGGAGGTCGTGTTGAAGGACCTTCCACTTGTTGTGTTGTACCCTTTTGAGGGTAGCCTTCCAGAGTGTTTGTGGTTTAGGGTATGATGGACTAGCTCTTTGTTGGCAGTCCTTTTATCCTCGTGTCTGAGGTTTGCCTGTGGCCTAGGCATTGTTGTTGTTGTGGTGGTCTAGTGTCTCTGTACCAGCCCTCTTAGTTTCTTTAGTTTCTGCAGATTGTGCTAGATAGTGGGTTTTATTTAATTACAATTTAATTATGTCTAATGTGACTATGTTGTGGTTTGGCCATCGGTGTTGCCTGTGAGACCCTTTGTGGTTGAGGTCTCTTTAGTTTCCAATTTTATTTTGGGAGGCCCCTGCTGAGGCAGTGACTTATTGAGACTTACTCCCTTACAACCCTTTTCAAGGGTTAGCCGTGTGTTGGCTCGCAGTGGCGTTGTGGCAGACTTGTACCACCAGCAGTTGAGTCGTAGTAGTTGTTGTGTGAGCTTGTGCTCTCTCGGGGTATGCCCCAAGTAGTTATACTTTTCTCTTCGACATGTAATTATGTATTGAGAGAATATGTAAAGTGTTGTGAATGAATATGAAAATATATACTTCCTTGTGTCTTATATTCTTATGGTTATCTTTTATATTTTTACTGGACACTTTTGTGAGTTATCCCTGGCGAGACTTCGGTCTGTTTGCGGGAAGCAGATCTAGATATGGAGTTTTATTGGGCATAAATATTTAGGGCCGTTACAATACCATACGAGAAGAATGGTCCTAATAGTATCATGCACAAAATACCTCCATAAACTTTTTGGCTTTTATTTTTCCAATCAATTTTCACATATCTTGCAACATGTGAAATTTTTACTTGGAGTTTTTTTTTTCCCTCCAGATGTTTATAATATACTCTCTCAATCAATTTTCGCATTTGATATGTGTCTTGTAGCCCCATTATGTTCTTTTTACCTCTCCAAATGATTGCTCCCACGATGAAGAGAGTCCATGACTGGAAGATGGATAATTGCACAATGGTTATTGACTGTACTTTTTGAAAGTCTGCACATGTCTGCTTGGCCTACCGAGAAACGATCGATAAAACCAGTTGAAAGTTCTCAATCCGTTTAAATCTCAAAAGAATGGTTCAAATCTACTCTTTGTCGTTAGATTAAGGGTAGGGAAAAAGTGGAAACACCATAAGGAAATTGGCATAAAACCCAATGTTGATTATTCCTAAGCCCTGTTTTGGAAAATGAGAATCCCATGATCAGAGACGTGAAGTGCAAAAAGTTGAGTAAATTATTGGAAGAAAAGGAACAGAAGGAAAACCTTCCCCACCTTAATTTGGTTTTCGAAAGTTTATCAAAAGAACAAGATCTTGGATAGAATGAACCCCATGATCAGATCATATACCAATTCCATCCACCACACTTATCGAATCTCATACAAACCTTCCCTTACAACAGCAAAATAATAATAATAGATACATCACCACCTCTTGTGCAAGAAATATTGGACGAAAATGGAAAGGTCAAATCAGAAACACAAACACGAGATTCCACACAAATTGATAGAATTAAGTGTTCTAATCGTACTCCACAGAACTCGAAGAGAATGATAAAACTTGATCAAAAAGATCCAGAAATTTAGGTTCTGATTAGAAAGTGGCAACAACGAACAAAGCAAGTACGATTAGACAAACAGGACGTAGACGTGGTGGTGCATGGAGCTTATCATTGCGAAGGAGATATCAGTGTCTGCCGCAAAGGAGAAGCCAGAGTCCGCCATGAAGAGATGTCGGTGCGCTTTTGCACTGCGAAAGGGACAGGGTGATCTGGGGAGGGATTTGGCCGTCGATGTGGGAAAAAAAGGTTTCCAACGAGCGGCGTGGGGAAAGACGAAAAAGGGAATGGGGTTTCCCAAGGGGGTCCGACTTTTTGAGGGGGTTTACTTATCTTATGTTATAGTTATAAAAAGAGCCTATAAAATTAACATTTTAAATCTATTTACTCTTACAAAACTCAAAATCATAACCATAATTTGTTACTATAGACCAACTTTGTTGGTCTCTCTCTCTCTCTCTCTCTCATGCGTGCACTATCATACATGGAGTGTACACAGCTGAGAAGGGGAGTCCGCAGGTTTTCAAGTCTTTGTTGCCACCTATCCTAGTAACACTCAGTCAATTCTCTACTAAATGTATAGCCTATTTTTAGGATTAAGCATGCAAGATTCAACAAGGTATTTATTTGCATAGTATTGTAGTTATCTGTTAAAGGTTACCAGCTGAGGAGATGTTTTTGAGGCTAACAATTGTTGGGGTTTGAGGATTGAAATAAGATTATAAATAGAGTTACATAAGTTATTTTTAATAACTCCAGTGAGCGGAAATTAAATATGACATTTGCACCCTTTTACATCATTAACAAAGCAACCCAAGCTTTTCTCTTCTTCAATCAAAAGTTGGCAGACACATTTCTTATTTTTTTCAGACATAAGATTTATTAGCCAAACGAATTTCTATTCTTGAAATTGTCCTCTTATTTCATGAAACAGAGTATCGAAAAACACAATAGATGCGAAAGATAGTCATAGATGATTAAAGTGGTTTTTTTTTTAAAACTAGCACATATATTAAAATTCTATACAAGGAACAGACCTAAAAATTTAATTGTAAGTAAGACCAGCAAACTTCTAACTTATCAAAGCTAAAAAAATGTGCCACATAAGCACCACCTATGTGACAAATGGGTCCTTATTTATTAGATTTTCTATGGAGTCATGAGAACTTTTGACTTATCAAAGCTTAAAAAATGTGCCACATAAGCACCACCTCTATGACAATTGGGCCCTTATTGGACCCTTATTAGACTTTCTGTGGAGTCATCAGATTAACTGCAAGGTCGATTGCCATTAATTCATGTTGACGGTAGGAAGGACTTCTGTTAAGTTTCTGTTGACGATAGAGTATTATGCCCTCTAATTATGTTGACAGTGGCCGATGTCACCATCGACTCATGGCATACCAGAGGGTTCTTTTGTGTAGGGTTAATGGCGGACTTTGTTGACGTCACGTTATGATGGTAGAACTTGACGATGACTTATGCTAACGTCAATCTGGACGAACCTATTTTTATATAGAACACCTAAATCCTCCTCTCTCTTCCTCACCTTCACTCTCTCCACTTCCCTTTTTGCCTCCTACTTCTCCTACTACCTTCGGCGACTGACAGAGAGGCACTATAGGTGGAGTGTTGGTGCTTGTGGTGGGGACAATTGGCGAAGAATGAGGATTGGACGATGACATACTGCCCATAATGTGCAATCGTAATTCGGGGGTTAGATCGCTTCTTTTCATCCTTTAGATGTGGGGAGGATAATCCCTGTATCCTTGGTATTTTTTCTACTTTGTTCCATGTGAGATTCATGTTGTAGAATCATGTTTTTAGGGATTATTCATCTTGGGGTATTGGTGATTGCACCGAACGATCCGTGCGATATTCTGTTTTTTTTTTATTTACTATCTATGTGTGTGAGTAGTGATCTGGGAATGAGTTCTCCATCATTGGTTAGGTTTTTAGGTAGTGGTTTTGCCCCTAGGAGAGGGTCGAATCCATTGCTGGTTCTAGGAGCTGATGAACTTGACGACTATCGATGCTGTCATCTACCTGTGGAAGTTGATGCTTCTGTCTACTTGGGGTGACCAGCAGTGCATCCAAGGTTGTCTCTAGTGTTTGTGTGGGCCTTGTGGGTCCACCCTGTTGCATGGCATTGCCAGACGTTGAGAGTGTCTCTCTATGTTACTTGTGTTTTCGTACTTGTGATTGCATTTTGCCATGTATTCTTATTCGAGTGTGGAGTGTGTGCCCACATGGACGATTGGCATGAGTTAGTCCATTGGTGAACCTAGACATCGAGAGCGTCTCTGTCTAAAGCGTGTCCCTTGTGATAGTTTCAAGTCAGTTTTCATGGGGCCCCTTCTCCATCCGTTATAATTTGACGTAGGAAAAATCGGTCGAGGACCAGAAATGAGGGAGAGCATCTACATGTGCACACATGGCTAGGGTTGGAGGACTCTATGGTGTCATCAAGCCACATGCTCTGGCTAGTCTGACGTTGTATGGTGTGGCCTTGAGTTGTAGTGTTGTTATTATGCCTGCAAGGTACTCGTATGTCTAACACTTCGTAAAGAGGAGGGAGTTTCTGCACTGTTACTTTCCTCGTAGTAGCTTTTTATGCTTCCATTTTACGTAGAGCAATACTTATTTATTTTGTTGTGTTTACTTTTATGGTTGTTCTGTGAATAGAATCAGTGTCTATATTGGGCCTTTGAGTAGAGACTCACTCCCTTCCCCTTTTAAGGTGGGGCACCATCGACTCATGATACAGATGTGCAGAGTCACTCTAGTGTTCCTGCTTAGCTGCAGAGTCACTCTATTGTTCCTGCTTAGCTCCGAAATGTATTATATTATGGCATGTACATTGTATTTGTATTTATAGTTCAACACTGCGATTATTCAATTTCTTATATGACTTCCTTAGACACCTTCTTAAACTCTTCGTGGTGATTTAGCATACATGTACATTAGAAGGATTTTTGTATCTCAGATCCTGAGTCGTTACAATCTCAGTGCCCTAGCCCCTCGATCCCTTTCTTTCTCCCCTCCCCCACACCTCGCCGGCTCCTTGTATCCCCCTTCTCTCTCTCTACTTGGGCCGGAGAGAAGCTTAAAACCTAGATAACTTTGGCACGAGGTAGGGGACTAGTTAGAAGGGGAGATGGGTTGAGTTAGGGGAGAAAGGTGCTTTGGTGTGTGTGTGGGGGGGGGGGGGTGTTCTTGACCTGAGATTTTATAGATTAAAAGGGGGGTAAGGGGTGGGGTTAGCGTACCCACCATTCTTGGTGGGTTACCTTAACCCCCCCCAACTCTTGAGCCCCGCTTCCTGTAACGTCATGACTGATTGAATCCAAATTTAATGGTTCTTCTGAGGTGCGTTGGGCTAATGTGTGGCCATTTGGCCTTGGCCGAGATTTTGGTGTGGCATGTGGATGTTGTGGGTCAGAGATTTTAGCCCAAACATCTCACTGGTTCTTTGGTTGAGAATGTGCCGGCCTTATATGTTGTGTTCTGAACGAGACGGTTGCCTGCATCGTGTTCTCAAAACTACCTTTTCTGGTTCTTCAGCGACCCGACACGTGGCACGTCAGGCTTCTAAAAGCGCCGACTAGGGGTCTTGGGTTCTGAACGTGACGGCCTCCTACATCGCGTTCCTGATTCCAGTTTCATTAAACCTGTTGGCGGCCAAATAGAGCAGGGGAAGCTCATTCGGACAGGAGAAGGATGGTGTGGCGATTTTCTAGTGATTTCAATCTTGGAGCTTGCTGTTTGGTCGCGTTCTGGTCGCGGCCCTTGACCCCATCGCATTTTCATTTGTGATCACGGTATATCAGGCTGTCGCATTCTTAACGTGGCCTAGTGCCCCGTCGCGTTCTGCTTTCCGAACTGTTGGGTTTAAGGTTTGTTAATGTGGGTACAATGTGGCCTTTGTTTTGGTTAAATATTGTTGGGTTAAGATGTTTAAGGGTTGTTAACATTAGTAAAGCATGATTTAGTATTATTGAATGGATTTATGCTTAATATTAGTTAATGTGCTTTATGTTGTTTAAGTTATTTATGTAAATGAGGAGATTGGAAATATGAGGGTTTGGTGCTTAATATTTATAAGTTTATGTTTTAATGCATTGGTTACCGATTACCGTCTAGCCTAGATGTTTAGAGGTTATAAATCAGGAGTTTAGCTTGTGGCTCAATCTTCTATATATTGAGCAATGAAAGGTGATTATTATTGTTATCAGATAATGGAAAACACGTTTGTCTAATCAGTTGTTACTTGTGTGGTTCGCCGAGTTTGGTGGTCCGTCGCTAATCCAGAATATACCTCTCCAGTCAGGTATCCTAGGTTCTTTGTAAGCCAGACACCTTTGTGCTTGGGGTTTTGTCCCAGTACTGTATGTACCGTCGAGATTTGTGTCATCTTCCTAGACACCCTCGTTCGTTCTTCGAGTTGTCGTCCGACTAAGGGAAAAACAATGGAGCAGCCACTCGTGTGTTGTGGTTGTCTTCAGTCGCTTGTAGCGCACTCGTGGTTGGGGGGATGGACATTAGTAGACATATTGGTCCCCAGCTAGTCTTATTTTCTAGTGCCTCACTTTAGGGACTTCGTCTAGAGCCCTAGAGGTGCCAGGCTTGGGTCTATAGCGTGGTGGTGGCCTGTAGAGTTGTGTTGGTTGGTCTCCACAGTTCTCTGACCTTACAGTGTAGTTGTGGAGCGGCAGTTGGATCTTTTGTCCGTGACTGCGAGGCTGAGAGGTGTTTCCTGTATGTTGTTGTCCGGGTTGGATACTGACGTCATGAACCAGTAGTCGTGACCCGAGTGGTAGCGTCATTCCTTCCAGCTCTGCATTGTCGTTCCTTCTAGCTCTGTGTTGTGGTTCCCTCCAGTTTTGCTTGTGGATTCCCTTTGACTTCGTCTTGTTGCATCTTCAGATTCAAATAGTGGTCTATTTTATAGCAATTGTGATTTCTTGTGATCGTGTGAGTTTCCCAGTTAGGCGAGTGTTCTCTTTAGTACTCTTTTGTTAGAGCTCTTTTATATGTTTTATTAAATAGTGGCTTTAGTTAGTAGTGTGCTTTTAGTTAACCATGTTGTTAATCATGAGTCTTTAAATATTTATTTATGTTGAATAGAAAGCATGCTTAGATTATAACTTTCAAGTTCTTTCCTTTTAATTTTTTCTTAATATATTGATAAGCTTGTGTTAGCTGACCCGGTGTTATCAATTTAGTGTTTCTTTGGATTACTCGTGGTTATATATATATTATGGTTGATTTATTTTTTAGGAGTTTCCCTGCTGAGCCTATGATGTTGTGAGGCTCACTCCCCTATAGCCCTTTTTCAGGTGTTAGCGAGTGTGGTTTGTGGAAGCGGACCTGTACCACCAACAATTGTATGAACTTTGGCTCATGTTGTACACCTCGAGATCATATGCCCTAGGCTTCTGTACCTTTCTTTTGGAAGTGTAATTGTATAGTGGGGTAGTGTAATTTTGTAAATGTGTATGAGATCATGTACTTTATCATGTATTTTTATACAGTGTGGTTGTCTTTTCTAATTTTATTGGAGACGTGTACGAGATATCTCTTTCGAGACTTCGGTCTGTTCGCAGGAGACGGGTCTGGATATGGAGTCTTATTGGACATAAATATCCAAAGTCGTTACATTTCCCCTCTCCAAATCTATTTTCTTTAACATATGATTTAAGCAATCTCTGGTTAAAATAACCGGAGGTTATTTATCTCCTTGTCAAATTGGCCAGTTTGACGAGGGGCATGGGAGGGGTTAGGGAGGGGTACACTGTGGGTTAGGGCATGGGTTGGTTTGACAAGGGGGGTTTAGGTTAATCGGGTTAAAAAATTGAAAAGTGAGGGTTAAAAAGGGATCAGCTAGCGTACCCCATCTATGTAGGAGAGTTATTTTAAGCCCCCCTAACCTTTGGACCCCACTTCCCCTCTCCAAACTCATTTTCTTAAAATATAGATTAAGCAACATTCCCTTCCCAAATCGGCTCAAATTCTTTTTGTTTAAGAAAAAAACTCAATTAAAATAAAAGAAAAGCGAGGTTGTCGTTATATATATATATATAATTCAAGTGTACTAAAATTTTCTATATATAGATATAGATATATATATAGGGAAAGACTTGTTGTAAACCGTCAACGTGACGGTTTGTAACAAACTCAACTCTCCATTGAGGGAGCTGAGGTCATTGGAGGTGGGCCAACCCCTAGAATTGTGCCCACCCCCAATGAAGTAGTAGTTTGCATCCACCGTGGATGCAAACTACCACCATGATTTACATCAAAGGTGCTCATATATATATATATATATATATATATATATATATATGTAACAGCTGATGGTGGGGGGCTGACATAGTACGCTGCAACGGTAGTGTACGGTGGTTTTGTTTTGCCCGGCGGTGAAAACCAGAAGTTCTTTCACCCCATAACTGCTGGAATATTAAAAAAAATAAAAAAGCAATTGTGGGCCATCCAATCATGCCCGTCTGTTTGGATCCGCATGTGTGATGGGAGGGCCGCATCGGTGTGCGTGGCTCCTTGTAGCTCGGCACTGGGGTTCGTACAAAATTAAGCAGACTGTTAAGCGTGACCAGCAACTCACACTGATGACGGCAATAGATATAGCTGTCTGCTCTTAGCGTGTAGCAAAGTCGATAAATCATTCTGGCGGAAACATGTGTGTCGTCTACACTATTCCATGTCATTGGTACACAAAATGCTGGGTAAACAAGAAAATAATTAAGAGAGAGAGAGATCCCCGACTGTGGTATCATCTCCTTAAATATTTAAAGAAATAATTCTGTAACATTATTTGGTAACATTATTATTAAAACTGTGTCACGTTAACAACTGAAATAAAAAAAATAAAAACAGCTCATAAATAATGAGATTGTGGTACACTTTAATTAGTATGTTACTTTAATGTGTTACCAAATAGTGTTACTAAACTATTTTCAAAAAACTTAAGGGAAAGAGCTTTCATGCAAGGGTGGTGCTTGGCGCCTATCTAGGCGGTATTGATTTTACCGCGCTAGACACAAGATGTAGCACGTCATGACGCAGGTCTTATCTATGGTGGGGCCCGCGCGTCCCTCTAGATAATCTTTTTTTTTTTGTTGGTAACGAGAAAATCTAGCTCCGTGTGATTTTATGGACTCAGACATTAGTGGACTTAACAACTCCTATTTTTCGCATACCTATATTGTCCTTACCCCACGATAATCTTTTCTCTTAATGCAATAATATTAAAACGTAGATAGATTTTATTAATATGTGGATACAAAACCCCCACATATATAGGCTGCCGAAGCGAAAGACATGCATGCTTATCTCCGTCGTCCATTAGCTAGCTAGTACAACTGTCGACACTGTTGACAAAGACACAAAATAAACAAGGGTGAACCATAATATTCGTAGTCGTCTTTTGTTATTAGTACTCCTTGGCATGCACATCTCCAAAAGCGAAGCACGGATATGGGACCTGCAGTAGTAGTGTTCTTCAGATCAAATTAATGGAGGGGGATTCCTTGTGGTGGGTCGATTAGGACTGATCACTGGCCTGTGGCCATCTTCTTACTTGGGGTTGGCGTGGGCCGCGCCATATGCGTTCCGTGCCTGAGCGAAGGTGAACGGGAACCATACATGCATACAGGTTAATTGGCAGCATGCATGTTAATTTGTCTTGTCGTACGTGGGCGCTACATGGAAGCACGTCACGTAGGACAAGGGTGTATGTGTGTAGATCTGTTCTAGTCTTTTAAAACATATGGGATTTAGTTTCACCGTCCACTTTTGGTGTCCTGTCTCGCGTGTGCATTTCCTCCACGAAAATGACGTTCGATTTGCCCATGCTCCTAAAGCCATCGATAACTACGGCTTAACGATTACCGTGGATTCTCATAAATAAGGGTATAATATCCGAAGAGGGAAATTTTCGACCCTCTAGCTCAATTTATAAGATCCAATTATCAAGGTCTACGTGACAGATGAAAAATTAATAACTAAATAGAATCACGCTTACTGTGATTTAACAGTACTAGCTATACTTATATATACCACCACAAGATGGAAGTTTCAATGACATCTTTGACTGTTTTCTTATTTTTATCATTAATAAATTACAATGTGTTCGATTTGTAAACTTGGATGAGGGTAATCTCACAAAGATGATCATGACCAATTTTTTCTCTCATTGTCATATTTTCTGAGTCACTGTTGATGGTGGCACCAACAGCCACTTGCACCCTTTTCATATTGATGAGGATTGTCTTCTTTTCTTCCAACTGTGACACAAAAAGAAGAAAACATGAAACGTTAATAATATTAGTCTTGATAAATGTCATTAAAATATGTCATTCTGAATTTAGGGATCAAAGAAGATTTGTATAAAAAATATTACATTATTATCTTTGATGGCATTGGCCTGTGTAAGGCGCGACAGATTTTCAAACATTACTTGCAACACTGGAAACACTTTCTATAGCTGTTACTTCTGGAATTCCGACAGCGTTGGCCTGCTAACATAAATTCTTTGCACTAAAATCAGTTGACTTACAGTACATTAATCTACATTTATCACTAGCTATATATACTTCTTTGTTCAATCATATGCAGTCATATTCACTGGTTAGCCAAGGCATCAGTCATATATATGCAGCAATTTTTTTTTCAAACAGAAGATAAAATATCATACATGTTCAAAGTGAATTCCACAATACTAAGGATCCGTTTGGTTGTGTGTAAAATATTTTCATAGGAATTTTTTTTTCATAAAATAACTTTACATGAATATCAAAATTATAATTGTTCATTTGGTTCTCAGATAAATATTTTCACCAGGTATTTGTGCAAATAGAAGAGAAAAAAATGTGAAAAATCAATAGCATTAAATATAAACTTTTACTATATGGGATCTTATGGTCCACTCCAATGAGAGGGAGCTATATGCCCCTTGCTCACTATTTAACACTGTTCATCAAAATTTTTATTTTACTTTTGATGTTATTAAAATATAAAAAATTAAGATAATTAATGAAAAAATAATTAACTTTGACAAAGATAATTTAAATTAGGAAATATAAAATAAAAAGACAAATTGAATAAATAGTGTTCTATAGATATTTTAATAAAAATTTAAAATTAAAGCAACTAATAAAAAACAACAAATAAATATACCCCTAGGTGCGGCGGCGCGCACGCGCCGGCGCTTCCCCGCGGGCACAGCCCGGGGAAGCCCCCCCCCCCCCCCGAAGGGGCCACTGCCGTGTGGACCCAGTCCGACGGCGGTGTGGCGTGCCCATCCGGCAGTGCCGCAGTGGCGACCCCCCAGCCCCCTTTTCGCCCATTCGACGGACGCGGATTCAAACCAAAAAGGGAAGAATAAAAGGGGCTGCCGGCGTTCTTGCATGTCCGATTTTGCATGGAATAAAATTTAAAATTCATCTTAGATTCCAAAACGGATGTTGATCGTAGTGGAACCTGTCTCTGATGCCACTGTTAGGATCTACGACGACTCGAGATCAAGAAGACGCAGCGAAAAAAGAGATTTAAAATTTGATCTCGATCCGTTTTGGGATTCACAAACCAGATTATCAGGCAATCGAATCACCTTGCGAGGAATCGGATCCGCATTCGTGCAATTCCATGGAGGTGACACCACAAGTCGTTCAGCCGTCCGGCCTCTAGCGGTGTCCACTCGGTCTTCCTCGTGACGATCCACGCCCGCTCCCTCGTGACTATCCACGCTCGCTCCCTCGAGTTCCGCAACGCTCGAAGACAGAGCTTGGATCCGTGCCGATCTCCGCGACATACGTGACGGAAGAGAGAGAGAGAGAGAGAGATAGAGAGAAGGGGGCGCCCAGGTGGAAACCCTGATGCTTGGCCAGGGTTGTCCCACCACATCAATATATAGAGATTGTGGTTTTTCACAAAAACCCTTGATCTTTATATATTTAGATCGTCGTCTGAAAACCTATTGCGTGTGACCCTCTAGGCCCAAGTACCAATCCAGTTAATGGCCCAATAAACTAGTAACACTTACTAACTTGATTAATTAGTTAATATCACATATTATCTAATTAATAATCTGAATCAACTTTATCTAGCCGACTCAGCTGGGCCTCCGATCACGTTGGGTACCAAGCAACACCATGTGAACCCGGAAGGTATTGGGATTCTGCAACCCTCACAAGGAACCTTTCCGTCATCAGTTACCATGTAGATATAATCTCTCATTTGCACAATACTCTTGGAACAACTTAGGATATGGTATACTGTCAAATCCTAACTTGTTGTCCCACTAGGATCCGATGATTTGGATTAATATCAAAAACTCCTTTTTTGATATTTTGTCTGCCCTGGCTAGGGACTCCATTACATCATTCCCTTGAGTATTCTCCCTCTGTGTACCGAGGGCAAATGATCCCTTGTTGACCACTCAATCCCCTTCGAAGGTCTTCCGCTATGTTCGAACTTTGACTATATGAAATCTCTTGGATAGAGATTCTTAGGCCAAACTCAAAACACAGAAGTCCACCAACAAGGTGTCTTTGGTGTCTCAGGTCTAAAGACCATCTACACAACTATGACAATCGAATCTTTCTGGTTGACAGTTAGGTACAATACCATCTAGTGATTCTATTGGATCAGTTCAGTGGACTCTTTCTCTAAAGAGAACCTATTGTTTCTCCTTAGTGTCTCCACACACATGACTATGAGATCAGTCATCCTCATCATATGAGCGGGAGTAAACAATACTATTCTAACCAGATATCTGATGTCCTTCTCAGGTATCCACCGAATAGGAACATTTAGAATATGTGTTTATTAAGTGAATAGTCTTATTAGTATGATCACACATCATAGTCTACTCACTATTGCACATGTTCATGGACTTTATTATAATACCAACATAGTAAAATAATAAACAAAAGCCATTTTGTTAATAACTGAACAAAATGATACAATATCATATTGGTTTGTTGTCCACCTAAGACTAACAGAAATGTCCTTTGGGGGGGGGGGTGGAAGAAGGGTAGTGGTGCAAACTATGTTTGTGTGATGGAGTCAATCATATAGTAAATGAAAAAAAATTGTGTTAAATAGAGAATAAATATTTACATACAATCATGAGTGCAACATTCTCATTCATCGGCTGACCCTCTTTCTTAGTATGTCTTACCATGAATATATCAGCATGATCCAATTGGACAATATGCAGTGTACGTTGAGGAAGACGACGTCGGACGATGAACAATGTGCACGGACGCTGAGAAGGGAGACGCGTAACCCGCTACGATCTCCCTCTGATTTTCTCTCTCTATATGACTGTAGTCTATGTGACCTGATGAGGAGTCTCACATATATTTATAGAGAGGAAGAACCAGTCTCAATGGGCCTGAACAGGATCCCACCCATAACAAGATTCTAATGGACACTTAATGGGTTAAGTCCATAAATTTATTCCGTTAACTAGACCTAATGGTGTGTATAGGTTGTGCGGCCCAATACAAGTGGACCATTAATATTGGGTAAAACCCAACATTCTCCCACTTGGTCCAACTTGTCACAAGTACATCAAATCTTCCTTTGAAAACATATATATAATATAGATTGATATAGTTTTAAAAGGACTCTTGAAGATTTGATGTCTTGTGCTTGCACCTGAAGGGAAAAATACGGTACATGCACGCCTGATTAAAACCAAAACCACACACCACTCCAATAAATGGAACCTGAAGAGTTCAAATATAGTAAATCAAATGACAGGGGTCATGGTGGTAAATGTATTCAAATCACACACCACCTTCCATGTACCACAATGCCACCAACTCACTACAACTGAACATCAAACTTGAAATTATAGATAAACTCAAACTTAATGTTTATCTACTGGTCACCACTTAAGCAAGCATTCTGCCAACCCATAGCCAACACGTATACACAAATAAATGGAATAGGCAGAAAACAATAGAAGAATCATCACATAGATGTGATCACAAATAATAACATAATGTCAACTGAAAGTGTCATAACATATCGAGAGAGCTTACAATCCCATCCGAATCATATGACTACAAAAGACGCTAGTAGGTAGTCCTTCAGTGAGAGGGTCAGCAACCATAAGATCTGTCCCAATATGTTCTATACACACTTCATGATTTCTCACTCTGTCTCTAAGAGCAAAATACTTTATATCCAAGGCTCTACCACCCTTGGATGCTTTATTGTTCTTAGAGAGGAAAACTGCAGCGGAATTGTCACAGTAAATCTTGATAGGTCTGGAGATGAAATATATAAACGGTAGACCTGTGAGCAAATTCCGCAACTGAATGGCCTGATCACTAGTCTCAAAACAAACAATAAACTCAGTTGTCATAGTGGAAGTCACTGTAACACTTTGCTTTTCATTGCACCAGGTAATGGCTCCCCCTGCCAAGAGGAACACATAGCCCGACGTGGACTTCCTCGTGTCAAGGCAGCCACCAAAACCAGCATCAGAATATGCAATGACTTCCAGCTGATCTAACCTTCTATATGTAAGCATATAATCCATTGTGCCTTTCAAATAATGCATGACTTTCTTGGCAGCCTTCTAGTGATCTATGCCTGGGTCACTCTGTTATCTACTGAGTGTACCCACAGTAAAAGCTGTATCTGGACGTGTACAAGTCTGAAGGTATATCAGGCTCCCAACGGCTGAAGCATATGGAATAAATTCCATTTGCTTCCTTTCTAAGTCATTCTTGGGACACTGTAATTTACTGAATTTATCACCTTTAACAATGGATACTTTATCGGGTGTACAAGATTGCATGTTAATTCTTTCTAAAACCTTTGAGATATAAGCCCTTTGGGAAAGACCTAAAGTGCCTGATGGTCTATCCCTAGTGATCTCAATGCCCAACACATATTGAGCTTCACCTATATCTTTCATCTCAAAGTTTTCAGAAAGAAAAGTATTTGTTTCATGTAATAAATGAAGATCACTACTGGCAAGCAAGATGTCATCTACATACAAAAGTAAGATAATGAACTTACTCCCACTGACCTTTAGGTATAAACATTCATCAATAATGTTTTCCTTAAACCCAGAGGACAATATGATCCCACTAAACTTAATGAACCATTGACGGGAGGCTCGCTTAAGTCCATAGATGGATTTCGTTAATTTGCATACCAAGTGTTCTTTGCCTTCAACATGAAACCCATGAGGTTGTTCCATATACACTTCTTTATCTAGGTCCTCGTTAAGAAATGTCGTTTTCACATCCGTTTGGTGCAACTCTAAATCAAAATGAGCCACCAAAGCCATGACTATCCTGAATAAGAGCTTCTTAGAAATAAGAGAGAAAGTCTCATCATAGTCAATATCTTCCCTTTGAGTGAAACCCTTACCCACCAATCTGGCCTTATATCGCTCAACTTTACCTTTAGAGTTCACTTTAGCTTTGAATACCCATTTGCATCCAACAAGTTTGGACCCTTTTGGTAAGTTGACGAGTTCCCAGACTTGATTTTTAGCCATTGAGTCAAGCTCTTCCTTCATGACTTCAAACCAATAGGTGGATTTTTCACTCTCTATGGCTTGTGAAAACGTCTTGGATCATCAATATCACCCCTGTCCAAACCATCTTCCTGTAAGTACACCAAAAACTCATCAGATATGGCATGTTTCCTGACTCTCTGAGATCGATGTATTGTTGGCCCCTGATCCACCTGAGGAGGTGGTTGGTTAACATGTGCGATATCTACTGGTTGTGGAGCCACGTGAGGTGGACCAACTGTAACTTCTTGTTTCTCAACAATGTTATTCTGAGGAATGAACATGGGAACAACGTTGTCAGTTGCTACAGGTATTTCAACCTGATCCTGTAACTCCTCAAAATAAATCTCTCAAGAAGGTCCACTCCTACTAACTCCCCCATCCTCAAGAAATCTTGCCTTATCTGTCTCTATAATGATGGCGACATGTGATGGACAATAAAACCTATACCCCTTTGATCTCTCTGGATAACCAATGAAAAATCCACTGGTTGTTCTGAGATCAAAAGTTTTTTTTTTTTTTTTATGGATTGTATGGTCTGGCCTCAGCTGGACACCCCCATGTGCGCATGTATCTTACTGAAGGTTTCCTACCATACCATAGCTCAAAGGGAGTCTTAGGTGCAGCCTTCATAGGAACCTTGTTCACTATGTGTGCAGTTGTCTTAATGGCCTCCCGCCACAAGGACAAGGGTAAGGTAGAATGACTTAACATTGTCCTGATTATTTCTTTAAGCGTTCGATTCCTCCTTTCTGTAACTCCATTTTGATATGAACTGCCAGGGGTAGTATATTGTGGTATAATACCCTCCTCCTTAAGGAATCTTGCTAATGGTCTGGACCTTTGTCCCGTCTCAATGTACCTACTATAATACTCACCACCTCTATACCTGACTATTTTGATTACTTTTCCTGATTGTTTCTCCACTTCCTTCTTGAACTCCCTAAATGCATTGAAGACATCTGCCTTTTCAAGAAGTAAATAAAGATACATCAATCTAGAATAGTCATCTATAAAGGTGGCAAAGTACATTTCGCTAGACAAACATGGTGGAAAGGGACCACATATATCAGTATGGATTATTTCAAGCACTTGACAACTCCTAGTGGCATCCTTATTAGGTGTGTGTGTGTTTGCTTTCCTTTTATGCAATCAACACGTCTCAAAGTCACTGAAATCTAGAGTAGGAAGTACTCCGTCTCCCACTAACCTCTTAAGTTTCTTAATGGAGATATGACCCAATCTCTTATGCCACAACATAGATGAGTTTCATTAACTCTACCATGCTTGTTGCCAACAACAACTGAAGTATGCAGGGTATGATGAGATTGTTCATTTACATTGCTAAGACACAATTTATATAAACCATCAGATAGAGAACCAGTACCAATGACAATAGAATCATTTATTAATTCAAATGAAGAGTTGCAAGACATATACAAAAACCTTTTGAATCAAGTTTTGATACTGAAACCAAAATTCTACTAAAAGATGGTACATAAAAAGTAACTTTCACATCTAGAACAAATCCTAATCCCAAAATAATCCTATAAATCCCTATAGTCTCGACTTGTAAGTGCATCTTATTTCCTGAGAAGATGCTTCTCTCACCAAAAATATTTATTGATTAAGAATTTTTTTAAACACTTATTTCTAAGTGCTTAAGAAAATATTCAAAGTTAATAAAGGTATACCAGAGAGGAGTGAGAAGATGCAACCAAAATTTTCAACAAAATGTACAAACACATATAGTAAATAACCACATAACTACGATCAAACATTCACAGACTGTCCAAAACGGGACAATTTAAGACTTCGAGTTAGATATACACATTCTCATCATTGAAAATAAAATTCATGCACATCAATCCCAAAGTCTAGAATGGGAAGGTTCATTGACACGGGCTTAACATGCTCTTGTGAGGTGTGTGAAGTGATAGGTGCACCCACGAACCTCAGATCACATAGAACAACCAAAGTAATAAAATAAATTCATATTAAAAAAATATATAAACATTGATATGCATGCATACATCGAACAGAATAACACATAATTTAAAGAACATTTAAATAAAATATTTTTCAAGAATAAAATCAATTTTATATCAGAGTATAAAGAACAAGTAATAAAATGGTGAGAAGTGTATTGTGTTCTTGGGGTGTTCTTAGGGAAATTTTCTCCTGTGTGTTTTTTATTTGTTTGTTTCTTTGTGGAGAATTCTCGGCCGACAAGACTAGCTTGGCGTAGGTGTCATATATCCGTTTGGCAGCTTCCATAATTTGGAATGGCATGTAAACATATACAGCTCGAGGTGGAAATTGCCAGGCGAGTGCACTTGTTTTTGGCAACTCATGACTATCAGCTTCCGTTGTCAAGAGAATGATGTGAGAGTGAATGTACACCATAACAGTACTGTGAATTTTGATGTACACCAATATAAAGTCTAGGGTTAACCGAAAGATTGATTGTATAGCTGGATTATTACTCCCATAATTCGCATCCATGTACTTCTATCTTACCACTTTCGGCCCCTCGAATATGGCACCTAATTACTTGGCCACGACCCCACGATTAATTCAATATATTTGATATCAGTCTAACAGAATCATATCTAAGAAATTGGGTTACTTACTCAATTTAGTTGTTTTCACAACTTCTGAAATCAAATGACGTCCCTCCAAACTGAACCAAACATGCATTGTGACGACCCAACCAACAAACTAGCCCAACAACCATACTAGTTGGTAGACTTCCCAAGAAGGTCACCCATCCTGGGACTACTCCCAACTAAGCATGCTTAACTTCAGAGTTCTTTTCCTGCTCAAGCTCTGAAAATGACTAGTCCGAGTTGTTGGTAGTTTGCTGATTTAGTCTATTTAACATATTCTTATATGGGACATTACAATCTACCCCTCTTATATAAGCGACATCCTCGTCGCTATTCACATATAGCACACAATCAAACACCAGGCAGACAGGATGTAGCAACCTTGATTTTTAAATACTAAATAAATAAAAAATTATTTAAATAAATAAATTAAATTGATTTAATTAGAATAAAGGGAGAATACATGGAATAAAAGGGAATTAAAGCAATACCCATTAAGCTAAATTATTAATGGGTTACTCTAATAACCCAAACCCAATAGATTGAGCCCAAATAGGGATAGCCCTTGATGGGATGAGATTTAATTAAGTGAATTTCGCATTTAAAATATGAATAAATGGTAAAAGGTTAAGATAAATACTAAATAACTCATAAATATCCAAATTAAGAGTCCTTACCTCATCCTAACCCTTTGGCCATGAATTTAAACTCTCTTCCCTACCCATTAGGTGGATAAATGGTAGAAAAATATGGGATAATTATGAATTTTCGAAATTTAGGAGAGGAGGAGAGAGTTTGAAGTATATTGGACTCTCATAGCCATCAAAGCACCCCATGTTTTGTCCCCACCAATCCCTAGACCGCATTGGAACCCTGGAGGATGGAGAGGAGGTGATTTTGGGCGAGAAGCTTGGAGGAGAAGGGCTGGGGTTTGGTTTCTTCATCATTTTTTTCGTCTTCAAAGTAGGGTTTTCTTACTCCACAAAAAAGGTAAGCAATCTCTCAAGCTAAATTCGTGTAAAAATTATCCTAAGTAGATTTCATGGACCTCTTCAAAAGCCCTTTGGTTTCGTTGTATTTCGCTCATCCATTTGGGTGAATTAATTTCTTGAACCCTGCTGTTATCATGAACCTGAATTCTCATGTTTACTCTATACCCCCACATGTACTTGTTCTCATGCCATGACAAAATTCTCATTAATACTAAATCATATTAGCTTTCAAACACTCCTACTTTTGCTCTATTTTGATCTCCCATGAGGGAGAATTAATTTTTTGAATCTCTATCAGATCCATGTACACAACCCTTCATGTTCGCTTGTGAACCTTGTGTATACTTAACTTCATACTATGATAAAATTCTCATAAATACTACATCTTATTAGCTTTCGAACGCCTCTAGTTTAGAAATTTTTCATCATGTATCCATTTCTAATTAATTCATTGAACCTTGACTGCGCATGTTAGGTCATCGAAAAGTAACCTAATCAAAGCATGCCTAAACCTTGTTTATTTTCAAATTAACCACACATATTGATAGATCTACATGTCTACTTTCATTTAAAAATGCTTTCGTGATTTTTGGATCAGTGTATGATTTTATATTGAATTTACAAGTACCATGTGTCAAACAAGATCCGCCCTAGAAAAAGGGATAAAGGGTCGGACTCTCCTGATATCGCGACGGCGCGACCCGCCGCGATATCAGCCGGGTCGCGCCCCTATATCACGTCGCGTTAAGAATGCGGTGACCTAAGCCGCCACGATTCCCACCCCGAACCGAGCCAGACCGGTTGGTTCACAGGCCGCGCCGGGCCGCGCCGCCGCGATTTAAAAATTTCGGCCAGCACCTGATAATTGCATTTATACTCTATTCTATTTACCATTTTACCCTTGTTTAAGCTAAATCATATACTAATAAGACTATTCTTTACCTGAACGACATTAAATGACATTAATTAAATAATTATTGGTAATTAAAAGCTATTTGCACGATCTACCATATTCTCATGATTTCTGTACACTTGCACACTCATAACGTTATTAATTGCCATTTGACCCTAATAAATTATTCAATAATATATCTGGTAAATTAGCGAAATAAATGACTAAATTTCTCTATTTAATTAAATACAATTGTCTTTGTTTTATACACGCGTTTTGAATACCGTTACCGTTTCCCTCGGCCTTCGAGCACTCGAGGCACGACGGACCTGTTTTTATACACTTTCTCTTGACTTGGACCACCTCTCCATCGGGAATACTCTCGACTGGGCCAAGGACTCCTTGTCAAGACCTCCGTAAGTCTCTTTGACTTTGGCGCACGTCCTTAGTCAGCGAGCTGGTTGTACCCTAAAACCGATGCACATTAGGGATCAGTACAATCCATGGCCTTAGTGTTCCTTCTCATCTTGGGTTCACACTGGACCACCTGGACCGTGTACACGGCACGGCTAAGGGGGTGGTTGTGACTTCTATCAGATTGTCGGTATCCGACCTGGTGCCGTGCAACCGTTACTATCATGTGTTTATCGTTGTTTTACGATAATGTCTCTATCTCGTCTACTATCTATATCCTCTTATCTGTTCACATTCTCTCTACTCTCTCGTCTATTCATCTACTACTCTCATCTATTCTTGATACTCTACTTGGCCCTCAATTGATTGTATAAGATAACAAACATGACTACGCTAGGCAACATTATAAGGGCCCGATCTGGTCCTTGGGAGGAGCACCTGAAAGGCTATAACTCACAGGGGTCTAATGATCTGGGTGATGGCATACACCTAACGCATGACACGTAAGATTATCTATGACAATCAATCAATCAAACAATCACTTGTTGATACTTGAACTCGGGGTTGAAAGAATACCGATCCATACATGCTATTGTGACTAGTGTACTTGCTATCTCGTGATAGGGCCAATCCTTGTGATGTTATACTCTCGTAAATGAGTTATTGTTTCACGTTATCTTGTTACATCATTCTCTTGACTATACATGACAACTTGTTCTCGCATCCTGCCTCCTAAAGACATTAATTACTTTAAGCATGCTTGTTCTCATGAGATATTAAGTCCTACTGGGCGTTATTCGCTCATCCTGCGTCTTTGTTAAATGTGTTCAGGTGAGTCGGATGGAGACCACACTCATGAGGATGGGAATGAGGATGATGACCAGGAGTGACCATTTCGGCAACCACTGCTGCCTAGTAGTAGTCAGTTAGTATAGTTATGAGTTAGTGAGCCAGTTAGTCATTATGTAATAGTTTGATTTTGAATAAAGTACTCTGGGCCCTAGTTTTGGATCTGATACATTGATGTAATAGTTAGTTCTTGAAGTCTAATGAGTTATTAATGAATGTAATGATGACTGGTGGATTATTAATGAAATTGGAGTTTATTTGGTGTTATCCAGATGTGCAATAGTTTGTTAATTATTTCTCGCTTTGTACTATTTAATAACTGTAATTCCGCTCTGATATTCTGCATTAGGGCGTTACACAGGATTCTAGAGGTGGCCCCCACAGGCTCAAGAGATGGCTCCCACTATGTAGCACTTTGCGCCATTATGGCCTCAAGAGGTAGCTCCCATATTGTACCACTTTGCCCTGTGTGGCACTTAATTCCTGTACTTCCGGCTGGGCAAGGCTCTAATACCATTTGTGACGACCCAACCAACAAACTGGTCCAACAACCATACTAGTTGGTAGACTTCCCAGGAAGGAAACCCATCCTGGGACTACTCCCAACTGAGCACGCTTAACTTCAGAGTTCTTTTCTTGCTCGAGTTCTGAAAATGACTAGTCCGTGTCATGCCCCGCTAATTTAGCAGCAGAATAAATTAGGAAGGCATGAACAACGTGTATGGTAATGTAAATTGCACATACATTCGCAAATATCAGAGCAACTAATGAACAATAATTGCAATTAAAACTCATCATTTTATTGATAATTCATCTTAACTATTACAACCACTAATTCAGAGCCAAAACATAGGGCTCAATGACTTCATTACATTTGGAAATGATAACTAAGCAACTATCTAAACTAACTCTAGGGTACTGGGGACAATCCATCGCTATGACTCCAGGACGCTCATCACTCCAGTCCAATCCCATTGTTGTGAGTAAGGTCATCACTTGACTTACCTGAAAACACAATAACAAATAACGAAGGGTGAGTGATAACGCTCAGTAGGACTTAAT
This sequence comes from Colocasia esculenta, assembly GCA_014218235.1. Classification (NCBI taxonomy): domain Eukaryota; kingdom Viridiplantae; phylum Streptophyta; class Magnoliopsida; order Alismatales; family Araceae; genus Colocasia; species Colocasia esculenta. Next base: position 80,590,406 of record CM024759.1, read on the forward strand.
ATCTCGTGTAAACAAACATGCTTTAAGTGATTAATGTCTTGTAACGCAGGTTAACTAGAGAGAACGATCAAGTATAGTCAAGAGAGTAATAGCGCAAGATAACAAGAGATTGATGGCATACTATATCAAAAGAATGATAGCATGCAATAACGTGTGAACGATAATACATTTTACAAGAGTATGGCAAAACTAGGTTGACAACATAACGAGATAGCGTGTAACAAGATAGTGTATAACAAGATAGCGTGTATCAAAATGACATGTAATAGGATAGCTTGTATCAAGGTGGCGTGTAACGAGATAGCTTGTATATCAAGATAGCGTGTAACGAGATTGCATGTAAAGAGATAATGTGTATGGTTGCACCACGGTGCACTAGACGAGTACGACAATAGTCACTTTAGGACAGTAGCCGTTCACGATGGCACAGTACGTCTGAACTCTTCAGACTACTGTTATAACAGTCAGTGCTAGCACAATAATAGCACCGAAATGGTACAGTACGTCTGAACTCCTCAGACTAACAGTATAACAATTAGATGTCTAGCCAAAATAGTATAGTCAGAACCGGTGCAATGCAGAACACCGTCAATAGCCCCTGCAGGTATTTTCGGGTGGCTCTCTGCCCCCAGGACTAGATTGGAGCCCCTCGGACACTCTCCGTGCCCTGCATAGTATGCATTCAAGTTAGTAGGGTCACCGGACCCATATTATGGCGCTAGACAGTCATGTATAGTACAAGCAATAGGAGCCGCAACAGCTCAAGAGTCAAAAGAGAGTACTAGATGAATAGATGAGATAGTAGAGTGAACGTGAATAGATGAGAGTACAAGGATAGTAGATGAGAAAGGGGTATAATCGTAAAATAATGATAAACCACGATAGTAACGGTTGCACAGCACCAGGTCGGGTATCGGCAGTCTGGTAGAAGTCACATCCGCCCCACAAGCCGTGTTGTGTATACGAGCCAGGTGATCCGACGTGATCACAAGATAAGAGAGATCTCACTAAGGCCGATTGGATTGTACTAACCCCTAAGAGTATAACGGGATTTAAAGGTACAACCAGCTCGTCGGCAATGGACGTGCGCCAAAGCTAAGAAGACTTACGGAGGCCTTGACAAGGAGTCCCTGGCCCAGTCGAGACTATTCCCGATGGAGAGGTGGTCGAAGTCAAGAGAAAGTGTATAGAAACTGGTCTGTCATGCCTCGAGTGTTCGAAGGCAGAGGGACGCGATAACGATGTCAAAAACGGACGATTAAAATGTAAACAAGTCCTTTAATTTAAAAGGCATCATTATGAATAAAGTTTAATAATTTACCAGATACATTATGACATTTAAATGATTACACAAGTCTAGAATAGGAGATTTTTCTGTGTGTGTGTAGAAAATCAAGAGATTGAGATTGGTCGTGAGCATGTCCATTTTAAAAGAGGGTTATAGCATGTTTAAGTTTCTTTTTTTATATCAAGTTAGAACAAAAGAGAATGGTAGAGAACAATTGTATAGTAAAAGAGAGATGATCATGTCATTAGGAATATTAGAATAAGATTCAAGTTCTTAACGTCTTTACAAATGCGTTAAATAATTTTATATTACTGGAAGTATGAAAATCATCCTTAATAAAACCTAATGGAACTAAATCAAAGCTTAATCAGGCTTAATTGAACATAATCAAGGTTAATTAGGGCTTTAAAAGGACCTAATTACGATTAATTAGAGCTTAATCAAACTTATTTCTGCTTAATCAAGCTTAATCACACAAAAAAATATCTAATCAAGCTTAACAGGGATTAAATAGGGCTTAATCAAGCTTAATATGACTTAACCATAGTTAAACATACTTAAATAGAACTTAATTAGGCTTCATTACACCTAAACATTACTTAAGTATGGCTTAATAAGGCTAAATCAGACTTAATTAAAGTTAAACAGACCTAAACAATACTTAGTCAAGCTTAATTTTGATTTAATCAGGGTTAAACAGAATTAAACAATACTTAATCACGCTTAAATAGGAATTAATCTGACTTAAAATATTTTAGATAGCCTATTACACTAAATAAATGACTTATAGGGACTTCTGTGTAAAAATCTAATAAAAAATACTAAAACAAAGCTCAAAAGGGAGCCCGGTTTAGTGTGCCAGATAGAGGGAGGGCAGACAGTGCGGCTTAATGCGCCGACCCAAAGAGAGCAACCAAGAGGGGCGCGGTGCACCCAGGGAAAGGTTGATGGCGGGAAAGCAATTTTGAAACAAGGAGGTTGGCGCGTTGAGCCAGACAGATCTCCCTTCCAACAAGGGCACAGTGTGCCCAGCTAAGAACAAGGATCTGAAGGAAAATGCGATTTTCTTGGTAGCTTCGAAAATCACATTTCTAATCCGATTTTGGAGAAAATCTTAACATAAAACTGTTTCCAAACAAGTTGTAGAAGGTCTTTATATATTTTATTTGAATAAATTTGACTTCGGGATGCATGAATATCATTTTTATGATCAAAAAATTCTAATTCGCAGCATGCTTACAAAACGCTTAATATGATCCAATCAATGCATGAAAATTGAGGAAAATAGAGAGAAATTGTTCCTATTATGATGAAGAATCTTCAGTTAAAGTATCATGAAGTTTGGATTAGGGGTTTAAGAGATACAATATCAAGAAGATGCAACTCGTATAAACACAAAAATTGAATCTTTGGGGCTTTAATTCGACATGTATGCATGATATAAATTAGGGAAAACATGGGGCTTTTGTTACTGGGATCATGAACTACCTATAGACGAGTTTAATTTAATTTTTCTTGAGAGATTGCCTACCTTTGATGCTTTTAAGATCCTAGGGCTTGAAAACGTGAAGAAGATGGAGCTCCCCCTTGATCCTAGCCTCCTTCTCCTTGCTCCTTAGGTCCAATAGCTCCTTCTCGTGCTCCAACCTCCAGAAATCGTTCTATGGGTGGTAGGGAAGAATTTGGGGATGTATTAGCTAGTTTAAGAGTCTTACTTAGTTAAAACTCTTACATCTCCATTCAAACTCTACATTTCCTAATATATCTCCTTATTTTCTAGCATTATCTCACTTAATAGGATAGGGGAGAGGTCCAATTTCGTGGGTAATGATTTAGGATAGGATTAGAACTCTTTTTAAGATAAGTAAGAGTTAAAATAGTCATTATCTTAACCCTTTTCTATTTATTACTATTTTTAGGTACGAATTTAGCCCAATTACTTCTCATCTCATGATGGGCTTCTTCATATTTGGGCCCAACAATACATGTTAGGACCATTAATAAAACCCATTACTGATTTAACTTAATGGCTATTGATTTAATTCCAATTATTCACCATCTATTCTTATTTAAATCTATTTATCATACTTATTCAATTAATTTCCTATTTTTAATTTGATTAAATATTATTCATTGCAATATTTCTAACCTTCATCATTTGGGCTCTTACTCTTGGCCCAATAACTCAAATGAGCCTAATTGTACAACCCATGTACTTACTTTACTTAATAGATTTTTAATTATCCTTTTATTAGATAATTTATTCATGGGCCAAGATTGTCTATTGGTCTATATATCATAATGGGCTATCGACCCATATTATTTAAAGTCTACCCACATGTTTATTTTAATTTATAATCCACTTTGGCTAATAAAAAAATGGGTTCTCCGACTTATTCCTTAATTATGATAATAAGTCGCGTAAATTCTTAAACTTAGTCTAAACGATTTTTCTGTGTCCAAATTTCATAATGGGTCATTATAGAACATTATTTAAAGTATAACTACTATTTTTACGAAATTTTTATAGGGGTTTATACGCATGCAATAATGATGCATATCGTTTTAACTAATTGAATTTATTAATAGATAAAATTTCTATTTATCTATAATTTTTAATTAATGGATTTTCCGAGGTACTACAGTCCGAGTTGTTGGTAGTTTGCTGATTTAGTCCATTTAACATATTCTTATATGGGGCATTACATATGCCATCCCCAGTAGATCATCACCCATTCATTCAAACCCCAGTGAACTGTCTGGCGCGTCAACCCATTTCATCTTTCTTCTCACCCAATTGAATTGGAACTATGCAATATTCGACAGGTTAAATTCATTAAGGAATTAGTACATCGAGCAAGAAAGATAATTTAATATATGAATTTGAAATTGTTTTCAAACAAATTAAAAGATATACTATCTAATTAATTTCACACAAAACAAATTAAAGCACATTCTCTCATCTTTCAATCATCTTTCCTTCCATAGACAAAGTAAAAATAGAAGTAGAATAACTTTATGACCATGGATAATATGAAATATGATACCTTTATTATATACATATTTTATATAGTTATTATAAAAAGTGCAAATATATTGAAATCTATAGTCGTAAAACATTAATTTCACAAATATTATTTGTAAAATCTATTTATTCAAATTTGACTATTCCCCAAACAATACGATGGACATAAAGAAGAAAGTAATATTTACCGAACAAACAAATATTATCAACCCACAAAGGTAATACAAATATTCAAACAAAGTTAATCAAGGTGTCAAATAAACATGTTTAACGAAAGATCTACACTATCAATGTCTATCAAACACATTTTTCAGTAAAAAGACTAACTAAAAATAAAATAATACAACTCTCAACCTAGTCGTGAGGTCTATGTCATTTAGCACACTGATAACAAAATTAACAAGAAAAAAAATTTTCAATTTGAAATACTTATGTGAAACAAATACTTTATTTAATTTGAATTGCTTATGTGAAACAAATTGAAATAAAGAGAAAGAAAAGCTCTGCCCATAATTTTTTAGAGTCTTAAGGGGGGGAACTGTGGAGGGGGAGGGGGGACTGTGTAGGGGGAGGGGGGAGGGTCGTCGGGAGGGGGAGCGGGGGAGGGAGGGGGTACTGTGCAGGGGGAGGGGGGAGGACCATCAGGAGGGGGAGGGGGCATACAGCGGCAGGGCGGCGAGCCGGAGCGACAGGGCAATGAGCCATGGCGGCGGCATCCTGTCGCCGAAGGGAGCACGAGAGAGAGACAGTGCGAGAGAGAGAGAGAGAGAGAGAGAGAGAGAGAGAGAAGGAAAAAGAGAGAGAGCGAGTGAGAGAGAGAGAGAGCACGCGGCTTTAGAAATCTGGGGGCCTTAGTGACTGAATTTTTGACAGATAAAAATTTTCGATGTTTTACCGACGAATATTTTCGTAAGAACTGCTGACGGGATTTTTCGTCGGTGAATCTGTCAGAAGTTCTAACGGTGTTTTTGACTGAAATATCCGTCAGAAGTTGCCGACGGATTTTTTTTCGTCGGTAAAATTGTCGGCATTTCCGATGGATTTTTTCGACTAATTTCTCTATCAAAAATACCGACGGATTGTCGACTGATTTTTTTCCCATCGGTAATTTCTGACGCTTTATTTCCAACGGACTGTTTTCGATGGTCGTTCTCCGGAAAGCTGTCGGAAGATATGTTTTCCGACGGATTTTTGGCGGATTTCCGACGGAATTGTTCCGTCGGAAAACCCGCTTTTTCTTGTAGTTATGTAGTCTGTATTTTTCGATAGATAAAAATCTGTTAGAAATTTTTCGACGGAAAAATTTTTATCAAAAAATCCATCTAAAATTTTGATGTAATTTCTAATGGATATAATCCATCAAAAAATGCCGATGAAAATTCCAACAAATTTTATCAGTCGAAAAATGCCGACGGAATTTTCAACAGATTTTTATCCGTCGGAAATGTCATCGGTAAACCCACTTTCTCTTGTTGTGTCCCCGTCCCCTTTCTCCAAGCCTTGTAGAATCCATGTTAGGTGTTTGAATGCATATTTGGATTCCTTGATCTTGAATGGGGTTGGGGTTTGAGTGATCTCATGTATGTGCATGTGAGGTTTCATGAGTGTAGATCCTTCACATTGTCATGCATGGGTGTGGATGAGAATGGTTTGTACTCCTAGCATGTGTACTTGTTGTTCTCCATGCTCCCCACCCTCTGTGCACACCGGATTTGCCATGTTCGGGCATTTTTGGAGGTCTCACGTAGGCAATCAAGTCTTTGTCTGTGGTCGTGACAAGGTTCTTGTCGCGACCTTGAATGCGACATTTTCCCCGTCGCCTTCTGGCTTTTGGTCGCGACACTCACCCTATCGCATCTTGTTTGCAATTACCACTGCGTCACCTCCCCTGTGAAGGCCAGATCTTTGTCTAAGGTCGTGATAAAGTCCTTGTCATGAACGCTACGTTCTCCCCCTCGCCTTCTGGCTTCTGGTCGCAATGCTCTCCCTGTCACTTTGAGAAAGCGATAGTGACCTTGTCGCCTTCTCAGACAGAGAGTGACCTACGCCCTTGTCGGAGTCTGTTTCCACTGCATCTTTGAGTTTTTTGGCACTTGTGTTGTTCCTAGCACGATCCTACCCTAGTCGTTTGCCCGGTGCTTGACACTAGAGGGCTTGTCTTGTTAGAGATTGTTACTGTTACCTGGTACCCCCGTCCCAGCAAGACAATTGAGGGAGTTCTCTAGGTGGCGGGCGTGCTCGAGTCACAGACTCTGGTAGCTAAGGAGCAAACAGTGGTCGACGGCGACGTTGAGTTGTTTGTAGAGCTCTCTTGGTTGGTGTGGGATGTCGAGGTTGTTTGATCATTCATCTGGTGCAAATCAACTACTCCTCCTCACAGTCTCACTCTACGTGGTTCCAGTACCATTTAGAGGGGCCAGACATGAGACTATAGTCTAGCCAGACTACATCAATTGTGTGGTTACTTTTAGTTCCACAGTCTCGCTCCGACGAGAGGTGGCAGACCTGGACTAGTGGTCGAGGGTAAGGCACATGGTGCTCCTGACCAGTTGACTAGTGGTAACTATTCTTCATGGCTAGTGTCTTTGTCCATACAGTTCATTCCAGTGTCGTAGTTACACAAGTTTTTGGTCCTGACGTATTTAGATCGATGGCCATGTAGTTTACTTTCCGCTTCCGCACTTACTATGTTAGTAGAATAGATTATCTTACTTACTTCCTTTAAAATCTTATATCTATTATGCTTGTTAGAACCAGTGGGAGATTGGTAGTCTATATTGGGAGTCTTCGTGAAACTCATTCCCTCCTTTTTAGGTGAGACTTTACAGCAGCACCTTCTGCGGTGAGTAGAGGAGATTGAGTCGTATTAGATGGGGTCTTCCTTAAGCAGTGTCCCCCTAGTACTGCTTGGCTCTTCACCGTCGGGGTATGCCCCTAAGGGATATGTTATCCCTTCTTTTCAGCACTTGTACTCTGTTACTTGAGACTGTACTAGACTCGTACTTTGTGGTGGACGCTTTTCTTCACTTGTTAGTACATTTTTAGTACTTGTTGTCATCATTTACTTCCCTTACATATCTTGATAGACTGGTCTATTAGCCCTTCCAGATCTCCAGACCCGTGGGTGGCGGCACTGGTGGTCGAGTTCTCAGTTGGAGCCGGGGGTCCAGGCTTCGGGGGCATTATAGCGGCATCCTCGGCAAGACGGCGTGGGTCGTGGGAGAGTCGAGTGCAAGAGGGAATGGGCGGTGCGGGGTAAGTTAGGACCTCAGCGATCGATCTGTGACCGATAACTATCGATTAGTAATCGGTCGTAGAGTTGAGACTGATTAGCAACTGTACAATCAATTAAATAGGTTGCTATGAGGTCGCTATTGACGACCGAATAGAGACTTAATATTTCGATCACAAAATCGATCGCTATAGCCGCTTTTTCTTATAGTGCCCATGTACGAGTTAGTATTGTGAGCATGTACTTGTCAAATCTAGGAAAAGTTTATTGAGAAGTATAGAAATGAATTTTTAGATATCTATGTGGTACGTTTGGTTATTCTTTGGAGATAGAGAGGACCTGGTTTTGTTGATTCAAATTTTATAGGTGACTTTGATAGAAGAAGATCACTTACTACTTATGTGTTCTCAGTTGATGATTGTGTTGTTAGTTAGTTAAAGCTTCTTCGTAAACTGCAGTTACTTTGTTTACCACAAAGACAGAGTATATGGCAACTATACTTAGGCAGTGAAAGAAAGTTGTTCAGTGAGCTTAGCTTAAAGCAAAAAGTGACTATTGCTAATTGCGACTAAAGATCAAATATTTTGTGAGAGAAGCATCAAAGATGCGAAATTCCTGTCAAGAAAATTGGTATGGTCGACAATCCTTCAGATATGTTGACTAGGCATTTTCCAATGGCCAAGCTCAAGCATTGCTTGGACTTGATTGGAGTTCCAAGCACTTGATGAAGGCCCCATCGGGCATGGAGATGAAGATGTTCATAAGAATTAATTAAGCTAGTTCTCGTGAAGACTCAACAAGAGGAGAATTTGCTGGTGTGCTTCACATTCTACAAGAACAAGGGAGTGGTCACCCATTTTTACCAAAATGGTTGACTAATTTTTGTGTAGTTTTTTATAGTTCAATTCCGTCAAAAAGGCCGACTGTTTTCGGGAATTAGGTTGATCATTTTCTTCTATCAAATGTATAGCTTTTTTTTTTCAAAAATGTATGCCGGAAACGGACGTCCGTTCCGATGCAAACGATCATATATATGGTTTTGTCAAAACCAAAAGCTATACATTTGATAAAACCATATATATGATCGTTTTCATCGGAACGGACGTCCGTTTCCGGCATATTGCTCAGTTGCTTGACGGTTTACATTTTCTGTTGAGTATAAATATATTTGTCTCTTTGGCCTACGGTTCTTAGAGACAGAAAAAAACCCTGTTTTGATATGTTGTTGCAGAGGACCCTTGGGAGCCTTGAGAGAAAATCATCTTTATAATCCTGATCTTTGCTAGTGGAGCTTTGACATCGTCGCCACTCATGGACGTAAGAGGTTCTCTTTAATTAGGACCTTCGATTCGAACCACATAAATCTCGGCATGCAGTACTCTTCCCTATAGTCTTCTTTCTCTCCTTGTTCTTAGTTTCTGGTTGTTCTACATGGTCCTTGTGTGTTCGCTTGTGGCTCGTAGAAGCGTTGGCGTTCGACCCTGACGATCCATAACAGATACAATCATACAAAGCTTATACATTAGCTAGGGCACCATTTGAATATGAGCAATATTTGGTGTACACTCTTTAATTAGAAGGTTGCCCTAGGTAACAGTATTGCTACCCCGGTTAGCTGAGGCGCCATCAAAGTGAGGTGATACTTAGGCAGGGGCGGAGCCAGACTATTTTCAGTGGGGGTCACATGACTCCACTGAATTTTTATAATTTTATTAAAGAGATTAATTTTTTCTATTAAATTTATTTTGATTGAATTTTTTTTTTTAAAGAGTGATCCTACTGAATTGTAAAATAAAGTTTATAGATATATATCTTAATTTTTAAAATAATTCCACTAAATAAAATTTTTAAATCCGTCACGGCACCAAGTATTCCTCTTTGAATATTTCCACTGTTATAGAATTCATAAAGGTATGTTCTTATCAAACTGATGAGATATACGTTGCAGAACAAAAACGAGAAGCGAACGAGATTAAACTGGCAATATTTGTGGGGCACGTGGGTTTGGTTTCGGACAGAGGGAACAACATGTGGAGAAGTTTAACCCACGTTGTATTCTGCACTCGTCCTTGGTTCAACTTTTAACAATAATGTAGCTATTAGTATCTGCAGGGGTTGCACAGGGCCCCCTCCTCCCCCAATGCCACCTGTCTCTTCTCACATCACTGACAAGTTTGGCAATGCATGTCTGCTAAGGACCGCATCTCGGTTCCTGCTGGATCCACAACAGCTCAGCCTTCTGGAGCGCTGAACCCGCCAAAGATGGATCGTCCGCTTTCGTAGGCCACATGACTGCGGTGAGCATTGTTGCTGCCCCGGTTAGCTGTAAGAATTGAAGCAGCGTCTCTCACCTTTAATTTGATCTGTACGTAGTACATATACGAGAGGGGGGGATGCCCACGCTTCATGCTGGGTTTTATATATCGGGAAATTGATGGATATGGACGGTACGTGTTTCTGCAGAAACTGATCATGTTGGAGCTTAACCCCACCCCCAGTGATAAGTGAACATTATTCGCCTTGTGTGGGTGCGTATGCCGCGCATGTGGGGTTCTTTCCCCGTTTGTTTGGAAGCAAAGGACCGCGAGTGTACGCTCGTTCAGAGAGTGTGCTTACCATGGAGTTCCATCATCACCACTCCAATTTGTCTTCTCATCGCAAACAATCAATTAGGTTTCTTTGAAGTTTCCGTGATCAGTTGAAGACTGTATTTTAGTTTTGAGAGACTAATACCGACCGACGTACCAAGTGCTTTAATAATTAGTTGTTTCTTTAACTTACAGTAGTATATATATCAAAGTTTCTAAAACGGAAGTTCCTACTTCGAAGTAAAAAAATAAAAAAAGGCTGGCCTTGAATAATCATATCACAGACTTAATCATAAGTCATAACTATTCTTGTTCACTCTCTCTTGTCTTAAAATCATAAACAGGAAATATTGGCGACGGTTTCTTTAACCATCACTATTTTTTTTTATATACGTAACCATCACTTGTATTATCACCGGTCGCTTTTTTGATATTAGCGATCCATATGGCTTTCAATCCTCACCAAATATTTTTTTCTTTCAGCCTATAGTGAAAGGAAATTGTTCCTTTTCCTAACATGTCTTTAAGTTTGCAAGTTAGGTAACCTTGTTTCAGTCATGCATGGTAGTCTTAATATCCTAGCTTGTTGTACTTGTGCTCATGTGAGAAAAGAGAGGAGGAAGATAGAGTAGGTATATTTTGTTTGCCTTGGGGGAATATAGACTAGTCCTTTTTGGCAAGTAGCTAATAATGCTGACGGACACAGAAGCAGCTCTATAAGTTATTTGATGTTTTATATATGTTGGCCAGACAGAGTAGAGGCATAGCTGGTAATGCCGACTACATCCATCCTCCTATTCAGGATCCAAGGCAGCCTCCATTGTTTGAATGTGTGTGTGAGTGTGTGTGTGTGTGTGTGTCTGTGTGTGTGTGAGAGAGAGAGAGAGATCACCATACTTGAACCTAATCGGGCCCAGAGGAGAGAAGAAACAATATATATACTGTTTCACACAGTACTTGTGAACGTCGTCTTAAGGAGGGATTCTTTTTTCTGATTAAACACGATGTATAACATGCGCGATTTTGTCGTCCACTTGAATCGCATGCAAGGTGGGTAGCGAATTAAACTTGGAATCTTAATGAAACCGAAGAAGAGTCATGAGCAAAATGTTCCAATAAGCATGCATGCATGTGCAGCAGGCATCGATCCTTCCGTCTCCCTTACATTCCAAGACTGATTCACACACCATATCTCTCACCAAACATCGATCCCTAATGCAAGAGCTGCAAAGAGGTGGTATGTAGGTAGACGGTGGTGAGTCACGATCGAAGGCATGTTCTTGCGTGTGCCGCATCCAAAAGTGAAGGGTTTGGAACCTTTATATACACAGCTTCATGGGATTGTATAACAAACTTGATGAGGTCGATCGGTGCATCACCGTGAAGGTCATATCGCTAAAGTACGTACGTAGAGTGGGGAGACGGCCACATCCAAGGGTTCAAAACTTGGGGGGAGAGGTTTATATTTGAAGGTGTGTAACACGAAGAGCGACCGATCGACCGGAACTAATTCGACGGCTGGCCAATTAACCTAAACAAAATGGTGGCAGGGATTTGGCACCCGCATGTGAGAGTAACACGAAACCGCTTCATTAATTAAGATGCCTGTCTGCTGTATCGGATTTATTACGTCTAATTAACATGGTAGATAATGCACAAATATCTTACTGCAATAGCTAGCTAGGATTATTTGCACTTGATGGTGATTCATGACCTACTAGAGACACGTATATATCGCACATCGCCTAATCTGTTTGTCAATATCGGTCTAGACCACGTACGTCGTTTAAGGTCGCAATTAATTAAAATAGGTACATGAATCACAATTTATCTTTTAGGGTAACTTAACTTTGATAGTAGGTAGAATTAAATTATCGGAGGATAGCATAATTCTACTAAACATTGTTTTTTCAATTTATCCATATAATGGGATAGAGTTAATTAACCGGATCACTTATCCTTCCTTATACCGTACGTGGTTAGCTTAATTATTCAAGATATCAAATTAAGATAGGACTTAATTAACCACCTAGATAAGAAAATGTATCCGGGTTTATCGTACGTGCATCGGCTTGTAATTCAAACACTGATCACATCATCCGAGCTACTTTCAATGAAGAGAATTCCAAATGTTTTAGCCACAGCTAGGAATATTGCTACGTACGCAACACTTTAAAAACGTGATATTGATCAGGTAAAGGTGCATAGATCAGTATAGGCTGCGAAGTAGATCTTTGTCGTATTCTTCAATTGTTTAAGGATTATTTTCCTATTTGATGGACGTCAGGTTGTCCAAGAATCTGTGAGTGTTTACGCAACTATAATTAACAAATGGCGCCCTTTGAGATGCTGGATGTGCTTTAAATTTTCATGGATGGTTGGTTTTGAAATTATGCATTTTAAAATTTAAAATTTCAGCTTATGATAGCTTTCCTCTGAAAATTAAAATGGAAGAGGGCACCAAACATCAGAATTTCGAGACGCAATAGGATATATATATATATATATATACTACCGTACGTGTTACAGCTTTCACTCACTTTTTTTCCATAGTTTTCTTTAATGTTTGACTTAAAAATGAGATGGCAAGAAAACTAAACTTACATGCTGTGCGCACAAATTCGGGAGCATTGACCGTAAAGTTGTTCACTTTACTTATCAGATCTCATGATACGGCTATTGTAATGAGAGTGACAAAAATTAAGAGGTGAAAAAGTGTAGTAATGTTCATTCCTCAAAACAATATCTTATGGTGGTTTATGATTATTTTATAGGATGCTAAACAACTCCAAATAAATCTCTTTATTATTCTTTAATTAGTTGAAAAATACTTAATTACTATACCAATCCATTAAATATTTCTTCCACTGCCTGATCACTTTGTTAAGATAAAACAACATGAAAGATGACAGCTCCATCTCCTCTAGCTAGGGAGAGAAAATGGAGGACAGCAGCCTTCAAATGCTACTTGGACTACATGCCGCTTCATGTTCCTCTAGCTATATATCCCATAATTAACTCATCTCGTGGAATGTTAGGCTTCCTTCTGGATGGGAGCCACTCCAGATGCAAGGCTCGGGAGATCACCAACTTTTTTGGGGATGGGATAGAAAGTGGATTAGATCTCACAGAAGATGGGGTTGTGTGATTTTATAAGATTTAGACCTACGACTTTAGAGAGTGTGGGTCCTCCGGATTTTGTATCTAAAGACGATCGATTAGTTTAACTAACACGACTTCGTCGTCCGTTCAAATAGAAAATTCACATTTCCCAACCCATCTCACCACCATATATACCTCTAAAGCATGAACTCAAATCTCCTTAATTAGAGCAAACTTTACGTACAGATCAAACTTCACCCCAAAATTTGAAAATTTTCTGACTGAAACTTGATCTGCAAAAATCTTTTTCCATAGCTAGCTCGCTGATCGAGTCCTCTCGATGATTAATATACCAAATTCGAGTCCCGAAAACATACGCTATATAATGAAAAGGTTGGAGATCGACTTAATTAATTAAACCTGTCGGCAGTTTTTGATGTGCCCACGTCGTGTTGACGTTGATAAGAAACGAATTAATTTGTCCGTAGCTGGGAATATATTCCTTTCTCCCACATGATTAGTCTCTCGATTCCACCCCTCCCCCAGTGGCCATGCTCAGGTCGTTTTCACACAAGGAAACAAAACACCGTAGAGGCCACATGAAGGAAGGAAGCATGGGGAATAAAAGTGCAGCAGTGCCGGCGCTCCTTCGCGGAGAAGTACCCACTACGCACTGATGAAGAGCTGGCACTGGATGCCTCGTATTTTTTTATGACCCTAACTTAAAATTGAAATATAAGACTGTTCTTCAATTAATTCATGTACGATGAATTAATGTGTCACGATATATAGGTCATTTTATGAGTCTAATTTAAATATTTATAAATTAAATTTAAAATTTTATGACCCTAACTTAAAATTTTATGAATTTATTTACATTAAATATTTCTTTACCTCTAATAATTCTATGTACTTCAGATCTTAATTGGCATCTCTTTCCAACCCCCGCTCCCCGCAAAAGGACAGCTACAGGGGCTCAATCCAACTGTCCCATCGACCTACGTATTACGATACGACATTTTTCCTTGCGTAGATACTTTACATGCCTGGACGGGACGGTATAAGCCTTGCGTAGGCTTCAAATGATCTCTAAAATGAGAGTACAAGACTGAAACTTGGGAGTGTGCAAGTTGATCTCTCAGTGATCTCCTAAACACTACAACGGACAGCTAGGACTCCAAAGCAAAATAACCTTTTGTCAGGATTATTTAGTTGTCATTCTGTGTTGATGTGACCCTAGCGAAGCATCGCCAGTTATATGTACTAAGCCAAGCTGTGATCGGTACAACTGCGTCTCTAACTTTGTCCTCTCCTCTCCTCTCCTCTATTTGGAAGAGAATCTGAAGGTAGAAGAACGTTGGCTTAAGCTATCTTGGAAGGGAAATGTTTAATGTTCGAGCTCCTAGATAAATGATTTGTTCGGATGAGCTGATATTGTCGCATTGGATAGCATCGAGTTGTGTGGGACTCACAGTTTGGGCACCGTCCAGTAAGATAATGTGAACTCGGATGCCCAGACAAATCTTGTGTCCGGCGCGCAGCATTACTCATTTTGAAATATCCCAAGTATATATATATATCTGCTAGCTTCTTTGTCTTGGTTGAGAGATTCCTTGTGAAGTTTCTCACTCGTTAGTTTAATGACGGGATTACCGATGGTTTCACATATAGAGATGACCTTTTAAATAAATAAGATTTCAATAAGAGTATTTTTCCGTAAGATTCACACAAAAAAATTGTCATCAACGTGGAGCATGAAGCTCCTTTTACCAGCAGTACAACAAATGTAATTTTAAGGGATTTTGCAAGTTTATTTTCTTTATAAGTTCATTTGCGAAATTAATATTGTCTCTCTCTTAGTTTCATCTTTATTTAATTGCCTTGCTACATTGTAATACTTTTAAAGACGTACTTTCCATTATCATCCTTTAAATTTATGTTAAAAATAGTTTTATTTAAGCCTAGTTGTAGCAACTTTGATTTTTAAAATCTCAAATAAAATAAAAAAATTATTAATAAATGAGATAAATAGATTTAATTAGAATAAATGAGAAATAAGTGAAATAAAAAGAAATTAAATCAAGCACATTAAGTTAATCAATAATGGGTTGTGTAAATAGCTCAAATACAAAATAATGGGCCTAATTGTGAGGAGCCCATCATGGGATGGGAAATAATTAATCTAATTTCGTATGTAATTAATTAATAAATAGACAGGGGTTTAAGATAAATGTTAAATAAGTCATATATATCCTAAAAAGGAGTCCTATACTTACCCTAACTCTTGCCCACGAAATTTGATCTCTTCCCAACCCTAATTAGGAGATAAAGGAGAGAAAGTGAGAGATAAATATGAAAAATTCAGAATTTAATGGAAGGAATGACTCTTAGAAGGGTTAGGACTCTATTGGCAAACAACACACCCTAAACTCGGCCCTAGCAACCCATAAAATGTTGTTGAAGCTCTGGGAGACGAAGGAGAAGGTTGTGGACGTAAGGAGCTTGGAGAAGAAGGCTTGGAGCAAGAGATTTCCATCTTATTTTCGTCATAAACTATAGTTCTTCTTATAGCAAGCAAAGGTAGGCAATCTCTGAAGCACAAATCGTGAAACTTTAACCCTAGGTAGCCCTCATGATTCTCTTCAAAAGCCCTCTGGTTTTGTTACTTTTCGTTCATCCATGAGGGAGAATTAATTCTGTGAATCCCTGTTATCTTCATGTACCCGAACTTACATTGTTGCCTTCAATCCATGCATGTACATGATCCCATGCCATGCAAATATTCTCATAAATACTACATGTTGTTGGCTTTCAAACGCCCTTAGTTTTCCTAATTTTCATCATGTATCCATTGTTAATTAATTCGTTGATCCATGACTATGCATGTTTAGGTCACCGAAAAGTAACCTAATCAAAGCATGTCCTAAACATGTTTGTTTTCTAATTCATCATGCCCAGTGATAGATCTCCATATTTAGTTTCGTTTAAAATTGATTTCATGAATTTTGAAGCTTTCTGTGATTATATATCGATTTTTGAAGTGAGCTTTGGGGGATGGAACCCACCTAGAAAAGGGGCAAAAGCTCTTTTCTGGGCTCGGGCCACCTTCTGAAGTCGCGACGGCCCAACCCGTCGCGATCTCAGAGGGGGTCACGACACGGGGGTTCGTCGCATTTTGAATGCGACGGGTCGACATGTCGTGACATGGCCGAGTTGACCCGTAGAGGCCGGTTCAGCAGAACGCGACCGGGCCTGGCGTCGCGACCTTAACGTGACAGCCCTGTGCATCACGACCTCAGAGTCGTGGCCAGAACCCTAATTTAACAATATAATCCTGCTATTAATGACATATAAGCCCTGATTAACCCTAATTAAGTACTGTTATGATTGTTTTCGAACTGTTAACTTTAAATGGATAAAATCTTCATGAAATTAATTAATTTAAAAACTATATACACAACCATACATGCTCTCTTGATTTCTTACACTTGCACACACTTAACAATCATGTTTGTCATTAAACCCTATTAAATTACTCAATAATGAATCTGGTAATTTAGTGAATTAAATTACTAAATTTCCTATTTAAATACTTACACTTGTCTTCATTTTACTCGCGTGTTTTATACACCGTTACCGCTTCCCTCGGCCTTCGAGCACTCGAGGCACGACGGACCCTAGTTTTTACACACTCTCTTGACATGGACCACCTCTCCACCGGGAAGACTCCTGACTGGACAAGGGAATCCTCGTCAAGACTTCCGTAAGTCTTCTTGGCTTTGGCGCACGTCCTTTGTAGAACCCTTGATTTTTAAAATCCAAATAAAATAAAATTTCTTTTTTAAATAAATGAGAAAAATAGATTTAAATAGATTAAATGAAAAATAAGTGAAATAAAAAGTGAATTAAGCAAGCCTATTAAATTAAAACCCTAATGGGGTGTGTAAATGGTTTAATTACAAAAAAATGGGTCTAATATAGTGGAGCCCATCATGGGAAGGGATTTAATTAAGTAAAATTCGCATTTTTAAATAATAGTAATTTAGAAAAGGGGTGAAATAAGTATTAAATAGGTCATATATATCTAAAAGTGGAGTCCTAACCTTACTATAACTCATTACCCACGAAATTAACCTCTCCCCCATCCAAAGAAGGAGATAATTGCAAGGAGGGAAGGTGATTATTATGGAAAATTCGGAGTTTAATGAAAAGGAGGACCCTTAGAATGGCTAGGACTCTATTAGCAACCAATACACCCTAATCCGACCCTCTCAACCCTCATTTGCGTGCTGTGACCTTTGGGAGATGAAGGAGAGGCGATTTGGGATGAGGAGCTTGGAGAAGGAAGCTTGGACAAAGGAGTTTTCATCTCGTTTTCGTCTCCAATTAGGGATCTTCTTTGTTTCGACAAAAGGTAGGCAATCTCTTAAGTCAAATTCGTGTAAAAATTACCCTAGAAAGACGTCATGATCCCGAGTAAAAGCCCTCTAGTTCGCTCCATTTCGATCTCCCATGAGGGAGAATTAATTCTTTGAATCCCTGTCAGTTCCATGTACCTGACCCTTCATGTTTACTCTTAAATCTCGAGCATACATGATCCCATGCCATGATAAAATTCTCATAAATACTACATCATTTTAGCTTTCAAACGCCCATAGTTTGCCTAAATTCCTTGACTGCGCATGTTTAGGTCATCGAAATGTAACTTGATCACAGCATGTCTAAACCTTGTCTATTTTCAAATTAATCATACATGTTGATAGATCTATATGTCTACTTTCGTTTAAAACTAGTTTCGTGATTTTTGGATCACCGTGCGATTTTATATGGATTTTAGAACGACCAGTTATTGAAGAGGAATACACCCTGGGAAAAAGGGAAAAGGGGCGACCCTACCTGATATTGCGTCGGCGCGACCCCCCGCGATATCAGGGGTCGCACCGGGCTATGGCGTCGCGTCAAGAATGCGGCGGCATAAGTCGCTGTGATTTCCACCTCGGACCGGGCCAGACTGGCCGGTCCACCTAACGCGCCCAGCCGCCCCGTCGTGATTTGAATCGCGGCAGGTAGGTCTGCCGCGTTTTGAAGATTTCGGCCAAAAGTTTTATTTATGCTTATGCCCTTGCTGATTTGGCTATATAACCCTTATTTAGCCATGATTAAACAATGTTATAGTTAATTCGACCTGGTAATTAATAAATGGCAATAATTATATAAATTTAATTATTTAAAAAC
The DNA here is from genome assembly GCA_014218235.1 of Colocasia esculenta. NCBI lineage: Eukaryota > Viridiplantae > Streptophyta > Magnoliopsida > Alismatales > Araceae > Colocasia > Colocasia esculenta. The sequence goes on from CM024759.1 coordinate 80,608,876, forward strand.
CATTTGCACGACTTACCTATCCTCATGATTTCTTTACACTTACACACAAATAACATTATTAATTGCCTTTTTACCCTATTTTATTAAATATAATTATTTTCATTTTATTCGCGAGTTTTGAATACTGTTACCGTTTCCCTCGGCCTTCGAGCACTCGAGGCACGACGGACCCATTTTCTATACACTTCCTCTTGACTTGGACCACCTCTCCATCAGGAATACTCTCGACTAGGCCAGGGACTCCTTGTCAAGGCCTCCGTAAGTCTTCTTGGCTTTGGCGTACATCCATTTCCGACTAGCTGGTTGTACCCTAAAACCCATTACACCTTAGGGATCAATACGATCCATGGCCTTATTGTGTTCTTTCCTTATCTTTTGATCACGCCGAACCATCTAGCATATGTACACAGCACGGCTAGTGGGCGGTGGTGACTTCTACCAGACTGCCAGCCGCAGTGGTGTGCCGTGCAACCGTTACTATCGATGTTTAACGTGATTTTACGATAATATCCCTATCTCGTCTACTATCTATATCCTCTCATCTGTTCACGTTTTCACTACGCGCTCATCTATCTTATCTAGTACTCTCTTATCTCTTCTTGGTACTGTATTGGCCATTCTTGTGATTGTCTAAGATAAAGAAATGACTAATGACATGGCAATGGGGCCCAATCAGGTCCTGGGAGGAGCGCCCGAAAGTGCCAGTGCCCATGGGAGTTAAAATGATCAAGGATGTGTTACGGCATGCATCCAGTGCCAGCATACTATCAAGATTAATCTATGACAATCAAAGTACTATCTATACCAGTACACTTGTTATCGTTACTAGAGCACGTTGTGAAAATTACATGATATATCGTTACATGGCCATTCTATTATCATTCTCGTTGAACTATTTTCCCTGTGCCAGATGCTATTGTTCTCTTGTTATCCTTACTTGTTCTTCATGACTGTTCTCTCTAGTTAACCTGCCATTAAGACATGTATCATTTAAACCATGCTTGAAATTATGAGATATTAAGTCCTACTGGGCGTTATTCGTTCATCCTGCGTTTTTATTTAATATGTTTCAGGTGAGTCTGATGACGACCACACTCACAAGGACGGGACTGAGGATGATGCTAAGAAGTGACCATTTCAGCAACCCTTGCTTTAGTAGATAGTTAGTATAGAATGAGTCAGATAGTTTTGATGTATTAGTTTGGTTTTTCAATAAAGTGCTCTGGGCCCTAGTTTTGGCTCTGATACGATGGTGTAATAGTTATTTCATGAAGTTGATGAGATGTTAGTAGTTGTAATGAAGTTTGATGGATAATTAATGGAATTGGAGTTCATTTAGTATTATTCCATTTGTGCAATGGTTTGTTATTTATTTTTCACTCCATACTATTTAATAACTGTAATCCCACTCCGATATTCCGCGTCGGGGCGTTACATCCTTAGCCGACGAGCTGGTTGTACCCTTAACACTCGTTACCCCTTAGGGATTAGTACGATCCATGGCCTTAGTGTGTTCTCTCTTACCTTGGATCATGCCGGACCATCTGGTCCGTGTTCACGGCACGACTAGTGGGCGGTGGTGACTTCTACCAGACTGTTGGTACCCGACCTGGTGCTGTGCAACTGTTACTATCGTGGTTTAATGTTGTTTTACGATTATACCCCTATCTCATCTACTATCTCGTTACTCTCATCTGTTCACTTTCACTCTATACTCTCATCTAGTTCGTCTATTACTCTCATCTCTTCTTGGTACTCTATTTGGCCATACAATTGATTGTCTAAAATAACAAACAGTGTTATATGTCAGTGCAATAGGGCCCAGTCTGGTCCTGGGGAGAGCGCTCGAAGAGTGTCATTTCCTTGCAAGAGTTACATGATCAAGATGTGTACGGCATGCATCTAGCACCATTTAATACTATAACAATTAATCGTTGACAATCAAAGTGCTATCTATTCGAGTGCTATACAAGCGCAATTGTTACATGCTATTATCGTTACATGGCCATTCTATTATTGTTCTCGTTGTGCTATTTTCACTATACCAGTGCTATTGCTCTCTTGTTATCGTTACTTGCTCTACATGACTATACTCTTTAGTTATCCTGCCATTTAACACATTAATTATTTAAAGCATGCTTGTTCTCATGAGATATTAAGTCCTACTAGGCATTATTCGCTCATCCTGCGTATTTATTTCATGTGTTCAGGTGAGTCTGATGAAGACAACCACACTCACGAGGATGGGACTGACGAGGATATTGCTCAGGAGTGACCCGATCAGCTATCATGGCGTAGTAGATAGTTAGTTTAGTAGTCAATCAGACAGTATGTATTAGTTTAAGTTTGAATAAAGTACTCAGGTCCCTAGTTATGGCTCTAATAGATGGATGTAATAGAAGTTTGATGGACTATTAATGAAATTGGGGTTATTTGATATTATTCTCATTTGTGCAATGGTTTGTTATTTATTTCTCGCTCTGTACTATTTAATAATTATAATATCGCTCTGATATTCCACGTCGGGGCGTTACAGTTTTGTGGTATTAGAGCATAGGTTATTCTTAAGTATAGGATGATCTAGGTTTGACCTGTCTTGACTTAGGGTCTAAATTCCGTACCTATGTGAGATGGGTAGGACCAAGGGTAATAAGATAAAATAAACTCACACACGCACAAACTTAGTACAACCTCAATGACTTACATTAAGAATTCTCTTTTGAAGGAACTTAAACCATAACAATGGCAGCGAAGCATGCTCAACTCCGAGATATGCAACACACAATTCAGCAATTTACACAAGCGTTACTCCAAGCTGCTGGAGCTAATAATAACAATAACCGAGGGGCAGGAGAATTACACCGGAATTTTTGCAATCTAAATCTGCCTCGATTCAGTGGGACCACTGATCCTGATGAAGCAAAGAACTGGCTTAAGGAGATTGAATGAGTTTTCTGCATCATGCAATGTGCTGATGGAGACAAGCTACTGTTAGCAACATTCCAGCTCGAAAGGGACGCTTGTGCGTGGTGGGAGTCCATCGAAGCCACAAGAGCATATGCACAATTTACATGGAATGAGTTCAAGGAGTATTTCAACTCCAAGTATTTTTCAGAAAGAGTCCAAGAAAGGAAAGCCTCTGAATTTGCAGCACTCAAGTAGAGGAATCTCACTATTGCTGAGTATGAAGCTCAGTTCTCCCGATTGGCGCGTTATGCCAATCATCTGGTCGACACGGAAGGAATGAAGGCCAAGCGCTTTCTAAATGGGCTCAGGCCCGCTTGCATCATACAGTTGGCACCTCTGGATATCCAGACTTATCCAGAGATGGTGAAGAAAGCACAATTGCTGGAGGATGCGACCGACTTCACCGAGCGCATCAAAGGTTGAATGGTAAAGAAGGAACAGACATCCAGAGCACTAAGCAAGCCCACTAACGGCAAGAAAAGGCCATTAATTAAGTATCAATGACGGGCCAAGCCAGGAGCGGAAGCCCAAAGTCCCCACCCCTACTTCTCCAACCAACCAAGATGCAAGCATTGTGACAAGCTAGGTCACACGATAGAAGAATGCTGGAGAAAGGTAGGCGCGTGCCTACGTTGCGGTAGTCGAGAGCACCGTATACCCGACTGCCCTCTGCTTAAGGAGAATGAGAAGCGTCCTACGGGACAGAAGAAGCTAGGCAGACTATAGGCTCTGCAAGAGGTTGAGACCACCGAGGAAGGTGGAGTTGTGGAAGGTACTCTACCGGTTTTTTCTCAATCAGCATTTGTTTTGTTTGACACTGGTGCTACACATTCATTTATATCACAAGCATTTGTTGATACATTAAATGAAAAACCTGCATCTATAGAATTTGAACTACCTGTCATTACACCATTGGGAGAAAAATCTCAATTAAAGAAATACTTTCCATTAGCTGATGTTAAGATTGGTGATCTCAATCTGAGAGCTGACTTGATATGTATGCCCATAGAGGGCTACGATATCATTCTGGGAGCCGATTGGCTATCCACTTATGGGGCTATCATGGATTGTAAAAGAGGGAAGATCTCTTTTAGTGAATTCTCAAATTGACCTTCACGGGACGTAGACACAAGAGGCACTTGTCTCTCGTCTCTGCTATAAAAGCATAGAACATGATAAGAAAGGGTTGTGTGGCATTTCTTGCCGCAATTGTCATTGAAAAGAAAGCATATAAGATATCAGACATACATATAGTGCAAGAATACCCTGACGTGTTTCCCGATGAGCTGCCAGGCATTCCACCAGAAAGAGATGTAAATTTCTCAATTGATCTCATACCTGGAGCTGCACTGGTATCACACCAACCCTATAGAATGTCCCCCGCTGAATTGAAAGAGTTGAAGGAACAATTAATGGAGTTGCTGGAAAAGGGTTTTATCCGACAAAGTACTTCTCCTTGGGGAGCACCAGTATTGTTTGTCAAAAAGAAGGACGGATCCATGAGATTATGCATCGATTACAGGCAGTTAAATCATCTCACTATCAAGAACAAGTACCCTCTGCCTCGCGTTGATGACTGTTTGATCAAATCTCAGAAGCTGAGTATTTCTCTAAGATTGACCTTAGATCGGGATATCATCAGATGAGGATTAAAGATGCAGATATTTACAAGACAGCTTTCAGAAGTAGATACGGTCATTATGAATTTTTAGTCATGCCTTTTGGACTAACCAATGCTCCTGTAGCTTTTATGCAATTAATGAACAGCATCTATCGGCCATACCTCGACAAGTTCATCGTGGTGTTTATTGATGATATTCTCATATACTCCAAGACCAAAGAAGAGCATGAAGAGCATCTGAGGATTGCTCTGTAGATCTTGCGGGACAACAAGCTCTACGCCAAATTGAGCAAGTGTGAATTCTGGCTCAAGGAGGTATCATTTCTAGGCCATGTTATTTCCAAGGACGGTATCGTTGTCGATCCTTCCAACGTAGAAGCTGTACTCAACTGGGAAAGGCCGACTAATGTCACCGAGATCAGAAACTTTCTTGGACTAGCTGGTTATTACAGGCAGTTCATAAAAGACTTCTCCAAGATAGTTGTACCTCTTACTCGCCTTACACGAAAAGAGAACCCCTATGTCTGGAGCAAGGAGTGCGAGAAGAGCTTTCAGACCCTGAAGCAACTCTTGACATCTGCACCTGTCCTCGTGTTTCCAGTCGAAGGGGAAGGATTCTCAGTCTACACTGATGCATCTGGAAACAGTCGAGGTTGTGTGTTAATGCAGAATGAGAAAGTGATAGCTTATTCTTCAAGGCAGTTGAAGCCTCATGAAGTCAATTATCTAGTCCATGACTTAGAATTAGCTAATGTGGTATTTGCACTCAAGATATGGAGGCATTACCTGTATGGAGAACGATTCATTGTCTACTCCGACCACAAGAGTCTGAAGTACTTATTTTCCCAGAAAGAGCTCAATATGCAGCAAAGGAGATGGTTGGAGTACTTGAAGGATTTTGATTTCAACATTCAATATCACCCAGGCAAAGGTAATGTAGTAGATGATGCACTTAGTAGGAAGCCAGTAGCTTCACTATCTTGTTTAGTCATGGGCGAGATGCAATTACTTGAGCAATTTGCCAATCTGGATCTGAACATCGAGCAGAGGAGTGATCAGATGTTAGTGGCTAACCTTAGAGCTCAACCCGACATTTTTGTCAAAATCAGGGAACAACACCCAACTTGTTTTTATTTTAAAACACAAACTCTCTCTCACAACCCCCCCCCCCCCCCAAACCCAGCCTGGCCCACCACCCCCCCTGCAGCCTCCCCTCCCCCACCCCCCCACACTGCGGCCTCCTTTCCCCCCTCCCCCCCCCCCCTCGGCCACCCCCCCTTGCTGCCTCCTCCTCCCCCACCCCCCCCACCCCGCCGGCCACCCCCCCATACGGCCTCCTCCTCCCCCACCACCCCTACCACCCCCCGCCGTGACCACCACGCCCCTGCGGCCTCCCCTCCCCTGCGACCTCCTCTCCAACCCCCCCCCCCCCCCCTCCGGTTACCACCCCCCCTGCGGCCTCCCCTCCCCTGCGGCCTCCTCTCCACCCCCCCCCCCACCCTCGCCGGTTACCACCCCCCCTGCAGCCTCCTCCTCCCCCACCCCCCCCCCCACCTCCGCCGGCCACCCCCCCTGCGCACTTGCCCTGCGCCCCCTCCCCCGCCCGGCTCCCCCCTCCCCCCTCCGGCGGCTCCCCCCTCCCCCCGTCGGAGCCCCCCCCGCCGCCCTACACCCTCCCCCCCTCCGGCGCCCCCCTCCCTCGCCTGGCTCCCCCCCCCCTTCCAACGCCCCCTCCCTCCCCCGCCGGGCTCCCCCCCCCCTCCCCCTACCCGCCCTGCGCCGCCCCTCCCCCACCCTGCGCCCTCTCCCACCTGGCTCCCCCCCCCCCTCCGACGGCCCCCCACCCGCCCTGCGCCCCCTCCCCTCCCAGGCCCGGCGGCTCCCACTCCCATCCCAAACACATCAATACAAATTTTAAAAATTTTGATATTTTTACCAAACAAATATATCATATTTTCATAACTTTAAATTTAAAGTTAAAAGAACTCAACTTCATTTTTTAGGTAGAAATAGTTTTTTTTAATTGCTCCCAAACACCCTATTAGAATTTCAAACTGGAGATCATATGATGCTCAAAGTATCCCCGACCCGAGGATTTCAAAGGTTTGGGATGAAAAGCAAGCTAAGACTAAGATTCATAGGTCCATTTGAAGTGTTGGATAGAGTTGGCGAGGTGGTGTATCGACTGACACTACCTCCCAAGTTCTCAACTGTACACAACGTATTTCATGTGTCAATGCTGAGGAAGTACATGTATGACCCGTCACACGTAATCAGCTATGATGATATCATTTTAAACAAAGACATGACCTATGAAGAAAGGCCAGTGAAGATCTTGGACAAGAAGATGCAACAACTTCGGAATCGATTTATACCCGTGGTCAAGATACTCTCGAGAAATCATGAAGTCGAAGAAGCCACGTGGGAACCCAAAGCAACATGCGACGAAATTATCCAGAATTATTCGGTACGTCACTTCCTCTCATGGTCATATGAATTTGGGGACCAAATTCTTTTTAAGAGGGGGAGGATATAGCAAACTTGATTTTTAAAATCTCAAATAAAATAAAACTTTTATTAATAAATGAGATAAATAGATTTAATTAGAATAAATGAGGAATAAGTGAAATAAAAGGAAATTAAATCAAGCTCATTAAGTTAAATCAATAATGGTTTGTGTAAATGGCTCAAATACAAAATAATGTGCCTAATTGTGAGGAGCCCATCATGGGATGGGAAATAATTAATCCAATTTTGTATGTAATTAATTAATAAATAGAAAGGAGTTTAAGATAAATGCTAAATAAGTCATATATATCCTAAAAAGGAGTCATATACTTACCCTAAACCTTGCCCACGAAATTTGATCTCTTCCCAACCCTAATTAGGAGATAAAGGAGAGAAAGTGGGAGATAAATATAGAAAATTCAGAATTTAATGGAAGGGGGGACTCTTAGAAGGGTTAGGACTCTATTGGCAAACAAAACACCCTAAACTCGGCCCTAGCAACCCATAAAACGTTGTTGAAGCTCTGGGAGATGAAGGAGAAGGTTGTGGACGTAAGGAGCTTGGAGAAGAAGGCTTGGAGCAAGAGATTTCCATCTTATTTTCGTCATAAACTCTAGTTCTTCTTACAGCAAGCAAAGGTAGGCAATCTCTAAAGCACAAATCGTGAAACTTTAACCCTAGGTAGCCCTCATGATCCTCTTCAAAAGCCCTCTGGTTTTGTTATTTTTCGTTCATCCATGAGGGAGAATTAATTCTATGAAGCCATGTTATCTTCATGTACCTAAACTTTCATTGTTGCCTTCAATCCATGCATGTACATGATCCCATGCCATGCGAATATTCTCATAAATACTACATGTTATTGGCTTTCAAACGCCCCTAGTTTCCCTAATTTTCATCATGTATCCATTGCTAATTATTCGTTGATCCATGACTATGCATGTTTAGGTCACTAAAAAGTAACCAAATCAAAGCATGTCCTAAACGTGTTTGTTTTCTAATTCATCATGCCCAGTGATAGATCTTCATGTTTAGTTTCGTTTAAAATTGATTTCATGAATTTTGAAACTTTATGTGATTATATATCGATTTTTGAAGTGAACTTTGAGGGATGGAACCCACCTAGAAAAGGGGCAAAAGCTCTTTTCTGGGCTCGGGCCACCTTCTGAATTGTCGCGACGGCCCAACCCGTCGCGATCTCAGAGGGGGTCACGACACGGGGGTCCGTCGCATTTTGAACGCGACAGGTCGACATGTCGCAACATGGCCGGGTTGACCCGTAGATGCCGGTTAAGCAGAACGCGACCGGGCCTGGCGTCGCGACCTTAACGCGACAGCCCTGTGCGTCGCGACCTCAGAGTCGGGGCCAGAACCCTAATTTACCAATATAACCCTGCTATTAATGACATATAAGCCCTGATTAACCCTAATTAAGTACTGTTATGATTGTTTTCGAACTGTTAACTGTAAATGGATAAAATCTTCATGAAATTAATTAATTTAAAAACTATATGCACAACCATACATGCTCTCTTGATTTCTTACACTTGCACACACTTAACAATCATGTTTGCCTTTAAACCCTATTAATTACTCAATAATATATCTGGTAATTTAGTGAATTAAATTACTAAATTCCCTATTTAAATAATTACACTTGTGTTCGTTTTACTCGCGCGTTTTATACACCGTTACCGCTTCCCTCGGCCTTCGAGCACTCGAGGCACAACGGACCTGAGTTTTTACACACTCTCTTGACATGGACCACCTCTCCACGGGAAGACTCCTGACTGGACCAGAGAGTCCTTGTCAAGGCCTCCGTAAGTCTTCTTGTCTTTGGCAAACGTCCTTAGCTGACGAGCTAGTTGTACCCTTAACACCTATTACCCCTTAGGGATCAGCACGATCCATGGCTTTAGCGTGTTCTCTCTTACCTTGGGATCACGCCGGACCATCTGGCCCGTGTTCACGGCACGACTAGTGGGCGGTGGTGACTTCTACCAGACTGATGGTACCCGACATGGTACTGTGTAATTGTTACTATCGTGGTTTAACGTTGTTTTACGATTATACCCCTATCTCATCTACTATCTCGTTACTCTCATCTATTCACTTTCACTCTATACTCTCATCTAGTTTGTCTATTGCTCTCATCTCTTCTTGGTACTCTATTTGGCCATACAATTGATTGTCTAAAATAAAAAACAGTGCTATATGTCAGTGCAATAGGGCCCGGTCTGGTCCTGGGGAGAGCGCCCGAAGAGTGTCATTTCCTTCCAAGGGTTACATGATCAGGATGTGTACGGCATGCATCCAGCGCCATTTAATACTATAACAATTAATCGTTGACAATCAAAGTGCTATCTATTTGAGTGCTATACAAGCGCTATCGTTACATGCTATTATCATTACATGGTCATTCTATTATCGTTCTCGTTGTGCTATTTTCACTATACCAGTGCTATTGCTCTCTTGTTATCATTACTTGCTCTACATGACTATACTATTTAGTTATTCTGCCATTTAACACATTAATTATTTAAAGCATACTTATTCTCATGATATATTAAGTCCTACTGGGCGTTATTCGCTCATCCTGCGTATTTATTTCATGTGTTCAGGTGAGTCTGATGGAGACAACCACACTCACGAGGATGGGACTGACGAAGATATTGCTCAGGAGTGACCCGATCAGCTATCATGGCGTAGTAGATAGTTAGTTTAGTAATCAATCAGATAGTATGTATTAGTTTAAGTTTGAATAAAGTACTCTAGGCCCTAGTTATGGCTCTGATAGATAGATGTAATAGAAGTTTGATAGATTATTAATGAAATTGGAGTTATTTGATATTATTCCCATTTGTGCAATGGTTTGTTATTTATTTCTCGTTTTGTACTATTTAATAACTGTAATATCGCTCTGATATTCCACGTCGGGGCGTTACACTAGTTACTTTTTGACTAAATTTGAAAAAATCTTAAACATCTACAATTTCTAGTAAATTCTTTCTCTTGATCTCACTCTCTCTCTGGCACAATAGTGTGCCATTCAAAATATTTTTCTTCTTCTATCTTTGCTAAAAAAAAAATAATGTTTTAGGTGAGAATATATAGAATACTCTTAACATCTCAAACAGATGCATGAGATATGTAGATAAGTAGAGGGGATAGATATTCTTTGAGTTTAAAATATTTTCAAGTGGTGGAAGAGCTCCATAATGGACGGTCGTCTCCAATTAAAACTTCCCCATTTTAGGGTGACTTCTTTCTTAAGTCATTATGTCAAAGAACTAAGAGTAGTTGTTCTTCGAATATTGACATATATAGTTAATTAAGAAGAGAAAATTAATTTGATAGTAATATTTTTTAAAAAATAATTTTCAAAATTGAATTATTACAACATGTTGCAACGCATCCAATTAACGTTTAAAATTTCTTGTTGATGCACTATGAAATTTGCAGTTCTCCAATTTAAGAATCTCCAGTTCGATTCAAACTGGGTGTCTTCTTAATTTTATTTTAAAAACAGAGATCGTTTTATTTAGTTTAGCAAAATAGCATGATGTTTGTCGTTGCTGGTTTAGTGTATTCCATGTCATTTTATTTGGCTTACTTCCACCCGATATACTCCATAAATCTAAACAAAAGAAATTATTGTTAAATAGACCAACTTATATATTTAATCTTATTTGCACAGTTTTACAATCTAACAAACATCTGGAAAATACAATAAAATTAAATATTAGTAAAAACCTAATACATGCAATGAAGATGATGCGTAGTTTTCATAGGTAGACAAACACATAAACAATGCAGGCATTACGTATATAAAATGATCATATATAGATATTTGTGTTAATGATCATTTTTTTAGTACTTTAACAAAAGTGGTCAGAGACTATTGCGTCTGTGCGCGAAATCCCTGCGCGGCCAGAGATCGAACCCTGGCCGCTCCCCACCCACCCAAACAGGGTGTCGACTCCGCCACTGGTGGGGGACATGTTAATGATCATACTTAATTAAAGGGGGTATAGAGGACAGCACAATGCATTCTCATTGGAGCTTTGTTATCTTTCCAAAGGACACATTCACTCCAATAATTACAAAGGAACTACCTACCTTTTTCCATAATAGCTTCTTGAATCTTGACAAATGGGATTGAGGTGAATGCATGGCCCATCATTTATCGGGATTCATAAGAATACCATTCCAATCTTAACCGTTGGATTGAGATTGGACGGCTAAAAAGATCTATTAAGTAGATGGGCTGCCAAAAATTATGTGGGGGTCAACGAAACATGTTTTATGTGCCCCCATGCAAAGTACTGCATGGGCATATATATGACTTAGATCATTTTTTCGAAGTTATTGTGGTCTTATGCCATCAAGCAGCAGCTCTGTTTACGTCGAAATGTCTTTTCAATGTGTACAGTCATTCTTACAATAAATATTACAAATCTATTATCCTTAATTACGAAAAACATTGTTAAAATATTATTGTCAAAACTCAAATATCGTATGCCATGGAACATCCATGCATGTCATTAATTCGATTCACTCGATGGTTTTATTAATCGTGAAAGAAGATGACAAAATTATCTATGGATAAAACCATATATAGTGTTAAGTATGTGAGATTTAACAGTGATCATTTTTAATAATATTTTAATAAAAATAACATATTTGTAATATTTATTGTAAGAGTGATTTATGAAAAATATAAATGTGTATTACATATAGAGCTTTGACGGATGCAATCCATCAGAGCAGCGAAGTATTTTGAAAAAAGAATATCTCATCATATATATATCTCATTATAAAATAATGACTGTTCAATCTGAGTACAATCTAATCATCGATTACATGGGATGCAGCAATTGTGGTGCCCACATTATACACAAAATAACTTTTTTGTTTTGTTTAATTACTTTTCGATATATTACTAGCTAGGATAGTCAGTGGCGGATGTAACTTATATTCAATGGAGTCATGTGATCCAATTATATTTTGTAAATCTTTTTAAGGAGATTAAAATTTATCCTTAAAATCTCTTGAAATGGGTCAAACATAATTATGATGAGCCCACTGAGTTGATACGTATGATAGGCACTAGGCCCAAGTTCTAAGCCGTCCAAGTGACTCCGTTAAAAAAAAAAAAATTTACATCCACCGCTGAAAATAAATTCATGATTATAGTACTAAACTATGATCAGCCCCATCAAAGTTAAAATATAAGCATCCTCTAGATCCACCTTAGTTCCAATCATAAAGTTGTACTCAGCCAATCACCCTTTGTGGATCGCTGGCACACATTTTTACCAACCTGATGACGGCAGCAGATCAGACATTAAGCACATGTTGTGTCCTTTCGCCTTCGGGGGACATGCCAACTTCGACCTTAATCTACTTAAGTGGAGTCCAAAGTTTTGGGGTAGAGTTTTGATGTCATCTTTCTCTTTCGAGTAGAGCGTATGAATCTTCTTCGTCTTTCATGTTTGTACGAGTAATTCCTACATGGAAGTCATGTTTAATGCAGTTTCTTATTAGAATCTATTATTTTAAGAAAAAGTATAGTAGGAATTGTAATCGTTATTTATGCGGCTGCGAATTCTGTTTAACTCTCAACTGAGAAATCAAATCTACAACTTCGTGAGCAAAAATATAATATATATATATATATATATATATAATCATCCGTCATTGCTTCTCATCAAGGACTATGTAAATTATAACTAAAGTAATTAACTTTCAACTAAGAACTTCTCCAAATTTAAGCTGCGGGGCGTCATATATATAGCACCCTTACGATGAAACAAAAATAGAATTGATTAGAATTAAGTAGCTTTTTTGGGCTTAGGGAGAGGGAGACTATGTTGGCCCCAAGAGGGTCTTGGGTTAAGAACTAGAGAGTAGAGAACAAGTGCTCGGCTCAACTTAGTCTGTCTCAACTTGTAAAAAAGTCAGATTTGGGGATGTGGTTCTCGAGGGTGACCCTCCTACAGTCAAATCAGTGATAGAAAGATTGAGTCCTAATTGGAAAATAATAGTTTAAGTGAAGAGAGAGAGTTGGCACTAGTAGTAACACCTGTCTATCCTATTTACTTGTGACTATTGAGCTTCCTTCGAAGCCTTGGGGTGGAGGAAGTCGCCAACGTCTGATATGGGATTACTCCATCCATGGAAAGACCCAGCCTGAGGTGTTATCTCAGTTGAGTCCTTGATGGACCTTATTGGGCCAAACCCTAGTGGGTAGTCCAAGGCCCTATCATGAGTCCTCCACTCTGAGGTTGGGCCTTGCGTAGGGAGGCCCGATTTTAAAATAGTCAAGGGCTACCTGGTCATGACCCCTGTGAAAACCAACTTACAGGCTTTGGCACGTCAAGCTAACCCTGTGGCACGTTGGTGCCCCCTCCAGCCACGATCCCCCCAAGCACACGTGGGCAAATATAGAGAACAAGTGTTCGACCCGACTTGGCCCATCTCAACCTGTAAAGAAGTTAGACTTGGGGATGTGGTTCTCGAGGGCGACCCTCCTACAGTCAAATTAGTGATAGAAAGGTTGAGTCCTAGTTGGAAAAGAATAGTTTAAGTGAAGAGAGAGAGTTGGCGCTGATAGTGTCTAAGTGTGACACCTGACTATCCAATTTACTTGTGGCTATTAAGATTCGAAGCCTTTGGATGGAGGAAGTCCCCAACTTCTAATATGGGATGACTCCATCCGTGGAAAGACCCAGCCTGACGTGTTATCTCTGTTGAACTCTTGATGGGCCTTATTGGGTCAAACCCTAGTGGGTAGTCCAGGGCCCTATCACGAGTCCTCCACTCTAAGGTTGGGCCTCAGGTAGGGAGGCCCGACCTTAAAGTAGTTGAGGCCCGACCTTAAACTTAGATAGGAATTGACTTAGAGCTACAAGTTGTCCATTGAGGGTGTTGTACTTCCTTGATGGTTTGAGACAGCTGCACATCGAGGATGACCTGCACCTTTTCAGGATTTGCTCGATTCCTATGTGACTTATAAGGAAGACGAGGAATTTCCCTAAGGTCACCCTGAACGCGCACTTGGCTAGATTCAACTTCATCTTATGCCTATGCAAGGTTGTAGACATCTGCCTGAGGTCGTCAATGTGGGTGTCAGCCTTCAGGCTCTTCACTAGCATGTCAGCCATGTACACATCCTTTTCGAGCTGAGACTCGAACATTCGGTTCACTAGTCGTTGATACATGGCGCCGGCATTTTCACCCCGAATAGCATCCAAGTGTAGCAGTAGATGCCGAGGTTGGTGGTGAACACCATCTTCTCCTCATTAGTTGGATGCATTCTAATCTGATGGTATGCCCGAATAGGCATCGAGGAAACTCAACAACTCATGCCCTGAGGTGTCGTCGACCAGTTGGTCAACTCTGGGGAGTAGGTAATTGTCCTTGGGGCATGCCTTATTGAGATCTATAAATCTAGACACATGCTCCATTTACATGATGCTTTCTTGACGAGGACGAAGTTGGAGACCCACGTTGGGTACTAGACTTCCTAGAAGAGTCCAGTGTGACGTCCTCCTCGAACTTGGCCAAAGATGTCCTCTTGGCTTTCCTTGTTGAGGACTCGCTTCTTTTGCTTCACAAGCTGGGCTGAGAGGTTGACATTGAGCAGGTGAGTGATTACCTCGAGGTTAACCCCAGGCAAGTTATCCTCCGACCATACTAAGACGTTGGCATGCTCCTCTAAGAAGGTGAGGAGGAGTCTACACCCTCCTTCAATAAGGTTGCACCAATCTTGATCGCTCGCTTCTAGTTCCTGGACAGGTTCACGGTAATGAGTTCGACCAAAGGCTCTAATTTTAACAAATTATCTATTGTCACATGTAATTTTTTAACATTGTTTTTAGGTTTCTCAACCTATTCTTCAATTACATGTCATTCTTTTCCAATTTCTCATTTTTCAAACTTAAGAGAATTATTTTTTTTCAAACATACTCAATTTTTCAGCAAAACCACTATCATGTGCTATGCATTCCAATTCTTCTTCATACAATACAATTTTGATTTGCATGATCTCATTAGAATGCTCAAGAACCTTACAATGCAACAAGGTGCAGGGAGATTCATCATGCAAAATACTTCCAATTTTCTTCTTCAATCCTTTATTCTCCTTTTTGACATTTTTACACTTTTCATGTAAGGTAGTATATCCTAACTCCCACTGTTCAGGTGTAAAAGTTTCACAATCTGAACTTACCTCAGAAGAGTTTTTGTAATTGCCATAAGAGCTAGCTCGATGTACTCTAACTCGTTGACATCCTCCAATGCTGAAATGAACTCATTTAACTTGCTTCAAGTAGCCTCCACCATCTCAGACTTCTGAGCTCTTCTCTTTTTCAGGTGGTCCACATAGACAGGGCAACCAACACGCATATGCCCAATTTTCTTGCATTTGCAACAGATGGGTTCATCCTTCCTCTTGTTGGGGTCAGTTTGTTGGCCTTTTAACTTGTTGTTCATAGCCTTCTTTTTACTCAAGAGCTTCTTAACCTTTTTTGTCAGCCAGGTTAGATCCTCATCATCTCCACTTGAGTTTCTATCTTCTAGATTTTGAATTTCATGAGTTTTATCACTCCTCATTTAGATCCTCCTCATTTAGATCTCTTCAATCTCATCCCACACTTCCTTGGAGAATTTGCATCTGACAATACCAGGAAACAAGTTAGGATGAATTGCGCATAGTAAGATATTCAAAGCATTAAAATTGACACTTGACATCTTAATGTCCTCATTCGACCACTCCCTCTCGTCCTTGGGAAACCTATACAGGCCATCGATCCTTGGTGACTTTTCATACCTGGTGAGTCATTAAGTGTTGTCGTTAGGACACACGACCATTGGCTTAAATTCCGGATTGCAAAAATAAAAAGGCATAGCATAGTGACAAGTTCAGGTTGAGTCCACGGGGAGTCTTGGGTTGATTTGGAAATTATTGAAAATTTGTGTGCAAGTGAAGTTGGAGATATGAGACTCAAAATGATTACACACAAGCAACAATTACTTAATTGTGCCTAGTTAAACTAACATATGAAATAAGTACAACTAACTAGAGCATTAACTAAAAGATAGAGGAGAAGTGATGGAGAAAAGAAAAGAGAGAGAGTGCTAGAGAGAGGTGATAGTAGAGAGAGGGGGAATGGGTCACTTAGAGGGAAAAGGTGCAACTAAAAAAATTGAGATAAAAAGCATGCTATTTAGATTTACAAAATGACTAGGTTGAGATGGTGGAGATTGAACAAAGTTTTAAGCATAATGCAACATTTAAACAAAATAGAAACATAACTACAAAATAACACAAAGAGATTACACCATAAGAAAAGAGAATGATGAGGTTAGGTCGCAGCCCTCCTCTCCTCCTCCGTGACTCCTCCCAACAAGGTCAAGGCGGCAACATTGGGATGATGACGTAAATGACGGCGGCACCCGGACAATATCGTACACCTGTAGAGGGAGATACACACACACATAGAGAGAGAGAGAGAGAGAGAGAGAGAGAGAGAGGAGGGAGATATGGATGGGAGGATGGAAAAGATGTAGTAGAGGATGGTGAGAAGGTGGATGAGGAGGGGAGTTTACATACAACACCTAATAAAAATAAGGAAGAAGAGAAAGATGGAGAAGAAGAGAGGGCTACGTACGGTGGAGATGGAGCAAGTGGGAGTTGTGTGTGCATGGCATGTGTGTGTTTGTGGTATAGGTGGTAGGGAGTGGGGTGTGTGATGGTAGTGGTTGGCGTAGGTTGTGCAGTGAGATAGGGAGTGTGTTGTGTCATGGCAAGAGTAGGAGTGTGTGAGGAGGATGGCGAGATGGAGTAAGCAGAGGGGAGAGGTGGCAGCAGCTGCAGCGTAGGAGCATGGTGTGGTGTGTGGAAAGGGAGGTGAGGTGGCGTGAGAGATGTGGTGAGGTGTCATAGGAGAGTGAGAGAGGTGTGTGTTGTGTGGTGAGTGAGAGGTTGTGTGTGTGTGTAAGAGGTAGTGGGATATACACAAGGTAACTATATATCTATTAGGACATATGTATACACACACTTCAATTATTCATACATACATCTAGATATATACATATATACACATATACTTAAGATATAAATATACACTCATATATTTAGATCCATATGCACATATACACACATACTTAATACACAATGTATATATGCGTACACACATACATAGACGTATATACATACACTCACACACATATATACTTATATACACACAAATATGTACACACATATGTATTTATTTATTCACATAAATATAAAGACATGCATAAATATGGATATATACGTATACACATGCATATTTGTGGTGAGTGGAGAGAGAAAGAAGGCAAGAAATTGAGATGGAGAAAGTATACAAATTGAACTTACGAGAGACATCGTTACCTGCACATTTTAGTTTTTACAAAATAATCATGATATTCAAAGAAAATGACGTAAATTACATTCAAAATTTCAAAAAAAAAATAAGGTGTATGTCAAATGTTATGGATAAAAAATGAGTACACATTATCATTTTGTGCTCTCAAGAACACAGTCATTCTATATTTCCAATAGATGTAATTGGAACTATTAAGGAATGGTGGCTTGTGGATAGATTGTCCCTCAGGGGGAGTACTATAACTAGTCATAATCCAAGGAACACTATTAAGATAAAGAGCCCTGCTTTGATACCAATTGAAGTGAAATATGACATGTCAGAGGAGCTAGAGCGAGGGGTGAACGTCAGGGCTTCTGCAGGATCTCTCCAGGGCAAGAAATCTTTATTCTGGACTCTAGGGCACAAGATAGGATCTTGGGTGCATAGAGATCTCTTCCAAATCACGAAATCAAGTTGTATTTATAGTCCCAAAAGGTCTATCAAAGTTTGGAAGGAATCCAACCCTCATAGGACTCTTTTTAGGAAAGTTCGCATCGGAATTGGTCGACCATTTTTCCCGGTTCGGTCGACTATTCTTAAAACACTTGTATTTTGAATGTCCTGACAGTGTACATAGGTCGATCGAACTGTTGAGTTCGGTCGACCGAACTCAACGTCTTGGATTCTCTAAGAGGTTTGGTCAACTGAAACCCAGAGTTTGGTCGACCGAAGTGCAGTTTTCAGTCTTTTTCCAACTTCTCTTCCACTTCTGTTCTGTCCTAGGCTTGTCCTTTGTAATGTCTACTTGTCAAGACGAATTGGACATATTT
Organism: Colocasia esculenta; assembly: GCA_014218235.1. Lineage (NCBI taxonomy): Eukaryota > Viridiplantae > Streptophyta > Magnoliopsida > Alismatales > Araceae > Colocasia > Colocasia esculenta. Next base: position 80,627,196 of record CM024759.1, read on the forward strand.
TGCTGCACACTTAATGTACAAATTAAACCCTCGAATTAAATATAACAAATTAATTACTTGGTTCATCAACATGAGTAACACTTAGTGCTTTGTGATCTTATCAACATGAATGACATTTGGTGTTTTGTGAGCTTCTTAACATGCACAACATTAGTGTTTTGTGATCATCAAAATCTATAAAATACAATAAGGGGAGTAGACTGGTCAGACCTAGCTAGGGGGGATGTCAAGCTTTTGGAAATAATCATAAAACAAGACATTTGGTCCACCTCCATTGTCAATCAATACCTTTCTTACATCATATTGGTTGATGTTGGCCGCCACAACCAAAGCATCATAGTCAGGTGACTTAGGACACTGAGAAAGAAATTACATGTTTCACATCAGACTTAGGACACTTCTCTTCCCTGATCTGGTAGACTTCTCAAATGGTAGCCTTCCATTTCCCCGAGCGCAACCCGCTGAGGGACAGTCCACCCAAGATCATCATGACTATGCCTTTGAGAGGCAACTCACCGTTTCTTCTCGGTTGGGCAAGCGTTAATCCTCTTCTCCAGCTCAGTGCTGATCTTTGAAGCTCTTGTCAATGACGCCTCTCTTGATGAGCGCCTGGATCTCAAACCAGAGCTGTCGACATTCGTCAGTGATGTGGCCATGGTCCCAATAGAACTCACAGTACCTCCCTTTATCCCTATTGTGAGGATTTGGCTTCATCTTCTAGGGCCAGTGTAGATAGGTTTTATCTCAAATATCCATCAAGATCTAGGACAGTTCCATAGTGAAGGTTGGTAAGGGGGACGGAGCTCTCCTCAAGGGAAATTGATGTCGATCATCCCTCCACAGCCTCTTTTCTTCGTGGGGAAAGAAGTGCTCAGCCAGTGCAGTCCTCTTCTCCTTGGTCTGGATCAGGGTCGGCGTGTGAGCTTGCAAGATAGCCTCCTAGTTGGCGTAGTGGTTTGCCTTTCCCATAAGGTTCGCGAATGTGGATGGCAGCTTCTTGGCAAGTGATCTGTGCAAGTCCACATCCGTAGTTCCTCCCATTAAGGCAAAGACAGCGATGGGAACATCGCCAAGATATGTAGGGCTTCAAAGTGGAAGCAGCCCACATAGCCCCTAGGGGGTTGTCCTAACTATTGTTGAACAGAGAGGAGGTACATTGAACTCTTCGCGGGCCAAGCATAGCCCATGAAATGGCCCAATAACTGGGCCCCAAGCACTTGGAAGGATGATGCAACTGACCCCAGGGAGAGGGTCTTGAACTAGGTTACTGCTCCCCCTTCCAACAGAGTCAGGAATGCTTAGCACTTGACCTCATCCAACACCCCCTAAAAGGACAAGAGAGTGTTGAAGCACTCCAGGTGGTTGGATGGGTCTGTGGTGCCATCGTACGCCTTCATACATGTTCGGCATCTGGAGCTTGCCCAAGTGCATAGCCTATTGGATCTCCTCAATGAAGGGAGACCTGAGGAAACCCAAGGCACAGCCACACCTGGGTATCTTGTCGGCTAACCTTTGAACCTCCTTCTGCATCTCCTCTAGCTTCTTCTTGATCACCCCAGCCATGATAGGGATCACGGTCAACTGGCATACTGTGGACGTAGTCGCTTCCCCCTCATGGTCAACTTGGCTTACACTCCTCTAGCGAGCTGCGTAGGACCCTTTTAGGTTGAGTGTAGGAGGCGGGGTGAAAGTACTCGAGGGCCCGATCTCGGAGTTAGATGTCTCTACCACCAAGGGAGATCCTGCGACGAGAACTACGACATGAGGGGGTTCTTAGGTGACCTCTAGGGGCATAACCTTACGGCTCTGGAGGGCGAGCTTGACTGACGGACAAGACCTTCATCAGTTTGGGAAGCCTCGCGAGCCCCCTCAACGTCTCGCCCATGGTGGTGACCTATTGTGACAAAGCTTGGAATTGTTCGACCAAGACTGTGGTAACCCAGGCAACCGTTTGATCAATGGCGGCCATGGTCCCCTCCGGTTCTTGGTGGTTGGACTCTTCCAACTGAGCTATTATCTTTCCCTTCGATGGAGCAATGGCAAAAAGAGTCTTGTTCTCACAGGTCCTTCGAGCTTGGGGAGAGGGAGACCACATCGATCCTAAGAGGACCTCGGGTTAGGAATTGAAGAGTGGAGAACAAGTGCTCTACTTGACTCGGCCGCCTCAGCCTACAAAGAAGTCGGTCCCAGGGATGTGGATCTCAAGGGCGACCCTTTAACGGCCAAGTTAGTGACGGAAAGGTTGAGTTCGATGTGGAAAAGAATAATTTAAGTGGAGAAAGAGAGTGGACATTGACAGTGTCTAGGTGTGACACCTAGCCATCCTCTTTGCATGTGGCTATTGAGCTTCTTTTGAAACCTCCCCTAAGTGGAGAAAGTCTCCAACTTTCGATATGGAATTACTCCACCCATGGGAGGACCCAAGTTGAGATGCTATCTTAACTGAGCCCTTGATGGACTTTATTGGGTCGTACCCTAGTGGCCGCCCGCGGGCCTATCAATTATTGTTAGCAATACTATTACGTAGTAGGGGGGATTACAGAACAACCCGAAAAAACAGATAAAGGATAAAAAAAATACGACAGAAGAACATAAGTAAGACTTGAAAGGTACCATGCCTTGAATGAGCCAATGCAATACCTAACATTCTTTCCAATTTTTTCTTCCATTAGTAGAAGGAAAAAAAACTAATCTGTCAGCACTATCCCTGGAAAGGTACTTATGAAGGACAGGTTGCTAAGACTTGTTCACTGAAGTTGCATTTTATTTCTCTATCTCTAGGGTGGTCGAAGGTCCAAATTAATCTACTTTTCTACACCATATATACTTCTTCACTACTGGGGGAAGAGGATACGTAGACGGCTGAAAGCCGTCTACGAAAATAACAGAACCATCTACAAAAGATTTTGTAGATGGCTATACAACCGTCTAGACAGTCGTCAACGAAAAGTCCGTCTACATATCATATGTAGACGGTTTCTATAAGCTGTCTACTAAAGTGTTTTATGTAGACGGCTGGAAGCCGTCTACGAAGATACGTAGACGGCTGCATTAAGCCATTAACGAAGCATATGTAGACGGCTTATTAGCCGTCTACTTATGATAAGTAGACAGTTTAGTTTATCGTCTACAAAAGTTTAGGTAGACGGTTTTTAAGCCGTCTATAAAGAGTTATGTAGACGGCTTAGTAAGTTGTCTACAAATATTTATATAGACGGATTTGTAACCATGTACATAAACTTATGTAGACAGTTAGTAAACCGTCTAAATAAAGTTTTTTAGACGGCTTAAGCCGTCTACACATTTCAATTTTTTTTAATTTTTTGTTTTATTTTTATTGTTTATTCTTGTTAATACAGAAATCAAAATATTCATATACATAAATCATCTTTTTAATACCATGCACACACAAATTATCTAAAAACACATCATAAACATATTCAAAAGAAATACAATATCTCACCAACTATAACAATCTAATCATCATCATCATAATTATCAGTAGACTCGTCACTCCCCTCAGACTCAAGCTCAGGCGCAGGACGAGACATATGTGATGGCTGAGCAGCAAATGTTGCATAAAGGCTCGCATCTCTAACATCTGACTGTGCATATTCTCTAGCTCTTGGCGATCCTTGCTCTTCTCTGCACACAACTCCTCTAACTCATGGCGATCCCTACTCCTCTCTGCACACAGCTCCTCCATCTTTTTGTTTTGATCCTGCAACTGCTGCTGCAACTGGTGCACCTGAGTGTGGTAGCCGCCTGAGGAGCTCGATCCCTCTCCCCTTCCGTACCAAGTGCGGAGCGTCTCAGCCTTACCCGCACAACAAACACGCCAGGCCTGTCTTGTCCCATGACAGCTATGAAGGCATCCTCGGCTGAAATAGGAGCGGCATCATCACTCTGAAGGGAATGAGTCGCCATCTGTGTCATCCTCTCCTACAATTAAAAAAATATTTCATTAACAAAAATGTTAAATTATAACTAATTTATTAAAATAATTTATCTAAGACCAATACACTTACAAAACGATCGCTGCTTTCGTCATCAACCCACCGCTGGGTACCGTCAGGGAGGTCTTTACATCTCCCCATCCTAAAAACTCCATGCGATCGGGCTCACGTTGGTGAGTCTTCACCTGTAAAAATTAATTGTATAATCATTAAGTACGAAAAAATAATCAATAGAGATTATTAAAATTACATTCAATAATAAAAAACTTACAAAATCATCTTTTAATTGATAAATGCTCGTACGCCCCCGCCGATACGTCATATTCTGATGGGTGCGATTCTGCTTGTTACACTCGGCAATATCCTTTAAAGAAGAAGACAATACATATATTTAAATATTTGATGAAATCTCAAATAAAAAATCATAACTACTATATGTAATTAAATCATATTATTTTACTTGCTCCTCCCTTGTATTCCATTTTTGACACATTGTCCGCCAATCTGATGGATCAACACCAAGTGGAACAGATGCAACAGCATCCTCAAAGGTCTTACCCTTATAATGCTACAAATTAAATAACAATTACGAAGTTAACAAACTATTCATTATCAAGATAAAAAATAAATAAATACTTTTTAAAAAAATACTTACTTTCAACTTCAACATCCCACGCCAGCCTTTGTGCATGGCTGTCATATGCTGTAACATCTCCTTATCCGTCTGAGGAGTCCGATCCCAACAATACCACATCTACACATATATTACCAATCTAATTTAAATATCTCACAAATACACAATATTCACTTTAAATATTAATCTATTTACCTCAAGATCTCAAAATATTCCATTCTTTGTCTCTTCAGGCAGTTTTGAAAAAAATTTCTACCATATTTTGCAATGCAGTCTGATGACAATGCCCATACGACTTATAAAATTTGTCTCTTGCTCACCTACCTCGTATCCACCGATTACTCTCACATTCCATTTATGTCCAGGCTATAGCCTCCTCTCTGTGGCACCTCTAGAGGGACCCCGGCGACCAGTCCCTCGACCCCACGATGGTGTCTTTATGTAAAAACATATACATAAAGAAAATGATTAGATTTTATGAAACTAAAGTAAATATAAATTGTAATGGTACTGAATGTAAAATATACCTACTACAGAAGAAGATGCAGATGCAGCAGAAGACGCCCCCTGAGTGATAGGAAGAACGGCTTGAGAAGGATGACCTGCATAGAGTCTTCAGGTGAATGAGTTGGCACATCATCCCAGTCTTATCTCCGAACACGAACACGAGATCCACTGTGCGAACTCATATCTGAAAATATTGATATTATAAGCAGTGTATATAATTTACAAAGAAAATTTGACAACATCTCCCCTATATTAGGAGCATATCTACATGTGTACACAACCTGTGGAAAAAAATTTCATACATTCACATCTTGAAAAAATAGAGATATATCATGCAAAAAGAGACACATTCACATCCTGTTAAAAAAATTAAATGCATGAACACATTCACATTCTACAATATAACATATACATTACCATGACCAGAGTTACTATAAACATTAAATATTATAATAAAAAACATAACATAATTACAACCCCACTTAAGTCTCCATATATTCACCAACTCTCATTAATTCCTTCAGTTACATCAACATCAATATTTCTCCATTGATAGGAACATGAACCAAATTTTCTTGATAAGCTTCAACAATTTCATCCTCAGGCACTTCTTCCTGTTCTGCCATGTTATAATAGTCTCGGGGCTGTGCTCTGACAGGAATGATCCATCATGTTCTTCTATTATCATCTACATAAAACACCTGCTCTACTTGTTGGGCAAGTGCAAATGACTCATTTGTCCCCAATTTTTGATTGATGTTGAGACTGATGATCCCATATTTGTCAACTTGGAATCCCCTGCCTTTACGATAAACATCACACCAGTCACATTCAAACAATATAACACGTCTGTTATGGTCAAAATATATTTCCACAACATCCTTAAGATGTCCATAATAGCCATCACATTTATTAATAAGATCTGCAATCACAACAATACCACATAGTTGAGTCTGCTTTGTATAATCTGCAGTTCTTGTACGGAATCTAAATCCATTTGCAATATAGCCTGAATGTGAATAAGCAATTCTTGATGGTGTTTGTGACAAAATTTGGATATCTTGAGTGCATCGAGGATCATTTGCATCTTTTAATTCTTGGACATAACTTTGAAACCATTTTCTGAAATCTTTCTCAATTCCTCTAAAAGTTTCTAACCTTCGTCTATGTTCAGCCAAAAAAGGATCAATCTCCTCTATCTGTTTCAAAATATACGTGTGTGCCAACTGCACTTCTTCCTCAGATAACACACGATTGTCAACTTTACCCTTCAAAAAACGTCCTGGGGGATTAAAGATTGACAAGAAATCACCATCGTCACTGGGACTAGGAGCACCATCATAATTTCTTTCTGTACGATTAAACCGAGTGACTATATTGGGCAAGTACATGGAATAGAACGAAATAGTTTCCTCAAGAAGATAGTTTCCACAATTGAACCTTCCGGTCGTGCTTTATTGCGCACATAATCTTTCAACTTCTTCAAGTATCGTTCTATAGGATACATCCATAGGTATTGAATAGGACCAGCAATTCTAGCTTCACAAGCCAAATGTGATATCAAATGAATCATGATAGTGAAAAATGATGGCGGAAAAATTTGTTCTAACTTGCATAGTGTTACTGCTATATCAGCTTCTAACTTAAGCAAATGCTCAGGCCTCAAAACTTTAAAACATATATCTTTAAAGTACATACTCAACTCGATAATTGGGTCAGTCACATCTGCATGAACAATGTTGCAAAGTGCTAAAGGCAGCAACACATGCATATAAACATGAGAGTCGTGACTCTTCAACCCTGTGAGCTTTCCATTTGTAAAGTCCACACACTTCGATAAATTAGATGAATATCCATCGGGAACTTTGATGTTCCTTAGAAAGTCACAAATATGTAACCTTTGTGTTCTGTTCAATGTAAAAATCGATGTAGGTGGTTTTCCTCCTTGATCTATCGGCACATGCAGTTGCGGACGTATCCCCCAATCTTCTAAGTCCATCTGTGCCTTAACTGTGTCCTTACTGTAACCAATCTCCGGCGTCTCCAACAGGGCAAGGCATCGACGGAAGGGCGAGGGCGCGGGCGCGGGGAATGGGGCAGGGGAGGGGTGTGAGGGGATAAATTAGAGGAGTATTTGTAGACGGCTTAAGCCGTCTACAAAGAGGATACATAGACGGCTAAAATTTAGCCGTCTACCTATACTAATTAACTTTAAAACTTTTTCACATTCTAAAATAATATTTATAATATTATATCTATATAGATAATATATTTATAGATATTATACTTATATAATATATATTATTTAAATATCTATATAGTAATATATATGCTATACATATGTTATATAGTATATATACACCTATATATAGTATATATGCATATAGTTAATGTAGCCGTCTATAAATATTCTGTTTGTAGATGACTACGATTTTCAGTCGTCTATATGTTGATCTCAACTATATATAACTATTAACATCTCGATCTACAAACTGATCAAAATCAAACCATTGAATCAACTATCAATCAGAATCTGACCCTTGGATTTCATTCGATCTAAAATATCATTGTTGAATTCGCTCTCGATCTATGTACATATGATCAGTTGGGTGTGTTGTCAAATAACTCAAACACCATAATTATATAAGTACATATATACGTACATAACTTCGAATGTCTATAATAATTACAGCCTCACTTAAATGAATGAGTGAAAATCTATTGCTTCTATCAAACATCCAATTATGATATGATTATGGAAAATAATATTAACATTAATCTCAACGAGGGCGATGTAAACAAAAAACATAAGAATAGAGACTAGTAAAATTAATCTCACTCAACTAGATATTCAAATATGTTAGTAAAAAATGATCAAACTAATATATATAGATAATATTATTCTTTCAAGTTAACATGATATGTATTTTTCAATATACATTATATATGCTAATATTTTTCAATTGACGACTATATTCATAGCATTAAATATGTAAATATATATATAAACTTCAAATATAATGAATTCACTCCTTCAATACAATAAATGTTTGTTTATGAGGAGGATCTCAAGTAATCAATTTAGGTGTCCTAATTTGAAAAAAAAAATTTATTTTTAGGGACGGTCTGCAACAAAAATAATATATGTTGTAAATAACAAATGTATAAATTTAGAAATGATAATTTTATTATATAAGTATACATATTAAATAATTATTCTTATTAAACTTTTTATCCAATAATAATTTTTAATATTTAAAATGTGAATATTATTAAAGTTTTGAATATTTCTTTAAATTCATGAGTATTAAAAAATAATTTACATGCACAAAAAAATTATACTTATATAGACGGCTATGTAAAACTGTCAACATATGTTTTATATATAGACGATTTATATATCCGTCTATGTACCCAGCATACGTAGACGGTTATAATGACGCGTCTACAAAACTTATGTAGACGGCTACTAGTTACGGTCTACATATGTTCTATATATAGACGGCTACAGTAAACCATCTACATATATAACATAACCAGACGGTTTTAGTCAGACGACTGTGCGTACCCGTCTATATATGTTTTACATGTAGACGGCTACCATAATCCGTGTACATATAACATATATGTAGACGGTTACAAATAGCTATCTACAAATGTCAATTTTTATAGACGGCGTCGAATTACAGCCGTCTACATATACTGTGTTTCTAGTAGTGCTTGCTTGTGAATTAAAGTACAACTGAGAATAAAGTTGACAATGGGCATTTTCTTCCTTGACATTCGATTGTCCATCTTTCGGGAGACAGGACGCTCATATCTCACTTTCACATCGTATGGTACGTTTTCCACTCTCAACTAGTTTCTAATTTAGATGAATATATATATACACACACTTTGCCATTCTTAATAATACGATATAATTTTACATTCTTGTTTGAGAAAAGGAGGAGGACGTCAAAAAGTGTAACATAAAAGAGTGGCGTGAGTTCATCCTTGTCAAACCGCATGGTATTGTCCGCACATATGAAGTGGCCGCATGGTTAATGACGATACTGGTTAATGTGTAGGGTGATCGAAGATTCAAATTTCAGCATATATATATATGCCCCCAAGATGATATTGGTTCATGCATACCAGGGAAGCTGTATTGGGAGATCTCCGACCCTTCACCCACATACCAAGAACGTTTAGGTGAGATTGAGAAGACTTCTAATTAAAAGGATTTCAAACGTTAAAAGCGAAAGAAACGAGAGAGAGAGAATTGGACTTCAAAATTCCTCAAAGTGCGTAAACGTGTTCATTACACGGCTTGCATCCAAATAAGCTCGTTTATGAGGTCAGGAGAGGACTCACAGAAGCTGTCGGGTTATGGCCGCGCGACCAGAGTTAGGCCTGAGGAGCTGTGAAGGAATGGCAATCAAAGGTCTAACTAGTTTTCACAAATAAATCTTCCGATGGTCAAGTTAATTTTTTTTATCTGTAAGTATCAAAAGTAGGAAAAATATTTTGATAGGTCTCAGTGGCCAGCCCAGATCCACCGACCTAATAAAGACCTTGACTGTGTCTCGGACCGGCACTGGCCCAATAGCGGCATCAACCCATTTCGGCCCAACTTTTACCCAAAGACGACGTTGGCCCAGAGTAAAAGCGGCCCAATTTAAGATCACCTATAACTCAGGCCCATCTCAACGTCTAGAGTCCAGCTCTAGGTGATCCGAAATCTTCAGTGATAAGTTCTCCAACTCATCATAACTCGTCCCCCGCTTTGTAGTGGGACGGACACCCACCCGTCTGTGCGGTGTGGCGAGGGTTTGAGGCTGGTTGGCGCCGGAGACGTGCAGGTTATTAAAAAGGTTTGGAGAGCTGCGCTCCCCCAGGAGGGTTTTCTCTGAGTTTTTCAGGGGGTTGCTCTAGGTTTCGAACCCGGGTGACTCCTATGGTCAGGCGGTGATCAAAACCACCACATCGCTTACCCAAAAAAAAAAAAAAACTCATCATAACTCAATCTCCATCCCACGAACTCAACAAAAAATTGTACATCAGATTCTACTAGAGGTCCCAGTTGAGAGGTCACCTCTCAAAATCCATCCAACGCAAAGAGTCCCGCTACTATTTTCACCTCTCAACTTATAAAAACAACTCCATCATCATAGGTAAAAGAGAAATGCTTTTTGCACGTCCGCCCGGGTAACCGGGCGGACGTGGAAGAATCAGGTCGGTCACGCATGGGCCCCACACCGAGCACGTGGGGCCCACACGCGGCCGACCAATCAGGTCAGTTGCGCGGTGCTTCCACGTCGGCCTTTTACCCGTGCGGACGGGTAAAAAATATTTCTCTAGGTAAAAAGGGTTCAGATTTCAAGTCCTAGCCAAAGATCTCGGTCCAACCTGCACACCTACTTTCTCTCCTATGCATCCATTTATTTTTTTGTTGATCCCCTTCTCAGAGACAACATTTGACTTGAGCTACAGATAGATCGATTTCGAGAGCAAATCGAATTGACATCTGCATCGGCATTAACCGCTTCAATTTTCTTCTCCATGAACAGATTTTAGCTCTCCGTCTCAAACATCTATAGAGGGTCCCCAACAAGTTTTATGGATTCAGAAATGACTTCATCACATTCCTAGTACTAACTTGAGTACCACCAAGTGGTCTGAGATCATTTTTGTGGGCCCCCCTGGCCAAGGACTCTTTCAAGTGAATTGCTAGTCGGCCCATAAACAGTATTTGGGCCTCATCATTGGTAAAACGGACACAATTATAGGAGCAATTTCATAGGCCCATCTATAGCGGTTTTTGGTCCTTATCATAAAATGCTGCTCTATCTTGCACTGTTTCCTGTGCTCTACGTATTGTCTCTCAAATCGAATGTTCTCTTAATGAGAGAAAATGATGCATCTATTAATGGACTAGATTTTGGAAGATCCATTTATTAATAGACCTAGTCTAAGATGTTGATGCACTTGTCAATAATATGATCATTGAAAATAAAGAATTGGATAAAATACTAGAAGAGCCAAAAAAAAACTTTCTTAAACGTCTAATTGGTTCACTAAGCCTAGAATATTTAAAAATGACACGTTTTGAACTTCATGTACATAAGAGGTTCGCGAATAAATTACGTGAATTTGTATCTTAGAAACTTTATATCTTTCAATACAAATGTCTAAAAAGTGAAATCACTTTGCTATCGTGTATGGAACGTATTTTCAGCATCAAATTTGACACGTGATAGCGGGAACATCATAATGCAAATGAATACATTAAACATTCTACAAATGAAATTGCTATTATTCATTTTCATTTTTTTCTTGTTTGGTAATGATTTAATTATTTTAATTTTTTCCCCTTTTACGCAAGATAATGCACTAATCATGTTCTTCTTTTTCTAATATGCTAAAGACTGTAATACATAGATCTGACTCAGAAATATTATTCTTGTTTGGTAATGATTTAATTATTTTAATTTTTTTCCCATTGGCCCAAGATAATGTAATAATCATGCTCTTCTTTTTCTACTATGCTACAGACTGTAATACATAGATCTGAATTAGAAATTTTCTTTTGAAAAAAAAATTTGAGTGCACTTTGGATATTATGTTCGAAAAAAAAATCTTGTCCTTTTATGAACATGAAACTCCGGGAAATTGTCCTAAAATAATTTAAAAGTAGAAAAAGAATCGACCTGTTTACTTTATGAACATGAAAATCCGGGAAATTGTCCTTCTAAAGAAATTACTATTCAGATACGTATGACAAAATGGGCTCAAAAATCGACCTGTTTACTTCATTATCTAGAAAATTTATGGAATTTGGTGTGTGTGGCTGTGTCCCCATATATGCGTATTATTCTAAAATAACTTAAAAGTAGACATCTACATAGATGCGTCCCTTCAGATCTGCCATCCGATTATGCGAGAGCAAGATTTATCAAAAGAAAACAACACAAAATGGATATATGCGTCCAAGTGGAAGTATTCATTATACACCCATAAATGGGGACTATGTTTCCTAGATGGGTTCAGCACCTGGTAGTCCGTAAGTTCGGACATCACAGAGAGAAATGTTTATTAATTGCAAGAAGGGTGATATAGACTGTAAGAGAACGAGAGAAAATATATAGACTGTAAGAAAAATAATTCTATCAATTGAGAGAGAGAGAGAGAGAGAATAGTCTTATTAAATCTCATCAACCAATAAAATTATTTTCTTGTAATCTACGTTCATTTTATTGCAAATATAATCTTGTAAGAAGTATTTCTCTTGCAGAAAATACAGATGCATACCAGCAAGAAATTCTCACATTTCATTTTCTTCATATGTGATACTATCTTTTGGCATGCAACAAATTATGCAAAATGAGTTGTCTTACAGTAGATAACATACGGAATGTTGCTTCACATTGTGGACATATAGAGTGATCTAAAGCTAATGCAAATTTCAACCAGATTGTTAATGAGACTCGGAGGCTGTTTGCTACTCCCCGTCTCCTTCCTTTTGAAGAAGTTATAAATTTAAGTTTTATTTTTGTAAGTATAAAAAAGTACTTTAACTAATAGATTTACGAGTGTACGTCCAAATATTTTTCCCAAGAAAAGTTATGAACCATTGTCCCAAGAATTGCAAGGAAATAATGATCTTGAAGTAGTGTGTGGCGTCTGCCACTAGAGAGGGTAAGGAGGAGGGGCCTGCCACCCTTCCCCACGCGAATGGCTTCGAGCCATCCTGACTAGGGCGCCAGAAAAGAGCCGGTTGGCCGCTTTTGGTAAGGGGACAGCCCCCTCTTGACCCCCCCCCCCCTCTCCCTTTTCCCCCTCCACACGAGAGTCCCTCTCCCTCTTCTTCCTCTTCTTTCCTCCTCTGCTAGCTCTCTCTCCCACCCACGAGCTCCCCTGGCTACGTTGTTGCGCTCGCCGCCGTGCTAGCGCCACCTGCTGCTGCTGCTACTCCCCCTCGCCACTGCACCGCCATAGCTCGCGCCGCCGCCGTCGTTCCCTTCTTCATCCCCTGCTCGGCGCCTAGAGGAGGAGGCCGCCGCTGTCACTACTCATTGCCGTCGTGGTCGTCTCCGGCGAATCCTACGGCCGAGGTAGGATTCCTCTTCCCTCTTCAACGTTGACCAGGGCCCTTTCCCCCCCCCCCCCCCCCCCCCCCCTCTCTCTTGACCATGTTTCCCTCTCTTCCACCTTTCTCTCCCCTCGCCCTGGCGGTGGCTGGGGATGATGAACAGTCTATCCCCATGTAATTAAAATAATTACATTTCTATTTTGGTGATTAACAAAACCATATTATTGTGATAATTATAAAACCTTTAATTAAAGGTCACTAATCTATTTTCTACAAGTCTTAAGCACAAGAATTAATACCAAAGAAAAATAAGCCAAAACAGGTAAGCATCTCTACATTGTATTTACAACATCATATTTGTCTAAGTACACATCGGTTTCTTTTATAGATCATAACGATTACAGTAGAACTGTAACGATTTCTTCATAACCGTTTCATAAGTATCATAACGATTTCTTCACAGATTGAAACTTCTTCTGATTTCAAAAGAAATCGTTCCTGTAACGACTTGCTTTCGTAACGATTCCTTTAGTCATCGTAACGACTTGCTTTCGTAACGATTCCTTTAGTCATCGTAACGACTTGCTTTCGTAATGATTCTTTTAGTCATCATAACGACTTACTCTCGTAACGATTTCTTTAGTAATCATAACGATTTGCTTGTCATATCGATTTCTTTAGTAATCATAACAATTTGTTTGTCATCATAACGATTTGCTTGTCATATCGATTTCTTTAGTGATCATAACGATTTGCTTGTCATATCGATTTCTTTAGTAATCATAACAATTTGCTTGTCATCATAACGATTTGCTTGTCATATCGATTTCTTTAGTGATCATAACGATTTGTTTGTCATATCGATTTCTTTAATGATCACAACAATTTGCTGTTTGGTTGCATAACGATTTCATAAGTCATAAATGCATCGATTTTATGTCAATGAACTTGACATATGACTTATCCTTTCAATGGGTTGAATAGTCAAAGTCTTCACACATATTCTTCTGTCAGCTGTGCATTTAATGAAGACTAAACGTATTTCTGCATGCATGCAGACGATATCACCCATTATCATGTCTATTCCATATGCATCTTTTAGAACAGCAAAATGGCATTACTATTTTGGTGAATATTCACACCAACGTTAACTGACAACAAGAGACAGCCTAGCTGTCTACTGTTCTAGCATTTAATGTATGCAGGTCTCTGACAACATTCGTCATACAACGTTGGACCTTGTAGAAGCCAAAGGACACTTCAGAAGATCCTATCTCTTTGCGTGCACAAATGAATAAAGGAATGTTGACTGGAAGCTTCCAGGTGCCACTCAGTCTAACGTCCACCAAAAGCTAGAGGCAACGGATACTTCAACGTTCAGATTTCAAATTGAAGCTATATATTGAAGAAAGGAGCTCTAGAAGCGAATATACATATATAGAGAACGACAGTCACAAAAATCTCGTTGATCATCAAGTCTTCTGCGAGTTCTCAAGAAAGAGCCAAGCCTCATTCTATTAGATTAGCTCTTTTGCTCTCTACATTGTTTGTAGATTTTCGAGAGAGCTTGTTTGGTTCTGAGAGTGAGCTTTTGTTTGTAGATCTCATTGCTCTCAATCCCTAGCTTCAGATCTTGGCTTGTCAAAGCTTGATCTAGGGGCTTAATCTCCTGCTTACTTGTTTTCGTGTTTGTACCCTTCGTGTGTGAAGGAAGACATGGTGGTATACAGGGTGTGTGTATGCTCTTCTGGTGTGAAGGAAGACCTGGTGGGGTATCCAGGGTGTTGTTCCTCTTCGGGCTGTGAAGAGAAGACCAGCTGAGCTGGGTGTTGTAGTGTCCATAGGGGGACTGTACCCTAGTTAGTGAAATCCTGAGTTGTTGCTCAGGGACTGGGCGTAGGACTCCTGTGGAGAGGATGTCCGAACCAGGATACATCTGGTGTTGTATGATTATCTTCGTGTGTTTGTTGTTTCTCTTTACTAACACTAACAATCTTCAAAGTGTATTTCTTTGTGAACGTTTTTAGTGAACATGTATTAATTGATAAATATTTAAAGACCCATTCACCCCCCCCTCTGGGCTACCTAACTAGGCAACAAGTGGTATCAAAGTAGAGTCTCTTTGACAAAGAAGAAGATCCAACGATCTGAAGAGTAAAGATCCATGGCAGCCCAAGGTCACAATGAAGGTCAGTCTGTCAACCGACCACTATTGTTCGATGGAGAAGACTATGCTTACTGGAAAACAAGAATGAAGTATTTTCTAAAAGGCCATGACTATCAAATATGGTCCATAGTTGAAGAAGGCGATCTCCTAGTCACCAACGAAAAGGCTCAGTGGACAGATGACGACAGGAAGAAGATTTCTTCAAACTATAAGGCTAAAAGCATTCTGTGCTGTGCTCTCAGCAAGAAAGAATTCAATAGAGTATCAACCTGCAAATCCGCAATGGAGATGTGGGAGAAATTGAGAATCACTTATAAAGGCACGAACAAGGTTAAAGAAACCAGAATAGATATTCTAGTAACTCAATATGAGAGGTTCCAAATGCAGCCAGGAGAGTCCATAACTCAAATGTTCAGTAGATTCACAGACATTACAAATGGATTAGCAGGACTTGGGAAGACCTATGAGATTGGAGATATGGTCAGAAAAATCCTTAGATCTCTTCCATCTACATGGACTCCCAAGGTAACAGACATTGAGGAAGCTAATGATCTAAAGATGATGTCTTTGGAAAAGCTCATTGGGTCCCATATGGCCCATGAGATAAATATGGAGAGACTAGGAGAATCCTCAAGCAGAAAGAAATATTCAAATGCTCTTAAAGCAGAAGAAGACAGATCAGATGAGTCATCAGCCGAAGATGAAAGCTCAAATGATTACGAAGATGAAGAAGTCATATTATCAAGAAGACTACAGCACATTCTAGCCAAGAAGAAGAAGTTCCAATCTGGTAGAAGACACTTCAAGAAAAATAAGGACTTCAAGAAACCAGATGGAAAGGATCAGAAAAAGGGCGAGCCCATATGCTACGAGTGTAAAAAACCAAGACATATCAAAGCAGAATGTCCAAACCTCAAGAAGCCTGAATTCAGAAAGAGAGAAAGCCCCAAGAAATTCAGGAGGCATAAGAAAAGGGCTATGGCAGCAGCATGGAGCAACAGCAGCGACTCAGACAGTGAGTCAAGCTCAAACAGTGAAGAAGAAGAAGTCAACTTGGCTTTTATGGCAAACACTGAAGAGAAGGTAACTTCTGATTCATCTTTTGATTCTTGCAATAATTCTGATTCTGATAATCTAGAAGAAGCTTTCAACGAATTATACTGTAAATATAGGGAAGTAACAAAACTATTAAAAGTTAGTAAGAAAAATACTGCATGTTTAGAAAACACTAATTCAGATCTAAAAACAGAAAACGAAGAATTAGAAAAATAAATAACTGAACTTAAAAGAAGAAATGAACTATTATGTAAAGATCTAAAAGATAAAAATAAACAAATAATCAGATTAGAAAAATAGGAGAGTTCAGATGAACTGAGAAAATAAATTAAAACTTTAAATGAAGAAAATGACAAACTGTCAAGCACATTGGAGAAATTTACAAATGGTAAGAACTCCTTAATATTAAAAGATGATAGACGTTCAGGTAAGAAGAAACATGGTTTAGGCTATACACCACCAGAAAACGAAGAAACAATAATTCATCCTAAAATATATCCAACTCCAAAATTCATACCTGAACAAGACATAGAATACAAAGCTAATTTTAAATACATTGAAAAGGTAACTAAAATATCCTGTTGTAGCCACTGTAATAAGTTAGGACATATAAAATAACATGTCCAACTAGACATAAAAAGTGGATAATTAAAAAGAAAACTGTTGACACTAACCAACAAGGACCCAAAAGAACTTGGGTACTTAAAACTTAATGTCTCCTTTTCAGGGAAGCCTTCGAGCATCAAAGTGGTACCTAGACAGCGGGTGCTCAAGGCATATGTCAGGGAACAAGAAGCTGTTCACTCATCTTCAAGCTGAAGAAGGAACAGTCACCTATGGAGATAATGGAAAAGGAACAGTGATAGGCAATGGTTCTGTGAGCAACAAAGGGAAAACAATTATTGAAGATGTACTGTGTATCAAAGGGCTAAAGCACAACCTCATAAGCATCAGCCAGCTCTGTGACAAAGGTCATCATATCAAGTTCCAAGAGTCCAAGTGCAGCATCCTGAAGGATGGAGCAGTAATCTTCGAATCTAATAGAGAAAAGAACCTGTATGTGCTCTATCTTGAAGAACTCAAGGATCAAGACATTTGTTTAGCGGCCAACAAAGAGCAGTCAACTGAGCTGTGGCACAAAAGATTGGGCCACTGCAGTTTGGATGGCATGAATAAGCTTAGAAAGAGAAGTCTTGTGGAAGGTCTGCCAAAGGTCAATAATAAATTGGATGGTATCTACAGACCGTGTGCAAAAGGGAAGCACACTAAGAGTTCCTTCAAGTCAAAGACTGTGGTAACCACCTCTAAACCCTTAGAACTCCTTCACATGGATTTATTCGGGCCAATGAGAACCACTAGTCTTGGAGGAAAGAATTTTGGATTTGTTATTGTGGATGATTATTCCAGATTCACATGGGTTTCCTTCTTGGAGCATAAAGATGATACCTTTGATAGTTTTGTAAGCTTCAGCAAAAGAGTACAGAAAGACAAGAAGTTTTACATTGTTGGAATCCAGTCAGATCATGGAGGAGAGTTTCAAAATGAAAATTTTTCAAAATTCTATGATGACCAAGGGATTGAGCATAACTTCTCAGCACCAAGGACACCACAGCAAAATGGAGTTGCTGAGAGGAAGAATAGAAGCTTATTGGATATGGCAAGAACAATGCTGTCCGAATATAATTTACCAAGGTATTTCTGGGCTGAAGCAGTGAACACAACAAGCTATATCATTAATAGAGTAATGATTAGACCCATCTTGAAGAAGACTGCATATGAACTGTTCAAGGGAAAGAAGCCAAAGATCAGTCACTTCAGAACCTTTGGATGTCTATGTTTCATTCACAATAACGACAAAAGAGACATTGGTAAGTTGGATGTCAAATCAGATGAAGGCATCTTCATGGGGTATGCTACTAAACCTAAAGGTTATAGAGTGTTTAATAAACACACCTTATTGATTGAACAGTCTGTACATAATATTTTTGATGAAACTAACCCTTCGTTGAGAAAGGAAGAAGATAATGACATTGATGATGAAGATGATTTGTCCAAGAAGTTAAATAATATATCAATTGAGGACAAGGAAGATCCACATCTGGAAGACCTGCAACAAACAGACATTGAACATGAAAATCTTCCAAAGGAATGGAGATACAAGAAAGATCACCCACCTGAAAACATCATTGGTGATCCAACTGCAGGGGTAAGAACAAGAGGTAATGTAATTCCTTGCGATTATCTACCTTTTGTTTCTCAAATAGAGCCTAGGACAGTCAATGAAGCTCTTACTACTGAGTCTTGGATTCTAGCCATGCAAGAAGAACTGAATCAGTTCAAGAGAAACTATGTATGGTCACTTGTTCCTAGACCATCAGATCATCCAGTTATTGGCACCAAATGGGTGTTCAGAAATAAATTGGATGAAGCTGGTGTGATCATAAGAAACAAGGCCAGATTGGTAGCTCAAGACTATTCCCAAGAGGAAGGCATAGATTTCGATGAAACCTATGCACCTGTAGCTAGACTTGAGGCTATTAAGATTTTACTTGCATATGCATCTGCTCTAGATCTGAAATTATTTCAAATGGATGTCAAATCTGTATTTTTAAATAGTTTCATTAAAGAAGAAGTTTATGTAGAACAACCCCCGGGTTTTGATGATTCAGAATTTCCAAAACATGTTTTTAAACTTCATAAGACATTATATGGTTTAAAGCAAGCACCTAGAGCCTGGTATGAAAGGCTTAGTTCTTTTTTATTAGATCATGGTTTCACTAGAGGACAAGTAGATAGCACTTTTTATAAAGTCAAAGTCAAGCACATACTACTTGTACAAATTTATGAGGATGACATAATTTTTAGATCTACTGATGAATCTCTTTGCAAGTACTTTGAGAAGCTTATGCAGGGAGAATTTGATATGAGCATGATGGGGGAGTTGAACTACTTCATTGGATTACAAATCAAGCAAGGAGGAGATGGCACCCACATCTATCAAGCCAAATACACCAAGGAGCTCTTGAAGAAGTTTAGATTCGAAAATTCCAAACCACTGTCAACACCAATGAGCACTTCAACAAGAATGGACAGTGACAAAGATGGTAAGTGATACATGGTGATCCCCGAGCTCCCGCGCTCGGCTCCGAGTCCCCCCTTTGATCCGAAGGAAAATCTGAAGGAACTCAATTCTTCTTCAGAGCCGCTCTGTGCTATGAGCTCAGTCGAATATTCAAGTGCTCGGACCCGAGTCCGATGAGCGAACACTGCGACAGCTGCCTCCTGTTAATTCGGAAGGCTTTAGGGAAAGTTCGGATCATTAGAATACCTTACGAATCGCGAAGCGTAAGTGTCAAACAACTGCAAGTAACTAACTAGGGAAAGTGTCAGTCAAAGCCCCCTAAGAATCCGGCGTCGTGGAGAGAGCGAAGCGAAGACCGAGATTCTCGGGCACAAATCTGAATCCACGACAATTGTTGACCGATATCTGCGCGATATGTGCAGATCGTGGCCAGCCAAGTTGTCCTGGTGAGGACACTATATAAGGGGAAAGCCTCTGCGATGGAAAGGGTATGCGATCTTCTCCAATCCAAAACTCTCTTCCCAGTTGAACCCATCTCTAACTTGATCGTCGGAGCATTTCCCCACCGAGGCGACTCGGTGGTCTCGCAGGTAGGAGTCGGCATCGCGCGAACGGCAGTCTTGCCTCGGGAGTCTCTCGGCTAAGGCCGATCCCGTTACTCCAGCAGTAACATTTGGCGCCGTCTGTGGGAATCTCGTAACGCAAAAGCAAGCTCTAATGGCTCCCAAAGGTAAGACGACAACTCGCGCGTCTGAGGATGAAGTACCTCTTACCGTCATCGAGGAGGGAACCGCTGGGGGGGGATCCGGCACGGGGGAACAAGGCTCAAACACTTCCTCTCGACTCGACCGCGTCGAAAGCCTTGTGGCTGGACTCCATGAGATCCTAGCGCGTATGGAACAGAAGCAGCAACAGATGACGGCCCAGGTGGAAGCAACCAACCGGCCGGCGATCCCCGCCCCGGATGGTCGTGGCGGCAACGACGTCATCGGGACGCAGCCGGCTCCTCCGGCAGTTTCAACCAGTCTGGCAGATGGCCGGGGGGCCGCTCTTGCCCCGTCGGCCCAACTGCCGCCGCCTCCTCCAATGGCGACGCAGGGCGTCGTGGCCTCGGCATTGGAGCAGGGGGCCCCTCGGGCGACGGACACGGATCACTACACGGCCGAATCAACTCCAGTCCCCTTCAACGCCCCCCTACCGGAGTCTCGATGGAAGAGCGACCTTCAGGAGATGAACCGGAAGATCGAGGCTCTGCATCGAGGAACTCAGGCGCCTTCAGTGGCAACCCTGCTAACTACCTCGCCCTTCTCCGAAGAAATCACCTCGGCACCGGTCCCTGTAAAGATGCAGCTCCCCAAGTTCAGACGATACAACGGAACCACTAACCCTGTTCACCATCTTGACAATTTTCAGGGGCAAACCGAAATGGTCAGCCTCACCGATGCCCTACGGTGTCGAGCGTTCATGTCAACTCTGGACGACGCCGCGCTACAATGGTTCAAGGCCCTCCCACCGAGATCCATCAGCTCCTTCCCCGAGTTCGCGCAGCGGTTCCTGGACCACTTCTACAGCATGGTTCAGCACTCCCTCTGCACGGATGACCTGTGGCTCGTGACTCAGAAGGACGGGGAGCTCTTCCGGGACTACGCCAAAAAGTTCCAGCTTGAAGTAATGAAAGTTGTTGACCTCGACCTGCGGACGGCGGTCAGCATCCTCACCCGAGTGTGCTCCAATGCTCCCTTCGTGGCATCCATTGCCAAAAAGCCACCTGTGAGTCTCTCTGACCTTCTATCTCGTATGCAGAAGTACTCGAGGTTGGAGTCTACTCTCGGCGCCGCCGGCAAGCTAAGCCGTCCTGCTGAATCAAGCAAAGCATCAGAAAGCAAGAGGGCAAAGAAGGAAGATAGCTCGGCTCGAGGAGATCGGAGGTCGGACTCGAACCGCCGATCCGGCGACCGCCACTCAGACGAGTACCGTCGATCGCGCGATTTGCCGCACTTCGGCCGACTTCCCTCTGAGATACTGCCTGTGATCAAGAAGTTACCCGAGTTTCGACGGCCCGAGCCGTTAGCTAAACCACTTTCAGGGCGCGGCGTCGACCTCTATTGCGACTACCACAAAGGCTTCGGTCACACTACCGACCAATGCCGCAGTCTGAAGCTGGAAATCGCCGAGATGTTGCGCCGAGGCCTCATCGGCAGGGACGTCGTGGATGGTCGGCGAAAAGAGCAAACGCCAGAAAGAGAGCGTGGTCCCCGTGGAGAGAAAGGAGCGGTCCTCGTCCTCGCCGGAGGCGCAGCAGGTGGAGGCGATAGCTCCAGGAAGCGGAAGGCGTACGCCTCGGCCGCTGGCTCGACTTCAGGAAACTCGGGCTCGAAGTCCAACCTGGTGATCACATTTTCTGAGGATGACTCCTTCGGCCTCAGTTTCCCTCACGACGATGCGCTCGTCGTCAGCGCCGACATCGACAGGTACAACGTCCACCGAATCCTCGTTGATGGCGGAGCGGCCCCAGACGTCCTCTTCTACGATTGTTTCTTGAAGATGACAAATTTGAGCACCGAGCTAAAGCCAGTGACGACCCCGCTCTTCGGCTTCAGCGGATCCCCGGTCAACGTTGAAGGCTCAATCAAGCTGAAAGTCACACTCGGGTCTAGCCCGCGCTCTGTAACCGTTGAGGTCGACTTCCTAGTTGTCAAAGTGAAGTCGGCCTACAACGCCATCTTTGGCCGGGGGCTTTTAGGGAAGTTAGGAGGGGTTCCATCTACCTATCATCAAAAACTGAAGTTCCCGACACCATGTGGGATAGGGGAGGTCTCGGGAGACCAAACCGAAGCCCGCAGGTGCTATGTAAACTCCATTAAAGCAAAGGAACCCTCTATTCCCAGTACAGGCCTGAGTATGACATTGATGGTGAGAGGCATAAGCCTGCCGAACAGACAAAGCACATCGAAATAGCAAGCGGGAGATCCCTAGAAATCGGCACCGAACTCCATGAGCTGGAGGCGGAGCTGGTTCGTTATCTCACAGAGAGCGGCGACGTCTTTGCATGGGCCGAAAGCGATCTCCCAGGGATCGACCACAGGGTAATTCAACATCACCTAAGGGTAGATCCCAGAGCTCGTCCCGTGCGTCAGAAGAAGCGTCCCCTCTCGGCAGATCGCCAGGGCGCCGTAGACGAGAACCTAACGAAGTACCTTCGAGCGGGCACTGTCCGGAACGCGTTCTATCCCGAGTGGGTAGCAAACGTAGTCCTCGTCAGGAAGACCAATGGGAAGTGGCGCATGTGCGTGGACTTCACCGACCTCAACAAAGCCTGCCCAAAGGACAGCTTCCCTCTTCCCCGCATAGATCAGCTCGTTGACTCAACAGCAGGGCATGAGCTCCTCAGCTTCCTCGACGCCTACTCGGGGTACCACCAGATCCGGATGGCTCCAGAAGACGAGGAGAAAACTTCATTCACCACCGAGAAAGGTTTGTATTGCTTCACCAGAATGGCATTCGGGTTGAAGAATGCAGGCGCCACATATCAAAGGCTCGTCAACATGATGTTCGAAAAGCAAATCGGGAGGACCATGGAGATTTACATCGACGACATGCTGGTAAAGAGCCGGAGGACCGAGGATCACGTTCGGGATTTGTCTGAGGCGTTTGACATCCTACGTCAATACGGGATGAAGCTCAACCCCGAGAAATGCGTCTTCGGAGTTCATGCGGGGAAGTTCCTAGGCTACCTCGTCTCTAGCCGAGGCATCGACGTCAACCCTGATAAGGTGCAAGCCATCCTCGACATGACGGCCCCGAGGACCATCAAAGAGGTACAAAGGCTTAACGGCCGAATCACTGCCCTGAGTAGGTTCATGTCTAAGTCTGCCGAAAGATGCCGACCATTCTTCAATGTGTTAAGGAAAGGTCGGTTCGAATGGAACAGTGAGTGCCAGAAGGCATTTGATGAGCTCAAGGCACATCTAGCTAATGTCCCCACTTTAAGTAAACCCCTTGCAGGAGAAGAGCTGCTCCTCTACATCTCAGCCACCGACTACTCAATCAGCTCGGTGCTCGTAAGGGAAGACGACCGAAGTCACCTCCCGGTCTACTACACTAGCAAAGCCTTGCGGGGGGCAGAACAGCGCTATTCCGACATCGAAAAGGCTGGTTATGCACTGGTGATGGCGGCTCGGCGACTCCGACCATATTTCCAAGCACACAAGATCGTGGTCCTCACCGACGCCCCCATCAAGCAAGTATTTAGCCGACCCGAAGCCTCGGGGAGGATGGCCAAGTGGGCCGTGGAACTCGGGGAGTTAGATGTGTCCTTCAGGCCTCGGGTCGCCATCAAAGCTCAGGCCCTGGCCGATTTTATATCCGAAGGCACCGCGAGACCATCCGAACCAGAAGAAATGGAGGAACAGTGGATGGCATACGTAGACGGGGCATCCGGGTCTCATGGAAGTGGAGCTGGCGTCATCTTGAACTCACCAGAGGGTCTTACTCTGAGGTACGCAATTCGATTCGGCTTCTCTGCTTCTAACAACGTGGCCGAGTACGAAGCCGTTATCTCAGGGTTGAAGATGGCGAAGACGTTGGGGGCCATGAAGATTCGAGTTCACAGTGACTCGCAGCTTGTTGTCAGCCAGGTCTCGGGGGAGTTCGAGGCCAGAGAAGAAAGCTCACCCCTTACGTGGCCAAGGTTCGAGCTCTCATGGCCGAGTTCGAGGTGGCTGAGCTGCTAAAGATCCCGCGAGCTGATAATTCCCAAGCAGACGCGTTATCTAAATACGCCCGCCGCCTCAGAATGTCGGCACCAGCCCCCCGTCCTCGTCGAAGAACTCAGCGAGCCTTCCACAGGGACAGAAGAAGTCATGTGCCTGGACGCCGAGCCAACTTGGATGACCCCTCTCGTCCAATACATCAAGGACGGCCAGCTCCCGGTTGACAGGGAAGAAGTGCTGAAGGTAAAGAGACGAGCCCCACGATTCTTTTTGCTTGGTGACGACCTTTACAGGAAAGGGTTTAGCTTCCCCCACCTGCGCTGCGTGAGCCCAAGGCAAGCGGAAGGAATCGTCACCGAGGTACACGAGGGCATGTGTGGAAGCCATACAGGTCCTTGATCCCTGGTCAGAAGAATATCTCGACAAGGCTATTGGTGGCCCACCATGCTCGCCGACGCCGAAGAGTATGTTCGAAAGTGTCAACAATGCCAACTTTTTAGCAAGGTAGATCGGCAGCCTCCGTGCAACCTTACCCCACTACAAGCACCTTGGCCCTTCGCACAGTGGGGAATGGACATCCTCGGTCCATTTCCACCGGCGTCGGGACAAAGGAAGTTCCTCATCGTCGGCGTCGATTACTTTACCAAATGGGTCGAGGCCGAGCCACTCGCGAAGATAACCGATGTCAACGCATGGGGATTCGTATGGAAGAATATTATCTGCAGGTTCGGACTGCCTCGAGTAATCGTCACGGACAACGGCAAACAGTTCGACAACGCCCGGTTTCGCCGCCAGTGTGCGGAGCTCGAAATCAACCACCGATTCACCTCGGTGGCTCATCCTCAAACCAACGGGCAGGCCGAGGTCACCAATCGGACGTTGCTTGAAGGGCTGAAGAGGCGCCTCACCGGGCACAAGGGACGGTGGGTAGACGAGCTACCCCACGTATTGTGGGCGTACCGAGCAACACCTCGAGAAGCCACTCAGGAGTCTCCTTTCGCCCTCGCCTTCGGTGTGGAGGCAGTCACCCCAGTCGAGCTGTTGGTGCCCTCCGAGAGAGTTCGAGGCTTCGATCAAGAAGCGAACAACCAATCGTTGCGTGCCGAACTGGACCTCGTCGAGGAACGACGCGACAAGGTGGCATCCAGGATTGAAGTTTATCAACGCCAAATGAAGCGGAAGTTCGACGCAGGGGTCAGGCCAAGGCGCTTTGACGCGGGAAGCTTCGTCCTTTGGAAGCTCGCCATTGCAGACCCCAAATCGGCGATAGGAAAGCTGTCAGCTACTTGGGAAGGCCCCTATCGGGTAATTGAAAACCTAGGTCAGGGGGCTTATCGGCTCGAAGGGATGGACGGCTCAGTTGTCCCAAGGACGTGGAACGCCGAGCACCTCCGGCATTTTTACTTTTGAGTTGTAATGAGGTCGCTTTGGCACTCTATGATATAACGAGGTCGCTTCGGCACTCTACGATGTAACGAGGTTGCTTCGGCACTCTACGATGTAACGAGGTCGCTTCGGCACTCTACGATGTAACGAGGTCGCTTCGGCACTCTACGATATAACGAGATCGCTTCGGCACTCTACGATATAACGAGATCGCTTCGGCACTCTACGATGTAACGAGGTCGCTTCGGCACTCTACGATGTAACGAGGTCGCTTCGGCACTCAATGATATAACGAGGTCGCTTCGGCACTCTACGATATAACGAGGCCGCTTCGGCACTCTACGATGTAACGAGGTCTCTTCGGCACTCAAACCAATCTAACGAGGTCGTCCCGACGCGACTAAGTTAGCAAGACCTACCGAACAAAGAAGGGCTCAGCACCAGAAGCCGCCCACTCATAACACCAGAACTCCAGCCCTTCGGCTGTCAAACGGCCACAAGGCCTCAAAAATGCCTATAATGATAAAGGGCAAGTCGGCCGACAAAAGAGGAAAATACAACTTTAAGAGGCAGCAGGGGCATCAGCTGGAGGATCGGCGAAGTCCTGAACTGGATCATCAGTCCCCGAACGCACGGGCACCTCGGCCCCCACATCTTCCACATCCGAGTCATCGGACGGAGGACGCACGGGAAAAAGATCCAGGTCAGGATAGGTCCTAGACAGCACCTTCAGGCAATGGTTGTAGCCATCCTTGAAAAGACCAGTTATCTGGTCGATGTGGGCGTCCGATCTTTTGTACTCCATCACCGCCTTTCGGCGCTCCTCGGCGACGAGCTCCGAGAACTTGGCCTTCGTCTGTTCATGAGCCCATTCTTCGGTTTCTCGAGCCGCCTTCTCGGTTGCCAGAGCCCCCCGCTCCTCTTTCAGTGAAGCCTTAAGCTTGTCGACTCCCTTAGCAAGCTTGGCGGCCAGGTCGTTGGATTGATCTGCCCGCGCGGCCTCCGCAGCAACTGAGGTCTCCAGCTCCTCATTCTTCGACTTAAGAGCGGCCACCTTCTCTTCGGCCGCCCGCAGTTTCCCCTCGTTCGCCTCCAAGGTGTGATCAGTTCGATGGACAAGGCTCGCAAAAGAACCTAAACTGAGCTGAAGCCCCCTGAACACCTCGTCAATAAGATCCGAGGTCATCACTGACGACATCCGAGAGGTAACATTCTTCGGAACTGAACGTCGACCCCACTCTCGGAGGGACGGCTCGGCTGCAACGGATGAAGCAGGAATGGAGTGGCCGGTCAGTGGGGCGACGCTCGAAGATCCACCCTCGACCAGGACTGAGTCAAACAGTCGGACCCGTTTGCCTAGTCTTGGAAGAGGCGCTCTGGCAGGGGGCGGAAAGGCAGCCACAGGCACCGAGGGGCTGGCCGCAGGCAGAACCACGGTGGAAGGTTCTACAATCTGAACGTTGGCCTCATCAGATGGCCTCGGTTCTCGGATAGTCTTCTTTTTGCGGCGACCCCCTCCAACATCAAATCGTTATGCAGCCAGCGCCGCGTAATCTTCGGTATCCCGTTCCTCGGCGGCCCCTTGCCCTCGGGACGCACTTGGTTCGGCCATTCCTGCGAGGACCAATGAGAATCAGATCGTGCCTAGAAAAAGGGAAGGCGGCGAGACATCGAAGCGATAGAATGACGCCGGACCTCGGTTATCCTCTCGGATTAGGGCAAACAGCTCGGGCGAAGGATTTATCAAGTCAGGCAAGGTCGCCCCCTGCAATGCCTCGAAATCGGCCAACTCGGCATCACTCATATCAATGGGGGATCGAAAGGCCGCGTCATTAGGGTTGATGGCCGCCCAGGAAGTCGGGAAACTCCATCCCTCGGAACTATGAACAAAGCAGAATGATCTCTTCCACCCGTGAATTGAAGACGGAGAGCGGCCAAGGAATTGGAGACCTGAGCGAGCGGAAAAGAATAACCAATTCCTTAATATCTTGAGGGAAAAGCAATAGAAAAAAAGGTGGATACTCGGCGCGACCTTCGCCAGAGCACAAGCGGCCAAAAAGCCGATGACTGACCTCCAGGAATTGGGGGCCAATTGCGAAGGGGCAACCCCCAGGTACAAGAGAAGATGAGCGGTGAAAGAATGAAGCGGAAGTCGGAAGCCGGCTCGGACAGATTCCGAGTACATGCAGAAACTGTTTTCCATCGAGTAGTGGGCTCGAAGGCCAGAATCAGAATGAACGGAGAAATCTGCGGGGAAACGAAGGCCTGGGTGTTCGGTGATCCAGTTGAGGGTAGCGCGATCTATCTCGGTAACGGCGTCTGCTACCGAATCAGCCACTCGACGCACACCAGAGGGAGGAGCTAAGGAGACCCTAGGCACGTATTCCCCGGGAGTCACTGCCAGGGCGAGGTCTCCGGAAGTTGGAAGATCGCCTGATTGCCTGGAGGCCGGAGCAGGAGGAGCCGAAGGAAGACGTTGAGAGGGACTCCCTGAGGGGGAGTATCCCACTGAAGGGGTAGAAGAAGAAGAAGGGGAGGAGGAAGAAGAGGAAAGCGCAGAGGATGAGCCCATGGCTTACCTCTGCGGAGGCGATCGAAAAGACAGACGACTCAGAGCTCGGCTCAGACAACCCAACTCCCCCTCGCTTCCCGAAAGAGTAGGCTTTGCGAAGAGGCTATGCGCACGCGAAAAACCCCTCCATCGAGCCTCCAGTGCTATTTATACCCTCTTAGCGGCCGTCCTAATCCAACGGACGAGGGCCCTCGCGCAAAACGAAGCGCCAGCATGACGCCACGCGTGCCATCCGGCGCGGCGAGGGGCTTCAGGCACGGATCGCGATCCAAGTAACGCCTAGCGGGAGTCGAGGCGCCGTCATGAGTGCCTGTCTTTTCACCCGCCATCATTAAGGAAGCGGGAAGTGAAGCGACGTGACGTTTCGACGGCTGTCAGGGACGTGGGAGATCGCGCGTCCCGCGGCGGTTATGGCGCCCCTTCAGCTCAGGTAGCAGGCAGGAAGCGTCCGCCGACCTGCGATGAGATCTCGGCAAGAAGATTAGTGATAACGCCTCCTACTCGGTGCGCCCAAGGCGCACCAAGCAGGAGGCAGGGGGCCAATGATACATGGTGATCCCCGAGCTCCCGCGCTCGGCTCCGAGTCCCCCCTTTGATCCGAAGGAAAATCTGAAGGAACTCAATTCTTCTTCAGGGCCGCTCTGTGCTATGGGCTCGGTCGAATATTCAAGTGCTCGGACCCGAGTCTGATGAGCGAACACTGCGACAGCTGCCTCCTGTTAATTCGGAAGGCTTTAGGGAAAGTTCGGATCATTAGAATACCTTACGAATCGCGAAGCGTAAGTGTCAAACAACTGCAAGTAACTAACTAGGGAAAGTGTCAGTCAAAGCCCCCTAAGAATCCGGTGTCGTGGAGAGAGCGAAGCGAAGACCGAGATTCTCGGGCACAAATCTGAATCCACGACAATTGTGGACCGATATCTGCGCGATACGTGCAGATCGTGGCCAGCCAAGTTGTCCTGGTGAGGACACTATATAAGGGGAAAGCCTCTGCGATGGAAAGGGTATGCGATCTTCTCCAATCCAAAACTCTCTTCCCAGTTGAACCCATCTCTAACTTGATCGTTGGATCGTTTCCCCACCGAGGCGACTCGGTGGTCTCGCAGGTAGGAGTCGGCATCGCGCGAATGGCAGTCTCGCCTCGGGAGTCTCTCGGCTAAGGCCGATCACGTTACTCCAGCAGTAACAGTAAGAAAGTAGATCAAAAGAACTATAGAGATATGATAGGTTCTCTACTTTACTTAACTGCCAGCAGACCTGATATACTATTTAGTGTATGCATGTGTGCTAGATATCAAGCAGACCCTAGAGAATCTCATTTAATTAGTGTTAAAAGAATTTTCAGATATTTATCTAGAACTCATGATCTAGGTATCTAGTATCCAAAATCATGTGAAGTAAATTTAGTAGGGTACTCTGATGTTGACTATGCTGGATGCAAACTAGATAGAAAAAGCACCGGTGGCTGTTGTCAATTTCTTGCAGAATGCTTGATATTCTGGTCCTCCAAGAAGTAGAATTCAGTAGCACTCTCAACAGCTGAAGCTGAGTACGTGGCTGCTGGAAGTTGCTGTACACAACTCCTATGGATAAAGCAACAACTTGAGGACTACGGAATGCACATCAAGTCAATTCCACTATTATGTGACAACACGTGCCATAAACTTGACCAAAAATCCAGTGCAACATTCAAGGATCAAACACATTGAGGTTAGATATCATTTTATTCATGATCATGTAGCTAATGGTAATATTGAAATATCTTTTATTGATACAAATAATCAGTTGGCAGATATCTTCACAAAAGTCTTACCCGAAGAGAGGTTCACTTCTCTCAGAAGGGAATTAGGCATTTGTAAATTGTGATAGATTTATCTGTTAAATACTGAAATATTAAATTTCGGAGCCCAATGAATTATTCTCCTTGAAGTGAGCAAAAATTATCTCAATTACTTCTCATTTATCTTTTTTGCGTAAATTCTCCTGTCGGTTCGTTTTGTGTAATTCTTTATTTCTTTCAAACTGGAGTTTGACGTTTTCTGCCATAAAGGCGCATCTCTTCAAAAAGGGGGCATTTATCCTTTATTTCATAAATCTCGTAATCTGTATGAGAACGATTCGTCTCCCCTCTTTATCTCTTTCGTTCTCTTGCCTGAGGCGATAACCCCTCGCCCCCGGCATCGACTTCCACCAGATTTGAAGCCTTCAACCCGCCAAAAATTTCTTGAGGGTTTCTCCTTCAACCACCCTTCTAGACCTCCAGAACCTCTTCTTGCTTGATTACATGGCCTCTTCAACTGTCTCCGACAGTGTTGGGGGTTACGGAGCTGCATTCCTCACCGCAGAAGAGCAAGCCAGGTTCGCTTCAGTCAAGGCAAAGCTTTGCGGGCACAAGGCAGTGGATTTAGCAGACTTGGAGAAGAATGGAATGGGCAGTTTAGTTGAAGCTCTACAGAGGCTGAAATGGACGAAGATTGCAACCCTTTCTGATGTAAGTTATCCAGATCTTGTCAAAGCTTTCTATGTCTGTCTGAAGATAGAAAAGGATGGGACCCTGACTTCTATGGTCAAGGAAACCCAAATCAGGATCACCGGGGAATTGTTAGCATCTCTATTTGAAGTTTCTACTTCCGGTCGCAGTGGAGTCCACACTGTGGACACTCAGGTCAAGGGTTTGAGAATAATAGGCCCGAAATATAGGCTGAAGGATGGAAAGCTGGATATTAACCAGCTCAGTGCCTTTAACAGGCCTTTGCATTTCATAATATGTCAAATCATTGTGCTAAGGAGTGCAACTTTTTCTTCATGCACCAAGGCTGATTCAGACCTGATGTTCTAGGCTATCCAGAATCAGGAGATTAACACTGCATAGTTGATAATTGAGAGAATGAGGTTTGCAAGATCCTAAGTGTGGGACATTAAGAGCAAATTGAATATCTCCCTACCTTATGCCCATCTCCTGACTAGAATCTTTCATCATTTTGGGATAAGTGTAGTGGGTGATGTATCTAAAAAGATGGGCCAAACTATTAGGTCCAGAAATTTGAGAAAAAGTGGTTTTTCTGTAGTCAATGGTGTATGGTCTAAAACCGGGGTTGTTGAGGGTGAAGCCATCCTTGGTGAAACCCAAGAAGACCATGAACCT
Source organism: Colocasia esculenta (assembly GCA_014218235.1). NCBI lineage: Eukaryota > Viridiplantae > Streptophyta > Magnoliopsida > Alismatales > Araceae > Colocasia > Colocasia esculenta. Next base: position 80,658,487 of record CM024759.1, read on the forward strand.
ATAGCAGAAGCAGCAGCAGTGGCAGAATCAGTAGCAACAGAGGTAGTTCAAGCGGTACCAGCAGCTCCAGCAGTTGAAGAACCAGCATTAGCAGCAGCACCAGCACCAGAATCAGCAATTGTTGATGAATCCAGTAGAAGGATTGAGGACATTTCTCCTGAAGACATTGAGCCCATTGGGCAATTCTCATAGGTTCCTCTTCCATCTTCCCAAGTAGGCAGTCTACTTAGGGATGCCCTGGACTCCATCTCTCAGGGAGAGCCAGTTGCACATGAGCTAAGTTTAGCAAAATCTGTGGTAGAGGTCCAATCAAAAGATGTAGTTATAGAAGAAGCTCCAAGCCAGCAGGAGCAAGTCCAAATTCAAGAAGATGTTGTAATGGAAGATGCTCCCATTGAGGGGGAGCAGTCAGTGGCAGAGGAGATCCAGGGAGTCAGTGCTGTGGCATCAGGCCACACTGAAATTCATTCAGAAGTCCTCCTAGTTCAAGAAGAAGAAGCAGCAGTAGCAGCACAAACTGAAGTTCCCATGGAAAGTGTGCATGCTGAAGAAGAAGCTGAAGTTGAGAAGGGCAGTGAGACTCAGGGGGAGGGAAATGAAAATCCCGGAGAGAACCAGTTCAGGAAAGGTGAGACTGCCAGTTCCTCAGATTCTGAGGATGACCAAGATCAGCATCCTCCTATGGACAAGGCCCAGGAGAAAGGAAAAGCAGTAGAAGTTCCAGATGTCCCTCTCCTAGCTGACACTCCTTATCAGAGACAGATGAGGCAAAGAGTCATTATCAATTTGAAGCCTGTGATAGAGAGGTTGGATGCTCAAGGAGAAATCTTATGCTCATTACAATCTGATGTAAATTCTATCTTCATGAGCCAGGCATCAGTCACCAAAGAGATATCTCAAGTAAGAAATGCCATGAAATGGTTCAACAAAGAAATGGGGAGTATGAAGTCCATGCTTTCAGAGATTTTGAAGGTAGTTGGCGCCCAAGCTCCTCCTCCTCCACCTCTTGATGCTCAAAGAAGTGAAGAAGATGTTCCAAGGCCATCTGGGCCAGATGAGCAAGTGGCAGGGCCATCAAGGCCGGCAGCAACTAGTCCTCAAGCAGAGGTCAGTGGTTCAGGGCCATCAGGGCCAGTTGAGCAAGTGCAAGAGCCTTCAGGGCCAGCTGAGAAGGTGTCAGGGCCATCAGGGCCTTTGGAGTCAGAATCTGTGCAGCAAGTAGCTGAAGAAGCAGAAGTTGTAGCTCCTGAGCCCCCAGCTCCTTCCTCCACTCAGACCCCAGTACCTCCATCACCACCTTCATCATCCACAGCTCCACCTGCACCTCAAACCTTCAAGAAACCACAACCCAGAACCATCTCCATCACCTACACCTTTTCCTTCACAATCCACTTCATCTCCTGCATCTTCAACACCCATTTCTCCACCTCCACCTGTTTTTGAGGTTCCTCCAGACTCCTCATCAGCTGGAGCCTCCTCTTCTTCTGGTCCACCATTCTCAAGACCATCAAATATCCCACCTTCTACCTCACACTCCCTTTTGCATCCTTCTCCTCCACCCTCTTTCATTACTATAATTCCTGAGGGTGCTCAACTTGAATCTCCCTATCTTGGGAAAGTCAAGGATGAGTTTGAAGAAGTCATCCTCCGGTCTGTACTGAAGGTTGGGGATCATATCCATAGGGCAGACTCTTCTAGTTCTGCTCGTAAGAAGAGGAAATTCTCCTCTCTTTCATCTGAACCTCGCTACCCCCCTTTGTGGTTCTCTCTCACAGGAGACAACAGAAATAAACCTTTGTACAGAGAATATCTTCATAAAGTTATTTTTGCTACTCTTATCAACCTTCCTTTTCTCAACCTTTCAGACCATTTGAATGTTATTCTACCCTATACCTCTCTAACCAAATCAGAAAAATCCAAAATCTTCTCTATTGCTCATTCCAAGATTGAAGAGCAATGGGCTAGGGGGCACAGAGAGTTGTACAACAAATTTCTTCTGGCTAAGTCTGCTAGATTCCCCCTAAGGGACCATTCCCTGACTCTTTCAGAATGGTTCCAAATTCATCACAAAAATTGTTGGGCCCCATTCATTCAGAAGGAGATCAAGATGGCCAGGCATTTCCAACTCTTCAACAACTATAGATATGTTCATCGACTCCCTGAGGTTCAATTTAGCCAATTTAAGCAGGCCATAAATGCGCTTGGTTCAGCCGACGCCCACACTGAAGCTGTCCAAGTAGACTTTGCCACCCTTCAGGTGCCAGAGGAAATCTTGCTTCCACCTATTCACTCTCTGGTCATGGACTCTTCTGTTGGGTCTATCATCTTTGAACGTTTTGCCAGAGTAATTGGCAGAATCAAGGTACAGAAGGGCTTTCAAGTGGCATTTCATAGATTTCTCTTCAGAGAATACCACCAAGGTCATGTCAGTGCTGAGGTTCTAGCTCCTATTCTGTCAGAATGTGAGAGATTGACACCTTCAGATTGGGCCAGATTTTACCCTCTCTCTGCTCAGCAGCTGTCAGTGCTTAATGAATGTCAAGCCAGGGAAGGTCACCCTCCAGTATCCGAAGCTACATTTTTAGACATGAACTCTATTCACCTCGTCCAGGATCCCTTCCGGATTTGGGTTGAGCGACATAAAGTCTATGTAGCCCTTTGTCAAGAGCTGAAGGCAAAGCAGATCTTCTATCCCATTTCAGTTGATCAATTTCTTGCTCGAGCCAGTTTTGGATCAGTCTCCTTCAAAAGAATCTCCCTTAGCAGAGATGCCTATGCCAATCTCCTTGATGAGCAGTTGGCTCTCCATTTGAAGAGAATGGCTCCCTCCATGGGACCCAAGTACACTCTTGCCCCTGGTATATTTCGTCAAGTTTTTGAAAAGCAGGAAGAACATACATGGGAAATCATTTCTCATTTTGCCTCCCTCCTCTCTCCTGCCTTTTATCTCCCTGTACCTTTCCAGATTGAATGACTACAAATAGTACTTCCTGTCTCATTTAGCTGTTTTCTCTTCTTCTTTGTCTTTTCCTTGCATTTTTTTTGCTAATGACAAAAAGGGGGAGAATTATTGCAGCTCTGAAATACTTATGGAGATCTATGTATATGTGCTATTTGTTAAAGTTTGTTAATTTGTTAAAGTTTTGTCATCACCAAAAAGTGAGAGATTGATGAACAGTCTATCCCCATGTAATTAAAAAGTAATTACATTTCTATTTTGATGATTAACAAAACCATATTATTGTGATAATTATCAAACCCTTAATTAAAGGTCACTAATCTATTTTCTACAAGTCTTAAGCACAAGAATTAATACCAAAGGAAAATAAGCCAAAACAAGTAAGCATCTCTACATTGTATCTACAACATCATATTTGTCTAAGTACACATCGGTTTCTTTTATAGATCATAACGATTACAGTAGAACTGTAACGATTTCTTCATAACCGTTTCATAAGTATCATAACGATTTCTTCACAGATTGAAACTTCTTCTGATTTCAAAAGAAATCGTTCCTATAACGACTTGCTTTCGTAACGATTCCTTTAGTTATCGTAACGACTTGCTTTCGTAACGATTCCTTTAGTCATCGTAACGACTTGCTTTCGTAACGATTCCTTTAGTTATCATAACGACTTGCTTTTGTAACGATTCCTTTAGTCATCGTAACGACTTGCTTTCGTAACGATTCCTTTAGTCATCATAACGACTTGCTTGTCATATCGATTTCTTTAGTAATCATAACGATTTGCTTGTCATCATAACGATTTGCTTGTCATATCGATTTCTTTAGTGATCATAACGATTTACTTGTCATATCGATTTCTTTAGTGATCATAACGATTTGCTTGTCATATCGATTGCTTGTCATATCGATTTCTTTAGTGATCATAACGATTTGTTTGTCATATCAATTTCTTTAATGATCACAACTATTTGCTGTTTGGTTGCATAACGATTTCATAAGTCATAAATGCATCGATTTTATGTCAATGAACTTGACATATGACTTATCCTTTCAATGGGTTGAATAGTCAAAGTCTTCACACATATTCTTCTGTCAGCTGTGCATTTAATGAAGACTGAACGTATCTCTGCATGCATGTAGACGATATCACCCATTATCATGTCTATTTCATATGCATCTTTTAGAACAACAAAATGACATTACTATTTTGGTGAATATTCACACCAACGTTAACTGACAACAAGAGACAACCTAGCTGTCTACTATTCTAGCATTTAATGTATGCAGGTCTCAGACAACATTCGTCATACAACGTTGGACCTTGTAGAAGCCAAAGGACACTTCAGAAGATCCTATCTCTTTGCGTGCACAAATGAATAAAGGACTGTTGACTGGAAGCTTCCAAGTGCCACTCAGTCTAACGTCCACCAAAAGCTAGAGGCAACGGATACTTCAACGTTCAGATTTCAAATTGAAGCTATATATTGAAGAAAGGAGCTCCAGAAGCGAATACACATATATAGAGAACGACAGTCACAAAAATCTCGCTGATCATCAAGTCTTCTGCGAGTTCTCAAGAAAGAGCCAAGCCTCATTCTATTAGATTAGCTCTTTTGCTCTCTACGTTGTTTGTAGATTTTCGAGAGAGCTTGTTTGGTTCTGAGAGTGAGTTTTTGTTTGTAGATCTCATTGCTCTCAGTCCCTAGCTTCAGATCTTGGCTTGTCAAAGCTTGATCTAGGGGCTTAATCTCCTGCTTACTTGTTTTCGTGCTTGTACCCTTCGTGTGTGAAGGAAGACCTGGTGGTATCCAGGGTGTGTGTATGCCCTTCTAGTGTGAAGGAAGACCTGGTGGGGTATCCAGAGTATTGTTCCTCTTCAGGCTGTGAAGAGAAGACCAGCTGAGCTGGGTGTTATAGTGTCCATAGGGGGACTGTACCCTAGTTAGTGAAATCTTGAGTTGTTGCTCATGGACTGGACGTAGGACTCCTGTGGAGAGGAGATCCGAACCAGAATACATCTGGTGTTGTGTGATTGTCTTCATGTGTTTGTTGTTTCTCTTTACTAACACTAACAATCTTCAAAGTGTATTTCTTTGTGAACGTTTTTAGTGAACAGGTATTAATTGATAAATATTTAAGGACCCATTCACCCCCCCCCCTCTGGGCTACCTAACTGGGCAACAGGGGAGGGGCCCTCTCTACCGGAGGGCCGCACTGGTGGCGGCCGGAGCCCGGCCACCGGCGGCCTTGGCCTCCCCTCCCCTCCTCCTCTCCCCTGTTGCCAGAACAAAGGACTGGAGGGGAGATGGGATGGGGCTGGCACAGTGCGCCAGCCTGTGGCCCGGCTAGCGCACTGTGCCAGCTGAGGCGTGCCAGGAGCAGTGCGCCAGCGCTTGGGCAACCCAGGGTTGCGGTGCACTGCACCAGGCAAGGTTTTTGGGCCTTGCGGAGTTCGTTTTTTCGCTCCATTTTTGACGTTGGGGTCGTCCTGGGTGCGCCAGTGGGCCCGCCCGGGTTGAGTGACTGCCATGCCGGGTTTCACGATTTTCGGACCCACCCGAGTCGGCAGGGCCGTTTGACCGGTTGACTCAAACAGTCGTGCTGGAATTTTCGACACCAGTGAGGTGAGTTTCGAGAGCCGACCGACTGTCCGGGGTGACAATATAAGTTTTTTGAGGTTGACTGTCAATCAAGTACTTTAGCGGGTCCATTTCCATGTTGAATTTCCGTACCGTACTCGTGATGTCTGTGCTGACTTCCTAGCACTGCGCCTTATTAGTCTTCGCCCAGTGTTGCGACACTTGAGGGCTTGTCCCAGCGCACGGTACACTTTTGGGTTGTTACCGTTCCCTGGGACCCCCGTCCTCGTGGTCTCGTTGAGGGTGGTCTCCAAACCACAAGTGCGTCTGTCGAACGTTTCTCCGGACGAAGGGGAAAACGGTGTTGGACAACGACGTTGAGTCGGTTGCAGAGCTCTCTTAGTTGGTCCAAGTCCCGCGGAGTTTGGAGGGTCACAGTGCGGTTCAGCTAGTCCATTCTCATTGCCTCGCCTCGTACAGTTTCAGAGCCGTGCTGAGAGGATATGCGTGGGACCATAGTCCGACCAAACTACGGCTTGTAATTGTGTTTGTTCACACGACTCACTCCAACGGGAGGGGACCACTGACTAGTAGAGGTTGGGTTGTGGCTAGTGCGTGTTGTCGAGACGAGGGTTTTACAGTCTGTTTGTGCAGTTTAGTGCCGTGCTCGAAGCGCGCTTACCAAGGTTGAGACCGTGTGTAGTTGCGCCGAGTTGGCGGTACTTGTAGACCTGTTTACTTTCCGTTTACTTACTTCAGTGCTTGCACAATTATTATTTTATTTTATTCCTACTCAATTGGTAGTTGTGTTTACTTGAGATACTGCCGCCTTTTCGCTTGGTATAGTTAGCTTAGTTGTTTTTAATACTACTGTTCTTCCTGCTTAGTTTAGCTGCATGTTCTTGTTTTCACCGTTCGAACCGGTGAGGGGTTGGATTCCCTACTAGGCTTCGTTCGCGAAGCTCATTCCCCTTACTTCCTTCTAGGTTTGAGTTTGTGGGTGCCGATGCTTGTACTCGAACAGTCAACATTGTGCTGCTTGTTGTCAACAACATTAGAAATGGTTAATATTTTCTTTTGCACTTGAATTATTATCTGAGATATTGTGTATATTTTTCTATTCTGATGTTGTACTTCTTTGCTTATTGAGCTATTTAAACTTGATATATATCTCACTAGACATATTTTTTAACCCTTCTGAGTCTTCGGATCCGTGGGTGATGATCCAAGGGTCGGATACTTGGAAGGTTCCGGATATCTGCTAACTCACGTGACGGCATGTTAGGCACCACATGGGCTGCCATGTAAGATTTATTACACTTGTCGCATGCACTAAGTCTTTCTATAAAGGGAAAATACAAAGTCACCCATGAAAAATAAAAGTTACATCACAATCTTCAACTCGGTTGTTACTTGCTTTCTCTTAATATGGTTAAATATATTGGTCAGAACCAAATGAAACCAACCATCGGAGCTCATAAGTTGGTGAAATGAAAATAATTGAGTTAGGACCTTGGTCACAAGTCTGCTGCTATTTAGGTCTTGATAAGGTGATCATTCATTGAATAACTCCAGTGCTGGTTCAAAGGAAGATGATAACAAAACAGAAGAGTAAAAGAACGACAAAAAAGAGTAGGTGGTAACTCAAAAAGTCACTCGACGCCTACCAATCAGCGTGAAGATGCAATTGGTATGAGAGTAAGATTGTATATGTATACCATTATGACACTGTCACGATTACTTCGCAAGGAGGAACTCTCGAGTGTCATTTACGAGCATAAAAAATTATGATAAATCTATGATGGAAAAAACCTGAGGATCTCCACCATGATGGCTGACAAACCAAACTGAAAGGTTATCATATACTTCAGTACATCTTCATGTCAATTCCAGGGGGACAATTCAATGATAAGGAAACTGCCTTTCAATTGAACAATCAACTTTTCGATGATAAAATCAGTTGCTCGTGCTTTTTAACTTTTAAGTGCATCCTGAGGCATGTCTAACCTGTCATTTTGCAATGCAGTTAATGAGGACAGATATATGTTATTTTCAATATGCAAGACAGAGGTTGATGCAAACAAGGATATATATTTTAGAAACCCAGAAAACAATAAAAACATTTGAGATTCAGAATCCAATGTTTGATAATGGACAAAATCCGGAGGAACCAACCCCACATTTGGATAGGATGATGTGAGCCCAATCCCTGATTCCTCTTCCTTGATTGATCCAAACAACGAACTTCAGCAGCAGGGATCAAAGGTTGTCACATTTGATAAAGTGCAAGTAGGCTTTTTTACTTTGAGACAGGATGAGGATAAAACTCTTCATTGTTGGTTATAGCCCGTACTTGAGCAACAAAGCATGCACAAAGTGGGAATATGGTGAATGGACTTTTTAGTTGTGTGATAAGGAGATGATGTTCTTTACATGATGACTGTCGTATGCCTCTCATGATCTTCCAAAGGACTTCACAAAACCCTTACTGTGACATTCTGAAGTATGATGCACTTTGGAGGAACATGAAGTCGTCTTTGTAACCTCCCTGGTGAGATGCCGAGTGTCTGCTCACTTATAAGTTATACGGGCATCCTTAAAGAGGTAAATTCACATCTACAAGAAAAAACAGATATAGCATTCCTTATTGGAGCATCAGGCTTCTATTTTCTTGTCATGACCCATGAGTTTAAGAATGTCCAGCAAGTTTGCGTACATTATTCACTGTCCTTACATGCATTGTCAAGCCTTGGCACCTTGCGGTTTGGCCTCAGAGAAGTCAATGACATTAGTGGTAAAATCCAGACGTCTACCTCACTGGTAAGAACAAAATCAAAATAAAAGTTGGCCTGGAAATGCAAAATAAAGGTTCTTTGCACAAATGATTTTGGCAACACTCGGCATTCAATCACATCAAACTTATGTTGCTGGGGACACAGACATGTAGTAACTAGTTCTCCCTCTGTCCCAAGATCAAAAAGACAGAATTATTCATGGCTCGCGACATCACCATGGTGTTGCTAGTCATCAGCTTGGGACCAAGTACGATACTACAGATGCATCTTACTTAATTAGTCGCATAACTAGTTAGCAAAGCCTGGAGCCCTTTATAAGTCATAGAAAACAAAGATAGCACCCTAAAAGAATGTTTGGGAATCATCATCAAATCTCAATTGTATCCATTAAGCAATTTGAGATCATAAAATAGACTGAGAAAAATATTGTAAAGGGCAATCAGTTGCGGACAGAAAATAGATCAAAGCAGAAAATCCACTAATTAATGGAAGTAATCTACAAATATCTTGCAGCAACCTGTGCAGTTCTCCTCGGGATGAAGAGAGCAGCCTCAGTGGCGACATCGCCGAGCAATTCCTCAACAAACACTATACATATAATGTCGAAAAACCAAACTAGGAGCGTCCTCAATTAACAGCCTATCAAATTATATTACCCCTTTTTTTGGTCTTCCGCCTCTTGATCTATAGCCTTTCCTCGTCAAATCCAGCCGCATCACTACCTCAACATCGTTCAGTTATTCCTAGTACACAAGCAAACGAACCTCAAAATGGGGCACCGCAAAGAAAACTGCGGAGATGCAAAGAGGCCGGTCAGGAAAGCAGAACAGGAATCGAGGAGGAAATCACCTACGTCTGCTTGGAGAAGTAGGACGCCGATGAAGGGGGCCGCCTGCCGCGGAACATCATGTAGGCGAGAGGGAGCACCACGCCGACCACCATGACCAGGGCCCCCAGGATGTACCTCAGGAGGCCCGGTGGCTCCACCTCCATCGGCCGCCGCCCGCAACTGCAGACGAACGACAAAGGGCGATCAGATCAGACTATTACCGCGACTCCATGAATCGGATCGGAGGGGAAACTGGAAGGAAGAAAAGATCGGAGAACACGGAAGGGACATGGGAGCGAGGGGGGGGGGTATTAGGTGATCTACAGAGGGAAGCTATGCTTACCGGAGCCTGCGCTCCCCAAGGGGGTTCTCGGAGGAAACCAGAGGAGGAGTCGGTAAAATGGGGAGGGGCGTGAGAGAGAGAGAGAGAGAGAGAGACAGAGAGAGAGAGCGTAGGGACAGACGGGAGTTTGTATCACTAGGCTTGGTGTTTGTTCTGTTAAGTTTGGGTTGAAATGGAGTTGGGCCGGATCTGAACCCCAAACTTGGGCTTGGCCCACTTTCTTCAACTTATAACCCAGCCCACCCACCCTGTTCTTAAAAACCGCCCGTCCAATTTTGACGTTATTTAGTTTATAATTATTATTAGTATTATTCTATCTTGTGTGGAATTTGATGTGCGAGAAAATAATAAACAGATTTGACGCGATGGAACAGGTTTTAGGAGCGTAAGTATAACGTTCTTAGAGATTTTAAAGAAATAAAAATAGTTTACATAAAAAAGGAAAATAGATGATATTTATATAAAGTCTTTTGAGACCGTTTGATATTAAGATAAATTAAAAATATTTTTAAAATACTATTCTCAATATATCTCGATAAAGATCCAAAGAGCACAATAATTTTCTCAGCTCAAACTGAGTCGGTTGCCTCTCGCGGTCTCGGGAGCACGTCGCTCCACAGTCAACGGCGGAAACTTCATAGTTCTTCTGTTGATTTTACACTTATATACCCCAGCGACGTTTTCAATTGTAATAGTATCCTTATAAATATCATATTATCTTCCATCACCTTAATCTTGTACAGCTGACTTCACCAACATCACTTAGCCTGCAGCAACAAGTGGCTGCAGCATGCGAGTGGATATAAACTTGCCTTAGTTTAGTCTATTCTAGGAGGGTTTTGTCCTTTTATTTCTCTCGGCCGCCCTGTTCCACGTCTAAATTTCATAATTATTGACATCTTTTTTTGATAATATAATTATTGACATCAATCTTCTACTTGACTTTTATGAAATATTTTCTTCAATCAAAATATTTAAAACCTTCCCATTGGAGACTGATACTTATAGACATCACCTGAGCAATCCTTAGCGGTTTGATTGTATGGATATAATTCCAACATTTCGGTAAAGGAAACCGTCAAATATTTACAGATAAATGCAATTTATAAACTATATACACAATTACAACAAATTTTAAGGGTGTATGGACCAAAGCCTTCAGAAAATTAGAGAAGCGATGGTTTTAGTTCTACTCCAATCTGGTCTCACGCAATCGGACAGTCTTCACCACCGCGTATAGCGGGAAGCACACCCGGAGCACCTACCACGGGAAGCAAGGCTCTTCCTCCTTCCTCGTCGCCTCTCCCCGCGCGGATCTGGCGCTTGGGTTCTGCCCCAGATCTGCGGAGGCTTCGAGGCTGCAGGATCTGCAATAGTGAGTGGAATTGTCAGGCGTTTGGGGCCGTAGATCTGAACTGAGGGCTTTGGTTGGCGTGGGAGGGCAGTCGCAATGGCGGATGACACCGTGAGCTCGCGGTACGTGAAGCTGACCAAGGATCACGACGCCCCCGTCGAGGAGATCCGCCCCGGGGAGCTCAACCAGCCCGTCCAGGTCCCCCAGGTTCGCTCGCAATCGTTTTCCGCCGTCTTTGCTGGTCGCATCGCCGTGGATGGCGGTCAGAGTTCTGGTGTGCCGTTTGGTTTTCTGGTGAATTTCCGTTTCTTTTTGAACCCTGATTTCGCTGTTTTCTTGTTATTGGATGGCATTTGTTGGCGTTGGTTCGCGATTTTGGATCCATGAGGAGGGTTTCTTTCTTTGACTTTTAGCGTTGGAGTTGTCGTTCGTAGTGATTTCATTTTCTATCAAGTAAAGAACTGATGTGTTATTGGCTGGTCGGCGTGTTCTTGACTGTGATTGGGTTTCTTGGGCAGTTGTCCGTTCACAGGTGTAGCGAATGTGGGCAGCCGCTTCCGGAGAGTTATTCGCCCCCAGCTGATGAGCCTTGGACGACTGGAATTTGTGGCTGTGCTGAAGACACTGAAAGTTGTAAGTTCTTGTGGTGAACTGGTGATGATGGTCAAACTTTCATGGGATATAAGAGCAAATAAACTTGTAAAAGAAGAGGAAGAAAATGTTAAAGGTTCTATTTTCCTTGGGAAACCATGTGGCATTGTGAGAACAAAGGAAAAGTTGATTGTCTTTCCGCAAGAAGCAGGGATGTTTCTGTTGATGGTTTGAACATGCAGTGGCAGAGGCAAGTCATGATTGATATAAGTGGGGTAAATCTGAGCAATACATTGTTGAATACCCCACTTCGCTCATAGGCCATATGCTTTAAACTGATTGCATCTATTGTTAGTTGATAAAGAAAAATGTGATTGAACAATGATATATTCAAGGGAGACAAAGCAGACATCTTAGATATAACCTAATTTTTTTCACAAAAGTTGATGGGACTCAGTCTTCAGATTTAGCCTACTTCCACATTGTTCTCCCTTCACAAGCATCCTACTTGTATCTCTAGCAGATCACTTTGAAATTATATTCAACACCACTGTGTAAATACTATCTTCTTTTTGCTCATCATCATCGAAATATTATCCCATTATTTGGGGTCGGCTACATGAATCCTATTCCGCCAAAGATTTCTATCAAGTGCTATATTCATGTTTAAACCCACGAAGCCAATGTCCTTCCTAATAACATCGCACCATCTTATTTTAGGCCTTTCTTGAGTTTTATTACTAGCATCTACTAAGATTTGGTCACATCTTTTAACTGGCTGAGTTAGGGTGACGGTGCACTTGTTTAAACCATCTAAGTATATTTTCTCTAAAAAACAGACGTACCCAGTGTACGAGGCTCTCGCCATTGCAGGGTCTGAGGAAGGGACGATGTACGCAGCCCACCACCTGAGACTATTTTCTCTCATTTTACCATCAATTGGAGCTATCCTTAAGTCCTCACGGAAGCACTCATTCTTAATCTTATCTTTCTTAGTCTTACCACACATCCACCTCAACATCCTCATCTCTGCTACACATTTTGTTTATGTGTTCTTTTCGTACTGCTCAACACTCGATACCATATAACACTATTTTTTTTATACTGTCACTAACTATTGCCGAGTAGTTCCAAATTCCAATACTAACAAGTGTTTGTGGACTTCGTGTTCTAAGCTCCAGTGGAGCATCAGTATGGAAAAGGAGAATTCATGACCTTCCCATCGGTTTGATTGCACCCTATGATTATATCATATCGACTTGATCTGAAATAATTGCTGTGCCTTTATCCAGAGCAAGATATATATTATCAACAACTGGATATTGCAATTGTATGACCTCCTGAACTTAAAAAGATCATGTTGAAGATGATCTGCACCACCATCCTCTCTATCCCTCTCTAGAAAATGTAGACATTATCTACCCTCTTTGAAAAGAGAAAAGCTTACTGCACTTGGGAATTACACTCTCTCATGCACTTAGGCCTTGCCATTGGCCAATATACTAGGAGCACATTGTGCTCATCCAATGAAAAACAAGAAGTGCATGAGAAAGTGCAATTCCCAAGTGCAGTAAGCTTTTCTCCTTTGAAAAGGGATTACACCATACACCTTGAAAATGTATACTGGAAGAATTCCAGGAATGATGTAAGTATGTAACTGAGCATCCTCCCGCAGTGATAGGCTTATGATATGGCACCAATATTGCATAACAGCACAGCTCAGGTTCATCCCCAGCTCTATGATTCCATATCACCCAGTTTGATTACAGACTGGACAACACTGAGTCAATCAGTAGCTGACTTGCCATATCCTCTTTTCCATGGCCATTCTCAAGCCATATGGCTCCATTCTGCTGCTCTCAGTGCTTTAAGAAGTCAATAATCTCCCATTAATTTCATTCGACATTGTTTCCCTGACTGATCTTCTTCCTTCCATCATTGATCTCAATCCAACCCAATCTATCAATATTTTTAGCTCCATCCTATCATCATCTGGGAATATCATGGGATTATAAATTCCAAAATGATCAAAGCATGATTAGGACAATGATCTTTTAATCCCCCACGTTCAATGCTCCTTGCCAATGAAAATTCTTCAGCAAGACATTTAAATACCTTAGTTCCTCTTTGGTGGGTTGACACCTTGAAGTTTATATCAGTTTATTGTCTCCTCTAGTTGCTGACTCTCAATTCCACCTGAACAAACAAGGCCAATCATTATGAAGAAATGGACATCTTATCTAGCAATGTTGGTGAATATATTCACATTTGGGATGAAAATTAACACCATTTTGGACAATCTCCTGATTCTTCTCCGCCAATGTTGAGATTTGAAAACCTTTGTGATGAATAGCATGGAAAACATTATCTGGAGATTGAGAGTTATTTCTTGCTTTTATGTGAGTCTTCCCCTTTCTCTAATGAAAATTTATGTTGTCTTAGAATATTTTGTGAGGATGTCAAGGGTCCAAAGAACCTCCAAAATTTTACAAAACCACACTATCATAGCACATCATGCTCTTGGGAACATTAAAGCTACAACCTTAGGTATGATGTAGCCAATGCATGTCCAAGTAGCCTAGCAACCAGATCTTTCATGTTCGTCAGCTTTGGATCTTCCTCGGATGTAGCAGCCATTGACAGGTCTTTTCATAAGTCTACAAGGCTACCACTTGGTCTCACAAGAGTGAGACAATGGTGAAGCGTCCCATCATGCTGAGATCCTCTTGAAAAATTGCCCATCAGATATAAAGGATTATGAAATATTTTATCCCTATATCACTTTTTGCTGAATCTGGTTTTGTGAAAGCTTACCATGATGGTTATAAAACATGTTTCATAAACCCCTAGGTTCATGCTTTTTAAGCTCCCAACTTACGGTCAGTTTGCAATCTATAATACCAAGGCCATCCTCCCTTCCCCTTTCAAATTTTATACCAGAGTGGTAGGCATGGGTATATGCAGTGTAACTATTGAGCAAAAGATTCCCTTGCACTGGATATGACAGAGAAGTAAGTGATATCCTTCTATGTTTTCATATTTTGAATGGAGAAAGAGTAGTGGGATTGAGGGGTGGAGAAATGACAAATGGTTTACTCCATTGCAGTTTTCGGACACATCATTTGCTTAGTTTATGTCAGCAGATATCAGCCAAGTTATATGATTTGCAGAAAGCAAAAAACAAAGAGTGGGCATTGGTCTCCCAAACCCAAAGAAACAGTATAAGTTTTATTGGTACTTCCCTTAAGTGACAATGGAGCAGATTGTTTTTGTTTAGGTGTTTGAACGTATAATGACCATAAACTGCAAAGACTTTGAGCAGAGTTTTTCTTTTTATTGAATAGAGATGAGATTCTTTGAGTCTATTAAATGGATCCCGGTGTTATGTTCTTTATAATGTTAGTGAAAAAGGAGCTAAAGGAAGACAAAGGAGTATCGAGAATGTAAAACTTCACTCCCACTGGTTTTTTTGGTCTTTTTCCTTGTGATTTGTTTTTATCTCTATTTTTTCGACAGCCACCACTTTTCATTGTGCATTTCCCTACAACAAATGAAGGCAAGTTCTGAAGTATGATATATCTCAGCTCACACCTTCCTTGGATTTGGAGAGATTCAAACTTAGAACTTGGTTGTGGGCATATAGCCTTGTTACTAGGGTGTGCAGGATCCAAACATGTGATGGTGTACAGAATTCCGTAGGACAGAATAACAATGTTATCTAATTTCAGTGTCTTATTAGGGTTATACCTGTGTTGAATACCCATCTTAGTGCTTTATATCTGTAATTATCAAGCCTGTTTATTATTTATGGTTGTTGAACAAGTTCTCTTGCTGGTTTTTTGTGTATTTGAGTTGGCACTTAGAGTTGCCTTCTTTCTTGTTGCAAACCAAGTGAGACATCATGTTTTTTCCCAGACAGGATGACTGAATTTAATCTGGGAGGACTCACACATGTGATACTCTAGGGTTATATCTCAGTTGAATAGCCAACCCATTGATTTATGTCTGTAATCATCAACCGTTTTATTATTTATGCTTGCTGACACAAGATTTCTTGCTGTATTTTTGTGCATTTGCGTGGCTTTTACAGTTGCCCCCATTCTTCTTGCAAATCAAGGGAGACATCTTGTTATACTTCAGACAGGCTGACTGAACTGTCTCTCCATAAACTTGCACTCTCCTTACTTATGTCTTGCTGAAATCTTCTCCATGTATATTACAATTTTCTCTATGTTGATGTCTTCACCATTTCTGTTGCAATATCTCTCTGCTTATGTTTTTCCCATGTCTGTTGCAATTTTTATCTCCATTTTCTCTTCCTGTGGGGATAAGTCTCCTTTCTATCCTGCAGTAAGGTGTAATCTTCCTTTTTTTTGCTGATAGGTTGGACCGGGCTGTTCTGTCCGTGTGTTTTGTTTGGGCGCAATGTTGAGGGATTGAGGGAAGACATTCCTTGGACGAGGCCATGTATCTGCCATGCTATCTTTGTTGAGGGCGGCATGGCACTTGCTGCTGCCACCGCATTGTTTCATGGTGTTGCTCCCGGAACAGCATTTCTCATTGGTGAAGGTCTGTTGTTTACTTGGTGGATGTGTGGCATCTACACTGGACTCTTTCGGCAATCACTGCAGAAGAAGTATCATCTTAAGGTGATCCATAGTGTTTCCTAATTGTTTCAGTGATCCTATTTGCCTACCCTTTTTCTTTTTGCAACATATGAGTTCTAAGTTGTGACCATCTTCTAGAATGAAGCATTCTTGGTTTTCTTTTGTGAAATAAACATTTTCAAGATTTTTCTTCTATGTCTCTTTATGGTTTTTAGTGGCATATCATGAAAGCAAGAGCTTAGAACATTGAGGGTCCATTGCTTGCTTTTGGCCGTTTGTATGCTCATTCACATGAACAAAACAAGTTCACATACATATAAACACATCAGCTCTTGCAAAAAAATGGTGCGATGCATTTTTCTGCCATTCAATCATTTCAAGTAATTTCAGTTACTTTCCTATTTGTTATTTGCTTGTTCATGTTTTGCAGAAATCCTAACTTGGGAGATGTTTAATCACATCCATGTTATTTGTCATGACAGGCAATATGACTTATGTATAATGATTTATGCAACTGTGATTCTTGAGTTGTATTCTTATTGATTTTTCCAGTTGACTTTGGATCTATTGCTGTAAGACTGTTGAAATGTGAATTACTTGCAATAGGGGAACTTTGGTAAATTTGCCTTTACATGGCGGTTAACCCACTGTTTGGCTTAGCTGGGGGAAAGTTAAACAAGCACAAAAAGGCACATAAAAAAATGAGAGATTTGCTACCCGGATCTTACTTAGAGATGGCACTTTCACGTGGTTAAGATATGCTAAATTTGCTACCCGGATCTTACTTAGAGATGGCACTTTCACGTGGTTAAGATATTTACTGTGTAGAGACTCTAACCTTGCCTTTGGCACTGTTTCTACAGAATTCTCCATTTGACCCTTGCATGGTACACTGCTGCATGCACTGGTGTGCACTTTGTCAAGAACACCGAGAGATGAAGGGGCGGCTCTCTGATGATATTGTCATGCCCATGACGATCATAAACCCACCTGCTGTTCAGGAAATGAGTACGAATGAAAACCGCCAGTCAACTGCCTCTGAGAATGGTACTCAGAACCAACATAGCACTTTGGAGATGCATGCTTTATAATAATTACATGAGGTAAAAGAAGGAAAACGGGAAAGATTATAGCGGGAAATTTTCTCCTCCTTGGTACTTTCATGTCACTCTTCTTGGCTTTTGGAGGCTAGTGGTGTACATCGAAGTGTTCTGTTTTGTGTCTTTTATTTTATACTAGAGATCCTCGTGCAGTACTTGGAAGAAAAAATTACAGAGTTTTATTTCACATTCCAATCTTGTCTGGAAATTGGTATAAATATTTAATGCTTTATGATTGGAGCCTCCATCTTGTACTTGTCCGGTTTGTATTTCTGGCGTTTGATGTATGTGTGCCATCCACGTAATTTTCCCTTCATACTTGAAGTTTAGAGCCACCATTCTCATCAATGGATCCTCATGTAACTCCATTGAGTGAAAGTACAAGATACTGGTAGACTTAGTACCACTTTGGAAAAGGGTTGGGGTTAACCCAACTCAACCCCAGATATAATTTTACACCGGGTTAAAGTACAGTTTGATTTGGTAATGTAAAAGTTAACCCCATGAGTTAAAGTAGGTTAACTCACTTTGCATTTTTGTGGTTTGGTAGGCTAAAGTTACTAACTCCTCAACTTTTGTGTTGTCTTTCCTAAAATACCCTTATTCTCTACTCTCCATTACTTTTCTTTATTACTTTTTTATTGTACTATGTGCTACCATCTATCTTAGTGTTATAATTGTTACTATCATATTAATTTTATTATGAAATATAATTTTCATCATTAATTTTTTTTTACTATATGGTACCATCATATTTATTATATTACTTTATGCTATCTTATTTTTGTATATGTTGTGCTACCTTTTGTTTATAAATTATCACATATATCTATGTTTTGCTATGTACATGCACATGAACATTAAATAAATGATATTATGACTACATATATGCTATCTTCATATTAATTTTATTATGAAATATAATGAGGTTATGACTTATAATATAATATTCATCATTAATTTTTTTAATACTATATGCTAGCATCATATTATGTTATTATACTTTATGCTACCATATTATTATTATATCTTGTCTACTATTTTTGTTATATATTATCATATATATTATTCATTATTATTTTCCTTTTGGATAGGTATTTTGTTAATAACATAAATTATACACATTTAGATAATAGATCCTTCTCGAATTGCACAATCGCACATCACTTAATTATAAACTATCATGTTCTACTATGAAAAATTTGGAAAAAAACGTCGACCATATGTTCTTTTTTTTCAAAAAAATAACTTTGCAAGTTTAAAATTAAATAAAATATTCATATTGTCTGGAAACAAACGGACATCATTTCTTCTATTTTACGTCATTTAAACCCTGTAAATTTAACACATCTATGACAATATAAAATCTAAAAATGTATCTATATCTTTCAAATATTCATTTCATAAAATTACCACACATCATCATATATAGAATAACAGAATTTTATTTACATCAATTTACATCATCATCCTACATATAACGAGTCTGAATGTACAACAAGAGTCACAATCCGCCCATGATATACAAAACATAAGAATATGATGTCTCTTATAAGTCTTCCATTTAATTCTTGTTTCCCATTGAACAACAATATATCCCTGCAATTGTAAAAAAAACTATCAATACATGTAACCAACAAGAATAAAATGAAAATTGATGTACAATAACATTAATTGATTACCTGTGTCAACGATTCTTCCTTTAACATAACCATAGAGTATGTGAGTTCCTGTACAAAAAATACTAAAAGTAATAGTTTAAGTTTGTGATTTTTGGGTTCAGAATTTCAAATCCTCATTTTCAACAGGGTTGCCTAATTGACCATCCAACTGTTGAATTGGATAAAACAATTCACTCATCATTGCCCAGTGCACACACATTGTCACAAATGAAGTCACCTGCTACACTACTATGATACATTTGTAAATGCATGCACATATGTGGGGTTGCATCATTCATGTCATCCTACTAAATATAATGCAGGTATTGACAAAACATATTATAGTACGAGGATAACTTGTCATTTGTGAAATATGTGGGTTGGAATCGGAACACCTACATATAATCAACATTTGTATGACATAAGAAAATTTGTTAAGTCTAAAAATAACTAAGTAGACAAATACAACAATTCACTATTACATGTGATTAAGGATGTGAAAAACAACAGTAATATGATAGCATAAAAGCATAATAATAAAGCAAATGAAAAGATAACTTAACATGGATCCAACCACAGCATATGCTAATCATACAAGTAATATGGTTACAATACTAGCCATTCTCTAAACAAACGTGTGAGATCAGAACGAATGGTGAGTGCTCGCCCTTTGAACCACACAGCCAGAGGGTTTAACTGCAACACAAATATGCAGTTAGAAATATACAAGGAACATCATTAACTAACCAATGTAAGATAGAGGTGGAAGATTGCAACCTCAAAATATTATTGTCAAACTAGGTCAGATGCAATTATTTGCATAGTAATCTCATCTCATTGGAATCCGACAACATTAATTAGGTTCTCAGTAATGAGATAATAAGTTTTGTAGAAAGTAAAACGATGATAGAAGTAACACAGTGGCCAAGTCAACCCAAATTCTTCATTGAACAAGTACTGGACCATTTCTCATCCATCACTGTTGAGAGTTCCCCCCCACTACTTTGTGTAGTTTATATTCTTCTCCAATGAGGTATATTAGGAGAAAATCTTTGTCGTCATCCCACAATGCACCTGAGTTGAATTATGCATAAGGATATCAGTTTTCAAAGTAGATAAGAAGTAAATGAATATTACGAACGTGTCAAACAAAGCGTGCTGACAATAAGTAGACAGAATGGAAAACAAAGGATGCTAAGAACATAGCAACGTAGATATTAGCTTGACATCCATCTTGGTCGTGTAAGACCTAATTGTTCGCCCATATTTGTGTAGCAATTTGTGTGCGAAGAATCTCCCCAGCTTGCATGTCAGGAGGAGTAACCACAAGGTTAGGGTCGTCCGGAGGATCATCATCATCCTCAACATTATCCGTTTGGCATAGGTTGAAGTACTAGTCCTCTCCATGTTCGCGTCGGATGAAGTTGTGGACAACGCAACATGCAAGAACAATCAGCACTTGTACGCGAAATGGATAACAATTGCCCTCCCTCAAAGTCTGAAATCTATTCTTAAGCACACAGAAACAACGTTCCACACAGTTGCGAAGTTGGGCATGGCGATAGTTGAACTTGTCGCACATATTCCTGTATGTGATATTACCACGATTTTGGTACTCTGAGATATGGTATCGTTCGCCATGATAAGGTGCCAAGAATTGTACAGTATTTCCATATCTTGAATCCACTAAGTAGTACTTTCCTATTATTAAATAAGGAATGGGTTAGTCAGGAGCCTTATGAGCTAGTATGTATGTAGTACATGTGGACGATATGGTATTGTCATACCTTGTGGTACTGTAAAACCACCTACGTCCATGGCTCGTCTAAAGACCGTCATATCTGCAGCTGCTCCTTCGAACCCGACACCGACATAATGAAAGATGAGATCAAAACCACATACGCCCATCACATTTTGACTTATCACATTTTTCCTATTTCTGTAACGTGCTTGTCTGTCTTTGAGTACGTGTGCTGGAATGTATGTTCCATCGATTGCACCTATGGCATCCTAGATAATATGACAAATATTAAAATTGAACACACATGCTTAAAATGAGAAAGATCATTTGATAAGACGAGACAATTACCTTGAAGTATGGGTAGAACCGATCATCATGGCGAATGCGAGGGTGTACTGGATCAGTCCCAGTTGGAAGCACGATGTATGTGAATCGAAGTAATGCAATCGCCTTAATGACACGGTTGACATAATAACTGATAGTCTCCGACGAGTGTTGAAAGTGTTCACACATGGCACCTATTGCAACGCCATGTCCCATAGCATACAAAAACATTGCTAGCTGCTCAGATGTTGTCACATAACGAGAATCTTGGATGAGTTCCCTCTCCACAAGGATGTCCCTTAATTTTAGAAACATGGACGGGTGCATCCAAAATGTGTTGTAGCAACAACGTTCATGACCGTGCAGTACTTCGTGGACCCACACATGTCCTGTGTGACGACTGGTATGCATGGGTTTAGGGATTGGAGTTGTGTCTTTCTCATCCTCATCCATTATAGAAGACATTAGCATTTCACCATCTGCCAAGATCATAGCATTCTCCTCCAATATTGCCTCCCTCAAAAGTGCATCAAAGTCTGAATAAGTTTGTCTGAATTAGTTTTGTATAACATGATTCAAAGTATGAGACTTGAATAAATGCTTGATCATCGAATTAACTAATACTTAACATAACAACGAAGAATAAGTTACAATGTTCTCTAAACAACGTACAACTGATTATAACGTACTCATAACAACGTAGAAGAGTTAACAAGATAGATAATACTACATCCGCATCTAATAACCCATAACTATGAAAATGAGGCCCACAAATATCAGCAAAAGGAGTAACAAAATCATCAACAAGATAACAAGGACTACATCCCGATACACAACACGTTCCTCAGCCTCCCTAGGTTGTGTTTCATGCACAACAGACGGTGCCTGGAAGGGCACTGTATCATTTGCACTTGAAGTTGGTCTCATGATGATCCCCCTAAACGCCATGTTCCCTTCCTCAATGGTTGCAAATCCCTTATATCTTGCTCCAGGATAACCATTCACCTGTTCATAACATTCAGACCAAGTGTAGTACACGCCCGGTCGACGACCCACCCACACTACATAGCATTTATATCGAGCCATGTTTAGTTTCACAGGCAGCCTGCAAAACCATAATAGCATTGTTCAAAGCTTAAAAAAACAATCGACAAGATGAACATGATACCCATAATATAGATCAATAGAAACAACTATTTTAAACTTGAGTAGTAGATGAAGGGATTACACTAAAACATAAAGATGAAACCCAAAACATAGATGGAGAACTACTCTAAACATGAGAACAACATCGATCAACTACAACCTACACCATAAGAACGACATCGACTAAGAAGATGCACAAACACATCATACAAACAAATCTTAGGTGTTTGTAATGATCCAAACCATAGCATCTTCCTCATCTAAGGACATGAAGACCACCCTTTTAGATGCTATCTCAAACAGAGGCAAAGCCCTCATCAACAACTTCTGTGAGTATCCGACCATTGTCTTCAATCGCGACACACACTCCCTTACAGTGTATTGCTCTTCATCCTTGGATGCTGTAGATGAAGAAGACCCAGGGAATAATGACTTTGCCAGCTTCATCCGTTGATCGTTTAACTGGCAATATTGAGCTAGGGTCAACAGTTCAGAAGACTTCTTACTTCGCCTTTTTCTACTCTGGGATGACTGGGCTTGTGTGGTTTGTCTCTTGTCAGGGGATGTTGCCTCATCCTCAATTGGAGTATTTTGTGTCTGAGTGTTTTCATAACTTGGAGGTTGTGACAAAGGAGGAAAATCAAAAGGATTGAAATTGTCATCATCAATGGACTGTACTTGTTGCGAGTCCAATCTCATCGCACTAAACCCTTGTCTTGTAGAATTGTCATCATCACCAAAAGAGCGTCGCGAATCAACATCTACATCTTGGGTGGATCCATGGAAATGAGAACCTCTAATTGTGGTCTTCCTGCATAAGATATCCATTTGTTGCTTATAAGGGAATGGTTTGTCGATAAGTTTCGCGAGATCTGTATTTGTCTGTTGCAATGGATAATGAGTAATGGTGAGTAACTAATTGCGAATAAACCGTTAAATGTTAAATTATAAATGAGACCTTACCGCTATGGCTGCTTGGATACTCTCCTCATCCGGGGCAATTGGAACATTTCTTTGCTCATCCCACCCCCAACCACTTCTCGTGCGCATCGATTCATATAGATGATATAACTTCTTCAAACTTTTCCAACGGTAAAGCAAGTGACTACTATGTTTTTTAACCCCCGCCTCTCGATTATAGCACTCCAAAATATCATTGAACACATGGTTTTTAAAAGTCCCTTGGTGTGCATAGTTTCTAAGGTATTCATCAGTCAATATGTCTAATAAAATCTTGTCTTGTCTGAAAGACCAATTAGGGATACGCGGTTTGGAGGAGGGACGGGTCCCAATCTCATCTAAACATTAGCACAATGGACTATCAGTAGATTAACATATAATGAAAATTAAGCTTATATGAAGTTCTGAAATGGGAGTTTTCTAAAACACATGAACACATACATAGTGGTCCAAGAACTACTATGTTAACGTACAACAATAATTATGTGATTCACAATAGTTCAAGAAGGACCCTCCCACTCACTAAATAATTGAATTATGTTATTGAGGAAAGGTAAGCTTCTCTCCTTTAACGACAACACCAACAGATCGAGCTGCAAAGGGAATATGAAGAAAATAAGGTACAATGATAAAATTTTTGGCATTTAACCTACATTAGAAGGCAGGCACAAACCTCAACATAGGCATTCCATGAAATGTCATTTCCGACCACTTGATTGGTGCCTTTATCCCACTTGAAACCTCCATTTTCTAGCAGGTCTGTAGTGATGAAGTAAATGCTTTTGTAAAAGATCAATCTACTTTGTAATTGACAAATAGTTGCATTGACCTCATATTGGTCAATGAATGTCTCAACTATGAACTGCCAAGCATAGTTCGGGACAAAATCGCCACTCACTAACTCCTCCCTAAGTAGACGTATAAGCTTTTGATCCATGGTGATGGTCCATATATAACCTAATTTGTTGTTTAAAAACACACATGATCGTCAACATAGTATCTTAAACAAAAAAAGGTAAAAATAAAATTGAGATAGGTCTTGAGATCAGGATGGTTGAACAAAGTATAAGAAGAACAAGCTAACCCCACTTTAGTGAAATACATAGATCAAGGCTTCCTGGGGTGGCGGTGGCAAAGGAATAAGGAAGGTTGATAGATCTTCCATATAACCTAATTTGCCACTTTTTTATAAAAGAAGAAAAATGAATGATCTCAAGTTGATGTAAAGTAATAGTCAAGTTTTCTAGAGAAAGGTTGATAGATTCAGGTATTCCTTAACCTTGCTAGCTCAAGATGTGCCCTACGGAGGATTGATTCCCTACCTCAAAGTTAAAAAAATCAGACTGGGAACTAGTTATAGCCAGTTTTGTTTTTGATTCCCATTCTGAATTAGAAGCTGCCAGTTATGAGCTTTTTTATTCCCATTCTGCACTATAGCTGGTATGACGGATCGCCTCGGCCAAGCCCATTAAACCGATAACGTACTTGATCCGAGTCCGCCTCCCGCGAACAGGCCGAAGCCTCGCAAGGGATACCAAACCACAGTCCGTGTAAACATAAAGGAACACACCACATTTCATATATATTTCACAAGTTTACATAGCCAAATTTTCACAAAAACTAAAAAGAAGTACAAGAGCCTGGGGCATACCCCGAGGTACAACTGAAGAAAGTAAACAACTAATAAAACTACACTGCTGAAGCTACTCTGCTGGAGGTGCTGACCCTACACCGCTACGACGCGGCCCGGAACTGGACGTCGGACGAGAGACGTCCTCCTTGCTCTCACCTGTGGGGGTAGGGGTGAGCCTCTCTAGTCACTGGCTCAGTAGGGAACTCCCCCAAAACCGAGTGAAATAAACACCACGAGTACGAATAGTAAACAGCACCAACAATAAAAATAACAGCTAAGCAGGTAAGTAAAGCTGTAAAAGTACTCACCGTCTGCCGACTACGAGAAACAACAATAATAATTAAACGGCAAACCAGTACAGGTGTACAAGCTAAAGTAGAGACAACCAACACGAGCCACGAGAACTGGTTCGCGACACCAGAAACTGACTCGGACAACTAACACAGGTCTACCTCTCAGTCTCGTAGCCACGGACGAAAGGTCCAGCCGCCGCTCCACGTAAAAAGGTCAAGCAACTGTGAAGACCAACTAAACACCACCACCTGCAGACCACACGGTCACAGGCCCATGCCTGGCACCTCCAGAGACCCTGGCCTGGGCTCACTAGAGTGAGGCACTGGAAAAGGACTAGCTGGGGTCCAGTACGTCTACTGGTGTCCGTACCCCCAACTACGAGCGCGCTACAAGTGACTAAAAACAAACACAAGTGTCACTGTCCCACTGTCGTCTTTTCCTCAGCTGGACGTATAACTCTAACACAAGAGTGAGGGTGTCCAGGTCAGACGACACAGATCTCGACGGTACAACACAAGTACCGGGACAAAGCCCCGAGCTAACAGCCTAGCTCACAAAGAACCTGGGGCACCCAACTAGAGAGGTAACCACGGTAGGCGTCGTACTACTCGCCACGTACACAGAACCACGTGCACGTCACACACAAACCACGTGAAACCTCACGTAAACCACAAGTAACCACTGGTCCACTACACGTGAACCCAACTGACTCGCGTACACAACGCGCAGTCACCGAAGTAAACAACTAATAGCATACCTTGTATGCTAAACACGTAAACCAAGTGCACTCAGTGCACCTCATGCGTCAACACACATGCATTATTGATAATTATTGTACTTAGTCATTTCTGCTCAAATAGAAGTAGGCGGCCACATCGATTGTCGCTTACTGGGAGTCAACGGCAAGGTTCTTGGCCGTTAACCTCCTGGCTGAGAATCTTGGCGGCAAGCGATGTTGACGCCAAGTTCTCCGGCCATAAACCCTGCAGAAACCCTAATCCGGCCCTGCGGGTTTTCTAACTGTTCTAACTACTGAAAAACATGCAAATGCAATTCCTTTAGCATGCTAGAACCCAATACAACCCGTTATAACATGATTCGTACAGTAAACTACTCAAACCACCCATTATCCCGCTTGGTGCAACTCTATCCAAACATGGATTATCATGCTGGTTCAAGTGGTTATGATGTGTTTTAATGTTTCTATGAAGCTACTAGGGTTCGTCCCCTACCTCAGAACGCGTTAGAATCTCCTGCAATCCCCCGGTTCACGCCGAGCCCTCCGCGAGCTCCCACGCGAATTGCACCACGCCGCGACGTTTCCTCGCGCAATTCGGCGACGCCACGCGTTCTACGATCGTCCAACTACTCCTCAGTACTTGTTGGAAGCTTCAAAGACTCGGGGGCAGCAAGCTGGGGCAAGAGGGAATGAGAGTGAGCTGAGAAAACAGCCCTCGGGTGAGCCTATAACCTGCACCATTCTCAAGTTGGCGTCAACCCCCTGGTCGCCAACATCAACCGCCAGCCTAAACGTCCACATCTACTGCCACTAAGCTCATTATGTAAACGTCCACTAATCTGGACGCCTACCAGTAAACGGCCACCCCTGGCCGCCAACTCAGACATAACAGCAGCAGGTCCTATTCCATTTCCGGACCAACCCTGCGCTGCACCTGGACAAACCACACATCCACACCAAGCATTCCACGCAACCGACTCACACTGGCCTCACAACGGCCGCCACAACCACAACACACACGATCCGCATGGATCCGAAAAGCACGCGACGTTACATTACTATCATCTAAAAAGAAAATTTCGACCTCGAAATTCATAACACAATTCAAAGTTAAACAACTCATACATACACACCTTTACAAGTACTATCATCTAAAAAGAAAATACTCAAACTTATTCAAACAGATAGGGATACTCTTTAGCCATTTCTGTGGCTAACTCCCAGGTATCCTCACCACCTAACCTATTTTCCCATCTCACTTTAACTAGCTCAATTTCTTTATTTCTCAGCTTCTTTATCTTTCGATCTGTGATCTGCACCGGATACTCTGGCATAGTCATGTCCGGCCTCAGGTCACCACCTTGATATCTAATTATTTGAGCTGGATCTTCAATACATTTTCTCAACATAGAGACATGGAAAATATCATGCACATCTGCAAAATCAGCTGGCAAATCCAGCCTATAAGCCGCTTCCCCAATTCTTTCAATCACCTGGAAAGGTCCCACATACCTTGGACTCAACTTTCCAGATTTACCAAATCTCATAATACCTTTACTCGGGGAAACTCTCAGAAAAACAAAATCTCCCACCTCAAACTGAAGTGGTCTCCTCCGCACATCTGCATAACTTTTCTGCCTACTTTGAGCTGCCTGCAATTTTTCTTTAATAAGCTTCACTACTTCAGTGGTTTGCTGAATCAATTCAGGACCCACTAATTGCCTTTCTCCCACTTCATGCCAATTCAATGGGGTTCTACATGGCCTTCCATATAAAGCTTCATACGGTGCCATCCCAAGACTGGTATGATAACTATTATTGTAGGCAAACTCAACCATTCCCAAATGATGCTCCCAACTGCCTCCCCAAACTAAACAACAAGCCCGCAACATATCTTCAATTGTCTGAATGGTCCTCTCTGTCTGACCATCTGTCTGGGGATGATAAGCGGAGCTATACCTCAGCTCAGAACCAATTACTTTCTGCAGACTTCTCCAGAAACCAGAAGTAAATCTTGGATCTCTATCAGATACAATAGTCTTTGGAATACCATGCAGTGGAACAATTCTTTCAACATAAATATTTGCCAACCTGTCCACTGTCCAAGACATGCTCACTGCCACTAATCTGCACACCTTAGTCAATCTGTCAACAAACACCCATATTCCATTATGCCCTGAACTCGACCTTGGTAAACCTGCCACAAAGTCCATTGCGATATCATCCCATTTCCACTGTGGAATAGGCAACGGTTGCAATAGACCTCCAGGCTTCTGATGCTCTGCTTTAATCTGTTGACAGATAGCACATCTTGCCACAAATTCTGCTATTTCTTTCTTCATATGAGGCCACCAAAAATGCTTCCTTAAATCATGGTACATTTTAGTACTACCCGGATGAATAGTGTACCTAGATTTATGAGCCTCTTCCAGAACTCGCTGCTTCACCTCTCTCTCTGCAGGAACAAACAACCTGCCCTAAGCCTGACCACACAATTATCATCAATAGAAACTCCTTCCATTTTTACAATTTCAGGTAAACCTGCATCTGCTCTCTGAGCTTCAATGATCTGCCATATAAAGATGTCTCTACAGCACTAGCAGCTAAATTGCCCGTCGCTGACTGCTGGGCACATAAAGGCACTGCTACTTCTTCATACAACTTCCATTCTTTAATCATCATCAAATTCATATATGCCTCAAGGCTCAAGCTACTGGCATGGCCTTACCGGATGGTAAGCCAAACTGAAATCATAATCTTTCAAATATTCAACCCATCTGCGCTGGCGAAGATTCAAATCTTTCTGCGAGAAGATATACTTCAAGCTTTTATGATCTGTAAAAATTTCAAATCTCTCGCCATACAGATAATGCCTCCACATTTTTAAAGCAAATACAACTGCTGCCAATTCTAAATCATGAGTGGGGTAATTCTCCTCTGCTGGCTTCAATTGCCTGGATGCATAGGCTATCACTTTACCATGCTGCATAAGCACTGCACCAAGACCTCTCCTTGAAGCATCAGTATACAGCACAAAACCACCACTCCCTGCCGGCAATGTCAATATAGGTGCTGATGTAAGTCTTTTCTTCAATTCCATGAAACTTCTCTGACATTCACCGGACCACACAAAAGGCACACCCTTTCTGGTCAATCTAGTCATAGGTGCTGCAATCTTAGAAAAATCTTGAATAAAGCGCCTATAATAACCTGCCAACCCCAGAAAACTTCTAATCTCGGTTATTGTCTTAGGCACTTCCCACCTAGACACAGCTTCCACTTTACTCGGGTCCACTGCTACTCCCTTAGCTGAGATAACATGACCCAAAAACTGAATTTCCTTTAACCAGAATTCACACTTACTAATTTAGCAAACAGCTGGTTATCTCTTAACAACTGCAAGGTAAACCTCAAATGAGCTGCATGCTCCTCTTCAGATGCTGAATAAATTAGAATATCATCAATAAAGACCACAATAAATTGATCTAAATATGGATGAAAAATTCTATTCATCAGATCCATAAACCTGCAGGAGCATTAGTCAACCCAAAAGGCATTACCACAAACTCATAGTGACCATATCTGGTTCTGAACGCTGTCTTATCTATATCCTCCTCTTTGATTCTCAACTGATGGTACCCGGACCTCAAATCAATCTTAGAAAACACTTTTGCTGATTGCAACTGATCAAATAAATCATCTATCCTCGGCAACGGGTACTTATTTTTAATGGTCACATCATTCAATTTTCTATAATCAATGCACATCCGATAACTTCCATCTTTCTTTTTCACAAATAAAACCGGCGCTCCCCACGGGGAATGACTTGGTCTAATAAAACCTTTCTGCAACAACTCTTCTAACTACTTTTTCAATTCTTTAAGTTCTGCTGGTGCCATCCGATATGGGGCTTTAGAAATCGGCATGGTACCTGGCAGCAACTCAATAGAAAAGTCCACCTCTCTGTGTGGAGCTAAACCAGGCAAATCTTCCGGAAAAACATCAGCAAATTCCCTAACCACGGGAACTGCTTCCATTGGCTGACTGGCTTCTACCAAACTTACTGAGGCTAAATAGGCCACACACCCATCATTTATCAACTTTCTAGCTTTAATTGCAGAAATTAGAAACTTGGAGGTATAAAAAGGCATACCTTGATATTCAAACACTGCACCATTAGGATGACAAAATCTGATCCTTTTCTTTCTGCAATCTAACATTGCTCCATACATTTCAAGCCAATCCATACCCAGAATGATATCATAATCTGACAACTGCAGGGCATACAACCGACCCGGCATCTGGTTCCCTTCAATCATAACAGGAGCTTCATCTATATAGCTCGAAGTGAGTAAGAACTCACCTGAAGGAACCTCCACCACTAACTCACAAGACTTCTCTTCTAAAGGATGAGCTATGCAATCCAGAAATTCTTCGGAAATAAAAGAATGAGAGGCACCCGAATCAAATAAGACTCTTGCTGAATATTCATAAAGAGGTAAAGTACCTTCTATCATATTTGACGCCTCTGCCTGGGCTCGGGTGATAGCCATAACCCGGCCTCTCCCTCGCTGCTGCGGTGCTCCTCTGCCACGACCTGCCTGTGGCTGCTGGAACTGCTGAGGCTGCTGCTGCTGCACACCTCTGCCATACCCATACTCTCTTGCATATGGACAATTGCGGATCAAATGTCCCGGCTGATTACAATTATAACATCTATACCCTGGAGGAACAATAGGCTGCCTGGCAGTACTCTGCTGCGACTCCTCCACCTCAGGCCTACCACGGCCCTGCTGCAACTGCTGACGACCTCCCCATCCTCTTCCTTTTCCTTTAAATGCTTGCTTTAATTCTGGCCCCATTTCCCGAAACCAGATGAAGAAGGTCCTGCTGGTGCCTTGCCCTTGCTTGCACCTACTGTCTGCTGCGGTAGCCGGAAACTACCTGAACCTGATTCACCTGCCTGACGAGTACGGATAGACCTCTCCAAAGTAGCTGCCCTCTGCGCTGCCTCTTCCACTGTCCTGCACATAAGAGGTACTATCGCATCCTGCAATTCCACTCTCAAACCTCTATAAAGTACTCAACCATCATATTATTATCTGAAACCACATATGGCGCATAACGGCTAAGTGCCATAAATCTCATCTGGTACTCTAAGACTGAAGAGTTACCTTGCTGAAGAGTTCGGAATTGCTCTCTTTTTACTTGCTGCACTTGGATCGGAAAGAATGTATCGTTAAATACATCAAGAAACTCCGGCCAAGTGATAGCTTCTTCCGTCCTGCCTGCAAAAGTGATTTGCATCTTCAATTGCCACCATTCCAAGGCAAAACCTCTCAACTGGTAAGCAGCTAATACCACTCTATCCGCTGTCGGACACCTCATAGTCGCAAAAACTCTCTCAATTTCATGAACCCAATGCTCAGCTATATCTGGATTCGGCCCTCCTGAATAAGTAGGCGGCTGCAATCTCAGAAAATTTTCAACCTACAACACTGGTTCTTCCGCTAACAACACTGGTGGTGGCACATGAGCTACAAAAGGCACCTCCACTCTCGGCGGAACTGGAGCAACAGGTACAGCCTCTCCATCCCCAGGTGGCACTGCAACCGGTGGTACTGGCGCCTGCTGATCCATTCTTGCTCGAATATCCGTGAGGCTCTCCCAAATCCTTTCTATCATACGCTGGGTGCTTTCCTCCGGATCATCTCCTCCACCACCCCAATCTCTCCTATCAGCCATTTCAGAAATTTTCTACATACACAAAACACCAGAACAAAAATCAAAACCATGAATGATCAAAAACCAGGGTCCCTACCAGCAGTGTAAAATGACCGAAATAAGGCTATGTATCCTTTTAATTCCCTTATATTAACACGGACCTTGCTCTGATACCAACTGTGACGGATCGCCTCGGCCAAGCCCGTTAAACCGATAACGTACTTGATCCGAGTCCGCCTCCCGCGAACGGGCCGAAGCCTCGCAAGGGATACCAAACCACAGTCCGTGTAAACATAAAGGAACACACCACATTTCATATATATTTCACAAGTTTACATAGCCAAATTTTCACAAAAACTAAAAAGAAGTACAAGAGCCTGGGGCATACCCCGAGGTACAACTGAAGAAAGTAAACAACTATAAAACTACACTGCTGAAGCTACTCTGCTGGAGGTGCTGACCCTGCACCGCTACGACGCGGCCCGGAACTGGACGTCGGACGAGAGACGTCCTCCTCGCTCTCACCTGTGGGGGTAGGGGTGAGCCTCTCTAGTCACTGGCTCAGTAGGGAACTCCCCCAAAACCGAGCAAAACAAACACCACGAGTACGAATAGTAAACAGCACCAACAATTAATATAACAGCTAAGCAAGTAAGTAAAGCTGTAAAAGTACTCACCGTCTGCCGACTACGAGAAACAACAATAATAATTAAACGGCAAACCAGTACAGGTGTACAAGCTAAAGTAGAGACAGCCAACACGAGCCACGAGAACTGGTTCGCGACACCAGAAACTGACTCGGACAACTAACACAGGTCTACCTCTCAGTCTCGCAGCCACGGACGAAAGGTCCAGCTGCCGCTCCACGTAAAAAGGTCAAGCAACTGTGGAGACCAACTAAACACCACCACCTGCAGACCACACGGTCACAGGCCCATGCCTGGCACCTCCAGAGACCCTGGCCTGGGCTCGCTAGAGTGAGGCACTGGAAAAGGACTAGCTGGGGTCCAGTACGTCTACTGGTGTCCGTACCCCCAACTACGAGCGCGCTACAAGTGACTAAAAACAAACACAAGTGTCACTGTCCCACTGTCGTCTTTCCCTCAGCCGGACGTACAACTCTAACACAAGAGTGAGGGTGTCCAGGTCAGACGACACAGACCTCGACGGTACAACACAAGTACCGGGACAAAGCCCCGAGCTAACAGCTGGCTCACAAAGAACCTGGGGCACCCAACTAGAGAGGTAACCACGGTAGGCGTCGTACTACTCGCCACGTACACAGAACCACGTGCACGTCACACACAAACCACGTGAAACCTCACGTAAACCACAAGTAACCACTGGTCCACTACACGTGAACCCAACTAACTCGTGTACACAACGCGCAGTCACCGAAGTAAACAACTAATAGCATACCTTGTATGCTAAACACGTAAACCAAGTGCAATCAGTGCACCTCATGCGTCAACACACATGCATTATCGATAATTATTGTACTTAGTCATTTCTGCTCAAATAGAAGTAGGCGGCCACATCGATTGCCGCTTACTGGGAGTCAACGGCAAGGTTCCTGGCCGTTAACCTCCTGGCTGAGAATCTTGGCGGCAAGCGATGTTGACGCCAAGTTCTCCGGCCATAAACCCTGCAGAAACCCTAATCCGGCCCTGCGGGTTTTCTAACTGTTCTAACTACTGAAAAACATGCAAATGCAATTCCTTTAGCATGCTAGAACCCAATACAACCCGTTATAACATGATTCGTACAGTAAACTACTCAAACCACCCATTATCCCGCTTGGTGCAACTCTATCCAAACATGGATTATCATGCTGGTTCAAGTGGTTATGATGTGTTTTAATGTTTCTATGAAGCTACCAGGGTTCGTCCCCTACCTCAGAACGCGTTAGAATCTCCTGCAATTCCCCGGTTCACGCCGAGCCCTCCGCGAGCTCCCACGCGAATTGCACCACGCCGCGTCGTTTCCTCGCGCAATTCGGCGACGCCACGCGTTCTACGATCGTCCAACTACTCCTCGGTACTTGTTGGAAGCTTCAAAGACTCGGGGGCAGCAAGCTGGGGCAAGAGGGAATGAGAGTGAGCTGAGAAAACAGCCCTCGGGTGAGCCTATAACCTGCACCATTCTCAGGTTGGCGTCAACCCCCTGGTCGCCAACATCAACCGCCAACCTAAACGTTCACATCTACTGCCGCTAAGCTCATTATGTAAACGTCCACTAATCTGGACGCCTACCAGTAAACGGCCACCCCTGGCCGCCAACTCAGACAGAACAACAGTAGGTCCAATTCCATTTCCGGACCAACCCTGTGCTGCACCTGGACAAACCACACATCCACACCAAGCATTCCACGCAACCGACTCACACTGGCCTCACAACGGCCGCCACAACCACAACACACACGATCCGCATGGATCCGAAAAGCACGCGACGTTACAGCTGGTGATCCTTCCATCATCTTAGACACTATATGAAGGATAAAACAAACACTTCTGTGTTGTCATTACTGTAAATAAAAAACTAGTTGCGATGCTCTTCCTCTGTCAACAAAAATTTGATTCCAGTACTTGAATATATGCTTAATGTGGTGGTGGAAATTTCAGTAATGGATCTAGAACACACTGGTCAGAGGATAACTCAGAAAAATAGAGAGACTCGGAAATGAACCAACCTCAAAAAGAATGAACTCGAACGAAAATAGGGTCTGGACCCTTTTTATTTGGTTTTGCCCTGGTTCCGTTAACAATATAAATACTAAATAACATTTGAAGATTTAAAGATGGACAAACAAACAAACTGAAATAAAATTTTGTTGGCATTGAGCAGGTTCTGAGCAGATTAAAAGAATGTTTTTCCTTTCTAACATCTATTCTTAACTAGTTTGCCCATCTTCCATTTTTATCAATAAAGGGAGCATTACTGTTTGAATACAAATGAAAAAAATAATATCACACTTAATTATGGTTATATATTAGTTAGAGTAGTTGTGGAGCAATAAATTCTTTTCTAAATTCATATAAATTCTTTTCTAAAAAACATGATCACTAAAGAAAGGTAAACATTAAAAATTGAATTCACAAATTAGTTCAAGTACCTGGCTAAGACATCCTTCAAATTTTCACCGCTAAAAGCACCTCAAAACCTTAAAACATGGGTCCACAATTAGATATTTATTATACTGTGAACCAAACATGTGTCTTTACAAAACTACATTCATATAAACACTATGAACCAGAAACTAGATTAATATATCTAGGCAGTGAAAGATACATTATAAACACTAGACAGTAAAAGAAACACAATGTACCAGTACATAAATAGGATAGATAGAACTACACATTCATGGCAGGAGGAGAAACAACAGAATCTACATGATTACAACTACACAAAAACCAGTTAATGATAGGAGAACTACATTCATATAAACACTAGGAACAAGAAAATTATAATATATTTAGGCAGTGAAAGAAACATTATAAACACTAGGCAGTGAACCCAACACAATGTACCAGTACATAAATAGGATAGATAGAACTACACATTCATGGCAGGAGGAGAAACAACATGATGTACATGATTACAACTACATAAAAACCAGTTCATGGATGTACATGTCTGTATCTAATTCATGGCAGGAGGAATAATGACAAGAGAACTACATAAAAACAAGTTCATGGCAGGAGGAACCAGTACATAAATAGGATAGATAGAACTAAACATGGATCTACCTAGTGTTTACATAACTACATTCATATAAACACTAAGAACCATAAAATTCAACACTAGGAACCAAAAAATTATAATATATCTAGGCAGTGAAAGAAACATTATAAACACTAGGTAGTGAAAGAAACACAATGTACCAGTACATAAATAGGATAGATAGAGCTACACATTCATGGCCGGAGGAGAAACAACATGATCTACATGATTAGAACTACATAAAAACCAGTTCATGGACGTACATGTCTGTATCTAATTCATGGCAGGAGGATTAATGACAGAAGATCTACATAAAAACAAGTTCATGGCAGGAGGAACCAGTACATAAATAGGATAGATAGAACTAAACATGGATGTACATGTGTCTTTACAAAACTACATTCATATAAACACTATGAACCAGAAACTAGATTAATATATCTAGGTAGTGAAAGATACATTATAAACACTAGACAGTGAAAGAAACACAAAGTACTAGTACATAAATAGGATAGATAGAACTACACATTCATGGCAGGAGGAGAAACAACAGGATCTACATGATTAGAACTACATAAAAACTAGTTAATGACAGAAGAACTACATTCATATAAACACTAGGAACAAGAAAATTATAATATATGTAGGCAGTGAAAGAAACATTATAAACACTAGGCAGTGAACCCAACACAATGTACCAGTACATAAATAGGATAGATAGAACTACACATTCATGGCAGGAGGAGAAACAACAGGATGTACATGATTACAACTACATAAAAACCAGTTAATGACAGGAGAACTACATTCATATAAACACTAGGAACAAGAAAATTATAATATATGTAGGCAGTGAAAGAAACATTATAAACACTAGGCAGTGAAAGAAACACAATGTACCAGTACATAAATAGGATAGATAGAACTACACATTCATGGCAGGAGGAGAAACAACAAGATGTACATGATTACAAATACATAAAAACCAGTTCATGGATGTACATGTCTGTATCTAATTCATGGCAGGAGGAATAATGACAGGGATCAAATCCCAAATGATCCCCCAGTTTGCCATCAATTTTTCGGATATGATAGCTGGCAAACCTTGCAAATGGGATAAACAAAGACATAATGGGATAAACAAACAGATGAGATAAAAAAAAAAAAAACAAGTAGGACTCAAATTGCCATGAACACAAGCAAAATGAACAGTAGATTCAATATGCAAATGTGATTTCCAAATGCAAATTTGCCTTGAAGACAAATACATATATAGCAAAAATTACCCATATATAGCAAAAATTACCCATATATAGCAAAAATTTCTCAAGATCTACAGATCATAAATAGATGCCCAGAATCTAAATAACCAGTCTACATCTCAAGATAGCCTAATAAAGAGAGCTGGAAAATTTCCAATCCATAAGGTGACAAATTAACACATTAACATAATAATCAAACTATCACAGAAGGCGGATAATTGGCAAACACGGAAGTATACCTAAACCAAATTCCCCCAAACATAGAGTGAACACCAGAGAGGAGGGGGGTATACCACAAAAACAATCAATAACATATAAAAATAAATAAAATGAGATGAACGCCCACAGAGGAGGGGGTATAGGGCACAGTGAAAAATACCAGACTGTCGACCTTCAAGAACAGAAGAATACCGCCGAATGAACACCCACGGAGGAGGGGGAAATAGGGCATAATGAAAAACCACAGCAGCAACACCCTTGAACACTACCACAGAATGAAAAACCACAGCAACAACGCCCTCCAACACTACCACAGAATGAAAAACCACAGCAGCAACGGCCTTCAAGAGAGGGGGACCTTGAAGACATGGAGAGGAGGCTAATAGCCAGTGCAGAAGACTTCACCGAAGACCAAACATCCGCTTAAATAGATCGTCTACCATGAAATAAAATTAGGGAAAGGAAAGTAGAACACTCCGTGACCACGGTCATGGCATCGCAGACAAGTATGATGCGTTGTCGAACGAAAGGAGGCTCTGCAGAGCCGTGAACCCTAGAGCCAGGTAGAGAGAGCGAGGGAGGAAGAGCAGGGTAGGAAGACCTGCATGCGAAAGGAGAAGCCCGTGAGCACCAGTAGTATGTGACCCCAGTAGGTTTTGCAGCGGAACAAAGGTGATGTCCACAAAAGAAGATTCTCTGTCGTCGCAGGCGAACGAAGTCGAAGGAGGAAGACGAACACGGATTTGACGTAGACGGAGGTGGAAGGGGAGACGAACACAGATTCCACAGCAGTAGATGTCGACGGGAGAAGATTCCCATCGTCGATAGGCGATCGAAGTCGGAGGAGGAAGACGAACGGGTGTCGGAGAGGGTATGCTCTCTCTCTCTCTCTCTCTCTCTCTCTCTCTCTCTCTCTCTCTCTCTCTCTCTCTCTCTCTCTCTTACAGGTACCAGCAAAACGGGGGTGGTAGAAGGGGAGGGATGGGGCCGTACGCGAAAAGGTTAAATACACCTGAAAAGACAGGGGTAAAAATGTATTTTAAAAAGAGTTATATTGGGTTAACTCTACTCCACCTCCAGAGGAAGGTTAGAGTAACCCAGATTAATCCAATTTATATCTATTCTAACCCACTTTAACCCGGATTAAAATTTCTTACTTTTCAAAGTATTTTTTAACCTAACTCAGAGTTAACCTAAGTTAACCTTAGCCTAACCCTTTTCCAAAGTGGCGGGGGCTAGTTGGGCTGCGTTGGTTCACGTAAGTTTCCCTTTTTCACCTGCAGAGGGATGAAGAGGTTTCTGTGTAATTTACTTGTAGCTTTTGTGAAGGTTTTGGGGGGCGGTTGCCGATAAAATGGCCTATCACCTAATTGGTTTTTATTTCGGGAAGTTTAGGAATTAGCATTGAATGAATTTTTTTAAAAGAAAAGCTAATTGTTGGAAAATTTTGGAGTTTGGAGTCAGAGTTGGGGAAACGATTCTGGCACAAGTGATGCGATCTACGTGAGAATTAAGAGAACATCTGTAATGATTATAGTTAGGTATCTGATTTGAAAGCAGAAGTTTGCGATGAGAAATTTGAGTTTTTTTTCTATATTTTATCTTGAAATTATTATATTTTTTCCATGTACGTACTTAATAACATCTAAATAAACATATTTCATCCTCTGCTTACAGATATAAGAGGTATTTCACCGGTACCGATGGAAGACTGACAAAAGGTGCTAGGAACGTTTTTTGCTCAACTAGTCTTCCTTGCAGTGCTCAGCTCTTCCCGATGGCGGATCGTGTTAATTATCAATTGCACATGTCTCAGTTAGCCTAATCATGATACTACTGTTTTCAGAAATAAAATAACTTACATTATAGTCCTAAATATGCTGTACATTTATCGAATTACACAAGATTAGATCAACCTATCTAATATGTACAAATTCATGGTTTAACTAATAATTATACTTGCTGTTAACATCTTAGTTCTAAATTTTTATCCCAGGTCATTAACAGTAAATATATCACACATGTAATTTTCCAGATTTTTCAGACAGTAAATACAATTTCTATAATTAAATCCAGATTTCAGATAATTTATTGAAATATCATTAGACATGGTACAAGTGAACATGGTTATGTTCTAACAGTTCAGAAATCAGATATTAGTAATCCTACTGTCATGTAAATTTATGCAACCCTAGTTTACAGCAATTCCATTTATGCACAATTTAAACATGCTTATATTGTGCTCATGACGCAATTATTGAATTTTCATAATTAACACGGTTCACAGAAAAAATTAGGCAACCTTATGATATGACCTAATGACTGTATAAAATCACCAATAAAAATTTCAATATGTAACTATGTCCAGAAATCATTCAAACAGCGTGAAAAGAATCAAAAAGGATATTTTCAAGTCCTGAAGAAGTAGACGTCAAGGGATATTGTCGTTTACTTCTTCTGAAGAACTTGACTGCAACCTATGTTGCCGTCAACCTGGTCCCAGCAGCACATACAGACAACTTTTCATACAAGGGTGAATTTGGGGTTCCAGGACTCGAGGAAAAGTCCGTAAAAATACTAAGACTTAA
Organism: Colocasia esculenta; assembly: GCA_014218235.1. NCBI lineage: Eukaryota > Viridiplantae > Streptophyta > Magnoliopsida > Alismatales > Araceae > Colocasia > Colocasia esculenta. Next base: position 80,697,664 of record CM024759.1, read on the forward strand.
GGGGACATGTATAGGATCAAGATCTAGGTTTACTTGCCTCTTAAAAAAAATCTACAAAGATCAGAATATGTCAATGAAGCCCTTCTCGGCCCTGCCAAAAAGGTGCTCAGAAACTCCTTAGATCTTCTTCTCCTGTCGATGTAGATGGCTCCTCGGAGTTGGGATCTCTTCTTAGATGTATTGGCTGTCCTCCGGATGTTGTAGCTCCTCGGGGAACACCTCCAGTCGACGGATCTGGCCTTCTGAAGTTCAACTTTTCACCATCTCGGAGCTAGGGTTTCGCCAAATGTTAAAAAGCCTTTTCCCCGACCTAGGATGGGTATTTTATAGGCTTGGGGGTTGGGGTACGCCTTAGGGTAGGTTTCCTACGAGTTAGGATGGGTTTCCTAATCTGGAACCAGCCAAAACACGAGCATTAACAATTCTGGAACCATTTCTCAGGAGGATATTGACGTCAACATCGGTTGTAGTTAACTGACAGGTTGACGTCAAGGGGGTGGCCGCCCACTGGGGGTTGGCGTCTAGGGGGTGGACGCCAACAGTGCCTTGGCGTCCAGGTCCTGGCCGCCAACAGCACAGTGCAGCCAAAACTCCGCCAAACCTAAAATTAAATGTATAAATATACCAAAACAATCTAGTATGTGTAAAAATAATTGCATATATTCTTACTACATAAAGTACATGCATTACACAATATTTAGTTAAGTACAACTTACACTAATCATCATTAAGAATAATATGCATCAATAACACACATACATGCATATATACTTACACACTACATGATTGCATAATACATGCATGAACCTATGACTGAAATGTACTCCTCATTAGCTAAATACTATATGCACATTATGATTTAAGTACCCTACACATCATAATTAATTTAACATGCTTAACATAGCTAATTATCACATGCATAAGATAAAATACAAGTATACACATGTACTTCATACATTTATACACAACATCCATGGAATAGATAGTTCAATATGCACTTCAAGATTTTACATACATAATATCTGTAAGATGTAATATAGAATAAGCTAACTATGAATAATTTATACCACAATCACAAATTCTTACATGCACCCACTTGAATTGACGTATGTATAATTATGCACACGTATACAACATAGTTATATACATTATGCAAGAATTAGATAATTATAACATGCATAATATTACTTTAAGTATTATGAGCCTAAGATTTTGGTATACACATTATACATCAATTTAGCTAATTGCCTATTCTCACGTAAAAATATCATATATATATATATGCATGTATATGTTCATGAGAAGTATAAAAATAGTAATATGCACAATTGAATATACATGCTATACACACAACAAGTAAATACACATACACGATATAAAAGAATGAAAATTTCAGGGTATCACACTCTCCCCCCCTTGAAAAAGATCTTCGCCCTCGAAGATCGCATCGAGTACCTGTGGTGACGTCACCGAGGTCATCTCCGGCCAATCCTTGCTCCTTTATTGCTATTGATGAAACATCTCGCAGAACGAACTTCGTTTTCAGGTTCGGACACTCCCTAAGTTGATGACCCTTGCTGCCACATTTAAGACATCTTCCTTCCTTTCGCTAACATGCGTTCCCGCCATGACGCTTCCTGCAATGAATGCACTCGGGCTTCTCGCTGCATGATGCTACAGTTGATTGCTGACCTTCCATGAGTTTCTTCCTCTTCCTATCTTGCCTTTGGAATGGCTTCATTTTCTCCTTGATAAAGTTCCACTTTATTCTCTTGTTTATTTGCCACGCCAAGAACTTCTTCCAATGTACGGGAATCAAGCTCCAGAAGTTTAGCTTTCACTGATGGTTTAAGTCCTTTCACAAAATTCTTTAGCTTACGGTTCTGCTCATACCTCCTAGACTGAGCACTACGTCTACCACGTCCAGCCATTTCCTTCAAAATAATCAATCTAGTTAGAATCTAGATTACTAAATTCGGACTACTTCCTTAACTATCTCTCATTCGTTATTAATAAATTCCTACGTATATGGACAATTTCCTATAAAGACTTTGCAATATTGTGACGGTGATGGTCTATCCATGTACAATTTCAACCTTGGGCTCTGATACCAATCTCTGTAACGACCCTCCTCATACCGGTACGATTATACCAATCCCCATCGGTATAAAGAGCGTCATTATAGTGGGATAAAACCCAACACTAGCCGATAGGTTGAAAAGTACGTAGATAGCAATTTAGTACAGCGGAATAAAATAAATAATTCAACTTTAATCCATCACCATCACACATTCCACAGTCTAAATAGCAAAATAAAACGACAATGTCCACATTATTACATAATGAAAGAACTACATTGTCCAAATATTGTCCATACAATATTTTTATTCAAGCTATGAAAAGAAAAGTACAATTGAAAATTTGCTCCTCAAAAGCTACTCCTCTAAGAGATCAACATTCGCTATGCCTTCTTTCAAAATAGTAACTCATGTCTCACCTGTACACCGAAGCAAAGGTAAGTCCAAAGACTCAGCAAGTAAAACAAAGACTTAATCTTAAACATATCACATTCACATTAATCTTTTAAACACTAAAGAATACATACGATTATTTAAACTACAAGAATATACATAGAACATACTTTTAACTATCAAAACATTCCTAAATCACTTAGACATGCTTTATTCTATCACATGTTTATTCTAAATCATGGATACTAATATTATACACTTGTACATATTCTCTACACCTAACATGTAACATGAATCATTCATTCACACATTAATTCATTTCATGATTTATTTCTACAATTAGAATAGAGAATTAGGCATAGAGAAAAGAACAACCTAACATGATGACTATTTATTTTTCACATGCACTTTTCATATTAAATTTCACATCTTGCTTACTGATTTAATGTAAATAAATTTCATATGCATGGTTTCATATTTTATAGCATGAATTGTAAAGTCTAGATCATAGTCAAGTTGATTGGCAATACTAAACAATTTAAACATGGAACTCTATACTAAGTACTCATCCCATCTAGCATGGAATCTAAACATTCTTCCTTATGCTTAACACATTCATAACTATATTTTACTTGCTATTTGACATGGAATAAAATCAATTACATAGAATTAGATCTATTTACACTTTATCTTATTCCTTTAGCAAATTCACATTTCCATCTTTTTGTGTTACATAATTCGTATGTTTACACACATATATATATACTCACATACATTATTACAAGAAGATTAATGAATACATGACATGATATTAAACATGACATTGTAATTTAAATATTAATACATGATAGTATGAACATATGCACTATCATATTAGTTTCACATGAAATCACATTCTCATTAACCTTAATTTTTCCCTTACATATCTCTTCACAAAATCTTCATATCATCTACTCTTTTTTTTACTTATCACATATTTGCATTCATCACATGCCATATTCACATATTATCTTACATTTTACTCATATTCCAATAACTTAAAATGTCATGACACATAGTCCTAACTACCTATTAGAGGACACAAAACAATATCTCATACTCATCGCATAACACATAACTCATAACACAACTCCACCACCTAGGCAATGAAGTGGTGAATCTTGGTAACTGCGCAGACCGGGAGAAGCCCTCTCCACCCTATCTAGTGGTACTCGTCCACCTCCAGGTTTTTCCTAATGCCTTTAGGACAAACTTTTACAATGTAGAGATTTCCATAGGGACTTTTCTATGTACAGCTCTCGATGCCTCTAGGGTAGCAGTGTCATTCTTGGCCCAATCATTATACTTTCACTTTATCACATTTTCACACACTATTCACATATTTTACATATAATACTTAATCACTTTACACATCTTAATTATCAATTGCACATGTCTCAATTAGCCTAATCATGATACTATTGTTTTCAGAAATAAAATAACTTACATTACAGTCCTAAACATGTTGTACATTTACCGAATTACACAAGATTAGATCAACCTATCTAATATGTACAAATTCCATAGTTTAACTAATAATTATACTTGTTGTTAACATCTTAGTTCTAAATTTTTATCCCAGGTCATTAACAGTAAATATATCACACATGTAATTTTCCAGATTTTTCAGACAGTAAATACAATTTCTATAATTAAATCCAGATTTCAGATAATTTATTAAAATATCATTAGATAGGGTACAAGTGAACATGGTTATGTTCTAACAGTTTAGAAATCAGATATTAGTAATCCTACTGTCATGTAAAATTTATGGAACCCTAGTTTACAACAATTCCATTTATGCACAATTTAAACATGCTTATATGGTGCTCATGATGCAATTATTGAATTTTCATAATTAACACGGTTCACAGAAAAGTTAGGCAACCTTATGATATGACCTAATGACTGTATACAATCACCAATAAAAATTTTAGTATGTAACTATGTCCAGAAATCATTCAAACAGCGTGAAAAGAATCAAAAAGGATATTTTCAAGTCCTGAAGAAGTAGACGTCAAGGGATGTTGCCGTTTACTTCTTCTGAAGAACTTGACTGCAACCTATGTTGCCGTCAACCTAGTCCCAGCAGCACATACAGACAACTTTTCATACAAGGGTGAATTTGGGGTTCCAGGACTCGAGGAAAAATCCGTAAAAATACGAAGACCTAAGGGGACATGTATAGGATCAAGATCTAGGTTTACTTGCCTCTTAAAAAAAATCTACAAAGATCAGAATATGTCGATGAAGCCCTTCTCGGCCATGCCAAAAAGGTGCTCAGAAACTCCTTAGATCTTCTTCTCCTGTCGATGTAGATGGCTCCTCGAAGTTGGGATCTCTTCTTAGATGTATTGGTTGTCCTCCAGATGTTGTAGCTCCTCGGGGAACACCTCCAATCGACGGATCCGGCCTTCTGAAGTTCAGCTTTTCACCATCTCGGAGCTAGGGTTTCGCCAAATGTTAAAAAGCCTTTTCCCCGACCTAGGATGGGTATTTTATAGGCTTGGGGGTTGGGGTACGCCTTAGGGTAGGTTTCCTACGAGTTAGGATGGGTTTCCTAATCTGGAACCAGCCAAAACGCGAGCATTAACAATTCTGGAACCGTTTCGCAGGAGGATATTGACGTCAACATCGGTTGTAGTTAACTGACAGGTTGACGTCAAGGGGGTGGCCGCCCACTGGGGGTTGGCGTTCAGGGGGTGGACGCCAACAGTGCCTTGGCGTCCAGGTCCTGGCCGCCAACAGCACAGTGCAGCCAAAACTCCGCCAAACCTAAAATTAAATGTATAAATATACCAAAACAATCTAGTATGTGTAAAAATAATTGCATATATTCTTACTACATAAAGTACATGCATTACACAATATTTAGTTAAGTACAACTTACACTAATCATCATTAAGAATAATATGCATCAATAACACACATACATGCATATATACTTACACACTACATGATTGCATAATACATGCATGAACCTATGACTGAAATGTACTCCTCATTAGCTAAATACTACATGCACATTATGATTTAAGTACCCTACACATCATAATTAATTTAACATGCTTAACATAGCTAATTATCACATGCATAAGATAAAATACAAGTATACACATGTACTTCATACATTTATACACAACATCCATGGAATAGATAGTTCAATATGCACTTCAAGATTTTACATACATAATATCTGTAAGATGTAATATAGAATAAGCTAACTATGAATAATTTATACCACAATCACAAATTCTTACATGCACCCACTTGAATTGACGTATGTATAATTATACACACGTATACAACATAGTTATATACATTATGCAAGAATTAGATAATTATAACATGAATAATATTACTTTAAGTATTATGAGCCTAAGATTTTGGTATACACATTATACATCAATTTAGCTAATTGCCTATTCTCACGTAAAAATATCATATATATATATGCATGTATATGTTCATGAGAAGTATAAAAATAGTAATATGCACAATTGAATATACATGCTATACACACAACAAGTAAATACACATACACGATATAAAAGAATGAAAATTTTAGGGTATCACAAAGATCCTCCTCCTCAAGAGCCTTACGGTGATCCATGCAGCCCATATGGTCAGAGTGCAGAGTCCTCACTAACATTTGTTTTCCCATTTGCGCTAGCTTCAAGGTTGAACTTTGTCTGGGATCACCCCCCCGGCTCTTTCTCCTGTGAAAGAAGTAACTTGTTTCGGTTATGTCCATTTGAAACTGTGTTCCCTTTAAGTGTTAGAGTGTGGAGCCTAAACTTGCTGATGTAGACAAGAAGGTTCGGGACGCGGAGCAGTCGAAGTTAGCATTCGACTGTAGCAGTCGAAGTCAGTATTCGACTGCAGCAGTCGAAGTCAGCATTCGACTACAGTAGTCGAAGTCAGTAGTCGACTTCAGCATTCGACTTCAGCAGTGGGAGTCAGCAGTCGAATTTGGCATTCGACTTTAGCAGTCGAATTTCTCAAGGTAGTCGACTTTTCAACCCCAGGACAGGCGACTTGCGTAAATCTGAGTGAGGGGCAATCTTGTCCTTGTAAATCTCGATTATGGCGCCCTAACCTCCCAGTATATATAGTAGGGCAGTCTCTCCTTGTATTAGTAGTATGATCGTTCCTGACATATAGTATTGGAACTGCTGCTGAGGCCATGGATGTAGGAAGGCTTTGCCTCCGAACCACGTAAAAATATGGTGTTCTTGTGTTCTTCTTCTCCCTTCTTCAATCTCTTCTCCAAACTCTACGTGTGAGTTGTGTGAGAGAGGGCTGCCGATCGGGGGGACGATTCCCCAACAACAGGTATCAGAGCACTGGTTCGAGGGAAATAGTGGGAGCGATGGCAGCGGATGAAGGAAAGGTGAGGATCGAGAAGTTTGATGGCAAGGACTTCGGTTTCTGAAAGATGCAAATCGAAGACATCAAAAGAAGTTGCACCAGCCGCTTCTTGGAACGATGCCAGATGGTATGAAGAAAGAAGACTGGGATCTTTGGATAGACAAGCTCTCGGAGTTGTTCATTTGACGTTGGCCAGAAACGTCGCGTTCAACATCGTGTACGAGAAGACCACGGCAGGTCTGATGAAGGCGTTATCAAATATGTACGAGAAACCATCTGCTTCCAACAAGGTACATTTGATGCGTCGGTTGTTTAATCTCAAGATGGCCGAAGGTTCCTCGGTCACAAGTCATATAAATGAATTCAACATGATTACAACTCAGTTGAGTTCTGTGGAAATAAATTTTGATGATGAGATTAAAGCATTGATTCTTCTGTCCTCCTTACCTGAAAGTTGGGGTGCAACTGTGACGGCTGTTAGCAGTTCTTCAGGTTCAAGTAAACTGAAACTTATAGAGATTCGAGACTTGATTCTGAGCGAGGATGTTCGAGGAAGAGAATCTGGTGAAGCTTCAGGTTCTGCCTTAAACACAGAAGGCAGGGGAAGAACAAATCAACGTGGACAGAATCAGAATAGATCCAAGTCCAAGAAAAGAGGTCAGTCCAAACCCCGTGGTGATGGTTGCTGGAATTGTGGTAAGAAGGGTCACTTTAAGAAGGATTGTAGACTTCCAAAGAAAAAGGATCAGGGGCAGAAACAGGAAGAGGACTCTACTAATGTCATGGCAGAGGAAGTCCAAGATGCTCTGCTTTTGAGTGTCAATAGTCCCATCGAATCTTGGATTCTAGATTCTGGAGTATCTTTTCACTCTACCTCATGCAAAGAAACTTTACAAAATTATGTTGCTGGTAATTTTGGGAAGGTTTATCTTGCGGATGATGAGCCCTTAGATATTGTGGGGAAGGGTGATGTTCAGTTGAAAACAGCAAACGAGACTGTGTGGAAGCTGAGGAATGTAAGACATGTTCCTGGCTTGAAGAGAAATCTGATCTCTATTGGTCAGCTTGATGATGAAGGATATGTCACTACCTTTGTTAATAGGTGCTGGAAGATAACCAAGGCTGCCATGGTTATAGCACGAGGTAGCAAGATGGGAACTCTTTATATGACTGCAAATGACAGACTTAGTGGCAGTGGCAAATTCAGAAGAGGACTCCAAGATCTAGCACTGCAGACTTGGGCACATGAGTGAGAAGGGAATGAAGATGATGGCTGCAAAAGGGAAGTTAGGTGATCTAAAGTCCATAGATATTGGACTGTGTGAAGATTGCATTCTGGGAAAGCAGAGAAAGGTCACCTTCTCTAAAGCTAGAAGAAGTTCTAAGCTAGAAAAGTTAGAACTTGTGCACACTGATGTGTGGGGACTAGCCCCTGTTCGACCCCTTGGAGGCTCACTCTATTATGTCACCTTTATTGATGAATCCACTCAGAAGGTATGGGTTTATTTTCTCAAAAATAAATCTGATGTGTTCTCTACTTTTGTGAAGTGGAAGGCTGAAGTGGAAAATCAAACTGGTGCAAAGATCAAGTGTTTGAGGTCAGACAATGGAGGAGAATATAGTAGCAAGGAATTCAAAGATTTCTGTGCAGTACATGGCATTCGGATGGAGAAAACAATTCCAAATACCCACAACAGAATGGGGTTGCTGAACTCATGAATAGAACCCTGAATGAGAGAGCTAGGAGCATGAGGCTACATGCTGGCCTACCGAAGACCTTCTGGGCAGATGCAATTAACACCACAGCTTATATGATTAATAGAGGACCCAGTGTTCCTCTAAATGGTGAGCTACCAGAAGAGGCTTGGACCGGTAAGGAGGTAACTCTCTCACACTTGAGAGTATTTGGTTGTGTTTCATATGTGCATGTTGATTCCAAAGACAGAGACAAGTTAGATCCTAAGTCAAGGAAATGTTTTTTCATTGGATATGGTTCTGATGATTTTGGATATCGCTTCTGGGATGATGAAGGCAGGAAAATCATTAGACAAAGAAATGTTATATTCAATGAAAATTGCTTTATAAGCATAGATCTGATGTGGAATCTAAAGATGCAGGTGAAGAAGGTCAGAAAAGTGCACAGGTTGAGCTGGAGGAAATTTCAGAAGAGGATGTGCTGAGAAGATCTCAAGGAGATCCTGAGAACAGTACAGTGCAACTAGAGGTTCAACTGAGAAGATCAAGCATATTGCGCAAGCCAGTTGAACGGTTTTCTTTTGCAATGTACTACTTGTTGTTGACTGATGCAGATGAACCTGAGAGCTTTGATGAAGCTATGCAGGTGGAAGATTCAGTCAAGTGGGAGTTGGCAATGAAAGATGAAATGAACTCCCTACACAAAAATGAAACTTGGGTACTGACTGAACTACCACCTAGCAAGAGGGCATTGCAAAATAAATGGGTTTTTCGGTTAAAAGAAGAACATGATGGCAGCAAGAGGTACAAGGCAAGGCTGGTTGTGAAAGGTTTCCAACAGAAGGAAGGTATTGACTATACTGAAATTTTCTCTCCAGTTGTCAAGTTAACCACTATTAGATTAGTGCTAAGTATTGTTGCTGCTGAAAACTTGCACCGAGAACAACTTGACGTAAAAATAGCTTTTCTCCATGGTGATCTGGAGGAGGACATTTATATGGTGCAACCAGAAGGTTTTCATGAACATCGTAAAGAAAACCTTGTTTGCAAATTGAACAAAAGCTTGTATGGTCTGAAACAAGCCCACAAACAGTGGTACAAGAAGTTTGATGGATTCATATGTAGCAATGGGTTCATTAGATGCAACATGGACCATTGTTGTTACTTTAAGAAGTTTGACAATTGTTATATCATATTGTTGTTGTACGTGGATGATATGCTCATTGTAGGATCAAGTATGACAGAGATCAACAAGTTGAAGAAGCAACTGTCAAAGGAATTTGCTATGAAGGACTTGGGAGCAGCAAAACAAATTCTTGGAATGAGAATTGTGAGGGATAGAACAGATGGTATTCTGAAGCTATCTCAGGAAGGCTACATTCAGAAAGTGTTGGGCAGGTTTAACATGCAAGATGCAAAACCAGTCAACACTCCTCTAGCAAGTCACTTCAAGCTGTCTAAAGAGCAGTCACCAAAGACCGCTGAAGAGTGTGAGTTCATGAAGAAAATTCCTTATGCATCAGCTGTGGGAAGCCTGATGTATGCAATGGTTTGTACCAGACCGGATATAGCACATGCAGTGGGAGTTGTGTGTAGATATATGGCAGATCCGGGTAAACAACACTGGGAGGTAGTAAAATGCATTTTGAGATACCTGAAAGGCACTTCAGGTAAATGTCTTTGTTTCAGAAAAAGTGATGTCATTTTACAAGGTTTTGTTGATGCAAATCTTGGTGGTGATCTGGACACAAGAAGAAGCACCACTGGTTTTGTGTACACCTTAGGTGGGACTGCAGTGAGCTGGATTTCACAACTTCAAAAGGTTGTTGCTCTTTCAACCACATAAGAAGAGTATGTTGCTGTCTCCGAAGCTAGCAAGGAGATGGTGTGGCTGAAGAATTCTCTGAAGGAGTTGGGCAAGAAACAAAACAACAGTGTGCTGTTTTGTGACAGTCAAAGTGCAATTCACCTTGCCAAGAACCCTGTCTTCCATGCAAGGACGAAGCACATACAGCTGAAGTATCACTTTATCCGTGGGTTGATTGAAGATGGTACTCTTTTGCTTGAGAAGATACGAGGGACAGAAAATCCTGTAGACATGTTGACCAAGGTTGTCACAAGAGAGAAACTGAAGCTATGCTAAGCTTCAGTTGGTCTCCATGAATGATTGATGGAGGGGATGCCACAGCCAGCTTTTCTTTTACTACATTGAGGAGGATCAAGACTTTGAGATGCCTGCTATTGTTTGGAGTTCAGACTCCAAGTGGGAGATTGTTAGAGTGTGGAGCCTGAACTTGCTGATGTAGACAAGAAGGTTCGGGACGCGGAGCAGTCGAAGTTAACAGTCGACTTGAGCAATCGAAGTCAGCATTCGACTGTAGCAATCGAAGTCAGCAGTCGACTTCAGCATTCGACTTCAGCAGTGGGAGTCAGCAGTCAAATTTGGCATTCAACTTTAGCAGTTGAATTTCTCAAGGCAGTCGACTTTTCAACCCCAGGATAGGCGACTTGCGTGAATCTGAGTGAGGGGCAGTTTTGTCCTTGTAAATCTCGATTATGGCGCCCTAACCTCCCAGTATATATAGTAGGGCGGTCTCTTCTTGTATTAGTAGTATGATCGTTCTTGACATATAGTATTGGAACTGCTGTCGAGGCCGTGGATGTAGGAAGGCTTTGCCTCCGAACCACGTAAAAATCTGGTGTTCCTACGTTCTTCTTCTCCCTTCTTCAATCTCTTCTCCAAACTCTACGTGTGAGTTGTGTGAGAGAGGGCTGCCGATCGGGGGGACGATTCCCCAACATTAAGCTTGACTCTGCCATGTCCACTTGTATGTACCTCCCCCTCTCTAGTATGCTCCTTTAAGACTTTGGTGACATTGCCAAGGAGCCTTGATTTGTTTCAGGTGTATCCCATCTCGATTTGCTGAGATCCAATTTCTTTCCTCTCCGTCTTCTTTCGAGGGATCTTCCTCTGCTAAGGGTCCGTTTGGTTACATGTAAAATGGTTTACTAAGGAAACAATTTTCCACGGAATAACTTTTACATGAAAATGAAAACGTAATTGTCTATTTGGTTGTCATGTAAATATAAAGTTGTATGGAGAAACATGAGATTTTATGATCCACTCAAATGAGAGAGAGTCATATACTCATTGTGTACTAACACTATTCATCAAATTTTTTATTTTATTTTATTTTTTATTTTTGATAATTTTAAAAAAAAATAAAAATAATAGTGAACAATAAATAATTTTGACAAAAATAATTTTAATTAAGAGAAATAAAATAAAAACATAACTTGAATAAATAGTGTTCTACAGATATTTTAATAAAAAATTAAAAATTAAAATAATAAATAAAAAATAATTAGATTTGACAAATATGACTAAAATGAAGAGAAAAAATAATAAGACAACTTAAATGAATAGTGTCAAAACAATCGTCACTGTAGCAAACAATTGTTAACATGCACGTGCGTGCAAAGGAAAATGGCATCCGCGTGATTCGCGGGGATGCCAAAATCTGGAATTTTCTGGATAAGGTTTTCCAAATTTTGGTTTTCAGGAATACCAAATGGTCTTAAAAAAAGATTTTCCCTAGAAATATGTTTCTTAACGGTGTTTTACTTTCAAACAAACGGACCCTACACTTGCGAGCAGATCTTCTGTTGAAGATTGGGGTTCTGCTTCTATCTCTGTTACTTTGTCTGAATTTTGAAAGAGGTCTACTCCTCGTGCCTTTTGGATTTATCCCCTTGTGACTTTCCATAGAGAAGGAGAAATTACGGCCCTGGTCTGATTCTACGATAGGGACTGTGTGTGGTTTGCTTTCCACTTGTTTCCTTTAGTCTCTCAGATCAAAACTTCCTCACGATGTGGACGACATTCCCTTCAATACTTCCCATTTTGCTATTATCCTCCTCCTTGAAGAATTCAGAGTTATCTGTTGCAGCTTCTTCTTCCCTGTTGCCTATGAGGATGCTCTTCCAAGGGGCTTGGTTGTAGTAGAGATCTGCCGTCCTATATATCTGTAGATGGAACAGTTTTCTCTGCTTCTTTATCTGGGCTGGGGACTACTGCTCTGTTACCATCCTCCATGAACTCCACTGCCTTTTCCGCTAGTGAAAGGCCCACTCCGCCTCAGGTTTAAAAAGGCGCCGCCTCAAGGCTGTGAGGCGCACGCCTTAAGGCGAGGCGCCCACAAATAGCCTCAAGGCTTACGCCTCATGACTAATCTATAAGGCTTACAATTTTTTCTGGATGAGGCGGGTTGAGGCGCCAAGACGGTGAGACTAGACTGAAATGTACGCCTCCATTTGAGTGAAACCACGGTTAAGATTTCATCTTAAATTTTTAGTTATAGATTTTATAGATGGGATCGACTCTCTAGTGGGTGGTGCCGTGTGGCACTGTCGCTGCCTCCAGCAGCTCTGTTTTCACACGGGAAACGAGCGACAGTAAAAAAATAGGTTAGAGGTATGCAAAAAATCCTACTCCTCCCTCCTCCGGTTCTACCTCTTCTTCTTCATTTTTTTACTGTTTCTCGTTGGTTGCCACACAGGAGGTCCACGACCCATGGCCTAAAATCTCTATTTTTTTCCTTATTCCTGTTTGTTACCAGTTAGAAATCTCTCTTTCTACTAAAACAGTGGTGATATATAACTGGATTAAAGCATGAGATGTTAATGTTAGAATTGCTTTTACAACCAACTTTTTGAAGTGCACATGGATCTAAGGTGCTCTGGCACCGTCAACTCTCCGTAGGTCCTCGTACAAACTTGTCTGAGGATCCCAGTTCTTACCCAGACACATCATTTGTTGATTCAGTTTTTTGCCATCTTCATAGCCTGTTTGGTAGAAGCCACCAGACCCAACACCATTGAGTATATCTGCAATGTGATTACTATACCATTGAGTTAATATATTATTTATATGTAATATTTTTTATTTATATAATTTTATAATATTGTTTAAATTTATTGAGGCTTAAAGCATCGTTTGGGACTACTTCACAAAAATTGATTTTTTGCAAATCAGCTTTTTCTTTTGTTTCTGACACACGGTCAGCTTTCTGACAACATACTTTTCCACCATCAAAAAGTTGGAGTCCATCGAGCACAACACCTCCTTTAGCATGGGATTTTATTAACATGCCCCCTTTTGTAGTTTACATGCTGCAGTTAACATGCCCTTTTGCCAAGTATAAAATAGATTTTTCACGTTCAAAATTGGGCAGCGCCGCAGAAAGCGGCTTGATGGTCGCTTCTTGCAACCTGGAGGGAGAAAATTTTATGTGTCTATCTCTCTTGAACCTAGAAATCTTTGAGCACGAAAGCCCATAAGACACATTTACATTTGACAATGCTTTGGACTTTGTCAGGAATTTTGCAGGCTAAAAGCACTTCTAACGCAGTCCCAAACAGTGCCTAAGCCTCGGTACGCTTTGAGGCTTACGCCTAGTGAGGCTTTGACCGATCGCCTCATGATCGCCTCAAGTCTTTAAAAACCTTCCTCAGCAATCTCGCCTTCATTCGGCACTGCAGCAACTACCCCCTGCCGACGGGCACCAACGGAGCTGCCAAGGCAGAGCGGTTGGAGGTGCACAACAGTGGGGTTGGGTTGATAGAGGTAACGGTTCCACGGGGAAGGGGGCGGCGAGGGGAGGGCGACCGGGGCTCTCGCCGGTCACGACGATCCTTGGGAAAGTAGCTTTCGCCAGCCTCCACGCTTTGCCCAAAAGCTGCTTTCCCAAGAATCTTTTTCTCATGGGGAAGACTTGGAATGCTCATAAGCGGGTGTCAAAGGCGTGTTCGCCCTCGTGTTATGGCAGGGCTTGCACACAAATGAGGGCCCTACTCCATGGGGGGTGAGAGTGTTGCAAGGTTAGTCTTGTAATAAAACTGTTGTAAATATAACAACCTTGTAGAGGCTATTTTTAGCCTTCTAAGCCCATAAGCCCATCAAGACCCAGCAAGGCAAAGCGGCAATGGCCCTCGCGCCACGTGTCCTCGGCTTCAACCAACCGACTGCCGAACACACTTCAGCTACCAACCCCCAAGGTTCCCAGCGGCAGTTTTCGAACACCGCGCAAGGCTACTCGAACAGGATGTATCCTTACCGAGCAAGAACAGTGACTCCGCTCCATGAAACTACCCTCGATGTTACCGAACAGCATGTTCGAGCCCCACGTGGGTCACCTGCTCGGAAAGCATCCCAAAGGGTTCCGAGCAGGTTCTCTGACTCACGGAACGGTTGTAACCGCCCCAGGCCACGTTCTCCACCATCAAGGGGCGTGAACTGCCTGGCAGCCTAACGGACACCAGAGTCATAACTCCTCCCGTTATGCGCGTGCGTCAAGGCGCCTCTTCAGGCACGATCTGCCCAAACGTTACGCACGTTGGCCTCTACACCAACGCCTATAAAGGCACAGGTACAGTACCATGCAACGTACGTTCTCTTCCTCACGCGAACACATTCGCGCATTCCGAAACCCCTGCCTCTCAAGCTCCTCACTGACTTAGGCATCGGAGGGTTTCCGGTCTTCAACGGGCCTCCTGATCCTTTCTGGTTTTGCAGGTCTTCGTCCTCACCAGCAATCGTCTTCCCTCTCTTATTCCAGTGGAGGCCCGTTTGGCTCAGGCCCAAACGGGATCATACCACCACAGTTTGGCGCCGTCTGTGGGAACGACAACAGCCATGGCTCGCGGACGTTCCTCTCACCAGAACTACAGCAGTAGGGCGACGAGGTCTCGACAGCCGCACGCGGACTCACGCGTCAGAGTCCCCCCTGTTGATGCCGCCGTCGCCCCCACTGGTGCACCGGCGACAATCCTGCTGGCAGTACCTGCGACCGCCCTGGAGATAGCAGAGCTCCGGCGGCAGATGCAACATCTGACAGGAATCTGTCAGGGCCTCCAGGCCCAGTTGGCCAGACAGCCCCTGACGGTTCCCCCGCCACCGGAGCAACTAGCGGAGTCGTCTCACCGACGGTCTCGTGTCCCTCCAGCACCGCAGAAGCAGCATGCAAAATCGCCCCCGTTCGCACGCCGAACACCAGTGCGAAGGGCCAACTCACCCCGTCGTGTCGGCGGTTCAAGCCCCCGCGCGTTCCGACGCCGATTCCAACGCCCACGTCCAGGCGCGAGGGCTCAACTCCTGCCGACCAGGAATTGGTCAGACGCCTCCGCCACGTCGCTGACCTTGAACGCCGCATGGACGCGATGATCCAGAAGGCAGAAGGCAAACTCTTGGGGGACGACGACCTGGACTTCCGCTCCCCGTTCACCGCAGAGATCCTGGTAGCCTGGGTCTCCCCAAAACTGCCTCTACCTTCCATCGCGCCCTACGACGGCACCACTGACCCAGCGGACCACGTCCATGGGTTCGAGTCGCACATGGTGTTCCACGGAGCATCAGACGCGGCCAAATGCCGGTCTTTCCCGACCACGCTGAAGGAGGCTGCGCGAGCATGGTTCGAAGCCCTCCCCGCAGGCTCCATCTCTTCCTTCCACCAGTTGAAAAAGTCCTTCTCGGACAACTTCCTGGTCGGAAGGTCTCAACCGCGCACCGCGGCATCACTTCTGTATGTTCGGCAGAAGAAAGACGAAGCGCTCTTGGACTACGTCCAGCGGTTCCGGACAACAGCACTTCGCATCCCGAGCCTCGACGTCTCTTTAGCCACTAGTGCCCTCATCCGAGGCACTCGCGACGGCTTCCTTCAGAGGACGCTCGGGGTCCAGCAACCGCCTACCCTCGCCGAGCTCCTCTCCACTGCCCAACGCCACGCTGCGTGTGAGGAGAATCTAGCTGCCGGCCGAGCCAACCAGGCGAACTCGCCCCGAAACGGGAAGGACCTTATAAGGTCATTTGAGTTCTCGGAAGGTTTCTACAAGCTGCCTATTTTCGGCGGCAAAAACTATCGAGAACCTGACATGTAAAAGGCTTATTATTTACAAAAGCCTCTCTGCTTAGCGTCCTACTTCTCTCTTTGCTGTTCTATCGGTTTATGTAGAGGACGAATGGTATAACCCGTGGTCACGAGCTCTTCAGCTCAGAAGACCAGCGCGTACCCGTCTCTAAGACAGAGGTGTTCGGTTCAAACCCAGGTTGACGAGCTCTTCAGCTCGACCTGCACGGAAACCACGAGCCTCTAGACACCGACGAATTCCGATTCAGACAGAACACAACTAGAAAAGAGGGGGGAAAAGGACAACGCTAGTTAAAGAAGTCGGGCGAGCGGTACAACCCCTGGCCACGAGCTCTTCAGCTCAGAAGACCAGCGCGCTACCCGTCCTATGACAGAGGTGTTCGGTTCAACCCAGGTTGACGAGCTCTCAGCTCGACCTGCGCGGAACCCACGAGCCTCTAGACACCAGCGGAACCCACCTTGCCTACCGCCAGCTCGGCAGCCACTCCCTCCAAAGCGACCTCCGACCTCGTTTACAAGCGCTTCTCAGGAGGACGTCGCCTAATCGCGATCGAATGGTTGCTCCGTCGCAGGCATGAAGACATCTCCCTCTCAAGTGCTCACGATCACATCCAAGCAGACTTGAGAGGGTGGGGGGCAAGTGTAGAGGCTTTTTAGCCTTCTAAGCCCATAAGCCCATCAAGACCAGCAAGGCAAAGCGGCAATGGCCCTCGCGCCACGTGTCCTCGGCTTCAACCACCGGCTGCCGAACACACTTCAGCTACCAAACCCCAAGGTTCCCAGCGGCAGTTTTCGACACCGCGCAGGCTACTCGAACAGGATGTATCCTTACCGAGCAAGAACAGTGACTCCGCTCCATGAAACTACCCTCGATGTTACCGAACAGCATGTTCGAGCCCCCACGTGGGTCACCTGCTCGGAAAGCATTCCCAAAGGGTTCCGAGCAGGTTCTCTGACTCACGGAACGGTTGTAACCGCCCAGGCCACGTTCTCCACCATCAAGGGGCGTGAAATGCCTGGCAGCCTAACGGACACCAGAGTCATAACTCCTCCCGTTATGCGCGTGCGTCAAGGCGCCTCTTCAGGCACGATCTGCCCAACGTTACGCACGTTGGCCTCTACACCAACGCCTATAAAGGCACAGGTACAGTACCATGCAACGTACGTTCTCTTCCTCACGCGAACACATTTGCGCATTCCGAAACCCCCTGCCTCTCAAGCTCCTCACTGACTTAGGCATCGGAGGGTTTCCCCGGTCTTCACCGGGCCTCCTGATCCTATTCTGGTTTTGCAGGTCTTCGTCCTCACCAGCAATCGTCTTCCCTCTCTTATCCAGTGGAGGCCGTTTGGCTCAGGCCCAAACAGGATCATACCACCACAAACCTCATTAGTGATAGAGAGAGAGAAGGGTCCTTGTCAAGTCCTTTAACTACCAGGATTATTTTCGTACAATCCCGTTAACTCTATTACAAGAGTAGGTGTGCACTAAGTATTTCTTTGTTACTTGAGACTATGTCTTTTATCACAATTAGTTGACCACCCGTGCGATACACGGAGATGTTTTTAGATTTGAACAAATATTGATTCTAATTAATATATGTGAAGTTACATATTTATAATATTTTTAAAATAGAAAATATAAAGAAAAAGATCTATTTAAAAAATTGATAAGATCACTATTATGGAGTGTCAAACAAAATTATTCTTTGCTCTATAGGGCCGAAAGTTTTTATATTAAATATATTTTTATATATTTATAAAAAATAAATATTTATTTATTTTTAAAATAATTAAAACAATAAAAAGAAGAAAAATATATCTAAAATATAATAAGATAAGAAATAGAGAAAATAAATATTTTTAGTAACTAAAAAATCCACATGATATATTGGTCTATATATGAAGTTGACCGTGAGATCTAAAACAACAAAACAAAATTAAGCAGCAAGAATGCCTTCCAAAATATGGCTACCTAAAATCATGGTACATGTTTTTAAATACAATACGCATTGCAAGATAGAACTTGGAGGGAAAACAGAAAGTAGAAGAGGAAAATAATATTTTACAATATAATTTTTTTTTTACTTCAAATAGCATCCAGATATAATTACTATTCTAGCATCAAGGTTTTGAATTCATGCAGAGACTACGTTATTACTCCCGTCGTCCACCTTTCCGAGCATTTCACATGCTGGTTTCGATTTCTCTTGCTTTCGAACATTTAGAGGCGAGACATGGCGAGGACCTGCTGATGCTCTTGTGGTTCATAGCGGCGGCTCTCTGTGGGCTTGGGGTGCTGCGTGCTACTGCTGTTGGGATGGCTCGGTGATAGTCATTGTCTTTGCTCGATTCCTCAGTAGGAACTTCTGGATCTTGCTATTGGTCTTGGGAAGCTCTTGCTCGAACACCACCTTCTTCGGGGCCATGAAGTGGAAGAGGTTCTTCCTGTAGTGACCGATGATGTCCCTCTCCCCAATGCTCTTCCTGTCGATGCCCTGCTTGAGGGTGATGAAGGCACAGGGGGTCTCCCCCCACCTGGGGTGCGGCATCACCACCACGCTGCTGATGTTCTCGCCCCCGGAGATGATGACGTCCTTGGAGCGGTCCTTGATCTGAATGTACCCGTCCGGGTGCATCACCCCGACGTCACCGGTGAAGAACCAGCAGTCGTGGAAGGCGTTGGAGGTGGCCTTCTCATCCTTGAGGTAGACCTTCATGATGTTGCTGCCCCGAAGGATGATATCTCCCTGGGACCGTGTGTCCCGACCGGGTGCACTGGCCATCATCTTGGGGTCCTTTACATCCACCTCTGCCAGCGTCAGGATGCTGATGCCCTAGCACGCCTCCAACTGTGCGCACTCCGGTGCCGGCAAGAGGTCCCACTCGTCCCTCCACTCGCAGACCAGGGCCGGCCCCATGGCCTCGGTGAGGCCGTAGGCGTGGGTGACCCGGATGCCGGCGGGGTGCCGCCTATGAGTACGCCGACGGGACCGAGGAGGGAGCGACGCTCTGAGGGTGGGAAGCCATGGATAAGAAGTTCTAGATAATAATTTACCGGAACAGGGGTGATAGCTTATCTGCTACTACGCTTGTGGACTCCTCAGCCAGGGGTTGGTCCGAAAGGGTCTGCTAGTGGACCTCGCCGGTGAAGGTGCGCCTAAATCTTGAACATGTTGCTGTTATGCGACGCTACAATGTGTGAGAACTCACTGGTGAAGGTGCTATGAACACGTAATAAAAAGTTGGTGAATTACACGTGATATCGGTCGTCGCTAACCGGCGAATCTGCCTGACGACGACGACGTCGAGTAGTGGTACCTGTCCGACAATAGCCGACCAGTCTACCTGACGACATTATCAGATAGCAATGGCGACCGACGAGGACCGACGAGTCTGTCCGCCAGGCCTCGTTCTCGGAAGACCGCCGACCATGAACGAAAGGATCAATTAGGCCAAGCGTCATATCCGGACGCTTCTAGCTGGCGCCAGGTCATACTTGCTCACCATGCGAGCAGATTCCGTGAGTTACGACCCCCAGCTGCGCATGACCATTTGGGTAAGTGCCAGTCACGACAGATTACTGAGTCCCAACTGGAGGATGAGATCCCCTGATGACCGCACCTACCCTGCGATGACTCGCCTGCCAAGACAGGCTCACCTTCCTTTCTTCCCCAAAGGCGCAAGCCTACAGCTCTTATAAAGGGAGAGAGACCCCCACGATGAAAGGTACGCTATTTCATAGCACTGAACTTTCTCAACACTTCACTTATTGACTTGATCGTCGGAGTGCCTGACCACCGAGGAGTCGCGTTGGTCCTTTGCAGGTCGGATCCTCTTCGCCGACGACAGCGCGACGCCGCCGATCCTCGGGGCCCACTCAGCTCGGCTCCGGCCGACCCCCCCCCTTTGCTGTTTCAGCAACATTTGGCACCGTCGTGTGAAGTCTTACACAAAAGCTTCTCTTCATGGCACCCAAGGGAAGGTGGTCGCTCGCACGTCGTCGGAGGAGGTCGCAACCGGCCAACGTCACAGAGGATTGCCGGAGGTGCCTCCGGCGCCGGGAACAAGACTCAACAAACCTCCTCTCCGGTCTTGATCACGTTGAGCAGATTCTTGCGAGCTTAACAACAATATTGATGAGGATGGAGCAAAACCACGGACGCCTCCGACGCTAGGCGAGGGCCCGACCCCACCGGCGCCCTGCTTTAGGGCTCAGGAGAACATTGAAGATCTCGGCCGACAACCAGTGCAACCGGAGACATCGGCAACCACACCGACATCCTTGAGGCGGCCCCGGGAGTCTGGCGCCAGCCCTCCAGCAGGCCGACAATGCTCTGCCGGCTACGCCGATAGCCGCGGCGAAGCACGCGCCGAGAACCGATGTCGCCGACCACTTTACGGTAGAATCCACTCCGGTCACCATGAGCGAAACGCCGATCGATCCTCGGTGGAAGGACGACCTGCGAGAAATGAACCAAAGATAGAAAGCATTGCAGATCGGCTCGCGCGCCCCTCCGTGGTGACGCTCCTAACGGCTTCACCATTCACTGAAGAAATAACCTCGGCACCGTTTTCCCCAAAAGCTCCAATTGCCGAAGTTCAGGCGTTAATAATGGGGCGACCACCCCGTCCACCACCTCGACCACTTCCAGGGGCAAGTGGAGATGGTAAATATCACTGATGCTTTGAAATGCCGCGCTTTCATGTCTACTTTGGATGATGCAGCGCTACAGTGGTTCAAATCGCTACCCGCGAGATCAGTCGCCAGCTTCACCGACCTGGCCCAACAGTTCTTGGATCACTTCTATAGTACGGTGCAACATTCACTGTGCACCGACGACCTGTGGCTGGTTGCTCAGAAAAAGCACAAGATGTTTCGTGACTATGCAAAGCGCTTCCAGATCGAAGTGATGAAGGTGGTGGATCTGGACCCGAGGACAGCGGTCAACATACTCACGCGAGTATGCACCGACATGGCATTCGTTGCCTCGATCGCCAAGAAGCCCCCTATAAGTCTCTCCGACCCCCTTTCTCGGATGCAGAAGTATGTGAGGCTTGAGTCGACCCTTGGAGCTGCGGGAAGACTTAAGCGACCACTTGATGAGGGCACAACAAACGCAGACCCAAGCGAGAAGAGGACAAGAAGGGAAGAACCTCGCAGAGATAGGCGGCAAGACTCTGAAGGTCGGAGGGACTCCGACCAACGACCCGACAAGTACCGACGCGTCAGTGATCTCCCTCGTTTCTGGAGGCTGCCGTCAGAGATCCTCCCCATCATCAAGAAGCTGCCGGAGTTTAGGTGACCCGAGCCTATGGCGAGGCCTCCCTCGGGGAGGGGAGCCGACCTCTACTGTGAATATCACAAGGGGTATGGTCATCTCACTGACCAATGCAGAAGCCTCAAAATGGAGATTGTGGAGATGCTGCGGTGAGGAATCATTAGGAAAGACGTCGTCGACAGAAAGATGAAAGAATGCGACGAGGAAGAGGGACACGAGCGTGAAGGGAAAGGGGCCGTCCTAGTCCTCGCCGGTGAGTCGGCTAGCGGCGGCGACAACAATAGAAAGAGGAAGGCGTACGCGTCGGCCGTAGTCCTCGGTGTGAGCGGTCCGACGTCAGGAGCGGAGGTCATCACTTTCTCGCATGAAGACGTCATCGGTCTGAGCTTCCCTCACGACGATGCACTGGTCATCCATGCCGACTCGATGGCTACACGGTACACCGTATCCTTGTTGAAATTGGGCTGCGCCCGACGTCTTTTCTATGATTGTTTCCTTAAAATGAGCACTTGAGTGCCGAGCTCAAACCGGTCCCCTCCCCCCCCTTGTTCGGGTTCAATGGGGCACCTGTCTACTTTACTGCCGAGGGGTCCATTAAGCTGAAGGTAACCCTAGGTACCTGTCCACGACATGTAACGGTTGAGGTCGACTTCCTCATAGTCAAAGTGAAGTCGGCCTACAACGCGATTTTCGGACGAGGATTACTCGAGGCCAGGCCGAGGCACGCCAGTGCTATGTAACTCCATTAAAGCAAAAGAACTAGCTGTTTCAGAATATGTGCCCAGTATCAATGATGATGTCCAAAGGCATGAGCCAGTGGAACAAACAAAGCAAATCAAAATCGAAAGGGGGGCTTTAGTTGTCGGCACCGAGCTCAAAGACCTAGAGGACGAGATCGTCGAGTTTCTCGGAAAAAGTAGCGACGTATTCGCTTGGTCGGATGACGACCTCCCAGGAATCGACCTAATAATCATCCAACACCATTTTAACGTTGACCCCGAAGCCCGACCCATCCGTCAGAAAAAAAGACCCTTGTCGGTCGATCACCAGGAAGTGGTAAACGACAGTCTAACAAAATACTTGCGTGCAGGGACCATCAGAGATACCTTTTACCCCGAATGGGTCGCCAACGTCGTCTTGGTACGAAAAGCTAACGGGAAGTGGCGGATGTGTGTAGACTTCACGGACCTGAACAGAGCCTGTCCGAAAGACAGCTTCCCCCTGCACCGAAGATACCTTTTACCCCGAATGGGTCGCCAACGTCGTCTTGGTACGAAAGCTAACGGAAAGTGCGGATGTGTGTAGACTTCACGGACCTGAACAGAGCCTGTCCGAAAGACAGCTTCCCCTTGCACCGAATCAACCAGCTCGTTGATTCAACTGCAGGGCATGAACTGTTGAGCTTCCTCGACGCATACTCCGGCTACCACCAGATAAGGATGGCGCCCGAGGACGAGGACAAGACATCTTTCACCATGGAACGAGGTTTGTACTGTTTCACCCGTATGCCGTTCGGATTGAAGAATGCAGGTGCAACGTACCAGAGGCTCGTCAACGCAATGTTCGAGAAGCAGATCGGCAAGACGATGGAAATCTACATCGACGACATGCTGGTGAAAAGCCGACGAGTCGAGGACCACGTCAAAGACTTAGCCGAGGCCTTCGAGGTTCTCCGACAATACGGGATGAAGATGAATCCCGAGAAGTGCGTTTTCGACATTCGGGCTGGAAAATTCCTAGGATACCTCGTGTCTAGCCGTGGAATCGATGTCAACCCCAACAAAGTCTGAGCGATCCTTGACATGACGGCTCCGAGAACGGTAAAAGAGGTACAAAGGCTTAACGGCAGGGTCACTGCTCTTAGCAGGTTTATGTCCAGGTTGGCGGAACGATGTAAGCCGTTCTTTGAAGTATTGAGGAAGGGCCGCTTCGAGTGGACCGAGGAGTGCCAGAAGGCATTCGACGAGCTTAAGGAATACTTGGCTCACGTGCCGACGTTGAGCAAACCTAAATTCGGGGAAGAGCTGTTGCTGTACCTGTCAACGACGGCGTATTCCATCAGCTCGGTGCTAGTGCGAGAAGAAGACCGAGCCCACCTTCCAGTGTACTACACGAGCAAAGCCCTGCGAGGAGCCGAGCAGCGATACTCTGACCTCGAGAAGGTCGGGTATGTGTTGATCATGGCAGCACGACGACTACGCCCCTATTTCCAATCGCACAAGATCGTCGTCCTCACCGACGTGCCGATCCGACAAGTTCTTGAGCGACCCGAGTCCTCGGGAAGGTTGGCCAAGTGGGCCATCGAGCTTGGGGAATTCGACATCGAGTTTAGACCTCGGGTTGCCATCAAGGCCCATGCCCTAGCCGACTTTATTTCCGAGGGGACTACTCGAACCAATCCAGAAGAAGAAGTCACTGAAGGGTGGGAAATCTTCGTCGACGGGGCTTTAAATTCGCAAGGCAGTGGGGCGGGGGTAATCATGCGCTCACCTGACAACATCGACCTAAGGTACGCGGTTTGCTTTGGCTTCGATGCCTCTAACAATGTGGCAGAATACGAGGCAGTGATCACAGGGTTGAAGATGGCGAGGTCTCTGGGGGCCAAAAGGGTGCGCGTTTAGCAGAATACGAGGCAGTGATCACAGGGTTGAAGATGCGAGGTCTCTGGGGGCCAAAGGGTGCGCGTTTACAGCGACTCCCAACTGGTCGTCAGCCAGGTGTCAGAAGAGTTCGAGGCGAGGGAGGCCAAGCTTGCGTCTTACAGACCGAGGTCCAGAAGCTCATGACTAATTCGAATCCTCCGTGCTCATAAAAATACCAAGCCAAAACGAGCAAGCAGACGCTCTCTCCAAGGTCGCGTCGTCCCTAGTCGAGGCGCTGCCGCGATGTTGGTAGAAGAACTTCGCGAACCATCCATCGCGACGACGGAACTATGGTCGTCGACAACAGGACGACGTGTTATGTTAGTTATGGATGTCCTCAAGCCATCATACTTGTACAATCTGTTCTTTGATAATAATAAAGGCTTTTATTCATATGTGTAATTCGTTTATCGTTTCATTATGAAGTCCATGAATAACGCAATGGATATTAATTATGATGAGATCATAACAATGAGATTAATATCCTTTAAACTAATTCTAATTGTTCCTAGTCGAGGATATCAAGAAGGACATGAATATCCGGTTAGACTAGTATAGATTGCACCTGCTCATATGATGAGGGTAACTGGTCTCATAGTCACTTGTGTGGAGACACTAAGGTGAATCTGTAGGTGCTCATTGAGAATGAGTTCACTGAACTGATCCGTTATGAATCGCTGGATGGTAATGTTACCTAACTGTCAACCAGCTAGATTCATTGTCACAGTGGCGTGATTGGTCCTTAGACCTGAGACACCAAGGACACCTTGTTGGTGGACTTCTGGGTTTGACCTTGACTTATAGATCTCTAGCCATGAGGTCTTAATCAGTTAAGTGATCGGATCTAGCGGAATACCTTCGAAGGTGATTGTGTGGTCAATATGGGATCGCTCGCTCTCGGTAATAGGAAGTGAATGCTCTACGGAAGGATGCCTGATAGTCCCTGGCCAGGCAAGACTTCTTATCAGAAAAGGATTTTCTGATATAGTTATGCGGCATCTGAACCAAGTGAGTGTCAATTTAGGGTTTGACAGTTGACCATACCCTAAGTGCACTCGGGAGCATTGTACGAGCGAGGATTATAGTCACGTGGAACTGGTGACACAAAGGTTCCTTGATTGGTTGCTGAACCCAATGCTTTCCAAGATCAAGTGGTGTTGCTTGGCACCCAACTTGATTGGAAGCCCGATCAATTATCGTGAGACGATAATTGATTGTGTAATTATTAATATGAGATGTTAATTAATTACCATAAGTCAATAAGAGTTATTGAGCTTAATGGGCTGAAAACTGGACTAGCAGTTGGGCCTAGAGGGTCACACGCATAAGAGTTCCGAGCAGACTGGGCAAGGTTTCTTTATAGACAATGACTGGGTTTTTGTGAAACCGCGGTGTCTATAAATATACGCTGAGAGTTAACCCTGGGCCAGCTCCAGGCTTAACCCTGGCCGCCCCCCTCCTCTCTCTCTCCCATCCCAGGGCGCCCCCCACCCTCTCTCTCCTCTCTCGCACGCCATGGGAGCTGAGATCCGGGAGACGCGTGGAGAACGAGGAGATCCCGTCTGCGTCTGGAGCTCGCGTGGATACGTCTAGAGGCCGGACACTTGAACGGCTTGAGGCACCGGCGCCTCCTGCGCCACACCTCCTCCCGATTCGGGAGTTACGCACCCCCGCAAAGGTAAAGATGAGATCTGCCTGTGCGTGGTTTACCGATTTAGTTCGATTCCGACGGCCGGCAACGATATCTACCTGAGGGATTCGCGTTTCGCTGCCTCTATACGAAACCCAACAGTGGTATCAGAGCCAGGTTGCTGGTAAGTTCGGAATCGGCGTCTCATGTATGATATTTCATGTGTTTTGTCGATTCGCGTTGTGCACAAGTTGCCAATTTTGTCGTGTTCGTGGGTCACACATGGGATGTGCTTTTGCCGCTTGGTATATGGAAGGCGTTCTTGGTACCAAGGGCTTCCCGAAGAACCCCTCGTGCCATTGTTTGGCCACCCGTGGAGGTCGTACGGGCGCCTGCAAAGTGCCGCCGTTGCACTGGTTGTAGCTTCTTGGACAGTCCAAGAAGTGGCGATTTGCAGGTTTGTAGGGTCATTTTTCGGGGTTTTCTGGGTGCCCAGGGAGAAGGGCGGCGAGGTCCGGCGCCGGCGGCGCCGTCCGCGGCCGCCCGGGGCGGCGCGGTGCCTCCCCCCCCCCCCGCCGCGGCCCTGCGACCAGGCGCGGCGGAACCGAGGGCGCACCCGCGCGGGTGGCCCGCGCGCCCCACCGGATCCGGTTGGACCGGATCCGGTCCCCCCCCCCTTCCCCTTTTAATTTTAAAATGTTTTAATTTTTTAAATTGTTTAAAAACATTTAAAAGGTTTTAAAATTTCAAAAAATTATGAAAAATAGTTTTAAGTTTTAAAATTGTTTAACTCTCTGTGAATTATTTTCATATAAATGACCCATTACTTAATTAGTTTAAATCTGAAACCGTTTAACTGTTACATCTTCATGTTAATTCATTTAGCAGATTTTAAAATGGCATTTATCTTGGCGAATGTTGCATTAGATGTATCCATGTTAGCTAATTGTTTAGATGTAATTAAATTGTTTAGTTTTCAAAATATAATTATTATATTTATATTTTTGAAATTATTTCAGAAGTATTATGTGTAATTGCTTATTGATGCATGTGATGTGTGTGGATGGATGGTCATGGACTTAGATATCATGTGATGAATGTTATGGTTAATGGCAAATGATGTAATTTATGAGGACTGCGTGCCTCCCTCTCTCCCTCTATTAAATCCGGGTTGTACATTCTATCTCCCTCGTGTTATGTACTCCCCTTGACTTGTTCAAGGTTTCTTATTATTATCTGATGTACATTTATGGGCCTGCGAGCCCAATTTAAATATTACTTGTAATTATAAGAAGCGGATTGGCGGAGATGGAGAGAGTACCATGCAGGACCTTCATGGAGATAAAGTTACATCAAGCTAAAGCATCAGATGCGGAACTGCCATTTGTTCACCATTTTTGTGGATTACCAACTGGCTCTGGTAATGCCACTCTAGGTTAAAGTCCATGATCATCCATCGTATTTCTTCATATATTTGATATGTGTGGAATGTGCTATGATATATATAATTAAATATATGATATTCCAAATTCTATATATCAATAGCACGCAGATATAGAGACCAAGATAAAATATGTCAAAATCCCTCCTCGTTCAAACTTTAAGCCGTAGCGTAATCATTTAGAATGAATTACGTGGCCCTCCATCATTATAGTTTTAGGATTGCCATTAGATCGGGCAAGTTTGTTGTGCTATCCACAAGGCTTGTCAAGTCTAATGACAGACTAAAACTATGGCATGATGATGCCTTAAACGGGGTAGAGGACCGGTGTAGCTTTTTGTGCTATCCACAAGGGCTACATCCAAATCTATGCTCGTTACGTAATGATGGTATTGCTTAGACTGGATTTAATGACTTGTTGTGCTATCCACAAGGTCATTAAAATTCAGGGGCCAAAATAAGATCGGATATTGCAAGAGTTGCAAGTGTCAAGGGTTGACCGCTTTCAGATCATAGTATGGTTTGTTGTGCTATCCACAAGATCATGCTATGAGTCTGTGAGATTCTGATCCCCACTAGGAGACCGTCGGTGTCTCCCATTCTGTATATCTGAGGGTTATACAGTCTGCCGAAAAATAGTGGGAGCTAATCTTGATTAAAGTCCTAATCTAGATTTAATTATTATTATGAACATCTGCTAATTGTGTTTACATTTCCTTTATAGGCAAAAATGTCGTCAGGTAACCCACTCCGTGGCATACTGGATGCCAACAGATTGACAGGCCCGAACTACTCGAATTGGCTCAGAAACCTGAAGATTGTCCTCAGGTCTGAGCGCATTGCCTATGTCCTGGAGGGTGAGATCCCAGCTGAACCACCCCTTGATGCACCTGAAGGGGAAACGCTTGAGTTTGCGAAGTGGAAGGAGGATTCCACTCTGGCCCAATGCTACATGCTTGCCTCAATAGCAATGAGTTGCAAAGGCAGCATGAGAACATGGATGCTAGATCCATCATGCAGCACTTGCAAGAGCTCTTTGAAGAGCAGAGCAGGGTGGAGAGATATGAGATATCCAAGGCCCTGTTCAGAGCTCGCATGGCAGAGGGGTCTTCAGTACAGACTCATGTGCTGAAGATGATAGAGTGGATTGAGAGGCTCGAGGGCTTGGTTTTCCTCTTGACAAGGAACTAAGCACGGACCTCATTCTCAGTCACTTCCAGATTCATATTCCCAGTTCATTGTGAACTTCACAATGAACAAGATTGAGGTGAGTTTAGCTGAGATGCTCAACATGCTAAAGACTGCTGAGGGCAACCTTAAGAAGGAAAAGCCCACTGTTCTCATGGTTGGAAAGTCCAACAAGAAGAGGAGAGCAGGGCAAGCCTTTAAGAAAGGCAATGCTAAGAAGCAGTCTAAGCAGAAACAAAAGAAGGACATAGGCAAAGGAGAAGAAAAGGGCGAGTGCTTCCACTGCAAGAAGAAAGGGCACTGGAAAAGAAATTGCAAGGATACCTTGCAATGAAGGCTCAGGAGAAGCAGAAGCTTGGCGAAGCTTCAGGTATCTATATGATAGATCTTCACTTTTTATTAGAGATTCTACATCTTGGGTTTTGGACACTGGATGTGCTTCTCATATCTGCAATGATGTGCAGGTGCTGACAAGTAGAAGGAAGCTGAGCAAGGGCGAGGTGAACTTGAGGCTTGAAACGGCACAAGTGTTGGTGCACACACTGTGGGGACAGTGAAGCTCAAGTTACCCTCAGGAGATTTACTTTTATTAGATGATTGCTATTTTGTGCCTAGCATCATTAAGAACATTATTTCTGTTTCTTGTTTAGACAGAGTTGGATACAAGTTTACCATTGAGAACAATAGTTGTTCAGTTTATTTGAGAAATAAACTAGTTGCTTTAGCAAATTTGGTGAATGGTTTGTATCTACTTGATGTTTCTTATGATAATCTCCACGTTGATGTTTCTCCTAAGAGAAGTAAGAATAGTGTGAACACTGCCTACTTGTGGCATTGTAGGCTTGGTCACATTGGTGAGAATAGGCTTCAAAAGTTGCATAAGAATGGATACTTGGATCCATTTGATTATGAATCATATGCAACTTGCGAATCCTGTTTAATGGGTAAGTTGACCAAATCTCCATTTAGTGGACATGGAGATAGGGCCAAGGACATATTGGAACTAATACATTCGGATGTATGTGGTCCAATGTCTACCCAAGCCAAGGGTGGCTACTCATACTTCATTACATTCACGGATGATCACTCAAGGTACGGATTTGTTTACTTAATGAAGTACAAATCTGAAGCCTTTGGGAAATTCCAAGAATTTAAGAATGAAGTTGAGAAGCAAACTGGAAAGAGTATTAAAATCCTACGGTCAGACCGAGGAGGTGAATACTTAAGTACAGAGTTCACACAATTCTTAAAGGATAATGGTATCCTGTCTCAGTGGACTCCTCCC
Source organism: Colocasia esculenta (assembly GCA_014218235.1). Lineage (NCBI taxonomy): Eukaryota > Viridiplantae > Streptophyta > Magnoliopsida > Alismatales > Araceae > Colocasia > Colocasia esculenta. Next base: position 80,727,630 of record CM024759.1, read on the forward strand.
TATACACCACAGATGAATGGTGTATCGGAAAGGAGAAATCGTACCTTGTTGGACATGGTACGATCCATGATGAGCCGTTCACAGTTACCAGTTTCCTTATGGGGATATGCGCTAGAGTCAGCAGCATATCTACTGAACAGGGTTCCCAGTAAATCTGTGTCTTCTACTCCATATGAGATATGGAAGGGTAGAAAGCCTGATTTTAAACATGTTAAAATCTGGGGCTGTCCTGCCCACGTGAGGAGACATGACCCAGATAAACTGGAATCTAGAACCGATAAGTGCAGATTTGTTGGATACCCAAAAGAAACATTTGGGTACTACTTTTACCATCCTGGTGAACAAAGAGTGTTTGTTGCCAGGAGAGCTGTCTTCTTGGAAGAGGAATACCTTTGCCAAGAGGACAGTGGGAGTAAAATAGATCTAGAAGAGGTTCTAGATCCACAAGTTGTGCAAAGTCCACTGGGTGAGACATCGGTTCCGGAACCTGTTCAGGATTATACACACATTCAGCGTAGGTCTGGTAGAGTACCTAGACAACCTGAAAGATATGTTGGACATATCAGTGAAGGCATGTCTTTTGATGAGGATGGTGATCCAAAGACCTACCAAGAGGCTGTTGATTGTCCTCAGTCAGGGAAATGGCGAGATGCCATGAATTCTGAGATGCAGTCCATGTACACCAACCAAGTTTGGAACTTGGTAGACTTGCCCGAAGGTATTGTACCTATTGGGTGCAAGTGGATCTTTAAGAGAAAGATCGGTGCAGATGGACAGATCGACACTTATAAGGCAAGGTTGGTGGCAAAGGGGTATCGTCAAAGGCAAGGAATTGACTATGACGAAACTTTCTCACCAGTTGCCATGATAAAGTCGATCAGAATTCTTCTTGCCATAGCTGCATACTTTGATTACAAGATCTGGCAGATGGATGTGAAGACCGCTTTCCTTAATGGAAACATTGAGGAGGAAGTGTATATGATACAACCTGAGGGATTTACATCCAAAGAGTGTCCAGATAAAGTATGCAAGCTTCAAAGATCCATCTATGGATTGAAGCAAGCTTCTCGTAGTTGGAACATAAGGTTTGATGAGGCTATCGAATCTTATGACTTCATTAAGAATGAAGATGAACCATGTGTGTATAAGAAAGTCAGTGGGAGTGCTATCACTTTTCTTGTACTTTACGTTGATGACATCTTACTCATTGGGAATGATGTAGGGATGTTATCATCAGTAAAGGTTTGGCTGTCAAAGAACTTCTCCATGAAGGATTTGGGAGAAGCATCCTACGTATTGGGAATACGTATCTATAGAGATAGATCTAAGAGGATGCTTGGCTTGACCCAATCCATGTACATAGATACCATTGTCAAAAGGTTTGGCATGGAAAATTCCAAGAGAGGTCTCATACCTATGAGACATGGGATTATTCTCTCTAAGGAGCTGTCACGTCCCGTCATTTAATATAGTTCTAAATGCCGGAACGTGAGCGAACGAGGAATCAAGAGTAGAACTCTAATTAAATGAGCAGAAAATTGCTCAGGCTTTATTAAATAAAAAGAATATTTATTCATTGACATTCTATATGTATTACATGACTCTCCATTTACAACCCAAACTTAAATGCTGCAAGGATTGATCTCTCTGCCCACAAATCCCGATATCCTGCCTTAGAACCGTAGATAACCTGAAAAAGTAGAATTTGGTGAGCTAACTAGCCCAGTAGAATTCAATTCCTTGAAATAGAAAGGATTCACATGTATACAATCAAGAATAGGAACATGTCTACGGTAAACACTGAGTGGTCAAAACACTAAGTCAAACCAATAACATATGTAGAACGAAACAGTATAGAACATGATCAATAACTCAGGAAGATACTTAAGTTCAGTATCAGTCAGGTATTCACACGGATATGTATGAGATGATGACTAATCAAGCAGGAAATGATGTATGCCAACATCCTGGTGTCCTCATTGTCCCCGCGCGGCCACTGACAAATTCGGGTGCTCCTCCGGGACTGAACCAGCCCCTTGCACAGGCATAATTATCAAACGAGTCCAAAGACTCACAACTTGTCATCATAACACACTCACTCTGGTAATGGCTCAAGGGTACACATGTACTCATCATGTCTCACACAACAAGGATTTGGGGTTACTTTCACTGATTTCACAATTGATATCTTTACATAGATCAGAGGTAGTTGGAAAGTTCAAGTTCAGAGATATTCAATAGGTACAAGAATCACATTAGTTTAGGATGTCCAAGAATGATCCAAAGATGGATGGAAATGACATTTAAATGACTCATCAAGTAGTATAATAGTTTAGAATCCAAGAAAATAGAAAAGTCAACGAAAGAATATATCATGAGAATAGTCATGAAATCTATATGATTGATTGAACCATTCATTTACTAATTCTAATTCAGAGTTGGAGATAATAACATGTCAAGGTGAAAGCCATATGGATGTAATTTAAGGGATGAACAGGTTTGACTTTCCTTCAGTAGGAGAGGGCTCCATTGGAGAAGTCATATGTGTGTTTATCATTTTTCACCGGGCCTTGTATTTTTATCATTCTACTAGGTTTACTCGAATTATGAGATTTTTAGGTAGGCCAAATTATGAGAAATTAGAAAGACGCTATTTTTATGGAATCGTTAAAATCGTGTTTTTCTTCTTCGGTGGGAGAGTTGACTTTTTATTGGTAAGAGATATGATTTTTCTGACATTTTTATTGGATTCAAATGGGGGGGGTACTTCCTTATTTACATGTAATATCTTAAGTAAATGAAACATCAAATTATAACATTTACTTAAATGATATGGAATGTAAATAAGGTATGAGTTTGCAGTCTTGCAGAGGTTCTGCTGACACTTCTGAAGGAAGCAGTCCTGACAGAAACACAGAAATCTGGCTAAGTCTACTATATATATGTGAGTCGAATCATGTACAAATGGGTGAGTCGAATCATGTATAAAGGGTTAGTCGATTCATGTATAAAGGGTCAGTCGATTCATGTATAAATGGGTGAGTCGAATCATGTATAAAGGGTGAGTCGATTCATGTATAAAGGGTGAGTCGATTCATGTATAAAGGGTCAGTCGATTCATGTATAAAGGGTGAGTCGATTCATGTATAAAGGGGTGAGTCGAATCATGTATAAAGGGTGAGTCGATTCATGTATAAAGGGGTGAGTCGATTCATGTATAAAGGGGTAAGTCGATTCATGTATATTACTGTAGCATTCGATTCATGTATATTACTCACAGTCTGGTACTTAGAAACTTTTTAGCAGGGGGTTGGATGGTCTCGCAGTGTATAGCATGAACAAGTGTGTGTACAGGGGTGTACACATACTGGTTGTAGGGATGATCCTAACTAAGTTAAGCTTACAGTATGACACAGGAAGACTTTTATTACTTTAGAAGTGATCACAATCATGGTATGAGACATTCCTAGAATAATCATGGAGGGTCAAACAGTAGCATAATACCTTGTCCAAGGATGAACAGAAAGAAGAAGGATGTTTGAATCCTACACAGGAGATTTCATAGCACGTAAAGTGAGTAAGATTGAGAGAGAAAGGAAAATAATTCTACCTTACTGATTTGGAGTAAGTTTCCCTCAACACAGAACTTCCCAGAAATAGGGAAAAGAAGAGAAAGCTTGCAGCAGTTGGAGAGATCTGATCTATATCAACCGAAGCAAGAGCAACACACAACAAGTAGCTCCAACCCCAAGATCTGCAGCCCCTTTTACTCAGAAGTAGCAGCAGGAAGCACTAGGAGAAAAACCGAAGAAAGTGATAGATAGGGAGAACATCTAGGAGAAGCTCTCCTGGGAAGGTCGGAATGCTGCGCACAGGAAGATTTTTATCACCCAAAGCTTCAGGTGCAAGGCACGCAGGCTTACAGGTGTTGGGGTAAAAATCCCCAAATAGTTACCCACAGCCACATGGTCCAAGCATCACCCTAGGATTAGCACATGGGTAAAAACGTGTAAGAGATCTAACCCACCATGACATAGGCTTACGTTGCCCATGGTACGTAAGCATACAAGAATTTCCAGAAAAATCCTTCCCGTAATTAGCCCATAAATCAGTTGATCTAAATATCCTCTTTTAAACATATCCAAATGAAGTCCATTTGTGTTGAAATTTCAGCCATAAGCTAATGTAATGGTTTTACAAATTATGGTGATTTTTATTTAATTTTTAGAATTTATTTTACACAGGGTGAAAATTCACCCGGAAAATAGTCGCGGCGGCTTATCCTCGAAGTCCGCATGTCAATAAATCCAGATATTTGTATTTATATTATCTCCACATTTTTCTGAGAATTATGATGTTCTCAGATTTATTTTTCGTTATAGTTTTCCGATGTCGTCCTGATAGAGCGCACACCTCGGAGTACGACACTGGGGTATCATTTATTAACATTAATTAATCCTAGATATTAATTATTTTAATCTCCTAATAATAATCAAGTGTAATAATCATATTACTTATATTTTCTAGCACATAATATTTTCTGGGGTGTTACAGGAGCAGTCTCCTAAGACTCCTGAAGAGAGGGCAGCCATGGATAGAGTCCCATATGCCTCGGCTATAGGGTCTATCATGTATGCCATGATATGTACAAGGCCTGATGTGGCATTTGCTCTAAGTGTTACGAGCAGATATCAGGCAAATCCAGGTGAAACACACTGGATGGCTGTGAAATGTATCCTTAAGTACTTGAGAAGGACTAAGGATATATTTCTGGTCTATGGAGGAGGGGACTTGAAACTCCGGGCATATACTGACTCGAGTTTCCAGTCGGATCCAGATGATAGCAAGTCTACATCTGGATTTGTGTTCACTTTGAACGGGGGTGCAGTGAGCTGGAAGAGTTCCAAGCAGGAAACCACTGCAAACTCGACGACAGAAGCTGAGTACATTGCTGCAGCTGAAGCTGCCAAGGAGGCAGTGTGGATGAAGAAGTTCATCACCGACCTTGGTGTGGTACCAGGTGACTCTGATCTGATCCCATTGCTATGTGACAACAATGGGGCCATTGCGCAAGCGAAAGAGCCGCGGTCTCATCAGAAGTCGAAGCACATTCTGAGGCGTTTTCACTTGATCAGGGAGATTATCACTAGAGGAGATGTACTGGTGGAAAGAGTTCCTTCAGTCGACAACATTGCAGATCCATTGACAAAGCCTCTGTCTCAACTTGTGTTTGAGCGCCACCTAGAGTCTATGGGTTTAAGACATAAAGGTGATTGGCTTTAGTCCAAGTGGGAGATTGTTAGTTATGGATGTCCTCAAGCCAATCATAACTTGTACAATCTTGTTCTTTGATAATAATAATAAGGCTTTTATATTCATTATGTGTAATTCGTTTATCGTTTCATTATGAAGTCCATGAATATACGCAATGGATATTAATTATGATGAGATCATAACAATGAGATTAATATCCTTTAAACGTATATTCTTAATTGTTCCTAGTCGGAGGATATTCAAGAAGGACATTGAATATCCGGTTAGACTAGTATAGATTGCACCTGCTCATATGATGAGGGTGACTGGTCTCATAGTCACTTGTGTGGAGACACTAAGGTGAATCTGTAGGTGCTCATTGGAGAATGAGTTCACTGAACTGATCCGTTATGAATCGCTGGATGGTAATGTTACCTAACTGTCAACCAGCTAGATTCATTGTCACAGTGGCGTGATTGGTCCTTAGACCTGAGACACCAAGGACACCTTGTTGGTGGACTTCTGGGTTTTGACCTTGACTTATAGATCTCTAGCCATGAGGTCTTAATCAGTTAAGTGATCGGATCTAGCGGAATACCTTCGAAGGTGATTGTGTGGTCAATATGGGATCGCTCGCTCTCGGTAATAGGAGAGTGATAGTTATGCGGCATCTGAACCGAGTGAGTGTGCAATTTAGAGTTTGACAGTTGACCATACCCTAAGTACACTCGGGAGCATTGTACGAGCGAGGGATTATAGTCACGTGGAATCTGGTGACACAAAGGTTCCTTGATTGGGTTGCTGAACCCCAATGCTTTCCAGGATCAAGTGGTGTTGCTTGGCACCCAACTTGATTGGAAGCCCGGTCAATTATCGTGAGACGATAATTGATTGTGTAATTAATTAATATGAGATGTTAATTAATTACCATAAGTCAATAAAGAGTTATTGAGCTTAATGGGCTGAAAACTGGACTAGCAGTTGGGCCTAGAGGGTCACACGCATAAGAGTTCCGAGCAGACTGGGCAAGGTGTTCTTTATAGACAATGACTGGGTTTTTGTGAAAAACTGCGGTGTCTATAAATATACGCTGAGAGTTAAACCCTGGGCCAAGCTCCAGGCTTAACCCTGGCCACCCCCCTCCTCTCTCTCTCCCAGGGCGCCCCCCACCCTCTCTCTCCTCTCTTCGGCACATGGTGGAGCTGAGATCCGGGAGACGCGTGGAGAACGAGGAGATCCCGTCTGCGTCCGGAGCTCGCGTGGATACGTCTAGAGGCCGGACACTTGAACGGCTTGAAGCACCGGCGCCTCCTGCGCCACCTCCTCCCCGGATTCGAGAGTTACGCAACCCCGCAAAGGTAAAGATGAGATCTGCCTGTGCGTGGTTTACCGATTTAGTTCGATTCCGACGGCCGGCAACGATATCTACCTGAGGGATTCGCGTTTCCGCTGCGCTCTATACGAAACCCAACAGATGACCCCCCTAACAGATTTTATTAGGAACGGGGTACTCCCAGAAGATAAAGAAGACGCCGAGAAGACAAGACGACGAGCGCAAAAGTTCTTCATCATCGGTGATGAGCTATATCGAAAGGGGTTCAGCTACTCAAGCCTTCGATGCGTAGAGCCTGATCAAGCCGAGGAAATCATCTGCGAAGTACACGAAGGTACGTGCGGATGCCATGCAGGTCCCCGCTCTTTAGTACGAAGAATAACCCGGCAAGGTTATTGGTGGCCTACTATGCTCAAAGACGCCGAGAACTACGTGAAGAGCTGCCACCAGTGCCAGCTCTTCAGTAAAATTGATCGGCAACCTCCCTCGGAGCTCACAAACATAACTTCACCATGGCCGTTTGTGCAATGGGGGATGGACATCCTCGGACCTTTTCCACCCACATCCGGTCAGAGGAAGTTCATCATCGTCGGCGTCGACTATTTCACTAAGTGGGTTGAAGCCGAGCCACTGGCGAAAATCACCGACGCCAACGCCTGGAACTTCGTTTGGAAGAACATCATTTGCAGGTTTGGCCTACCACGGACAATCATCACTGACAACGAGCGGCAATTCGACAACATCAAGTTTCGTCGGAACTGCAATGCGCTCGGCATCGAGCACCGATTCTCCTCGGTTGCTCATCCCCAGTCAAATGGGATGGCCGAGGTCACTAACAGGACAATCTTAGATGGGTTGAAGAAGAGGCTGCAGAGCCACAAGGGCGCCTGGGCCGACCAGCTTCTACACGTGCTCTGGGCCTCCAGAACAACGCCGAGAGAAGCGACTCAAGAGTCGCCATTCGCACTTGCCTTCGGTGTGGAGGCGGTGTCGCCTATGGAGATCCTCGTCCCGTCAAGAAGGATACTCAGATTCGACGAAGAAGTCAATAGCCTAGCCTTGCGCGCCGAGCTAGACCTCGTAGAGGAAAGACGAGAGAACGCGTCAGCAAGGATGGAGATCTACCAACGGAGGATTAAGAAGAGCTTCGACAGGAAGGTCAGACCGAGGCGCTTCGCTGTTGGGAGCCTCGTCCCCAGAAAACTTTCCATCTCGGATCCGAGGTTGGCCATTGGCAAGTTATCGGCCAATTGGGAAGGACCGTATCGTGTCGTGGAGGTCCTCGGCCATGGCGCCTACCGACTAACAGACCTTAGTGGCACGGTCATACCGAGAACCTGGAATTCCGAGCACCTCCGAGGATACTTCCCTTAGAGGTCGCTTCGGCACTCCTGCATACGGGGTCACTTTGGCACTCTAAAGTCACACACGAGGTCGCCTCAGCACTCTTGCATACGAGGTCGCTTCGGCACTCTAAAGTCACTCACGAGGTCGCCTCGGCGCTCTTGTATACGAGGTCGCTTCGACACTCTAAAGTCACTCATGAGGTCGCCTCGGCCCTCCCGCATACGAGGTTGCTTCGGCACTCTAAAGTCACTCGCGAGGTCTCTTCGGCACTCTTGCATACGAGGTTGCTTCGGCACTCGCATACGAGGTCGCTCCGGCACTCTCTCCCGAGGTCGCTTAGCACTTTTTGACATACAGCGGCACATGAGGTCGGAAGTCGCTATTCAATGAGGTCGATAGTTGAACTAGTCGTCAGCTCGAGTACGAGGAAAGCCAAAAGATGGATTTCATTAAACGATGGGAAACGTGTTACATCTCTGGAGGCAAATCCTCGGCCAACACGTTGTCGGCAGCCTCATCAAGGGAACGGTCGACCGCCACATTCAGGGCCTCGTCCACAGTAACACCTACCTTCTCGTCGCCATCACCACCACCTTTCTTGGACGCCTCGTTGCCCTCGCCCGGAAGAATCGCCGCCGAGAAGTCAAGGTCGGGAAACAGCTCCCTTACCCTATTAAGGCAAGCGACATATCCTTCCCTGAAGAGCCCTGCGACTTCATTTTGAAGCTCGTCGGATTCGCGATACTCCTCGATCGCCTTCTCTCGCTCCTCGGAGATGAGCTTCGGGATCCCCTTCCTGGTATCTTCGTGGGCCGCTATCTCATCGTACTGGGCCTTCTTTAAGGCCTCGAGGGATTTCTTCAAGGCCGACAGATCGCGTTCCCTTTCCTTTGCCGCCTCGGCCTCCTTTTGGCGAAGGGTCTTCTCGGAGGCCGCTTGTGCTTCCGCCTCGGCGACACGCTTGTCGCAGGAGAGCCTCTTCACCTCGGCCCGATGGGTGAACGCCTCGAACGTCGTCAGTTGGTTCAGAAGCGACGAGTGGAAGTCGTGAATGAGCCGACGCACAGGCCTGCTCAGCGCGTCGGCCTTAACCTCGCCCGAAAGGGCCTGACGCCCCCACTCTACCGGGTCCAATTACAGTTTAGAGGGGGTCGCCTCCGAAGGACCAGGAGATGGAGGCGTCGGCTGCCGAGGACGCTTCGATGACCTCTCTTCCACGATAGGGACGGAGGCCGAATCCTGCTCAGGGGCCGCAGCCGACGAGTCTGCAGGTTGCTCAGAATCGGCTTCGCGCTGGCACTTCGCAGGACGAGAAGCCACCTTCTTCTCGCGCAAAACCTTCCTCCTCGCCACCTCGGATAGCGAAAGGCCTTTGCGTGGCGGGGCCGGAGTAGCTCCCTTGTCGGCCATAGCTGCAAAAACAAAAGGCATGTTAGAGGGAAGAAACCGCCGACAGGCCGAGGAAATAGCTGTGGATTTGGCAACCTTCTGTGCCCTCGTCGATCAGCCTGAATAGCTCCTCGGAGATATCGATCAAATTTGGGGGTTCCACCTCCTTCAGACATGCAAGGTCCGCGAGCTCGGATGCACTGAGCCTCGGCGACCCAAAAGCCTTGCTCCGGACGTCGATATCCGACCACTTGGTCGGGAAGGGCCACCCAGACGGACTATAGATAAAAACAAAGTTCCTCTTCCATCCGTGGACCGAGGAAGGCAGCCGGCTGAGGATGTGCCGACCATTCCTCGCCGCAAAATATAGCCAGTCCCCGAATGGTTTCACCGAGAAGAGGTAAAAGAACAGGCGCAGGGTTGGATGGACCCCCGCCGAGTAACACAAGGAGAGGAAGCCGATGATTACACACCAAGAATTGGGAGCCAGCTGGGAAGGGGCCGCGTCGAGCTCCAAAAGAAGAAATATGATGAAGGGATGGAAAGGGAAGCAGAGACCAGTCCGAACTGCCTCGGAATAAATCGAGAACCCCCCATTCATGACGTAGTGGGCCCTAAAACTCATATCCGAAAACATGACTGCGTCGGTCGGGCGGGCTAGTCTACGATGCTTTTTCAACCACCTAAAGGTGTCAGGAGAGGTCTCGCAACGCGCACTGGCCACGTTGTCGGCTGGACGACGAGCGCCGGAGGTATGGGCCGAAGGTTCCCTCGGGATATACGTGTCGTGGTTTACTTTGAGGACGAAGGAGTCCTCCACATGTCCCGCCACCAGGGTTCCCTCGATTTCAGACCTAACCTCGGGGTCGTCAGAAACATGATCAGGGACTTTACCCGAGGCGGGGGGATCCCCGGACTTCGAAGAGGAGGAAGACGACGAGGAGCCCTCGAAAGAGGAGGAAGAAGAAGAGTGACTCATCGCTTACCTCAGAGGGAAGCAAGCGAAGATCATCGTAAGACGTCGGGCCGACAACGGAGTCGTCAGATCGTCGGGAGTCGTCGGATCGACAGTCAGAAGGCTCGCGCGCGAGGTGAGGGCACTTCGATTCCACGCTGACCCCCGGCTATTTATAGGGCCTCGAGGCCGGGGCGATCGAACGGATCAAAATCCAAGGGCGGCCCGGATTCTGCCAGGTGCTAAAAGACCGACAGCCGAAAGACGTTCACCTGGATCTGCAGAGCACGCCGAAACCGAGCAGGGTCATCATGAGCGCGGGATTTGAGGCGGTTACCTGACAACCGTTGCCCTCGGTACCAACATAATGGCAGAAGATCGTGATCCCCATAATCACGGAGGCGAAACGTCCCTGACACAGGCGCATGGAAGGCGAGGAGGCGGCGTGCGACCGTACAAATTCCAAGGGCAGGTGGCAAAAACGACAACGGAACAAGTGACTTCTCCTCAATCCGAGAGCTCACCTCGAAGAGAACCCGAGGGGCTAGTGATACCGGTCGTCGCTAACCGACGAATCTGCCCGATGACGACGACGACGTCGAGTAGTGGTACCTGTCCGACAATAGCCAACCAGTCTACCTGATGACATTATCAGACAGCAATGGCGACCGAAGAGGACCGACGAGTCTGTCCGCCAGGCCTCGTTCTCGGAAGCCCGCCGACCATGAACGAAAGGATCAATTAGGCCAAGCGTCATATCCGGACGCTTCCAGCTGGCGCCAGGTCATACTTGCTCACCATGTGAGCAGATTTCGTGAGTTACGACCCCCAGCTGGCGCATGACCATTTGGGTAAGTGCCAGTCACGGCAGGATTACTGAGTCCCAACTGGCGAGGATGAGATCCCCTGATAGACGCACCTACCCTGCGATGACTCGCCTGCCAAGACAGGCTCACCTTCCTTTCTTCCCCAAAGGCGCAAGCCTACACGCTCTTATAAAAGGGAGAGAGACCCCCACGATGAAAGGTACGCTATTTCATAGCACTGAACTTTCTCAACACTTCACTTACTGACTTGTTCGTCGGAGTGCCTGACCACCGAGGAGTCTCGGTGGTTCTTTGCAGGTCGGATCCTTTTCGCCGACGACAGCGCGACGCCGCCGATCCCTCGGGGCCCACTCAGCTCGGCTCCGGCCGACCCCCCCCCCCCCCCCCCCCCCCCTTACTGTTTCAGCAACAACACGTATAATACCTCATGAGAACACGCCAGTAGAACACTAAATTTATGAACGTAAAATTCTGAAGAGGTGACAGTGCAAATGGTAAACTGGAGGTTGAGGAGAAAGACGCATGAAGATATACAGTCGATTCTTAGGAGGTGAGTTAAAAGAGAGGAATTTTTTAAACAAAATTTTTTACCTGCTATGTCTTGCCGTTTATGGACATGTCGTTTATGAGACTTATCTTGGAACATAATGTACACAATTGCCAAAGAATGCTGATTGTTAATAGGAGGCCTAAAATTGAGCTTCTTAAAAAATTATGTACTGCCATGTTTTGACAATGTTTGAGACTTGCCATGTTGCAATTATCTTACCCGGTGTAACAAGATTTTTTCACTAGTTTAGGCGGTAACTCAGAGAAAGAAATTGTTTACCCGAATTCTTCTTAAATGCATGTCATTTCCTAGTTTAGGAGTATAATAGATATGCTGGAATATAAGTATCATGGTACTAATTCCCTAAGTTGCTATCGTGGAGGGTAGCATATGTCATGTTTAAAAGTTGTTTTAAGTTTTGAATGTTTAGGGGAATGTTTAGGCGCATGTATTTTTATTTTTTTAAGAGATATTTAGGCGGAAATAAGAATGTCCTGGTGCTGCCACGTGGCAGCGTCAAAACTGAGTTTTATTATTATAGTATAGATACGTGTGAAAGACATGTGACTCAAATTTTAATCCTTCATTAAACGTAGGTTTTATATATAATAGGGAGAGATTTGCCAATGTCCGTGTAAGATATGAAAGGTGAAGATTTCTCCCAATTGATTTGTGGCTAGTCATTTGCGATATCGTTGGTGTCAAACCTAGAGCTTAGAGTGGGGTGATACAATGGCGAGTCCCACTTGAAATGATTTCTTCTTATTCGAAGGAATGAATGCGCTATGATGTGCGGGAGGCCTCCTCTTTTGTTTTGTCTCACTGGGAGAGAATAAAAGTTGATGGGAACAAAAGTTGTAAGATTATTATATAGGAGAATATAAGATGTGTAAAGTGATTAAGTATTATATGTAAAATATGTGAATAGTGTGTGAAAATGTGATAAAGTGAAAGTATAATGATTGGGCTAAGAATGACACTGCTACCCTAGAGGCATCGAGAGCTGTACATAGAAAAGTCCCTATGGAAAGCTCTACATTGTAAAAGTTTGTCCTAAAGGCATTAGGAAAAACCTGGAGGTGGACAAATACCACTGGATAGGGTGGAGAGGGCTTCTCCCGATCTGCGCAGTTACCAAGATTCACCACTTCATTGCCTAGGTGGTGGGTATGTGATATGAGTTATGTGATATGAGTTGTGTTATGAGTTATGTGTTATGCGATGAGTATGAGTATGAGATATTGTTTTGTGTCCTCTAATAGGTAGTTAGGACTATGTGTCATGGCATTTTAAGTTATTGGAATATGAGTAAAGTGTAAGATAATATGTGAATATGGCATGTGATGAATGCAAATATGTGATAAGTAAAAATAAAAGAGTAGATGATATGAAGATTTTGTGAAGAGATATGTAAGGGAAAAATTAAGGTTAATGAGAATGTGATTTCATGTGAAACTAATATGATAGTGCATATGTTCATACTATCATGTATTAATATTTAAATTACAATGTCATGTTTAATATCATGTCATGTATTCATTAATCTTCTTGTAATAATGTATGTGAGTATATATATATATATATATATATATATATGTGTAAACATACGAATTATGTAACACAAAAAGATGGAAATGTGAATTTACTAAAGGAATAAGATAAAGTGTAAATAGATCTAATTCTATGTAATTGATTTTATTCCATGTCAAAATAGCAAGTAAAATATAGTTATGAATGTGTTAAGCATAAGGAAGAATGTTTAGATTCCATGCTAGATGGGATGAGTACTTAGTATAGAGTTCCATGTTTAAATTGTTTAGTATTGCCAATCAACTTGACTATGATCTAGACTTTACAATTCATGCTATAAAATATGAAACCATGCATATGAAATTTATTTACATTAAATCAGTAAGCAAGATGTGAAATTTAATATGAAAAGTGCATGTGAAAAATGAATAGTCATCATGTTAGGTTGTTCTTTTCTCTATGCCTAATTCTCTATGCTAATTGTAGAAATAAATCATGAAATGAATTAATGTATGAATGAATGATTCATGTTACATGTTAGGTGTAGAGAATATGTACAAGTGTATAATATTAGTATCCATGATTTAGAATAAACATGTGATAGAATAAAGCATGTCTAAGTGATTTAGGAATGTGTTGATAGTTAAAAGTATGTTCCATATATATTCTTGTAGTTTAAATAATCGTATGTATTCTTTAGTGTTTAAAAGATTAATGTGAATGTGATATGTTTAAGATTAAGTCTATGTTTTACTTGCTGAGTCTTTGGACTCACCCTTGCTTCGGCGTATAGGTGAGACAGGAGTTACTATTTTGAAAGAAGGCATAGCGAAGGTTGATCTCTTGGAGGAGTAGCTTTTGAGGAGCAAAATTTTAATTGTACTTTTCTTTCATAGCTTGAATAAAAATATTGTATGGATAATATTTGGACAATGTAGTTCTTTCATTATGTAATAATGTGGACATTGTCGTTTTATTTCGCTATTTAGACTGTGGAATGTGTGATGGTGATGGATTAAAGTTGAATTATTTATTTTATTCCGATGTACTAAATTACTATCTACGTACTTTTCAACCTATCGGCTAGTGTTGGGTTTTATCCCACTGTAATGATGCTCTTTATACCGATGGAAATTGATATAATCGTACCGGTATGAGGAGGGTCGTTACAATCTTTAATTTCACATTCCTTTATTTTGTCTACTATGTTTTTCCTTGTGTTATGGTTACTGTTTCAGTCTTCATTTTGGTTGTGTTTGTTCATTTGTCCTAAGATGAGTATCCTGTGTTTTTTTTTTTTATCTTTACTACTGTGTAGCCTTGTTGTTGCTTTAATAGATCATGGCAAGAGCCTTTTTGGCTCCTCTCATTCGCTCAAAAAAAAAAAAAGTTTCTCCAGAGAAACGAGCTGTCACATCCCTACTTCATGTGAGGACGAGAACTGCCTATAACATCTGCCTAGCTAATCTGGATATTTTATCCCCTACTTCACAGGGGGGTTAATTTTTAAATAAATTTGATACCCGAGATAGGCTAAATCTAGGTGTTCAATTTTACATACGAGTAAAAAAGTGTAAGGGGGTGAAAAATATCCCATTCATGGAGGGGGATAAAGTTATCCTTAAGGATAACTCGTTAAATGTTATATTATTCTTCTAAAAAATTGTGTATCTCCTATTTATATAGAGATACGTGACCTCAAATTAGGAATAAAAATGTGATAATTTTATACACCCTATTATATCACATCACATTAAAAATTATCACCCTTTATAATTATCTCTCATAAAATCATCTCAAATCAAAATAACCCTAATATGGATAGTCTATACATGTTTAGTCTATCTTCACTTCCCTTATCTAGTTATCAAAGAGCCCCAAGTCCTCATTTTCTTTGCCAGAAATGTCTAGTACTCTCATCTTCTCCACAAGAAATGTTTGATATCCGCACGGATTGATTCTTAAGGCGATACATATAGGAGTGGGATGTGGGTCCTCACTTGTGTGTGGATATCACCCCTAACTAGTACTTGCGTATGTGGATACCAAACTCTTCTCTTCTCTGAGAGATACTCGAACCAAAAGTATTGTTCGTCGTCACATAGGAGTGAGGTGTGGGGCCCTTACTTGTGTGCAAACAATGCCTCTAACACCTGCATGGCTCATCTCTACTAGAAACGTTTAATATTAGAGACAGGTTTACTATATCGAGAGAAGTGTAATTCTGTCACGTTTAAATATATTTTAAAATTTTTATTAATCTACCTCACGTGACTCATTATGTCGTATTGTATTATTTTTTTAATTTTATAGTCTATTTTTAAATTTTACTATCTAATTTTCATTTTGACATTTAATTTGATTCACAATATTACAAGAAAATTTTAAACATTAAAATACATATTTAGATTTTAAAATAAAAAATAGATTCTAAAAAATAGAAAAATGATATAACACGATGTAATGAGCCGTGTGAGATAGACTAATAATTTTTTTCTAATATATTTAAACATGACTGAACTATACTCTGTTCAATACAGTAAATTGTTCTCCTAATATTAAGAGTGATACCTGCCCTCGCATCGGAAGAGGGTGTGAAGCCTAACTTAGGCTGCAGCACATCCAATATCTATTTATTCGCTTCTCTTTCTCTGTGATGTTAACATATAACTAAAATTTTAATCACATGTCTGCTACATGGATGGTAATAAATTTCCTCCCCCCCACCCTCCAACTCTTATGAGACTGTTTCATATATGTGAAGAAGAAATATTCCTAATATATGACTAGAGCTGTAAATGAACTAATACACTCGATAAATAGTTCGAATTCGGTTAAGATATTACTCAAATTTGGCTCATTTAATAAAGTAAGAAAATCAAGTTTAAACAAAAATTTAAACTCATTTCATAAATGAATCGAATATGAACAAATACCTACTCGATTCGTTTAAGTTCGTGAATAAATTTGTTTAATTTTTTAATTATAAAATTTATAAATATAATTGTTAAATATTTTAAATATTATACTAAAATAATGAAACAAATAACTTATGAAAGATTTTGAGATATGACCTTAAAATAAGATAAATTTAGGTCTTATAAATAAATAATTTTTTACTTATAAATTGAATTGGGTTTATATATGTACATATATACACATTTATATATATATACCTTGCAAATTTAATTGGGTTCATTAAACTACTAGTTAAGAACTCTAATTCATAAATATTTAAACAAATTAAATTTAAATAATTATTTTTAATACTCGATAAAATTCTAACTTAACTCGAAACTCGATTCAAACTTAACAAATAGAGATTGAGGAGTATAATAGTCGACTCGGTTCGAATCTATACTATTCTAATAAAACTCAGTCTTAAAAGTACACTTGGCAGTACCAGAGTGTTTTATTTCCCGCCCAAATTGAGATATGTAGCCTTCCCTACATGGCTGCCATAACATTTCCCTCCAAAAAAGAATTATGACTATTTTTATACTGCCAAAAAATAATAAAAAATCTACTTAGCAAAACTACTAATTCTGTACTACCAAAAAATAACACAGAAATTACATACGGTAATTGCCAAAAACAGGAATTGTCAAAACAGAAATTGTACTGCCAAAACATAATATTACAGGCAGAATTATTTTGCACATCTATTACAGGCGGAATTGTACTGTGAAAATATTAAGAAATTTACTTACCAAGACTGCTACTTCTGTACTGCTAAAAAATAGCACAGAAATTACAGCGGTGATACAGCTTCTGTACTGCCAAAACGTGGGTGGCCTTCTTATCTCTCTCTTCTTCTTCTTCCTCTCTCTTTCTTCCAACCCGGACATTCTCTCTACCCCTCCTCTCCTCATGTACATTGCCGACAGATCCATACCTGCACGTTTAAGGTATCGAAGCATCATTGACGTGAGGGCGAGCTGGACACCGCTGGCAACCTACCTTGCTAACCCAGCCCGCACGTGTGGGGTTGCCTTCTTCCTCCTTGCCGATGTGGGTCCTTCTTCCTCTTGACTGGAGCCACCTACTGGTTCGCTACGTACCCACCCGTGGCCCAGATCACACCGTCAAGCAGAGTAGCTCTGCGGAATGATAGTTATATGCTTCACTTGACCTTGCCCGGCAAAGTAGATCCCTTGGTTAACCTTATGAAAGTTGAAAAGGTTCCTGACTCTACTTATGATATGATCGGTGGTTTGGACCAGCAAATCAAAGAGATAAAAGAGGTGGGCTTCTGAACCTTTAAAACCATGTTTCTTCTAAGGATTCTTTTAAATGTAAACCCCTAAGATCTTCTAATATTGCATAAAAGCCCTCCAAATCCCACTATATATCACAATTCCTCTAAACCCGTAATCCTAAAACTCTTCTTAATCATTGTCTGTCTTTCTCACAGTTCAATTTTGAACTTTTACAGGTTATTGAGCTTCCAATCAAACATCCTGAACTATTTGAGAGCCTTGGTATTGCTCAACCAAAGGTATTTGCTGCAGTACCAAAGTACTATTATGCCTTACTATAGGTCTTTGGAAAAGGATGGAAAAAGTGTTAACCAATGTATTTTTTCCCATTTTCAGGGGGTGCTGCTTTATGGCCCACCTGGTACAGGGAAGACTTTGCTGTCTAGAGCGATAGCCCATCATACTGACTGTACTTTCATCAGAGTTTCTAGATCTGAGCTGGTTCAGAAATATATTGGAGAGGGGTCTAGGATGGTTCGAGAACTTTTTGTCATGGCTCGGTAAATTTAAGCTATAGCTCAGAATTACATTGCTTCTCTACTTATTTTTTGACCTTAAAATATCCAGCATATTGGTTATTCCCATAAAACATTGTTTAGTTTGGTGGACTACTCTTTTGTAGTGCAAAAAACCGGGAAGAGTATGTATGTTTGACAGTTGGTAGACATGTTATGATGTGTCATAGTGTTGTATGTTTACATTACATTTGTCCTTGCCGTGTTTCCTTTCTCTGGTAGATTGTTCCCTTCCATAAGAAATTATTCGTGTCAACTTTTTATCCTATCTAAGTTGAATTATTTATTGCTCTTTTGCAGGGAACATGCACCGTCAATTATATTCATGGATGAGATCGACAGCATTGGCTCTGCTAGCATGGAATTTGGATCCGGTAATGGTGACAGTGAAGTCCAGAGAACCATGCTTGAACTTCTTAATCAGCTTGATGGATTTGAAGCATCTAACAAGATCAAGGTTGGTTTGTTTGTTTGTTGCTTGTGAATTTTTATTCGTGGAACTGATTGCACCGTGAGGAGATAACAAGATTACCGCCTGAATGATTCCTTATAATATTATTATTATTGTAATTATGTTACTATTTGTCATCATCTTTGTTTCAAAAGGTGGTTTTTGTCATCAGCATTGACAATGTTATTTCTGTGCTTGCACAGGTTTTGGTGGCCACAAATAGGATTGATATATTGGATCAGGCACTCCTTAGGCCTGGGCGAATAGATAGACAAATTGTAGACAAATTGAGTTCCCTAACCCAAATGAAGAGGTAAACGCCCACGCATCGATTCTTATAGAACAAGATGTCATTTGTCCCTGACATGGCTCATTGAGCTTTAGATTCTCTTTGCGGTGCTATTATCCTGAGCTGCTGCTTATTGTCCGCACCTTCATTTCAGTGCCGTGTTGATATCTTGAAGATACATTTGGGATGTGATTGGTAACTTAGCAGACTTTGGGTTGAAATTTTTGCTATTGAGTGTTGATAGAATTGACAATAAAGAAAAATATGATTGGATAACATATTAGATATTAGTTGATTTGATAGCATGTGTTTGTTCTTCTACCTATGTATCTCTCTTTCTTTATTTTTGAGTGTGTGAGCAAGTTGATAGGAGTGTTTTTTTTTGTCACCCTCTCTTTCTCTGTTTTCTCACCCTCTCCATTATAGATCTCCCAAAAATATTAAAATAAATAGAAAAATTTTATGATATTCAAATTTAACACAGTATATATCTTTATAAATAAAATTTATTTTATTTAATATTTTTATAAATAATCGCCGCGCACGGGTGTCCAACTAGTTCATACAAATACAGACTCCTCTGCACTGACAAATTAGTCCACATGGGCATCAATTTGAAGGGAAAATGTCAAGATATTTCAATGTCAAGACAGAATCTTGTGGAAGAGCCGACAGCGGCGGCAATATCTCCCATGTTTGTATCAGGTCTTATAAATCAAGAAGGTTCTTCGCATACTACAGGATGTAGTCTCTGCAGATTATAGCAGGGACTCGAAGTCTCAGCCGCAGCCACCTCGCACGGCCTGTGGCAGCAGATGGAGGCGGCGGCTGCTGCGATGGCGGTGGTGAGGTACGGCATCGTGGGGGTGGGGATGATGGGGCGGGAGCACATGATCAACCTCTCCCACCTCCGCGACGAAGGCGCCTCCGTCACCTGCATCGCGGACCCCCACCTGCCCTCCCGCCAAGCCGCCCTCGACCTCGCTGCCTCCTTCGGCTGGACCATCCAGGTGAGATACTTTGGCAGGCGACGCGACCTCTGTGCTGTTGTTTTTTTTTTTTTTTTTTTTCTCCTGGGCAGCTCAGTTGGGGCTCAGTTTTTTCTAGTCTCCCTCCCCTCGACCGGATTCGGCGCCGACGTCTCCGACGGTTGGATTTGCTCTTTGATTTCCTTTTTGCTATGTGGATCGCAGGTCTTCTCGGGTCACCGCGAGCTGCTCGACAGGGATCTCTGCGACGTAGTCGTCGTGTCATCGCCGAACATGACGCATTTTGGCATTCTCATGGATATCATCGAGCACCCAAGGCCACATCATGTTCTTGTGGAGAAGCCCCTGTGCACCACTGTCGAAGACTGCAAGAAGGTGGGTACACTGTAAAGAAGAATATCGCACCTAAATGGTGATTAAAGTTTTCTCCACTCATCGTATTGAGATTTTTTAGCTATGCGGTCCAGTTTAATGAACTCTAGCATAGTATCAGAGCTTACAGTATGATCTGGACTGTATGCTCTTAAGTTCATTATAATCCACATGACAGTTCAAAATTGGCATGCACATGAGAAAGCATGTAAACAATAGTCGTGACCAAAGTATAAATATGCTTATAATAGTTCTATGCACTTTTCATCTTAACATTTTAAGTTGAATGGCCTAATCCAAATGTCTCCAACATACACAACTAACTGCATCTCCTATTCTAACTTCCTCCGAATATCTCTCTACCAGATATTTATATGTATAACCTGCTCGTTTATACATTTATATATATATATATGTATTTTTACATATAGTAACTCGAGGGCAACAAGTTATGCGCATCTATATTCTCCACTTCAACATTTTTATTCTGAATTTTGCATCTGAAGAGGAGAGCTGTAGATTTAATTCAATTCTGTTGATACATCTAGACCATAACATAGTAGTTTCTGACAACTTGAAGTCTTCATTTACATGCCTTTTGAATTGATTCAACTTTTGGTTAGACTTGTTTCTGTATCAGCTCGTTCTAACAAAGTTAGCCATAGGCATGCTTGGTAAGAGGGGGGAGGTTCCATATTTTTCCATTGGTATCGGATATTCCGGAGAAAATAGAATCCAAAGCCAAATTGTAAGTTGCTTGCAAGGCATGTGAGAGGAGCTTTGTAGTTTTGGTTGTCCATGTTGAGAACCTTCTTGAATTGGTATCCATAATATGACTAAAAAAAGATCGGAGAAGGCATTTGGTGGCGTCTGTTCATTTTACTAGCTTTTACTTCTTTTCTTAACAAGTTGTAGTACAAGGAAATTCTTGAAGTTATGCTTCACTCTATGTTTCATTGTTTAATTATCATGTGGCAGTAAGAAGTCTGAAGACAAATTCACTTGACAGTTTGTCTGATAACTCAAGTGAATAATATTTCACCAATGTCTTGACCTTTCTTTAGTGTTGTTCTTTTGGTCCTTTTAGGTTATAGAGGCAGCAAAAAGGAGGCCTGAGATACTGGTGCATGTTGGACTAGAGTACAGATATATGCCTCCTGTTGCTAAACTTATTGAAGTAGTCAAAAGCGGAAGAATTGGGGAGGTGAAAATGGTGGCTATACGTGAGCACCGTTTTCCTTTCCTTGTTAAGGTATGCAAGTTTACTGTTTTGCTCTATGATGCATCCTTATATGGAATCTTGCCATAAAACTATGCATTTCTGAAATCTTTTTATGACTACATTTCCCTTTTCTTGATATTCTAACAATCCTAGATTCACACAGGTCAACAATTGGAATAGGTTCAATGCTAATAGTGGGGGAACCTTAGTGGAGAAGTGCTGCCATTTCTTTGACCTAATGAGACTATTTGCAGCTTCAAATCCAGTTTGTGTGATGGCATCCGGATCTATTGATGTTAATCACAAGGATGAAATTTATGATGGAAAGGTAAACAGTTTCGAACTTGAACACTTTTTCAACTGGCAATTTGAAGTCATCTAAGAGGTGATTACTCATTGCCTGTTGAATATTTCTTGTAGATAGTTCTATGGACTCTGGGTAAGTAATCTGACTTACCAAGAGAACAAAAAAGTAGGTTTGCATAATTTCTCTTCAAGATAATGGTAAACAGTTTATTGATTCCAAGAAAAATCTGTTTAGTATGAATATGATTGGATGTCAAGAAACATCAACTTTTGTCACAGCCAGGTTTGTCTTTTTTCTGATATTAGAATGGTTGGGAACTCGATGTACAATGTATTTTTTTTAAAAAAAATCATCAATGTGTTAAGATATTCAGATTAGTTTTCAGGACAAGGTAATGATATCTTTTAGTTCCTGACTTCAGATACATTTGTAGTCTTTTGCTGTTAATCCCAGTTCAGTCATGACGGCATTTTCTATAAACAAAAGCAATCCAGTTCTCATGCATGGTTGGATGGTTATCTAGTGCGGATAGGCAATATCAATACGTTACTAACTTATTTTAATACATTGGTTATGCTGTTTCTAATTTATCTGTATGACCCTAATACATAGTACTTTCACATGCATTTAACAAATGATTGAAATGGGTGAAAAGTTGCATATAAACAACTCCAAGTCTATATCAGAATATGGGTTGATTAGCGGCAGTGTCATATATTATATTTTGTTTATTAAACCTAAGTAATTAACTGGATATGCAATTAATGCTTGAGTCGTCCGTGCTCAGTCTAGGACACCATCTTCAACCCAACTTCCAGAATGATGCCTGGATGCAAAGATTGGTGACTGATATACAATCCATCAACAGGAATTTTGTTGTGATTAAACATTTCTAATGTGACCCGTGTGTCTCAAGATGGTTGGAAAATCTGCCTGTCTCCACAAAGCATATAACAAAATCCATTTTCTATTCCCTTGTAAGATAAATGCCCATGAGGACTTCAAGAAAAAGTTTCCATAGCAATAGGAAAAGAAGGTTTGAAATATTGGCTGGTAGGTGGGTTGGGGGTTGCGGAGTTCTATCATAGTTTTGGGAAGGCCATAATTAACAAAATCCCTCGACCTTAACAACAATTATAAAATGACAATCAACTCATCACCTAGTGCAGTGGCATCAATTGTAGATACATCAGCTTATTTAAGGACCGAATAAGACATGCCTGTATGCATTATCTAAAAGGAGTATTACTTGAGACCATCATTTTCTGGATGACTTATGTATTTCAGTTATTGGGCGCCTAGAAATTCTGATTATTCTTTTGACTTCATGCATACTATGTGAATGCTTGCATCCTGCAATGTGAATCCTAAGCAATTCGTCACCATTGTTTTTTCCTTTACATGGACATGCAGTCTCCTAAAGCTTCCTGGTTTATGTTGTCAGACAGCAAAATTTGTTTGAAAGGTCATATGGTTATTGCTTTGGTGTCATAGCAAGTTTTGTAATGAATATTCTAGAATAATCTGCAATGAGAGGAATACTATCCTTTAAAGGAGATTAATTCTTGAGATTTTCCTTATACAATCTACATTAAAAGACATATACACCAATTAATATATCAAGAATCTTTATAACGATGTTGTAAAGAAATATCGATTTTTTGCCACAACATAGTTATTTACTTTTGCATCGTGCTTTTTCAATGGGTACTTTATCGGGACAAGTCAAATGATGGTAGGAATCCAGTTTTCCCCATCTGTCTTGTACAAAAGATTTTCTAAATCAATCTTTGGAAGCTTCTTCCAGAAATAAAAAGAAATCATAAGATAAGGTTGTTGGTTCACAACCATCATAGTTCTTATATTTCAATCGTAGTGCCTATTGTGGGAACCCTTCATTTCATCTGCTTGCTTGAAGAACATGTTCATCCACTTTATGTATAATCCACAGGCAATCTCCTTTGCTTCTCACGCATAAATCTCAAACAGGTGCCTGATATCATTGATAATGCATATGTTATCATAGAATTTGATAATGGCACTCGGGGAATGCTTGATCTTTGCATGTTTGCTGAAGGCAGCAAGAATGAGCAAGAAATTTCTGTTGTAGGTGACATTGGAAAGGTAACAGTTTTCCATTAAACCCTAAATATTCATGAATGCCCATTTTTTATGAATTTAGTTTATCATGAGGTGTTATTTCCCCTGCTTGTCGGTTTTTGACTGATCTTCCCTTGAGAAGGCTTCTGTTTTCTCTCCATTTCTTTTTTTTCTTTTCCTTCTTCGTTTTATTTGGAGGTGTGCGGGGGGTGCTGGGTAAAGATCTTGGGATGGCGAAGTTGTCTTGTCCTTTCTGTCATTAGCGACCTGTGCATCTGCACACCTTACCCCAAAGAAAAGAGGGAGTTTGCATTGATGGCACTTTTAGGCACACCTGAGGAATGCAACTAACTCAAGGTTACTCACAAAATTGCCGTAAAATTTGCATGTCACTATTGTTTCTGGAGAGAGCCTTTCTCTTTCTTCCATGTGTTAATCAAATAGTTGAATGGTCCTTTCATATATATTTTTCTTCTGGTGCAACCTGGAACTGATGACAGGGTGAAGCCTTTGTGCCTGAGAGTATTGTGCGTGTGGGAACCCGGACAGGCGGCAGAGCTGGAGTTCAGACATTGCACGCTGTTGATGAGCGGATAAAGTAAGGACTGCTGAAGATTCACATGTGATAGTTTTATATTATTGCTTAAATTTTGTGTCATACAAGAATTTGCAGTCATATGGTGCTTTATACACATACAATTCAAACAAATATGTATCACAGTATATGAAAACGTATTTAAGCACTGGAAATTTTTGGATTACTTTTTGTTTTTACCAGTTTGTTGAAAAAAAAGGAATATTTTTAAATTTAGCAATTCTTTTTAGAACCTAATACTGGGGAATTTAAGCACATCTTATTCATTTAGGATGTAAGCACCAAACAGTGGCAATAGGGAGGATTAACATTTAACAAGCATCAATCCTCTTTATGGATGTAAAATAAGCATCCAATCAATAAGTTCATTATCAGCAATGGCTTAGCTGATAATAAGTCAAATATGTTATATTGCTGCATCCGCTCTATCTCTGCCACCTTGCATCATTGGTCCTGAAAATGAACTTATTGATTGGATGCTTATTTTACATTCATACATTTACCAAACATTCTAGTATCATCTCCTACATCACCAATCATGACATCATTTTAATCCTTGAATGTATTTTGTTGTTCTTTTGCAATGTATACGCATCTTACAGTGCTTCCCCAAATTTATCCAGTAGTATATATTAAATGCATGAATAAACTACTAGTGTTCATCCTTCTGCTGCAACTCTTGTTCATTCCAGAAATCTGATAACTTATGCTTGTAGACGTGGGTCTACTCGTTGGATAATCCCACGAAGTACAAGTGGATTAATTGTCGAGACTTGTCGATGGATGTATCTCTTTGCTTGCCGCTTGAGGAAGTTTAATATCACAGGTGGCATAAAATTTATAAACTCACATTTTCATCTAGTTTGCGGGGAGGCTTTACAAATCCTGATCTTAGCATTGTTCTCCCAGGTAGTGAGTATTTCACTTCCCCTGATGTTATTGTTTACGACAGACAATCATGTTGCGTACCTTATTTCTTACCTTCCTAAGCTTTACACTAGTAGTCTTAAAGAGCTACCTTCTCCCCCCACCCCCAAATCACATTATATTGCCAGATTCTGTTACTTATTTGAGATGTAGAATAGTCATTTAAAACTTTGAACTATGTGATACTTGTATTTTTATTTTTTATCACATCCTCTGACTGCAACGGGATAATTCCTAGGTACGACGGGCTGCACCATGGATCCAGCTATCTGGAGCATCTTACATTTCTGTCAGCTGTTCGAGCTCAAGGAGGGAACGCTGCCCCTGCTGTTGACCTGCATGATGGGCTGCTCTCCGTCGCAATGGGTGTTGCTGGCCAACTTTCCATCGAGCAAGGTCGTTTCGTCACCATTGATGAGGTCTTGTCTGGGGCGCCCTGAGCTCAAGAACTCAAACGGATCTTCAGCATTTCATGTTCACGTTCAAGGGTATGCATAGCTCTTCAGTTAGAGATCCTTCCATTCATGTAAAGCTCTCTCTCTCTCTCTCTCTCTCTCTCTCTCTCTCTCTCTCTCTCTTCACGCAAAGGTGATGTAGAAACTCATTTTCGTTATCGAAAACATGGATTTTACCTTGAGTTGTCTCAACAAGTGGATATATTTTATTTTGGGGTATTTATATGTTTCAATTAATCTGTGTACTCTTCGTGGGCAGGTATTTAGAGAATTTTTGCACAATATGAACGAGTACTATTCCGTCTATTTAAGACAAAATTATATTCCGTCTATTTAAGACACAATTCCAACTTTTAGAAGTCCCATCACAGAGAGGTTTTATTTTCTGTGAACTCTGTCATTTATGAGAAAGCACTTGGAAATAGTTCCTCCCACATCCACGAATTAGCATTTGGAAAATGGTTTAGTAACACCATTTGGTAACATATTAAAATAACACACCAATCAAAATGCACTACAACCTCATCATTTATGAGGTGTTTTTAACTTTCTTATTTCAATTATTAATGTGGCACAATTTGAATGGTGATGTTACTTTAATGTTGTGGTGGTATGATCCTGTTTGGGCCTGAGCCAAACGGGCCTCCACTAAACAGAGAGGGAAGACGATCGCTGGTGAGGACGAACACCTGTAAAACCAGAAGAGGATCAGGGGGCCCGGTGAAGACCGGGAAAACCCTTCGATGCCTAAGTCAGTGAGGAACTTGAGAGGCAGGGGGTTTCAGAGTGAGAGAATGTATTCGCGAGGGATAGAGAACGTACCCTTTCATGGTACTGTACCTGTGCTTTTATAAGCGTCGGTGTTGAGGCCAACGTGCGTAACGTTCGGCGGATCGTGCCTGAGGAGGCGCCTTGACACACGCGCATAACGGGAGGAGTTATGACTCCGGTGTCCGTTAGGCTGCCAGGCAGCTCACGCCCCTTGATGGTGGAGAACGTGGCCTGGGACGGTTACAACCGTTCTGCGAGCCAGAGAACCTGCTCGGAACCCTTTGGGAATGCTTTCCGAGCAGGTGACCCGGGGGCTCGAACATGTTGTTCGGTAAGGGAAGGCGAGTGACCTGCTTGGAGGTATGCCGCAGCGGAACTTGACAGCTTCCGATCACGGGGGTCACACAACGGAGGTCTTCGAGCCACCCTGGAGAGGGCGTGCCCTTCGATGACGGTGCCACGTCAGTTGACAGGACGCGAATGGGCCGTAACGAGCCATCATGGGCCTAGGTGACCAGATTTGGCCACCACACTTGCCCCCCACGCCCTCGAGTGGCTCGGTGAGACGAGGGCTTCGAGGGCGTCGCTTCCGCATTTAATGCGATGGCCCGTTGCGGGATGCCGCCGCTTAGGGTCCTGTCAAACGGCTAACCCATCATGATGGGTGCAAAGCCGCGCCATACTTGAGGTGCCGCCGCTGCGCTCGGACGGTCGCCAACGCCGTACCCGAAGGGGCGTTTTCAAAAATGGGAAGGAGCGGCGTTTTAGGGCCCGCCTCGAATTTCGTTCCCTCCTCTTTCCTTATAAGGAGGGGACGAGACGAGGGCAGGAGCTACGCCTTCCAGAAACCCTCCATCTTTGAGACCTTCGTGCTTCCTTGCCTTCTCCTCTCTCTGTCTTCTGCTTCGTCCTCTCGCGCCGTTGCCGCTTTCTGCAGTCCTTCCGGCGATGGCGAGCAAGGGGAAAGCCGCTGCCGGAGCTAGCGGGGTGACTGTCGCAGCGTCGAGCGGACCACAATACCGCCACTTCAGTGGTCTTCGTGAGCGCTTCCGGATCGGGGACGAGTACGAAATCGTCGACGCCAAGGAAAGCGACACGATCCTGGTGAATAAACCAGGTTGCCTGCTCCTCTCCGTGGACCATCTGGAGGCAGGCTTCCGGCTGCCGTTGCCGGAGGTGGCGAAGGCGCTCCTTAACACTTGGGGCGTTTCTCCGATACAGCTGACGCCCAACACCTGGAGATACATCTGTATCTTCGGTGTTGTCTGCAAGTTGAAGGAGATCCGGGGTTCGGCGGACGTCTTCCGAGCACACTTCAAGCTGTCAGCTTCGCGGGCATCAGGAGCGGACATCTACTACGCTAAGCACCGAACAGACCGGATGCACATCGGCCTGTCCAACAAGTATTCCAACAACAAGGGTTGGATGGACAGGCTGTTTTTCGTGCGCCACCGGTGTGGTGCTGAATGGGGGTTCCCCACAGTCATTCGCCCGGCACAGAAGGATAGCTTTCCGAGGCTTATCCAGGATGAGGCGAGGGCATCAGACGCACTTCTCCGAGCAGGTGTTCGGAACGGAGAAGGGTATGTGACCGAGTTCATGCTCGTTAAGTATGGGCTCAGCAAACCATGGAGTAAGTATACTGTCTCTCAGTTGTTTACTCTTAGGTTTGGTGACCCCATACTAACCTTTCTTCTTCTTATCTTCTTTGTGCACAGCGGCCGCAGAGCTGGAGGCAGGAAGGGATGAAGAGGCGAATGATGAGTTCGCCGAACAGATCCCTGTGGTAGCGCACAGGGTGTATGAAGATGACGACGTCGCCGCTGTTGTTCGGGTCCCTTCCGCAGTGAGGGTTGGTGCCGCGGTGACAACGGCACTTGTTGCTCCATCAACTGCCGAAGGGCGCCCCAACAAGGCACAGGCTCCTGAGAAGGGGCCTGGAAGGATTCGTTTGAAGAAGAAGGCCACTAAAGAGGTGGTACCGGCTGGAGCTCGGACTCCTTGGGAGAAGGATGACCAAGCGAGCCGGCCTTCTGCGAAGAAGAGGCCCGTTCTGGTTGACGAGAGCGCGGAGGAAGCAGAACAACTCCGTGCTCGGAAGAAGCAGAAGGCGGTCCAGGCTACTCCTCCACATGACGAGGAGGGGACCGAAGAGGAAGAGGAAGGGGCGCAGTTGCTGCTGCGCAAAAAGAGTAGGGCCGTACAATCGGCCGATGAGGGAGTGCCACGGGTGGCCTCCGCGACTCGCCCCGAGGTCGCACAGAAGATGGCGACCGAGCTGAGGCTCATTTTTGTGAGCGAAGGGTCCGAGAGTCCTGCCGGTGGAGAGGCCGGGGGCTCCACCTGCGCGAGAGATAGGGAGCCCTCCGGTGCTTCCAATGTTGGAGGTGCCGAGCGCGGTGCTCCCAGCGACATCGCAGAGGTATCCTCTAGGAGGAGCAGAGAAGTTGTGGCGTCTCCTGTTCGGCAGGAGGAGGACACTGGTGCAACGGGAGTCTCCGCCCCTGCTGGGATGGTCTCGAACAGCGTGGTGGCGACAGCGCCAACCACGATTCTCTCTTCGGAGCAAGAAGTGGTTCCTGCAGCAGGGGCCACTGCAGAGGCGGCCGCGACGGCGAGGGCGCCCGAAGAGGTTGCCACTTCCACCGGGGGAATCCTGCCCCCCTGCCCCCCTCCGAGGTGGTTGCTAACGCAGAAGCAACCTCCAAGGGAGTCGAAGGTACTGGGGGGGAGGCTGCGGGTGCTGCCCAGGATGAAGGGTCCGAAGACGACCGAAGACCTCTTAGTGAGGCGCTTCTGAAAAGACTTCCTGGAGCTCCTTCGGTGGCAGCATTGGAGGCGACCCTTCGTCGGATGGAAGAGGCGCCAAGAGAGCTGCCTGCGAGCCCCACTGCCTCTTGTCTTGATCGGTTGGCAAGGTGCCTGGACCTTCCTTCCGAACAGACTCCGGAGAAGTCAGTGGAAGGTTACCGCCCGGAGTGCCAGGTAGAAGATGGTCTGAGCGACGGTGATGTAGAGGCGCTTGTGGACGAAATGTCCAAGTCGCTGGGCACTCTGAAGGCTTTAGCTGTTCGGGGCCAGAGACAGAAATATCTCTACGAGGCGCAGACAGCCTTCTGCAATGAGCTTTCGGCGAGGCATAAAGCTCGCGAGGCGGCGCTGGAGGAGGAGGTGAAGAACCTCAAAGCTGCTCTCCAGGCTGCGAGGCTGGATGTTACCTTGGCACGAGCCGAAAAGGATGCTCTGGCCAAGGTAATGGTAAATACAGAGGCCCGAGCCGTTGCCGATTATAAGGCCGGGCCGGAGTACAAGGAGGACTTGGAGCAGTATGGGGCCCGCTGCTACAGGGTGGGCCTCAACGCTGGGAAGGAGGTGGGGGAACAGCTTTCCTGGGTTGAACGCGCCCGGGAAGCCTTCGAGGCCGCTGTTCGGGAGTGCCGGCGTCGCACCCAGGACGCCCGTCTGGATGGTGTGCGGTTCGCACAATTCCAGTCTGGGCGGATGCCCCCTTCAGATGACGGCGCTGGTCCTTCACAACAGGCTCCTTGATCCTTCTTGTATTCTCCTTTTTGTAACCATGGTCAAAAGAAGGGGTTTGCTTATAAAAAGAAAACTTTTGCGAACGAAGTCTTCTGTTCATGGGATTGTTCTTGTAGCTTCGCTTTCTCTATCTTCTTCCTTCCATGATTACTCCTGTTCGGATCGAAATCCGCTAGGCGCCGTAAGCATTGCATGTATAATGCAGACCGTGGGGAACCGTGAAGGGGATTCCGATCAGGTATGTATGCTAAATGCTCGTATGGCGTCAGGAGTTGGGAGAAGAGAGGTAGGATGTTGAAAAGAGGCTCTTATACATGATAAGCCTTAAGGTTAGACACATGCCAAGTCCTGGGAATGGCTTCGCCACTAGGAGTAGTTAGCTTATATGAGCCCTTCTCGAGGACATGGGTGACCTGATAAGGTCCTTCCCATTTGATGGCAAGCTTGCCTACTGCTCTTCGGGGGTCCGAAGCCGAACAGCGGCGCAGAACCAAATCTCCCACATTGAACCGCCTTTCCCGAACTCGCGCATTATAATATTGTGCGAGTCGTTGCTGATAGGAAACAAGGCGAATGCTGGCGTCACTCTGTCGTTCGCCTAGCATGTCCAAGTTTTCCCGAAGAGCGCAGTTATTGGCGGCTTCGTCGAAGTGGGTAGTTCGGATAGTTGGAAGGGCTACTTCCAAAGGTACAACTGCTTCCGAGCCGTAGGCCAGGTGGAAAGGTGTTTCCCCTGTAGCTACCCGAGCAGTTGTTCGGTGACACCAAAGGATGTTTGGGAGCTCATCGATCCATGATCCACCTGCAGCCTCCACTCTGGTTCGGATCCCGTGCAGCAATGTTCGGTTGGCGTTTTTGACCAGACCGTTAGCTTGGGGATGAGCGACGGAGGTGAAGTGGTTGTAGATTCCGAGCTCGGCGCACTTCTGCTTGAAGAAGGTGCTGTCAAACTGTTTCCCGTTGTCAGACGTAATCACCCTTGGGACGCCAAATCTGCAGAGGAGGTTCTTCCATACGAACTTCCATGCGGCTTGTTCGGTGATTGTGGTAACGGGTTCGGCCTCGATCCACTTGGTGAAGTAATCGATGGCTACGAACAGAAATTTCTTCCGACCTTGGGCCTCTAGAAAGGGACCCAAGATATCAATGCCCCATCTGGCGAAAGGGCGCGGCTCGAACAGACTGTGAAGCTGTTCGGCCGGTTGTTTGATGAGTACTCCGAACTTTTGGCATTCTGGGCATTTCCTGACGAAGGTCATGCAATCCTTCTGAAGAGAAGGCCACCAGAACCCTGCTCGGATG
This sequence comes from Colocasia esculenta, assembly GCA_014218235.1. Classification (NCBI taxonomy): domain Eukaryota; kingdom Viridiplantae; phylum Streptophyta; class Magnoliopsida; order Alismatales; family Araceae; genus Colocasia; species Colocasia esculenta. The sequence continues at coordinate 80,758,908 of CM024759.1, forward strand.
AGGCTGCGCGCTAGCGTTCTGCCCCCCAGATGGCTTCCGCACAGCCCCTCGTGGACTTCCTCTGTGGCCGCAAGGGCCTCCTCAGGGTTGAGGCAATGCAGAAGAGGTCTTGCAAGGGACCGTCGGTACAGCTTGCCTTCTACGAGGGTGAAATGCTGCGAGCGCATCCTGACTTTTCGAGCTTCGTCCTGTTCGGGCGGAAGCTCACCTCGGAGGAGGTACGCCACGAGAGGGTCCACCCAACTTGGGGTTGGTGGGCCCGTTTCTATGGCGGCTACATCAGTCTCCGTGCTCGGCAAGGCGAGCTCTTCAATGAACACAGAGCGAGAAGGGGTGATGTCACCTGAAGATGCCAATTTGGCCAGTGCATCAGCTCGCGCGTTCTGCTCCCGTGGAACATGTATAACCTCGAAGTATACGAGGTCCTCTGTCTGGCTCTTGACCTGTTGGAGGTATTGAGTCATGCGAGGTTCCCTTGCTCCGAACTGTCCGTTTACCTGGCTGGCAACCAGCTGGGAGTCACTAAAGACTCTAAGCCGAATGGCCCCGAGGTGCCTAGCCATGCGGATACCGGACAGCAGAGCTTCGTACTCGGCGACGTTGTTGGAGGCTGGAAAGCGGAAGCGGAGGGCGTATTGGAACTCTAACCCCTCCGGGGAGGTGAGGACCAAACCTGCCCCGCTCCCGGTGACACAAGAGGATCCGTCAACATAAAGCTCCCATGGGGGCTCGTCTGCCAACGGTGGATCCTGCTCGGCCGGAAGGGTACATTCCGCCACGAAGTCCGCCAACGCCTGCGCTTTGATAGCCGTCCTCGGTCGGAAGCTGATGTCGAATTCACCAAGCTCTATCGCCCACTTAACCAACCTACCGGAAGCCTCCGGCCGCTGAAGAATGGATTTCAGCGGCTGATCGGTTAGAACTGTAACGGAATGGGCCTGAAAATAGGGCCTAAGCTTCCGAGCAGCTGTGACAAGAGCAAGGGCAAGTTTTTCTGCCCTGGGGTACCTCCTTTCAGCTTCTTGGAGGACCCTGCTGATGTAGTATACAGGATGCTGCGCCGCTCCTACTTCTCTGATCAAGACCGCACTGATGGAGTGTTCGGTGACCGAAAGGTACATGAACAGAGGTTCTCCAAGCACAGGCTTTGAGAGGACAGGAGGGGCTGCCAAATATGCCTTTAGCTCGGTGAAGGCAGCTTCGCATTCGTCAGTCCATGGTACTTGCCCCCCTTGCTTCGAGGAGCTTTTAGGGCCTCGGAGCAACTTGAAGAAGTTAAAACTTCTTTCTGCTGCTCGGGACATGAACCGATTCAGTGCCGCGAGACGCCCCGTCAGGCGCTGGACGTCGCGTACTGTCTTTGGATTGCTCATTTCAAGTACCGCTTGGATTTTTTCCGGGTTCGCCTCTATTCCCCTGTTTGATACGAGGAACCCGAGGAACTTGCCCGACCGAACACCAAACGCGCACTTGGCAGGATTGAGCTTCATATTATACCTTCGCAAAGTTGCGAAAGTTTCCTGGAGGTCGGAAATGTGATCAGTACTCGGAAGTGTCTTGACCAACATGTCATCAACGTAAACCTCCATGTTGCGCCCGATCTGCTGCTCGAACATCTTGTTGACCAGTCGTTGGTAAGTCGCGCCTGCATTCTTAAGACCAAAGGGCATCTTGGTGAAACAGTATAAGCCTAGGTCTGTGACGAATGTCGTGGCGTCTTGATCCGGGGGATGCATGCTGATCTGGTGGTAACCAGAGTAGGCGTCCAAGAAGTTGAGAAGCTCGTGCCCGGAAGTAGCGTCCACCAGCTGATCAATGCGCGGCAACGGGAAGTTATCCTTGGGCGTTGCCTTATTAAGATCTTTGTAATCCACGCACACACGCCATTTGTCATTGGCCTTGCGCACGAGGACCACGTTGGAGATCCATTTTGGATATTGGGCTTCTCGGAGGAGCCCAACAGTTCGGCTTTTGACCACGTGATCCTGGATCGCAGTCTGCCGTTCTCGATTCACAGGTCGCCTCCTTTGCTGAACTGGTGGGATCCGGGGATCCAACCGGAGGCGATGCACCATGACCTCTGGGGGGATGCCTGGAAGCTCGTCATCAGACCAGGCGAACACGTCCAAATTGGCCAGCAGGAAGGCTGTGTAGCGTTGCTGCTCGGCTCCTGTCAACAAGGCGCCAATGTACAAGACGTGTTCGGGGTCGTCATCCACTTGAATGGGGATTAAGTCTTCAGCAGGCGTCCCTCGGCTGGTTGAAGGCTGATCGGAAGCCGGAGGAGCCGGATCAGCGAGTGGTTGCTTGTCTCTTAGGGAGAGGACATAGCAACGGCGAGACTCGCGCTGACACCCGAGCACCTCGCCTACTCCGCTCGGAGTAGGAAACTTCATCTTCTGATGGAGCGACGAAGGTACTGCTTTGATGCGTCCGATCAGACCTCTGCCTAGGATAGCATTGTACCCAGGCATGCTGTTGACGACCAGGAAGTCAACAATTTTGGTCACAGCCTTTGGAGCCGTTCCTAAGGTGATCGGAAGGCGAACCCTTCCCATGGGCTGGACCGAAACTCCCGAAAAGCCGAACAGTGGCGAATTTACAGGGGCGAGTTGATCGGTTCGCAGGCCCATGAGGACAAAACAGTCGTAAGCCAAGACATCAGGAGCGCTTCCATTATCTACCAGAATCCGGCGCACATTACAGTGGTTGATGGTGGCCGAAACGACCAACGCATCAGTGTGTGGGGTCGTAACCCCTACAAGATCTTCATCCGAGAAGGTAATAGCCTCCTCGGGCTGTGCACGTGTAGGGCTGGCAGGATATGGAGCCGTCCGAACAGCCGAAGGCCTGTCTACGACATGCACTCGCCTTGCGTAATCGCGTCGGCTTCGAGTGCTTTCTCCGCCCGCGCCGAAACCTCCCGCGATCACGTTGATCTCTTGCCCATTAGGCTCATTGTTGATCGGCTGCTCGGGAGTGCGGTCTCGGCGTCGGGGGCGTTCTTCGTTCCGGCGCACGAACTGTCCAAGGTAGCCGCGCTTGATAAGGTCCTCGATTTCGTCCTTAAGCTAGCGGCACTCAGAGGTGTCGTGGCCGTGGTCGCGATGAAAGCGACAGTACTTATTTTGATCGCACTTCCGGGGGTCGGAGCGCATTCTCTGGGGCCACCGAACAAAAGCTTCGTTCCTGATCTCTGCCAGGATTTGTTCGGGAGCCACAGTGAGGGGGGTGTAGTTGGTGAAGGGGCGCGGACGGCGCGGAGAATTGCCATTGCGCCGTCCTTTCTTCCGATCTCGGTCGGAACCGTTGTCGGAAGGCCGCTTCTTGTCCGCCTGCTCCCCCTGCTCGGCCCTGCTCGCCGCCAGGCTCTCCTCGCAAGCTGCATGGCACTGTGCGATGGAGAGTAGTTCGGCGAGGGTGGCAGGCTGCTGGACGCCGAGGGTCCTCTGCAGAAAACCGTCGCGAGTGCCCTGGATGAGGGCACTGGTGGCCAGAGGGACGTCCAGGCGCGAGATGCGGAGCGCCTCTGTTCGGAACCTCTTGACGAAGTCCCAGAGTGCCTCGCCTTTCTTCTGGCGCACAGCCAGAAGAGAAGCCGCCGTTCGCGGCTGCGATCTCCCGCCAAGGAAGTTGTCCCTAAAGGACTTCTTCAGTTGGCGGAAGGAAGTGATGGAGCCCGCAGGGAGGGTTTCAAACCAAGCCCTGGCGGTCTCTTTGAGCGTTGCAGGGAAGGCCCTGCATTTAGCCGCGTCTGATGCTCCGTGGAACACCATATGCGACTCGAAGCCGTGGATGTGGTCGGCCGGGTCGGTCGTGCCGTCGTAGGGAGCGATGGTGGGAAGAGGGAGCTTGGAGGAGACCTGGGCCTCCAGGATCTCCCTAGTAAAAGGGGAGCAGAAGTCCAAGTCGTCCTCCGCGGGAGCTTTCCCCTCCGCCCGCTGGACCATCGCGTCCATACGACGCTCCAGATCGACCACGCGCTTGAGGCGCCTGGCGAGCTCCTGTTCGGAGTTGGCGGGGCCCCCTCGTCCCGAGGCGTGGGAGTTGCCTCCCACGACTGATCGAGGCGGACGGGGGGAGACAATAGAGCGGCGAGGCGAACGCCCGCGGCGCTCTGGTGCCCGCTCCTCTGATGGGGCCCGGAGGGACCGGCGCGGAGACTCCGCCTGCTGCTCCTGCGGCGCCAGGGGGACGCGGGAGCGTCGATGTGACGATTCTGCCTGCCGCTCACGCGGCAGGGAAACCGCCGGGGCCACTGCCCCCGCCAACTGGGCCTGTAGGGCGAGGCAGATGCCCGTCAACTGTTGCATTTACCCCCGAAGCTCCGCTACTTCGAGGGCAGTCGCAGGTGCGGCAGTCGTTGGTGCCGGGGCGTCGTGGTTTGCGCCGGCGGTGGCGACGGCGACGTCACCAGGGGGGGATCGGCGACGGGAATCCCCTCGTGACTGGCGAGACCTCGTCGCCCTGCTTCCTATGTTCTGGTATGAAGATCGTCCTCGAGCCATGGCAGCGTCGATTCCCACAGACGACGCCAAATGTGGTGGTATGATCCTGTTTGGGCCTGAGCCAAACGGGCCTCCACTAAACAGAGAGGGAAGACGATCGCTGGTGAGGACGAACCCCTGTAAAACCAGAAGAGGATCAGGGGGCCCGGTGAAGACCGGGAAAACCCTCCGATGCCTAAGTCAGTGAGGAACTTGAGAGGCAGGGGTTTCAGAGTGAGAGAATGTATTCGCGAGGGATAGAGAACGTACCCTTTCATGGTACTGTACCTGTGCTTTTATAAGCGTCGGTGTCGAGGCCAACGTGCGTAACGTTCGGCGGATCGTGCCTGAGGAGGCGCCTTGACACACGTGCATAACGGGAGGAGTTATGACTCCGGTGTCCGTTAGGCTGCCAGGCAGCTCACGCCCCTTGATGGTGGAGAACGTGGCCTGGGACAGTTACAACCGTTCTGCGAGCCAGAGAACCTGCTCGGAACCCTTTGGGAACGCTTTCCGAGCAGGTGACCCACGCGGGGGCTCGAACATGCTGTTCGGTAAGGGAAGGCGAGTGACCTGCTCGGAGGTATGTCGCAGCGGAACTTGACAGCTTCCGATCACGGGGGTCACACAACGGAGGTCTTCGAGCCACCCTGGAGAGGGCGTGCCCTTCGATGACGGTGCCACGTCAGTTGACAGGACGCGAATGGGCCGTAACGAGCCATCATGGGCCTAGGTGACCAGATTTGGCCACCACAAATGTGTTATCAAATGAAATGGTGTTACAAAACTGTTTCTCCTCCTAAATATTTAAGCATAGAATAACATCTCCCTCCCGAGCTCCCTCCAGCTCCAGATCAATGACACCACGCGAGCTCTGGGGAATTGGTTTAAGAACTACCCTAAAATTCTTTCAATGCAGTCGGTTGGATCTTATAGATAAGAGAAATATTTTGTGCACATCTTCGATGTGTATTAAACATGACACACTTATCAAGATTGTACCATGTGTTTTAGAGGTTTTAATTATCTTTCTCACACCTCTATTTTTTTAAGTCTTAAAGACAACATAATTTTAGTGGATGTGTCATGTTTACTGCACATCTTTAATGTGCACCAAATATTTTTGGATCACCAAATATTTCTTGATAGATAAACCTCTATCGGAAGTTTAAAAGAACTCCAACAAAAGACCGACCTGATACGGTGATATCCCAGTAGGTCGGTTCGGCTTGGCCGACCTCATCAAGGACACAAGCCGACAACCTTCATCGCAGGCAGAGCATTCGTCAACTGACGTTCATGGTCGGACAGTGTGACCTCTGCTCTTTGGGGCCATCACGCTGCTCGGTCGAGGACAATCTCGAAGGTCGGCTAAAGCCGACCTTGTGCCAGACGTGCTTGCACACAGCGATCCTCTGTCGATTCAGATCGGAAATATCATCGGCTCTATTTCTCGGGCCGACTTCTGAAGCTCGGCCACGAACTCCTCCACTGAAGAAGCCGACGTTGAGCTTGGCGCACTCGAAGGGCTCCCCGGAGCACTGGTCACGTGACAGACAAGGCGAATAAAGTAATGTTTGAAGATCACGGGATTGATAATCGCGGCAGTTAAGACCACGATCGCCATGATTTGGCAAGGAGGTGGCGACGCCCAATCCAGCGAGAATCACGGTAACCCCCCAACGAGATTGGCGGGGTCGTCCAGTTCACACGTAGGTGTCCTAACACTATATAAAGGGCAGACACTCCACCGGCGCAAGTACGATGTTCTACCCCAGGCTAGGCTATTCTGCTCGGCTAGCGACTGACAAGAGCGTCGGAGTGTCTCCCCACCGAGGCCTCTCGGCGGGCTTTGCAGGTCAGTTCGGGAGCTCGAAACCAGCGTCACACGTCGGCCAAGCGCACCTCAGACAGGATCCATCGGTTTGGTCGTCTCGGCTCACCATTCGGCGAGAAGCACCTCAGCGGTCTCTTCGGCATGAGCCGACCTATATTGCGCTTACCGCAACATTGGCGCCGTCTGTGGGAAAATGCTACTAAAAGTCAGTACAGCTTTCCCCACACCCCTTTAGTTGAACTCAGCTAATTGCGGAAACCGATAAGCCCCCGAGGCATCACCTATGATCGACAAGGGGGGCCGACCAGAAGTATATGAGGTTACCCTGGCAAGTTTATCCAGTGGATAGTTCAAAGGGGCGGATGATGAGTCGCTCAGAGCATTGTCATGTATCCTAGTCATATAGTATCGCTTACGTGCATTCTTAGAGTTGTAAACTCGTAGTGTGATTAAAGTCCTCGGTCGCAAGGTCGGCAAGTTGTTTGATGAACAGGTCGGTTTTCTCAAGAACCTACGGTATTTGTTGATGAAGTCGAATTTGTGATTGGCTTGCATGATATAACTATGATTGAATGATTGAAAGAGGCGAGTCGCTTTATAGCATCATCCTGAAAACGTGACAGCGGCACACGTAAGACGTGGACGTCGTAGTTCGTTGAACGAGGTCGCTTAGGCACTCTTCAGGAACTGAGAGACGATGTCCGACGTGAATTGAAGGCGTGGTCGCTTTGGCACACGTAAGATGTGGACGTCGTAGTTCGCTGAACGAGGTCGCTTAGGCACTCTTCAGGAACTGAGAGACGACATCCGACGTGAATTGAAGGCATGGTCGCTTTGGCACACGTAAGACGTGGACGTCGTAGTTCGCTGAACGGGGTCACTTCGGCACTCTTCAAGAACTGAGAGACGACGTCCGACGTGAATTGTAGGCGTGGTCGCTTCGGCACACGTAAGACGTGGACGTCGTAGTTCGTTGAACGAGGTCGCTTAGGCACTCTTCAGGAACTGAGGGACGACATCCGACGTGAATTGAAGGCGTGGTCGCTTTGGCACATGTAAGACGTGGACGTCGTAGTTTGCTGAACGAGGTCGCTTAGGCACTCTTCAGGAACTGAGAGACGACGTCCGACGTGAATTGAAGGCGTGGTCGTTTTGGCACACCTAAGACGTGGACGTCGTAGTTCACAGAACGAGGTCGCTTAGGCACTCTTTAGGAACTGAGAGACGACGTCCGACATGAATTGAAGGCGTGGTCGCTTTGGCACACGTAAGACGTGGACGTCGTAGTTCGCTGAACGGGGTCGCTTCGGCACTCTTCAGGAACTAAGAGACGACATCCGACGTGAATTGAAGGAGTGGTCGCTTCGGCACACTTAAGACGCGGACGTCGTAGTTCGCTGAACGAGGTCGCTTAGGCACTCTTCAGGAACTGAGGGACGACGTCCGACGTGAATTGAAGGCGTGGTCGCTTCGGCACACGTAAGACGTGGACGTCGTAGTTCGCTGAACGTGGTCGCTTAGGCACTCTTCAGGAACTGAGGGACGACGTCCGACATGAATTGAAGGCGTGGTCGCTTCGGCACACGTAAGACGTGGACGTCGTAGTTCGCTGAACGAGGTCACTTAGGCACTCTTCAGGAACTGAGGGACGACGTCCGACGTGAATTGAAGGCGTGGTCGCTTCGGCACACGTAAGACGTGGACGTCGTAGTTCGCTGAACGAGGTTGTTGGTTGATTGCCATCGACTCCCTTAGGGAATCGCTGCCACTATGCTGTTATGGGGCAGCATAGTGACATCGGGGCCGGCAACCCAACCCGCCGCAGGGGTAAAACCCTGTGCGAAGCCCCTCATGCCGACCACAGCGTTGACGTGGTGCTTTGCGCTTCCACCTTAAAGATTTGGCTACCGCCTTCACTATCAGCTCGAGCTTTTGGTGCAACGGTAAGGGGCTTGGTCCAACAAGTGGTATCAGAGCGAGGTTGCGGGTTCGATTCCCCCGGGTGCCGCTGGGGGGGAGTTTGTTGGTTGATTGCCATCGACTCCCTTAGGGAATCGCTGCCACTATGCTGTTATGGGGCAGCATAGTGACATCGGGGCCGGCACCCAACCCGCCGCAGGGGTAAAACCCTGTGCGAAGCCCCTCATGCCGACCACAGCGTTGACGTGGTGCTTTGCGCTTCCACCTTAAAGATTTGGCTACCGCCTTCACTATCAGCTCGAGCTTTTGGTGCAACGGTAAGGGGCTTGGTCCAACAGAGGTCGCTTAGGCACTCTTCAGGAACTGAGGGACGATGTCCGACGTGAATTGAAGGCGTGGTCACTTTGGCACACATAAGATGTGGACGTCGTAGTTCGCTGAACGAGGTCGCTTAGGCACTCTTCAGGAACTGAGAGACGACGTCTGACGCTGAATGAAAGGAGGTCGCTTCGGCACTCCAAGTTATCTAACCTAACGTGGTAGCCTCGGCACACGACACGGACGTCGTAGTTCGCTGGACGAGGTCGCTTAGGCACTCGTCAGGAACTGAGGGACGACATCCGACATGAATTGAGACGTGGATGTCAGACAAGGTCGCTTAGGCACACGCATGAGGCATACTAAGTAGTCCACGGGCCATGATCTGGTTGGACGCAAACCATCGATGACGACGAGGTTGCTCCGGCGCTCGTTAAGAAGAAACTCCGACATACCGGAAGGCTATGGAGTAGAAAAGGCACGGTAATAGAAACTGTTCGAAAGACAAGTTTTTAGATAGACCGACGACAAACGCATGTAGACAGACAAGGTTTGCAAAGTTCTATTGATAAGGAGAAGGGGTACAAAGTGCGGCAAGGCGCCAGGTACAAACGAGGAATCTAGTCCACGACGACGTCGCCAGTGCCGACATGAGTCTCTTCGTTGTCGGGCGCTGCGGGCGGATCATTCATGACGTCGTCGGCAGTGGCCTCCAAAATGCCCTCAACAGTGGTAGCCAACACGTCGTCGACGATAGCTGCAATGCTCTCGTCCTGGTCATCGTCGTCGGCCTCCTCATCATTTTCCTCGTCGAGTACGAACTTTGAAACGTCAATGTTCGGGAAGTGTTCCCGAACATGCTTGAGGCAAAAGTCGTACCCTTGTCGGAAAAGCTTGATGACCTCGGCTTTGAGCTCGTCAGACTCGCGATACTCAGCAACAGCCTCGACGATTGCCTTTTCACGCTCATCAGCCACCAGCTGAGCAGTGGTAGCCTTGGTCTTTTCGTGAGATTCGAGCTTAGCCTGGTGAGCCTCCTTCTCGGCCTGAAGCGACTTCAGGAGTTTGTCGGCCCTAGCCTCGGCTTTGTTCGCTCGCTCGGCCTCCTTGGCGCGAAGATCCTTCTTGGCCACTAGCTTCCTCCCGACCTCGGTTAGGCGCACCTCGATGGAAGCTCTAGAGGTCTCGACCCGATAAAGAATTCCTTCAAACTGGGCCATCACGCCCTGAACCGACGAGTAGAAGTCCTCAATTATTTGGCTTGACCTCACGCTCGAGGTCGGGACCTTCGCTTCAGCTGGAAGCGCTTGTCTCCCCCATTTAGTGGCGCTGAGCCCTTCGGAGTGCCCAGATGACCTCGGCTGGGAAGCGACCGAGGTAGGGGCGTCGGCTGATTTATCTACTGAGGGCCGTGGACGTTTGCTCGGCCCCGTCGTCTCGGGGATACGCTGCTCTTTGAAGGGTACTGAGTCCAGGACAACGATCGGCTCCTCGGTCTCGGTAGGACGAGCGCGCTTTGCTCCTCGGCTCACCTTCTTCTTGCCCCGAGACGACATGAGTTCCCTCTCGGCCACCTCGGCGAGAGAGGGTCCGATGCTTTTCCTGGCAGGTGGAGCCGACGATGTTCCCTTGTCGGCCATCGCTGCACGAAAAGGAGGTCAGTTATCTTAAGATTGTATTAACAATAAAATAAATCACGGTTCAGACCTCGTTCGGCCTCGGCTATCAGTTCGAACAGCTTCTCGGAAGGCTCAAGCAGGTCGGGAGGCTCCAACGCCTGCAGTGACTCGAACTCCGAGAGCTCGGTTTTGACAAGGTTCGGTGGGCGGAAGGCCTTGTCTCGAATATTGATTGTGGACCAGGTGGTCGGAAAGGGCCATCCGGACGGACAGTGGATGAAGACGAAGTTCCTCTTCCAGTTGTGGACAAAGGACGGAATTCGGCCAAGTATTTGCCGACCTGACCGAGCTGCGAAGTACAGCCAGTCGCCAAAAGCTTTAAATGAGAAGCAATAGAAGAAGAGTCGAGTGGTCGGAAGGACCTCGGCAAGGGCACAAGCTGCCAGGCAGTCGACAACCGACCTCCAGGAGTTTGGCGTCAGTTGCGACGGAGTAGCCCCCAGCTTGAGTAGAAGAAAGATAATGAAGGGATGGAGAGGCAGCCGGAAGCCTGCCCGGACAGCCTCAGAATAGAGGCAGACTCCGTTCTCCATCGAGTAATGGGCTCGGAGCTGCTTGTTTGCATATACGATGGAGTGCTCGAGAAGGACGAGACCTGGATGATTCCTTGTAGTACCCCGAAAAATTCAGTAATTTAAAAATTATAGATAAATTAAAATTTTATCAATTAATAAATGTAAACTAGTTAAAAGGGTACGCATCATTATTGCATGCGTATAAACCCACATAAAATGCCGTAAAAATAATAGTTATACTTTAAGTAATATTTTATAATGATCCATCAAGAATTTTGGGCATAGAAAAATCATTTGGACTTAGTTTAAGAATTTATGCGACTTATTGTCGTAATTAAGGAATAAGTCGGAGAACCCATTATTTTATGAGCTAAAGTAGATTATAAATTAAAATAAACAGGTGGGTATACATTAAATAATATGGGTTGATAGCACATTATGATAATTGGACCAATAGACAATCTTGGCCCATGAATAAATTCTTTAATAAAAAGATAATAAAAACACATTAAGTAAAGTAAGTACATGGGTTGTACAATTAAGCCCACATAAGTTATTGGGCCAAAATCAAAATCCCAAATGATGAAGGTTAGGAATATGGGGGATAAATAATATTAACTTGAAATAAAATAAGAAATTAGTAAATAAATGTGATAAATTAGAATAAATGGTGAATAAATTATAATAAATAAAATTAAACTAAAACCCATTAAGCTAAATTAGGAATGGGTTGTATTAATAGTCCAAGCATAAAAGAATGGGCCCAAATGTGAAGAGCCCATCTTGGGATGGGAATTAATTAAGCTAAATTCGCACTTAAATTAATAATAAATGGAAAATGGTTAAGATAATCAGTAAATAACCCGTAATTATCCTAAAAATGAGTCCTTAACCCATCCTAACCCATTAGCTACGAAATTAGATCTCTCCCCAAGTCAATTAGAGGATAAATGTTAGAATAGGGGGAGATAAATGTGGAAATTCAGAGTTAATTAATAAATAATTTAAATAAGTGCAAGATAAATACTAAAATAGGTTGTAAATATCCTAAAAAGAGTCCTAAGCTTACCTTAACCCTTTGGCCATGAAATTGGATCTCTTCCCTATCCTTTTAGGTAGATAAATGCTAGGAAATAAGGAGATAAATTAAGGAAATTCAAAATTTAGGGAAAATATAGAGTTTTAGATAGTTAGGACTCTTAAAACACCTTATACCCCTCTAATTCGTCCCTACCAAGTCTCATTTCGTTACTGGGACTTTGGAGGACAAGGAGAGGAGGCTGTGGACAAGGAGCAAGGAGAGGAAGGGCTTGGAGCAAGGAACTTTCTTCTTCCTCTTCGTCATCAACCCTAGGATATCTTTACAGCGCAAAAAAAGTAAGCAATCTCTCAAGCACAAATCGTGAAACTTTAACCCTAGGTAGCCCTCATGATCCTCTACAAAACCCCTCTGGTTTCGTTATTTTTTGTTCATCCACGAGGGAGAATTAATTCTATGAATTCATGTCATCATCTTATACCCGAACCCTTTTGTTTACCTTAGATCCATGCTTGTACTCGATCTCATGCCGTGAAATTATTCTCATAAATACTACTTGTTACTAGCTTTCAAATGCCCCTATTTGCCCTAATTTCTATCATGTATTTGTTGCCAATTAAATCATTTTTTCATGACTGTGCATGATTAGGTTACCGAAGATCAACCTATTCAAAGCATGCCTTGCATGTAATTGCTTTCTAATTAAACATGCTCAGTGATAGATCTTCATGCTTTCTATCGTTTAAAACTTGTTTCATGATTTTTGGACCATCATGCGATTTGATACGGATTTTTAATGGGCACTGTGTCGTGTTGGATGGCTTGGACCTAAATTGGAAAAGGGACCTGCCATCAGCCAGAGCTCGGGCCGAGGCTCTGAGAACGCGACGGCCCAATAGGTCGCGTTCTCAACCTCGTCGCGACAGGATATCGCGTCACGTTCTTAACGCGACGGGACCCTGTGTCGCGACCTGCTCAGCAGGTCGACCCGACCTGGACGTGCTGCCGATCTATCGCGACGCGCACACATGTCATCATGTCGGTGTCTCGGCTGGCACCTGATCGCGTCGGATCGATCCGTCGCAACTTGAACGCGACGGTTAGGCTCGTCGCGACCTGACAGTCAACGCATCGGTCACCCTCATCGCGACCTTAATGCGACAGCAACCAACGTCGCGACCCGACTGCTGCGGCCAGAACCCTGAATTACCATTATAACCCTGCTATTAATGATATATAAGCCCTGATTAACCCCAATTAAGTACTGTCATGATAAATTTTGACTTGTTAAAGGTAAATGGATAAAATCTCCATGAAATTAATTAATTTAAAAAGTATATGCACAACCATACATGCTCTCTTGATTTCTCACACTTGCACACACTTAACAATCTTGTTTGCCATTAAACTCTATTTAATTACTCAATAATGTATCTGGTAATTTAGTGAAATAAATAAATTCTCTATTTAAATAATTACGCTTGTCTTTGTTTTATTCGCGCGTTTTATACACCGTTACCACTTCCCTCGGCCTTCGAGCACTCGAGGCACGACGGACCCTAGTTTTCTACACACTCTCTTGGCATGGACCACCTCTCCGTTGGGAAGACTCCTGACAGGACCAGGGACTCCTTGTCAAGGCCTCCGTAAGTCTTCTTGGCTTTGGCACACGTCCTTAGCCAACGAGCTAGTTGTACCCTTAAAACCCATTACACCCTTAGGGATCAGCATGATCCAAACGGCCTTAGTGTGTTCTCTCTTACCTTGTGATCACGCCGGCCATCTAGCCTATGTTCGTAGCACGGCTAGTGGGCGGTGGTGACTCCTACCAGACTGTCGGCACCCGACCTAGTGCTGTGCAACTGTTTCTATTGATGTTTAATGTTGTTTTACGATTATACCCTGTCTCATCTACTATCTCGTTACTTTCATCTATTCACTTTCACTTTATACTCTCATCTATTTCGTCTATTACTCTCATCTCTTCTTGGTACTTTATTTGGCCATTAAATTGATTGTCTAAAATAACAAATCGTGCTATATGCCAAAGCAATAGGGTCCGGTCTGGTCCTGGGGAGAGCGCCCGAAGAGTGTCATTTTCTCGCGAGGGTAACATGATTAGGGTGTGTACGGCATGCACTCAGTGCCATTTAATAACAATCACAATTTAATCTATGACAATCAATCAATCATTTTACTATGTCTCTGGGTTGACATGATGCTCGACCAAGGAAGTGCTATTGCACCTTTGTGCAGACATTACTTATTCTTTCACTATATGGCCAATTCTTTATTATGCTAGTTTTGCAATTATTCTTTTTGAATGTGCTATCATTCTCTTGCTATCGTATGCTATCACTCTCTCGACTATACTTGATAGTTCTCTCTAGTTGTCCTACCTTATAAGACATTAATCACTTAAAACATGTCTGTTTACATGAGATATTAAGTCCTACTGAGCGTTATCGCTCACCCTGCGCTATTTGTTATATGTGTTTCAGGTAAGTCAGATGATGACCTTACACACATCAACGGAAATGGACTAGAGTGATGAGCATCCTGGAGTCATAGCAACGGAATGACCTTACACACATCAACGGAAATGGACTAGAGTGATGAGCATCCTGGAGTCATAGCAACGGAATGACCTTAGCTTCATAGAATTTTGTTAGATATTTGTTTAGTTCTCTTTTCCAATGTAATGATGTTATTGAGCCCTATGTTTTGGCTCAGAATTAGTTGTTGTACTAGTTTATGTGATTTATCAATAAAATAAGGAGTTTATTACAATTATTGTTCATTAGATGCTCTGATATTTGCGACTGTATGCGCAATTTACGTTACCATACACGTTGTTCATGTCTCCCTGATTTATTCCGCTGCTAAATTGGCGGGGAATGACATTCCTCATCTATTTAAAAGTCTCGGATTCAATCTCACAGCGGGCATCGGCGACATTGTCGGCTTGCCGACGAGAACCCGAGGTGTGAGAGGAGGGTTTCCTGGGTACATACGACCCAGGACTGACGTGAAGGACGGAAGATTCTTCGGTAGGCCCCGACGCCTAGACGTCGGGCCGAGAAGCCTCCGAGATAATCATCCTCTCGGAAGGGCAAGAGGACGAAGACGCTTCAGACGAGGAAGAGAAGTTCTCAGAAGGAGAACCTCCGGCTAATGAATCCTCAGGAAGGCGAGGACCGGAAGAAGTAAAAGAACTAGACGGAGACATCGCTTACCTTTGAAGGAAGCAAGCGAGGTTAGGTGCAGAGACGAGGACGTCGAGTGCTCAGATGTCGGCGCGTTGGTCGTCAGATCGTCAGCTGGTCATCTAGAAGGTGCTCGCGCGTGAGAGCAAGGGTGGTTTTTCGGCAGCAAACCCCACTATTTATAGTGCCGGGGTGTGGATCGAATCCAACGGTGGACATCTATCTTCAAAAGCAGCGGTTGAGATTTGAGCACGTGGCGCAGCTGGATTGGCTGAAGAACGTCTCCTCGGATCCAGACGGGACCGCTCGACGAGGATCGCCATGATTGAGCGTGGGAGTCGAGGAGGCGACGTGACTGCTGATGCGCCGGACAGTAGTCAAGGCGACGTTAGGTGCAAAGCGGCTATGACAGCATTATGATGCGTCTTAGTGGCAGGGTGGCGTCTGACAGCGAGATGATGTGGCGCAAAAAGATCCACGTGGGCAAACGTAGCCACGTGGCTAGGCACGTGCCCTCGGCTAGTAGATTCAGCTTCACCTCGACCCAGTTTCTATTCCGACATGAACCTGGGGGGCCAGTGATACGGTGATATCTCGGTAGGTTGGTTCGGCTTGGCCGACCTCATTAAGGAAACAGGCCGACAACCTTCATCGCAGGCAGAGCATTCGTCAGTCAACGTTCATGGTCGGACAGTGTGACCTCTGCTCTTTGGGGCCCTCACGCTGCTCGGTCGAGGACGATCTCGAAGGTCGGCTGAAGCTGACCTTGTGCCATACGT
The DNA here is from genome assembly GCA_014218235.1 of Colocasia esculenta. Lineage (NCBI taxonomy): Eukaryota > Viridiplantae > Streptophyta > Magnoliopsida > Alismatales > Araceae > Colocasia > Colocasia esculenta. Next base: position 80,774,688 of record CM024759.1, read on the forward strand.
GCTTGCACTTTCCCCACAGCGATCCTCCGTCGATTCAGATCGGAAATATCATCGGCTCTATTCCTCTGGCCGACTTCTGAAGCTCGGCCACGAACTCCTCCTCAGAAGAAGACGACGTTGAGCTCGGCGCACTCGAAGGGCTCCCCGGAGTGCTGGTCACGTGACGGACAAGGCGAATAAAGTAATGTCTGAAGATCACGGGATCGATAACCGCGGCAGTTAAGACCACGATCGCCATGATTTGGCAAGGAGGTGGCGACGCCCAATCCGGCGAGAATCACGGTAACCCCCCAACGAGATTGGCGGGGTCGTCCAGTTCACACGTAAGTGTCCTAACACTATATAAAGGGTAAACACTCCACCGGCACAGGTACGTTGTTCTACCCCAGGCTAGGCTATTCTGCTCGGCTAGCGACTGACAAGAGCGTCGGAGTGTCTCCCCACCGAGGCCTCTCAGCGGGCTTTGCAGGTCAGTTCGGGAGCTCGGAACCAGCGTCACACGTCGGCCAAGCGCGCCTCAGACTGGATCCATCGGCTTGGTCGTCTCGGCTCACCATTCGGCGAGAAACACCTCAGCGGTCACCTCGGCGTGAGCTGACCTATGTTGTGCTTATCGCAACAAGACCCATTTGCAAAATCACTAAGAGGGGATCAGGAATGACTATTTAATAGCACATTAGGGACCAAGAGAGACCTGTGATTGTGCACGAGAACTTTCCTAGATGGACGCCGTTTAAACGAGGCCTCTCACATGAGCATTGGCTCGGTATAGATTCAGAAGCTTCCGAACTGAAAGGTTAGACGCGGCCTCTCAACGTAACCCTGCAACTTGGACTTTTGTAAGTTTGGATGGATCAACTTAAAAAAAAAAAAAAAGTTATGTTGTCGAACTGATCAAAGTTCAATTTGCTATAAGGCGTTCGTCTGATCACGTCCTTAACAAGAGAGGGAGAGAGTAGTCCATTTCCATCCAGGGTTGGACTTTTCTCCTGTTCTTCGCGGCTCTACATGGCCATCACCAATGTGACACTAGGAAATTTCACGTATCACACGTCCGAGGTTCCCCACCAGAAAACACACCTACCTTTGCCCAGAAACCCAACATCCCCCTCCTCATGCATCTCTTCTCTGTTCAGACCGAGCTCCTTCCAGAGAAATGGAGACCACCACGCCCCACCCCCTCCCTTCTTCCTATATAAGTGCAGTCGCAACACCCCACAAGAGAGAGAGAGAGAGAGCACCCTCAACCTCCTCTGCCACAAACCTCGAGAAATGGGCGACATCAACTGCGGAGACCACGAAGGGGACCTCGCCCGCGGCTCGAGCAAGCGTGCGAGCAGACCGGGCAAGGCGACGGTGCTGGCCCTGGGCAAGGCCTTCCCCAACCAGCTTGTCCTCCAGGAGCACCTTGTAGAGGGCTACTTCCGGGACACCAATTGCGACGACCCCGCCATGAAGGCCAAGCTCGAGCGCCTCTGTATGCATGCCAATGCCGATGCTGATTAATTTGATTTTTTCTGCATACGCACGTAATTAATCCTTCTTGCTTGTGTTTTTTTTCAAACAAATTGTTTGTTTCAAGCAGGCAAGAACACCACGGTGAAGAGGAGGTACACGGTGATGTGCAAGGCGGTCCTGGACAGGTATCCAGAGCTGGCCACCGAGGGCTCCCCCACCATCCGCCAGCGCCTGGAGGTGGCCAATGCGGCCGTGCTGGAGATGGCGGCCGAGGCCAGCGCCGCCTGCATTAGGGAGTGGGGCCGCCCCGCCGAGGACATCACCCACCTCGTCTACGTCTCCTCCAGCGAGATCAGGCTACCCGGCGGGGACCTCCTCCTCGCCGCCCGCCTCGGGCTGAGGCCGGACGTCGGCCGCGTCATGCTCTACTTCCTCGGCTGCTACGGCGGGGTCACGGGGCTGCGCGTGGCCAAGGACGTCGCCGAGAACAACCCCGGCAGCCGGGTGCTCGTGGTGACCTCCGAGACCACCGTGCTGGGCTTCCGCCCTCCCAGCATGGCCCGGCCCTACGACCTGGTGGGCGCGGCGTTGTTCGGCGACGGCGCCGCAGCCGCCGTCGTGGGCGCCGACCCGCTGCCGGGGAAGGAGGCAGAGCCGTTCATGGAGCTGGACTGGGCGGTGCAGAACTTCCTGCCCGGGACGGAGGGGGTGATCGAAGGGCGGCTGTCGGAGGAGGGCATCAACTTCCTGCTGGGGAGGGAGCTGCCGGAGAAGATCCAGGGGCACATAGAGGGGTTCTGCAGGGGACTGATGGGGAAGGCGGGGGTGGAGGACTTCAACGAGCTGTTCTGGGCGGTGCACCCGGGGGGGCCGGCGATTCTGAACCGGATGGAGAGCAGCCTGGGGCTGCGGCCGGAGAAGCTGGAATGCAGCAGGAGGGCACTCGTGGACTACGGCAACGTCAGCAGCAACACCGTGTTCTACGTCATGGACTACATGAGGGAGGAGCTCATGGGCAGCCGCAGGTCAGGTGGTGGCGGTGGCGAGGAGTGGGGGCTCGTCCTGGCCTTCGGACCCGGCATCACCTTCGAAGGCATCCTCGTCCGAAGCCTTGTATAATTTGACTACTCTTTCTCCCCCCTACGTGGGTGGTCTTTTTTCTACGTACACAGCACACACACACACACACACCAGCACACACACACATATATCTACACATGTAGTGCTTCAGCTGACCGAGATCTTCTGCTCTCAAAATTCTCTCGGCATCCAGAAAAAAGGTTGCTCTGAATATAATCTACTTCTGATGTGAGTTTTCATAAGCGTAACGAGTTTGGTACTGCATTCTGCGGGAGTGTACATGTTGCACTGTCATGACTATTTTCAGAAGGAGAAATACTTGGTGCACACCGTTGGTGTGCAACAAGTGACACATCGGCAAGCACACCCAATGGGTGCTTGCCGAGTAGTTTCAGACAGGGTGATGTGGGTGATGTGATTTTATTTTTTCATAAATATCTTGTCCCTCACAGTCTCGTGGAGAAAGACACTGTTGCCCTTTCTTCCTTCCTTTTCCGCCACGGACTGTCTTCTCCCCTTGTCTGCTCTTTCTCCTGGCGAACGACGCGAAGTCTCTGCTCCCCAGCCACCAGGGGCGTCTCGTCTGTGAAGGCACGCCCCCGTGGGGGGACCGTCCGCAGTGATGGCCGCCGGCTCCCGTGCCTCCCGCTTGCGTGCACGGGCCAATCTCCAGAGTTGCGTGCGCGCGTCTGCCTGCAAGTGCCTACCGGCGGCGAAAAATCCGGGGATCCGCGCATGCATCTCCAACACCCACCACCACCCCCTCTCGCCCCTCCCACGGTCGACGTCGCCTGCCCCAGGCAGCGGCGAGGGGAGTGTGCCGGACTCGTCGGGAACCGCACACGCGTGGGTGCCCGTACCCCTCGTTGCCCGAGCCAGCAAAGGACTCGTGGACGAGTTCACCCCTCACGTTATTTCGACGGCATCGGAGGCCCTTCGCCGGAGCTTTGACTGTGTCAAGAAGGGACCAGTGGTGCTGGACCGCTGAAATGGACGTGAACAGTGATGATGATACGTCGTCGGTGGTGACACCACGGGCGAGGAAGTGAGCTCAAGAGTGAAAGCACCGGGGGGATGGCGTCGGAACCTAAATATGGGTAGCAATGACAGACGACATGGACCGGAGGCCGGGCGACGTCGATGTGGGAGCTAGCTGGGGCTGGCAGAGATCTCGGTCTTCTCGTCCTGGGCTCTGGGGTTTGGTGTCAGGTGCTTTGCTCTGCTCTGGAGGTTGGAGTTCAGTTTCATAGTGGAGGATTGAGAGGTGTACATAGTTGTTAGTTTCTTTGGCATACAAAAGTAATTTTTGTGGACAAGTGGAGGGCATGGAAAGGGTTGTATCTGCTTATATTTGTGTATGAGAAAAGTTTGTATTTTTTGTGGATGAGTGGAGGGTATAGAAATGGTGGAATATGCTTATATTTGTGTGTGAGAAAGACTTGTATGTTTTGTGGATGAGTGGAGGGTATATAAAGGGTGGAATATGCTTCTATTTATATATGAGAAAAACTTGTATTTCTTGTAAATGTAATTCCATGACAAATTCAATGTTATTAAACATTAGATTGCAGCACTCAATGTTATGAAAAATCAGATGGCAGCTCTGTACAATTCTAGTATGGCAGTCAGTTAGCCAGTGTGGCAATCAGATGGCAGCACATTCACCAATAAATACATTTATTTCACCTATAAATACCATAAACACCAATACTTGCATAGATCTGTAGTCTTCCACTTTGCCACAGTCTGTACACCTATATGTAGAAGACATTCACCAATAAATACTATACATTCACCAATAAATACCACACATTCACCTATAAATACATTCATTTCACCTATAACTACCATAAACACCAACGCCTGCACAGATATGTAGTCTTCCACTATGCCACAGTCTGTACACCTATATGTAGAAGTCATTCACCAATAAATATTGTACATTCACCAATAAATACCACACATTCACGAATAAATACATTCATTTCACCTATAACTTTCATAAACACCAACACTTGCACAGATATGTAGTCTTCCACAGTGCCACAGTCTGTACACCTATATGTAGAACACATTCACCAATAAAACTCGAATATTCACCAATAAATACCGGACGTTCACCAATAAATATTGATATTTCACATATAAATACCACAAACATCAACACTTGCATTAATCTGTACTATGCCATTGTGGTTGTCCATTCACCTACATATAGAACACATGCACCAATAAATACCAAAACATTCACCAATAAATACTGACATTTTACCTATAAATACCACAAACATCAACACTTGCATTAATCTGCACTCTGCTAGTGTGGTTGTCTATTCATCTACATATAGAACACATTCACCAATAAACATTGACAAATCACCAATAAATATTAACATTTCACCTATAAATGCCACAAATATCAACACTTGCGTTATTATGCACTCTTCCAATGTGGTTGTATATTCACCTACATATAGAACACATTCACCAATAAATACTAGATATTTACCAATAAATACTGACAATTCACCTATAAATGCCACAAATATTAACACTTGCATTATTTTGCACTCTTCCACAAACTTCACAATTTATTACTGAATTGTTTGTATTTATTGGTGAATGTTTAGTATATGTAGGTGAATAGACCATCACACTGAAAGAAGAGCTCAGATGTTTGCAAAGTGTTGGTATTGCATTAGGTTATAGGTGAAATGACACCATTTATTGGTGAATAATTAGTATTTATTGGTGAATATTTAGTATATGTAAGTGAATAGACCACCACACTAGCAGAAGAGCTCAAATGTTTGCAAAGTGTTGGTATTATTTGAGGTTATAGGTGAAATGACACCATTTATTGGTGAATTGTTTGTATTTATTGATGAATGTTTAGTATATGTAGGTGAATAAAACATCACACTGGTATAGAAGAGCTCAGATGTTTGCAAAGTGTTGGTATTATTTGAGCTTATAGGTGAAATGACATTATTTATGGGTGAATTGTTTGTATTTATTAGTGAATGTTTAGTATATGTAGGTGAATAGACCACCACACTGGCAGAAGAGCTCAGATGTTTGCAAAGTGTTGATATTTCATGAGGTTATAGGTGAAAGGGCACCATTTATTGGTGAATTGTTTCTATTTATTGGTGAATGTTTAGTATATGTAGGTGAATAGACCACCACACTGAAAGAAGAGTTTAGATGTTTGCAAAGTGTTGGTATTGCATGAGGTTATAGGTGAAATGACACCATTTATTGGTGAATAATTAGTATTTAATCGTGAATGTTTAGTATATGTAGGTGAATAGACCACCACACTAGCAGAAGAGCTCAAATGTTTGCAAAGTGTTGGTATTATTTGAGGTTATAGGTGAAATGACACCATTTATTGGTGAATTGTTTGTATTTATTGATGAATGTTTAGTATATGTAGGGGAATAGACCATCACACTGGTAGAAGAGCTCAGATGTTTGCAAAGTGTTAATATTATTTGAGCTTATAAGTGAAATGACATTATTTATGGGTGAATTGTTTGTATTTATTGGTGAATGTTTAGTATATGTAGGTGAATGGACCACCATACTGACAGAAGAGCTCAGATGTTTGCACAGTGTTGATATTGCATGAGGTTATAGGTGAAATGACACTATTTATTGGTGAATAGTTTCTATTTATTGGTGAGTGTTTAGTATATGTAGGTGAATAGACCACCACACTAGCAGAAGAGCTCAGATGTTTGCAAAGTGTTGGTATTATTTGAGGTTATAGGTGAAATGACATTATTTCTAGGTGAATAGACCACCACACTGGTAGAAGAGCTCACAACTGCCGCATCAGTGTGGTTGTCTATTCACCTACATATAGAATTTATTCACCAATAAATATCCAACATTCACTAATAAATAGTGTCATTTCACCTATAAACTTCACCTACAATTGATACATACACCAACATTTACACAGATCTGCAGCATTTCATTGTGGTTGTTTATTCACCTACATATATAATACATTCACCAATAAATATCAAGCATTCACCGATAAATATTGGCATTTCACCTATAAACGTCACTTAGAAATGCCATAAACACCAACACTTTCACAGATATGCAGCCATTCAGTGTGGTTGTTTATTCACCTACATATATAATACATTCACCAATAAATATCAAGCATTCACCGATAAATATTGGCATTTCACCTATAAACGTCACTTAGAAATGTCATAAACAACAACAATTTCACAGATATGCAGCCATTCAATGTGGTTGTTTATTCACCTACATATAGAACTTATTCACCAATAAATATTAAGCATTCACCGATAAATACTAGCATTTCACCTATAAACGTCACTTAGAAATGCCATAAACACCAACACTTTCACAGATATGCAGTCATTCAGTGTGGTTGTCTATTCACCTACATATAGAACTTATTCACCAATAAATATCAAGCATTCACCGATAAATACTGGCATTTCACCTATAAACGTCACTTAGAAATGCCATAAACACCAACACTTTCACAGATATGCAGCCATTCAGTGTGGTTGTTTATTCACCTACATATAGAACTTATTCACCAATAAATATCAAACATTCACCGATAAATACTGGCATTTCACCTATAAACGTCACATAGAAATGCCATAAACACCAACACTTTCACAGATATGCAGCCATTCAGTGTCGTTGTTTATTCACCTACATATAGAACTTATTCACCAATAAATATCCAACATTCACCAATAAATAGTGTCATTTCACCTATAAACTTCACCTGTAAATGCCATAAATATGAACACTTACACAGATCTGCAGTCTTCCAATATGGTTGTCTACTTCACCTACATATTTAATTAATCACATAAATATATATTCATTAAGAAAACATAATATTGAATTTAATTTATTTTAATAATATTTAATTAAAGGCGCAATATTTTTAACCAAAAATATATATGTTAGCACCCAAATATAAGGGTCAAATATAAGAGTGGTTCAAAAATATTCGCACGAGTAAGAGTATTTCTTAGAAGTCATGTCTGAGTCATATGTGTACACTACCGTGTATGAGTCACAAACGTTCACACGAGTAAGTCTTCCCACTGTATGTCATACGAGTAGGTCTATCCCGTACAAGTCATACGAGTAAGTCTATGTAGTATACGTTACACTTAGTTGCATGGTAGTAAGACTATTTCTTAGAAGTCATGTCCGAGTCATATGTGTACACTACCGTGTATGAGTCACAAACGTTCGCACGACTAAGTCTTCCCACTGTATGTCATACGAGTAGGTCTATCACGTACAAGTCATACGAGTAAGTCTATGTAGTATACGTTACACTTAGTTGCATGGTAGTAAGAGTATTTCTTAGAAGTCATGTCCGAGTCATATGTGTACACTACCGTGTATGAGTCACAAACGTTCGCACGAGTAAGTCTTCCCACTGTATGTCATACGAGTAGGTCTATCCCGTACAAGTCATACGAGTAAGTCTATGTAGTATACGTTACACTTAGTTGCATGGTAGTAAGAGTATTTCTTAGAAGTCATGTCCGAGTCATATGTGTACACTACCGTGTATGAGTCACAAACATTCACACGAGTAAGTCTTCCTACTGTATGTCATACGAGTAGGTCTATCCCGTACAAGTCATACGAGTAAGTCTATGTAGTATACGTTACACTTAGTTGCATGGTAGTAAGAGTATTTCTTAGAAGTCATGTCCGAGTCATATGTGTACACTACCGTGTATGAGTCACAAACGTTCGCACGAGTAAGTCTTCCCACTGTATGTCATACAAGTAGGTCTATCCTGTACAAGTCATACGAGTAAGTCTATGTAGTATACGTTACACTTAGTTGCATGGTAGTAAGAGTATTTCTTAGAAGTCATGTCTGAGTCATATGTGTACACTACCGTGTATGAGTCACAAACATTCGCACGAGTAAGTCTTCCTACTGTATGTCATACGAGTAGGTCTATTCCGTACAAATCATACGAGTAAGTCTATGTAGTATACGTTACACTTAGTTGCATGGTAGTAAGAGTATTTCTTAGAAGTCATGTCCGAGCCATATGTGTACACTACCGTGTATGAGTCACAAACGTTCGCACGAGTATGTCTTCCCACTGTATGTCATACGAGTAGGTCTATCCTGTACAAGTCATACGAGTAAGTCCATGTAGTATATGTTACACTTAGTTGCATGGTAGTAAGAGTATTTCTTAGAAGTCATGTCCGAGTCAAATGTGTACACAATCGTGTATGAGTCACAAACATTCGCACGAGTAAGTCTTCCTACATATACCAAACATTCACCAATAAATACTAATTATTCACCAATAAATGGTGTCATTTCACATATAACCTCATGCAATACTAACACTTTGCAAACATCTAAGCTCTTCTTTTAGTGTGGTGGTCTATTCACCTAAATATACTAAACATTCACCAATAAATATAAACAATTCACCAATAAATGGTGCCCTTTCACATATAACCTCATGCAATATCAACACTTTGCAAACATCTAAGCTCTTCTTTTAGTGTGGTGGTCTATTCACCTACATATACTAAACACTCATCAATAAATACAAATAATTCACCAATAAATGGTGTCATTTCACCTATAACCTCAAATAATATCAACACTTTGCAAACATCTGAGCTCTTCTGCCAGTGTGGTGGTCTATTCACCTACATATACTAAACATTCACCAATAAATAGAAACTATTCACCAATAAATAGTGTCATTTCACCTATAAACTCATGCAATATCAACACTTTGCAAACATCTGAGCTCTTCTGCCAGTGTGGTGGTCTATTCACCTACGTATACTAAACATTCACCAATAAATACAAAAAATTCACCCATAAATAATGTCATTTCACCTATAACCTCAAATAATATCAACACTTTGCAAACATTTGAGCTCTTCTGCTAGTGTGGTGGTCTATTCACCTACATATACTAAACATTCACGATTAAATACTAATTATTCACCAATAAATGGTGTCATTTCACCTATAACCTCATGCAATACCAACACTTTGCAAACATCTAAGCTCTTCTTTCAGTGTGGTGGTCTATTCACCTACATATACTAAACATTCACCAATAAATAGAAGCAATTCACCAATAAATGGTGCCCTTTCACCTATAACCTCATGCAATATCAACACTTTACAAACATCTGAGCTCTTCTGCCAGTGTGGTGGTCTATTCACCTACATATACTAAACATTCACCAATAAATAGAAACTATTCACCAATAAATAGTGTCATTTCACCTATAAACTCATGCAATATCAACACTTTGCAAACATCTGAGCTCTTCTGCCAGTGTGGTGGTCTATTCACCTACGTATACTAAACATTCACCAATAAATACAAAAAATTCAACCATAAATAATGTCATTTCACCTATAACCTCAAATAATATCAACACTTTGCAAACATTTGAGCTCTTCTACTAGTGTGGTGGTCTATTCACCTATATATACTAAACATTCACGATTAAATACTAATTATTCACCAATAAATGGTGTCATTTCACCTATAACCTCATGCAATACCAACACTTTGCAAACATCTAAGCTCTTCTTTCAGTGTGGTGGTCTATTCACCTACATATACTAAACATTCACCAATAAATAGAAACAATTCACCAATAAATGGTGCCCTTTCACCTATAACCTCATGCAATATCAACACTTTACAAACATCTGAGCTCTTCTGTCAGTATGGTGGTCCATTCACCTACATATACTAAACATTTACCAATAAATACAAACAATTCACCCATAAATAATGTCATTTCACCTATAAGCTCAAATAACACTAACACTTTGCAAACATCTGAGCTCTTCTACCAGTGTGATGTTCTATTCACCTACATATACTAAACATTCATCAATAAATACAAACAATTCACCAATAAATGGTGTCATTTCACCTATAACCTCAAATAATACCAACACTTTGCAAACATTTGAGCTCTTCTGCTAGTGTGGTGGTCTATTCACCTACATATACTAAACATTCACGATTAAATACTAATTATTCACCAATAAATGGTGTCATTTCACCTATAACCTCATGCAATACCAACACTTTGCAAACATCTAAGCTCTTCTTTCAGTGTGGTGGTCTATTCACCTACATATACTAAACATTCACCAATAAATAGAAATAATTCACCAATAAATGGTGCTCTTTCACCTATAACCTCATGAAATATCAACACTTTGCAAACATCTGAGCTCTTCTGCCAGTGTGGTGGTCTATTCACCTACATATACTAAACATTCACTAATAAATACAAACAATTCACCCATAAATAATGTCATTTCACCTATAAGCTCAAATAATACCAACACTTTGCAAACATCTGAGCTCTTCTACCAGTGTGATGTTCTATTCACCTACATATACTAAACATTCATCAATAAATATAAACAATTCACCAATAAATGGTGTCATTTCACCTATAACCTCAAATAATACCAACACTTTGCAAACATTTGAGCTCTTCTGCTAGTGTGGTGGTCTATTCACTTACATATACTAAATATTCACCAATAAATTATGTCATTTCACCTATAACCTAATGCAATACCAACACTTTGCAAACATCTGAGCTCTTCTTTCAGTGTGGTGGTCTATTCACCTACATATACTAAACATTCACCAATAAATACAAATAATTCAGTAATAAATGGTGAAGTTTGTGGAAGAGTGCAAAATAATGCAAGTGTTGATGTTTGTGGCATTTATAGGTGAATTGTCAGTATTTATTGGTAAATCTCTAGTATTTATTGGTGAATGTGTTCTATATGTAGGTGAATATACAACCACATTGGAAGAGTGCATAATAACGCAAGTGTTGATATTTGTGGCATTTATAGGTGAAATGTTAGTATTTATTGGTGATTTGTCAATGTTTATTGGTGAATGTGTTCTATATGTAGGTGAATAGACAACCACACTAGCAGAGTGCAGATTAATGCAAGTGTTGATGTTTGTGGTATTTATAGGTGAAATGTCAGTATTTATTGGTGAATGTCTTATATGTATATGTGCATGTGTTCTATATGTAGGTGAATAGACAACAATACTGGGAGTGTGGAGAAGAATGCAAGTGTTAATGTTTGTGGTATTTATAGGTGAACTGTTAGTATTTATAGGTGATTTGTCAATATTTATTGGTGAATGTGTTCTAGATGTGGGTGAATAGACAACCACACTAGCAGAGTGCAGATTAATGCAAGTGTTGATGTTTGTGGTATTTATAGGTGAAATGTCAGTATTTATTGGTGAATGTCTGGTATTTATTGGTGTATGTGTTCTATATGTAGGTGAATAGACAACCATAATTGCATAGTACGGATTAATGTAAGTGTTGATGTTTGTGGTATTTATATGTGAAATATCAATATTTATTGGTGAACGTCCGGTATTTATTGGTGAATATTCGGATTTTATTGGTGAATGTGTTCTACATATAGGTGTACAGACTGTGGCACCGTGGAAGACTACAGATCTGTGCAAGTGTTGGTGTTTATGAAAGTTATAGGTGAAATGAATGTATTTATTCGTGAATGTGTGGTATTTATTGGTGAATGTACAATATTTATTGGTGAATGACTTCTACATATAGGTGTACAGACTGTGGCATAGTGGAAGATGATGACCAAACTGTCCCCATAATAAATATTTCCATTTATTTAATATTAATTTTGATGATTAACAAAACAACACTAATGGATTTCATGAGACTTGAGAACAGGAAGCAAAAGAAAAATGAAAGATCAAGACAATCTGGTAAGTCCCATCATTTCTATCTAAGTCCCTGTAACGACTTCTTTGATAAAGCAGAACGACTTCCTCTTTGACCGGATCACTCGAATCGTTACCGTAACGATTTCTTTAGAACTCGCAACGACTCTCAAGCCGTAACGACTTCTTTAGAGCCCGTAACGATTTCTTTAGAACTCGCAACGACTCTCAAGCCGTAACGACTTCTTTAGAGCCCGTAACGATTTCTTTAGAACTCGCAACGACTCTCAAGCCGTAACGACTTCTTTAGAGCCCGTAACGATTTCTTTAGAACTCGCAACGACTCTCAAGCCGTAACGACTTCTTTAGAGCTCGTAACGATTTCTTTAGAACTCGCAACGACTCTCTAGCCGTAACGACTTCTTTAGAGCTCGTAACGATTTCTTTAGAACTCGCAACGACTCTCTAGCCGTAACGACTCCTTTAGATCTCGTAACGATTTCTTTAGAACTCGCAACGACTCTATAGTCATAACGACTTCTTTATTAGTCATAACGATTTCGCGCAACGATTTCTTTAGAATTCATAACGATTTCGTGTAACGACTTCTTTATTAGTCATAACGATTTCGCGCAACGATTTCTTTATTAGTCATAACGATTTCGCGCAACGACTTTTATTAGTCATAACGATTTCGCGCAACGATTTCTTTATTAGTCATAACGATTTCGCGCAACGACTTCTTTATTAGTCATAACGATTTCTTGCAACGATTTCTTTAGAACGCACAACGACTTCATAAGTTATCTCAACGATTTCTTTACAGTTCATATCGACTTGCTATAACTCATAACGATTTCATAAGTTATGAAGTCAGCAAGATTCTCCTTATCGAATTTCTTGATGTATCAGTATAATAGCGTTGAAAAGTCAAAGTCATATCTTGTCCGTTGACTGCTTTGCATTAAATGCCCTCCGATCGTATCTCCCATGCATGCAGACAATATCTTCCATTTCTATGCTACTCTGTCTACGTACTTTTTCTTGGACAGAAAGGAGCTTTGCTATATACTGCAATATCTGTTCCATCTCAACTAACAATAGACAGCAGTCCTAGCTGTCTTCTATTTATTGATGATATGCTTACAGATATCTGACAAGACTCATCTGGACAACGTTGGACACAAGATACAAAGTTCTATGACATCTCTTTGGCGTGTACACCAGGATAAAAGACTGACGATCAGAAGCTTCCTCAGTAACCAGTCTAACGTACACAAGGATAAGAGACAACGGGCACTTCAACGTTCGAATTTGAATCAGCAGGTTAAATAGAAGACTTAAGACGAGAAGAAAAGTAACTGACAGAGCAACATCGCTTGATTTTAGAAGAAGAAAGGAGTCCATCTCTCTGAATCTTTAGAACTTGGAAGAAGAGCGAAGCCTCCACTCAAAAACCTTGTTCAAAGCTCTTAGCTCTCTGTGCTAAAAGAAATCTTCTCATATTTGTAAGAGCCTGTGTGGTCCTTGGAGAGAAAAACCTTGTTAAATCTCTTTCTCTCTCGGGGCTTAGGAGCTTCAGGTTGTAGCTGGTCAAGCTAGAATCTGAAGCCTGTTTTCACAACCTTTTTCTGATTAGTTTGTGTTCCCTTCTGGACGAAGGAAGACCTGGTGGTATCCAGGGTGGTTGTTGTTCCCTTCTGGACGAAGGAAGACCTGGTGGTATCCAGGGTGGTTGTTGTTCCCTTCTGGACGAAGGAAGACCTGGTGGTATCCAGGGTGGTTGTTGTTCCCTTCAGGCTGAAGGAAGACCAGTTGAGGCTGGGTGTAAGGATCCTTAAGGGGGATTGTACCCTTGATAGTAAAATCCTGAGGTATTGCTCAGGGACTGGACGTAGGTCTCCTGTGGAGAGGAGTTCCGAACCAGGATAAAATCCTTGTGTCTTGTGGATGTGTTTTGTGTGATTGTTATCTTGTTTGCTCTAACTCTAACCTTGTTATTAAGTTGTGCAATCTTTTCAGTAAACAGGTTTTAATCAAAGATCGAAGTTTCAATAACCCATTCACCCCCCCTCTGGGCTAACTAGCTGGGCAACAAGTGGTATCAGAGCCCGTCTCTTCGACAAAGAAGAAGATCCAACGATCTGAAGAGCAAAGATCAATGGCAGCCCAAAGTCACTTCGAAGGTCAGTCTGTCAACAGACCTCCGTTGTTCGATGGTGAAGATTATACGTATTGGAAGACCAGGATGGAATACTTTCTACAAGGCCACGATTATCAAATCTGGTCAATAGTGGAAGAAGGTGATCTGGTCGTCACAAATGAGAAAGCACAATGGACAGATGAAGATAGAAAGAAAATCTCCTTGAACTGTAAAGCTAAGAGCATTCTATGTTGTGCTCTAAGCAAGAAAGAGTTCAACAGAGTTTCAGCATGCAAATCCTCCATGGAAATGTGGGAAAAGTTAAAGATCACATATGAAGGTACAGACAAAGTAAAGGAAACAAGAATTGACATTCTTGTCACTCAGTATGAAAGATTTCAAATGCAAACAGGTGAGTCTATTACCCAAATGTTTAGTAGATTTACTGACATTACTAATGGCCTAGCAAGTCTAGGAAAGTCATATGAAAATGCAGATATGGTAAGGAAGATTCTCAGATCCCTGCCATCTTCATGGACGGCAAAGGTCACAGCTATCGAAGAAGCTAATGATCTTAAGAGAATGTCAGTGGAAAAACTCATTGGGTCTCTCATGGCCCATGAAATAAACATGGAAAGACTAGGAGAATCCTCCAGTAGAAAGAAGCAGTCAAATGCGCTTAAAGGTAATGGGGACTCATCAGAAGAATCCTTAGATAACAGTGAAGATAGCAAAGATAGTGATGATGAAGAAGCCATGCTCTCAAGAAGATTGCAGAGAATCTTGGCAAAGAAGAAGAAGTTCCAGTCTGGTAGGAGGTACTTCAAGAAAAACAAAGATCTCAAGAGACCAGATGGAAAAGATCAGAAGAGGAATGAGCCACTTTGCTATGAATGCAAGAAACCTGGACATATCAAGGCAGACTGTCCAATGTTAAAGAAAAATGATCACAAGAAGAAGGACAGCTCCAAGAAGTTCAGAAGATTCAAAAAGAAAGCCATGGCAGCTGCATGGGACAACAGCAGCGACTCAGATAGTGAGTCAAGCTCGAGCAGTGAAGGTGAAGAAGCCAATTTGGCTCTCATGGCGAATACCGAGGATAAGGTTAACCCTCGAGCATCCAAATGGTATTTGGATAGTGGGTGCTCAAGGCATATGTCAGGCAACAAGAAGATATTTGTTGATCTCGAAGCTGAAGAAGGTACAGTCACCTATGGAGATAATGGAAAAGGGACTGTGATAGGAAGCGGGTCTGTGAACATCAAAGGAAAATCAGTCATAAAGGATGTAATGCTGGTCAAAGGGTTAAAGCACAATCTTATCAGCATCAGCCAGTTGTGTGACAAAGGCCATCAAATTCAGTTTCAAGAATCAAAATGCAGTATCTTAAAGGATGGTGCAGTCATATTTGAAGCCTTCAGAGAAAGAAATTTATATGTTCTATATCTCGATGAACTCAAGGATCAAGATGTGTGTTTGGCAGCTAGCAAAGATAAATCAACTGAGTTGTGGCACAGAAGATTGGGCCACTGCAGCTTGGATGGGCTGAACAAGCTTAGAAAAAGAAAACTAGTTGAAGGACTGCCAAAGGTAAATTTCAGATTGGATAGCATTTGCAGACCTTGTGCAAGAGGAAAGCACACCAAGAGCTCCTTCAAATCAAAGACTGTAGTAACCACCTCAAAGCCCTTAGAACTACTTCACATGGATTTATTTGGGCCAATGAGGACTACCAGTTTGGGAGGAAAGAATTTTGGATTTGTAATAGTTGATGATTATTCAAGATTCACTTGGGTATCCTTTTTAGAGCACAAAGATGACACATTTGAGAATTTTGTCAGCTTCAGTAAGAAAGTTCAGAAAGATCAGAAATTCTCAATTGTCTCTATTCGATCAGATCATGGTGGTGAGTTTCAGAATGAAAAGTTTGCGAAGTTCTGTGATGATCAAGGAATTGAGCACAACTTCTCAGCTCCAAGGACACCTCAACAGAATGGAATTGCTGAGAGGAAAAACAGAACTCTTTTGGATATGGCAAGATCAATGTTATCAGAATATGATCTGCCAAGATATTTCTGGGCCGAAGCTATCAACACTGCATGTTATATCATAAATAGAGTGATGATCAGGCCAATTTTGAAAAAGACTGCTTATGAACTATACAAAGAAAAGAAGCCAAAGATTAGCCATTTCAGAATATTTGGATGTCCTTGCTTCATCCATAACAATGGAAAAAGGGACATTGGTAAGTTGGATGCCAAATCAGATGAAGGCATTTTCATGGGGTATTCCTCTAAACCTAAAGGTTATAGAGTTTTCAATAAACGTTCCCTATTAATTGAACAATCAGTACATGTTATTTTTGATGAATCTAACCCTTCCTTGAAAAAGGAAGAAATTAGTGACATTGATGATGCAGATGTCCTGTCCGAAAAATTAAAGAAAACTTCAATTAAGGACAAAGAGGATCCAACTCTGGAAGAACTGCAGCAAACAGAAATCCAACATAAAGATCTTCCAAAGGAATGGAGACATCAGAAAGATCACCCTCCTGAAAACATCATTGGTGATCCATCTGTAGGGGTAAGAACTAGAGGTAATGTAATTCCATGCGACTATTTAGCATTTGTTTCTCAAGTAGAGCCTAAGACAGTCAATGAAGCTTTATCTGATGAATCTTGGATATTAGCCATGCAAGATGAACTAAATCAGTTCAAGAGAAACCAAGTATGGTCACTTGTTCCTAGACCATCCAATCATTCAGTTATTGGCACCAAATGGGTGTTCAGAAATAAACTGGATGAGTCTGGAATAATCTTGAGGAACAAAGCCAGATTGGTGGCTCAAGGCTACTCCCAAGAGGAAGGCATAGATTTCGATGAAACTTATGCACCTGTAGCTAGACTTGAGGCCATTAGGATTTTACTTGCTTATGCATCCGCACTTGATTTAAAACTTTTTCAAATGGATGTCAAATCAGCCTTTTTAAATGGTTTCATCAAGGAGGAAGTTTATGTTGAACAACCTCCAGGTTTTGACGACTCTGAATTTCCAAATCATGTGTTTAAGCTACATAAGGCCTTATATGGTCTAAAGCAAGCTCCTAGAGCCTGGTATGAAAGGCTCAGTAATTTCTTATTAAATCATGGTTTCACTAGAGGTAAAGTAGATAGTACATTATTTATAAAATCTAAAGTTAATCATATACTTCTTGTACAAATCTATGTGGATGATATTATTTTTGGATCTACTGATGAATCTCTCTGCAAGTATTTTGAAAAGCTTATGCAGGGAGAATTCGAAATGAGCTTGATGGGGGAGTTAAGCTACTTCCTTGGATTGCAAATCAAGCAAGGGAAGGATGGCACTCATATCTGTCAAGCAAAGTACACCAAAGAGCTGTTGAAGAAATTTGGATTTGAAGATGCAAAGCCATTATCAACTCCAATGAGCACATCAACCAGAATGGACAGTGATCAAAAAGGTAAAAGGGTAGATCAAAAGAATTATCGAGGTATGATAGGATCATTACTTTACTTAACTGCCAGTAGACCAGACATTTTGTTCAGTGTATGCATGTGTGCTAGATATCAGGCAGACCCTAGAGAGTCTCACTTAATCTCTGTAAAAAGGATATTTAGATATTTAGCTAGAACTCATGATTTAGGTCTCTGGTATCCTAGATCTTGTGAGATAAATCTAATAGGATATTCAGATGCTGATTATGCTGGTTGCAAAGTGGATAGAAAGAGCACCAGTGGATGTTGTCAGTTTCTTGCAGGATGCTTAATATCATGGACATCCAAGAAACAAAATTCAGTAGCTCTATCAACAGCTGAGGCGGAATATGTTGCTGCTGGAAGTTGCTGTACACAACTTCTTTGGATAAAGCAACAACTTGAAGATTTCGGCATTCACATCAAATCAATTCCTCTATTGTGTGATAATACTAGTGCCATCAACCTCACCAAAAATCCAGTTCAACACTCAAGGACGAAACACATTGAGGTAAGATATCATTTTATTCGAGACCATGTAGCTAATGGTAATTTAGAAATTTCGTTTATAGATACAAATGGTCAATTGGCAGATATCTTCACAAAAGCCCTACCTGAAGAGAGATTTACATCTCTTAGAAGGGAACTAGGGATGTGCAATTTGTGAAAGAATGTCTGTGATTTTATTGACATATAAATTTTTCAGATTAAAAGAAAAGTTCTCTCTCTGTTAAAGTTAAACAAAACTCTAGTTATCTATATGCTTTGACCGCTTCTGTGTAGAAAGTTGTTTGACTTGTCAAACCTTTTTGTCGCTTTCTACCCTTGCCGCCTTTTGGCGCTCCCGTCATTAAAATAATATTAATTTATCCAAACCGTTTTGAGATCGATTCGCCTTCCACCTTTACCCCCTTTTTTATTTCTCTATCTGTTCACCTAAAGCAACTTTCGAAGCCCTAACGATTTTGGGATCGTCTCTCTGCAACTTTCGAAGCCTTCTTCTCTTCCCGCGAAGAACTCCTTCGAAAACTTCCGTCCCTTCCATCATCCTCCCTTCCAAAATCCTTTCTTCTCTGCACCCATGGCCGCTCCGTTGATCTCCGGAAGTGTTGGGGGCTACAGTGCTGAGTATTTATCCCCAAAGGAGCAAGAAAGATTTACTTTCGTGAAGACAAAGATTTGCGGAAATAAGGCAGTGGATGTTCAGAATCTCGAGAAGAGTGGGATGGCCAGGCTAGTTGATACTATAAGAAGATCGCAGTGGATGGATGTGGTCACATTCAGTGAAGTAAGTTACCCGGATTTGGTAAAGGCTTTCTACGTCTGTCTGAAGTCAGAAGCAGATGGATCCCTTGTTTCCTCTGTCAAGGGTATCCAAATCAGAATAACCCGTGAGCTGTTGCATGATCTGTTTGGAGTGAAGACCTCAGGATTTAGTGGCATTCACTCTGTGAATGATGAAGTCAAAGGTCTCGGGATCATCGGTCCAGGATTTAAGTTGAAGGATGGGAAGCTGGATATTAATCAGATGTCCGCGTTCAACCGGTTGCTGCACTTCATAGTCTGCCAAATCTTAGTTCCCCGTAGTGCTACCTTTTCCTCATGCACTAGGGCAGATTCAGACATAATGTTCTGGGCAATCCAGAACAAAGAGATAAACCTGGCCGCCGTGATGATTGAGCGAATGTTGTTTGCACATGCTCAACTATGGGAAACAAAGAGCAAGCTGAATGTTTCCCTTCCATATGCCCATCTTCTGACCAAGATCTTCAAGCACTTTGGAGTAGATCTGTCAGGGGCGGTAGCTGAAAAGATGGGCCAGTCTATAAGGTCCAGAAACCTGAAGAAAAGTGGCTTTTCAGTGCAAGACGGAGTTTGGACGAAATCCTCTGTGGCTGAAGGAGAAGCAGTTATTGCAGATATTCCAGAGGCAGTAGAAGTAGAGCAAGAAGCAGCAAGTCCAGCAGAGCAAGAAC
This sequence comes from Colocasia esculenta, assembly GCA_014218235.1. Taxonomy (NCBI): domain Eukaryota; kingdom Viridiplantae; phylum Streptophyta; class Magnoliopsida; order Alismatales; family Araceae; genus Colocasia; species Colocasia esculenta. The sequence continues at coordinate 80,794,642 of CM024759.1, forward strand.
CAGTTGAGTCAGCTGTGGGATGCCCATTCGAAGCTCAATTGGAAGAGGGTGCAGCTGGTGTGGCAGATTCCTCGCCCACCACCTTAGTCTCCTCTATATTAAGAAAGGTATTGGACTCCATCCCCTCCATCTCAGTCTCTTCTCAGGCAGGTGGACCTGATGAAGATGTAGTCTTGGAAGAAGCTCCTGCTCAGGGGGAGCAAGAAAGTTTTGAAGCCCCTGCTCCCATTCAGGGGGAGCTTGCTGAGAGTGAAAGGCCAGAGAATGTAGGCCCAAGTGCAGCTGAGGAGCCTGTCTCTCAGCCAGGAAAGCAGAAAAGGGTTGTTCACAGGAGGTCAAGGAAGGGCCACAGGAAAATAAAGTTGAAGCATGTTATGGCCTTGCTAAAAGCCCAAGGAGAGATACTGACATCAGTTCAGAATGGTATACAAGGCATTGTCTCAAATCAAGTGTCAACCTCCTCAGACGTATCCTCAATAAGAAATGCAATGAGGTACTTCAATAAGGAAATGTCTGATATGAAGAGTTTGCTGGCCAGTATTTCAAAGTCTAGTGGTGTCCCTCCTGCACCTACTCTGAGCCATCCAGCTGAACTTCCTAGGCCACCAGGGCCTCAAGCTGAAGTTCCTAGGCCACCAGGGCCTCAAGCTGAAGTTCCTAGGCCACCAGGGCCTCCAACAGAAGTCTCAGGGCCAACAGGGCCGCCAACTCAAGGGTCAGGGCCATCAGGGCCATCAGTTGTTGGGTCACCCGGACCAGTGGCAGCCTCAGGGTCTTCAGGACCACCTCCTGCAGTCAGAGAAAGTAAGGTCAAAGGAAAAGAGCCTGTGTCTGTTTCCAAGGCCCCTGACTCTTCATCTCTTGCCACTCCAACCCTCTCCACACCTTCATCTCCTCCTACTGCACCTCCTGCTCCACCAACCATAAAGCATCCCATGCCTCGCACCAAACCTTCCTCATCCTCTACTTCCTCTCAACCCTCCTTCTCACCTACTCCACCTCTCATCTCAGCTTCATCCTCATTAACTCCTCAACCTTCTCCTATTCAAACTCAATCATCTCACCTCAATCAACCTCTTCCTTTAATCCTAAACACTTGTTCTATCCTCCTACTCCTCCTAATTCTGTTACCTTTCCTCCAGTAAAACCTCTGCCTCTTGGCATTTTTGACACAAATGTTCCCGACCCTTTGAAAGGAACACTCTCCTCACCATTCTTTCCACAGCTTCTCACATTCACAGGACTGACCCTCCTAGTCCTGTCCTGAAAAAGAGAAAAACCTCTTCCTCTCTAAGCACTCCCTCTGCTTCTCTCTATCCTCCTTTATGGTACTCTCTTACCCTTGATCCTAAGAGAAGACCCATCTACAGAGAATACCTCCAGAAATGCATTCTTTCTACCATTTATGGTATTCCTTTCTCAACCTCTCCGAACACCTAGCCATTGTTCTTCCTTTTACTCAGATATCTCAACCTTTCAAGTCCAAAATCTTTGAGGGCACTGAGTTCAAGACTGAAGATCAGTGGGCAGCCATCAAAGGGAACAAGGCTCAGTACTCAAAATACCTGACTGCAAGGGCCGAATCCCTCTCTCACAGAGATCACCCACTCACCTTCTCTGAGTGGTTCATCTTCCAGCACAAGAACTCTTGGGGATCCTTCATTTTGAAGGAAATTCGAATTGCCAGAGCCTTTCAGTTGTACAGTGACTTCTGTTACTTGAATAAAATTCCAGAAGTTCAATTTTGTCAGTTCAACTCACAGATTACTGTGCGGCAATCAGAGACCCCTCTCAACCTTCCTTTTACAGTAGATTTTGTCTCCTTCAAGGCTGAGTTTCCAGTTCTTCTGCCGAAGCTGCACTCGTTAGTGCTTAATTCAGATGCTGGATCTCATGCTCTCGACATGTTTGCAAGGCAGCTGGGCCGGATGTCAGCCAAGCAGGGCCGATCACCCTCATTCTGCGGTTCATCTTCAGAGAATATCACTCTGGCCGCATCTCTTCCCTGACCTTAGCTCCACTCATTTCTGAGTGTGAACGACTCATCTCCTCAGAATGGGAGCTTCTATATCGGGCCTCTAATCAGCAACTGGAAGCTATCAATCAAGATCTGGTTAGTCAGAGGAAGCCGACTCTTTCTGCAGAAGCCTTTATGGATCTCAATTCCATCGCTCCCTTACCAGAGCTCTATGCTGTCTGGGCAGCTAGATATTCTGCCTTCTATGACTTGAAGCAGGATCTGTTAAATCACCAACTTCACTATCCAGTTTCCTTGGACAGATTTCTCCATAGGGCCAGTTTTGGCAAAAGTACCTACTTCAGATTTATTTTGGACAAAACTCAGTATGGAGAGTTCCTCGAGCAGCAAAGGCAACTCTACATTCAGAGGAACATCCCTTCCATGGGACCCTCCTTCTCAGTTACCTTTGGAGTGTTTCTGCAAAATTTGAAGATCTTGAGATCAAGGCATGGGCTGTTATCTCACAGCATGCCTCCTTGTTATCTCCTCTGTATTATCTTTCTCCTTCTTAATACAAATCTTTCTTCTTTGTCTCACAGCTTATCTTTTTGCCTAATGACAAAATGGGGGAGACAACTAACATAAATCTGAAACACATATTTCATTTTTTGTCTGATATTTAGTATATTTTGTCATCATCAAAAAGGGGGAGATTGATGACCAAACTGTCCCCATAATAAATATTTCCATTTATTTAATATTAATTTTGATGATTAACAAAACAACACTAATGGATTTCATGAGACTTGAGAACAGGAAGCAAAAGAAAAATGAAAGATCAAGACAATCTGGTAAGTCCCATCATTTCTATCTAAGTCCCTGTAACGACTTCTTTGATAAGCAGAACGACTTCCTCTTTGACCGGATCACTCGAATCGTTACCGTAACGATTTCTTTAGAACTCGCAACGACTCTCAAGCCGTAACGACTTCTTTAGAGCCCGTAACGATTTCTTTAGAACTCGCAACGACTCTCAAGCCGTAACGACTTCTTTAGAGCCCGTAACGATTTCTTTAGAACTCGCAACGACTCTCAAGCCGTAACGACTTCTTTAGAGCCCGTAACGATTTCTTTAGAACTCGCAACGACTCTCAAGCCGTAACGACTTCTTTAGAGCTCGTAACGATTTCTTTAGAACTCGCAACGACTCTCTAGCCGTAACGACTTCTTTAGAGCTCGTAACGATTTCTTTAGAACTCGCAACGACTCTCTAGCCGTAACGACTCCTTTAGATCTCGTAACGATTTCTTTAGAACTCGCAACGACTCTATAGTCATAACGACTTCCTTATTAGTCATAACGATTTCGCGTAACGATTTCTTTAGAATTCATAACGATTTCGTGTAACGACTTCTTTATTAGTCATAACGATTTCGCGCAACGATTTCTTTATTAGTCATAACGATTTCGCGCAACGACTTCTTTATTAGTCATAACGATTTCGCGCAACGATTTCTTTATTAGTCATAACGATTTCGCGCAACGACTTCTTTATTAGTCATAACGATTTCTTGCAACGATTTCTTTAGAACGCACAACGACTTCATAAGTTATCTCAACGATTTCTTTACAGTTCATATCGACTTGCTATAACTCATAACGATTTCATAAGTTATGAAGTCAGCAAGATTCTCCTTATCGAATTTCTTGATGTATCAGTATAATAGCGTTGAAAAGTCAAAGTCATATCTTGTCCGTTGACTGCTTTGCATTAAATGCCCTCCGATCGTATCTCCCATGCATGCAGACAATATCTTCCATTTCTATGCTACTCTGTCTACGTACTTTTTCTTGGACAGAAAGGAGCTTTGCTATATACTGCAATATCTGTTCCATCTCAACTAACAATAGACAGCAGTCCTAGCTGTCTTCTATTTATTGATGATATGCTTACAGATATCTGACAAGACTCATCTGGACAACGTTGGACACAAGATACAAAGTTCTATGACATCTCTTTGGCGTGTACACCAGGATAAAAGACTGACGATCAGAAGCTTCCTCAGTAACCAGTCTAACGTACACAAGGATAAGAGACAACGGGCACTTCAACGTTCGAATTTGAATCAGCAGGTTAAATAGAAGACTTAAGACGAGAAGAAAAGTAACTGACAGAGCAACATCGCTTGATTTTAGAAGAAGAAAGGAGTCCATCTCTCTGAATCTTTAGAACTTGGAAGAAGAGCGAAGCCTCCACTCAAAAACCTTGTTCAAAGCTCTTAGCTCTCTGTGCTAAAAGAAATCTTCTCATATTTGTAAGAGCCTGTGTGGTCCTTGGAGAGAAAAACCTTGTTAAATCTCTTTCTCTCTCGGGGCTTAGGAGCTTCAGGTTGTAGCTGGTCAAGCTAGAATCTGAAGCCTGTTTTCACAACCTTTTTCTGATTAGTTTGTGTTCCCTTCTGGACGAAGGAAGACCTGGTGGTATCCAGGGTGGTTGTTGTTCCCTTCTGGACGAAGGAAGACCTGGTGGTATCCAGGGTGGTTGTTGTTCCCTTCTGGACGAAGGAAGACCTGGTGGTATCCAGGGTGGTTGTTGTTCCCTTCAGGCTGAAGGAAGACCAGTTGAGGCTGGGTGTAAGGATCCTTAAGGGGGATTGTACCCTTGATAGTAAAATCCTGAGGTATTGCTCAGGGACTGGACGTAGGTCTCCTGTGGAGAGGAGTTCCGAACCAGGATAAAATCCTTGTGTCTTGTGGATGTGTTTTGTGTGATTGTTATCTTGTTTGCTCTAACTCTAACCTTGTTATTAAGTTGTGCAATCTTTTCAGTAAACAGGTTTTAATCAAAGATCGAAGTTTCAATAACCCATTCACCCCCCCTCTGGGCTAACTAGCTGGGCAACAGAAGACTACATATCTGTGCAGGCGTTGGTGTTTATGGTAGTTATAGGTGAAATGAATGTATTTATAGGTGAATGTGTGGTATTTATTGGTGAATGTATAGTATTTATTGGTGAATGTCTTCTACATATAGGTGTACAGACTGTGGCAAAGTGGAAGACTACAGATCTGTGCAAATATTGGTGTTTATGGTATTTATATGTGAAATGAATGTATTTATTGGTGAACATTTGGTATTTATTGGTGAATGTGTTGCCATCTGATTGTCACACTGGCTGACTGACTGCCATACTAGAATTGTACAGAGCTGCCATCTGATTTTTCATAACATTGAGTGCTGCAATCTAATGTTTAATAACATTGAATTTGTCATGGAATTACATTTACAAGAAATACAAGTTTTTCTCATATACAAATAGAAGCATATTCCACCCTTTATATACCCTCCACTCATCCACAAAACATACAAGTCTTTCTCACACACAAATATAAGCATATTCCACCATTTCTATACCCTCCACTCATCCACAAAAAATACAAACTTTTCTCATACACAAATATAAGCAGATACAACCCTTTCTATGCATGCCCTCTACTTGTCCACAAAAAATTACTTTTGTATGCCAAAAAAACTAACAACTATGTACACCTCTCAATCCTCCACTATGAAACTGAACTCCAACCTCCAGAGCAGAGCAAAGCACCTGACACCAAACCCCAGAGCCCAGGACGAGAAGACCGAGATCTCTGCCAGCCCCAGCTAGCTCCCACATCGACGTCGCCCGGCCTCCGGTCCATGTCGTCTGTCATTGCTACCCATATTTAGGTTCCGACGCCATCCCCCGGTGCTTTCACTCTTGAGCTCACTTCCTCGCCCGTGGTGTCACCACCGACGACGTATCATCATCACTGTTCACGTCCATTTCAGCGGTCCAGCACCACTGGTCCCTTCCTGACACAGTCAAAGCTCCGGAGAAGGGCCTCCGATGCCGTCGAAATAACGTGAGGGGTGAGCTCGTCTACGAGTCCTTTGCTGGCTCGGGCAACGAGGGGTACGGGCACCCGCGCGTGTGCGGTTCCCGACGAGTCCGGCACACTCCCCTCGCCGCTGCCTGGGGCAGGCGACGTCGACCGTGGGAGGGGCGAGAGGGGGTGGTGGTGGGTGTTGGAGATGCATGTGCGGATCCCCGGATTTTTTGCCGCCGGTAGGCACTTGCAGGCAGACGCACGCACGCAACTCTTAAGATTGGCCCATGCACGCAAGCGGGAGGCACGGGAGTCGGCGGCCATCACTGCAGACTGTCCCCCCACGGGGGCGTGCCTTCACAGACGAGACTCCCCTGGTGGCTGGGGAGCAGAGACTTCGCGTCGTTCGCCAGGAGAAAGAGCAGACAAGGGGAGAAGACAGTCTGTGGCGGGAAAGGAAGGAAGAAAGGGCAACAATGTCTTTCTCCACGAGACTGTGAGGGACAAAATATTTATGAAAAAATAAAATCACATCACCCACATCACCCTGTCTGAAACCACTTGGCAAGCACCCATTGGGTGTGCTTGCCGATGTGTCACTTGTTGCACACCAACGGTGTGCACCAAGTATTTCTCTTTCAGAAGCATTGGGAAACGGAAGAAATAAGAAGATTCCAAGTCGTCCACGGGAACACATAACTTTTGTTTGCTATCTGAATCGTCACACTTTTTAGAAGATGTCTATCTTGAATCGGGTGTCAGAAATGCCACATGGCCCCTGAGATAACATTGCTCATCGGAGAGCAGCATTCGGATGTGGCAGCCTGCAGCCTACTTTAAGTTAAACTTAAGTAATGGGGTGTTTGGGAGCAATTTTAAAAAAAATTATTTCTACCTAAAAAATCATGTTGAATTTATTTTTAACTTTAAATTTAAAATTATGATAACGTGATGTTTCCTGTTTGATAAAAACATCACAATTTTTAAAAAATATGTTGATATGTTTGAAGTACAGGACGGATGGTGTTGGGCGGGCGGGGCTGGGGGCAGTGTTCACTCGGGGGGGGGGGGCGGGGGTTCCGAGGCGGGGGAGGGGGAGCAGCGTCGGGGAGGGGGGCGGGGAGGGCAAGGGCGGTGGGGCTGGGGAGCTGTTCGCCGGGGGGGTGTAATTTTTTAAAAAAAATTTGGTTATCACTTGTTTTTATTTTGAGAGAGATTTACATAAGATAGAATTTTCACTTTAAAAAAAATGGTAACCAAACAAGTTAAGATGTCTGACCTCCTTTTTTAAATTTAAGAGAAAAACGGTTAAAAAAGAGCATCCAAACACCCTATAAATCTTTTAAAAAAAATAATAGACATCGTAATTAGTCAAAAAAAGAGAACAGACATCATATTTACTATCTATTCATACGGACAGTAAATATTGTTACTCCACACCTGAACTTACAATCTGAAGTGTCACGACACTACGCTATAACATGAAACCCATTCCTCACCGATGAAGTTAAACTTCTTTATTAAAGACGAAGGGTACCTATCACCTTGAAAGATGAACATTGTAAACACCTGACGAACATTGTAAACACCTGACGTAATTGGCAAAATATACACATCGAACGCCACTACTAACTAACTAGTTACCTTAACCACGAAAAATAGCAGATGAGTAGATCAAACTAGTTTGTGCAGATATATTTCTTCCCCAGTAGCTCCATTTTCCCTCAAATGGGAGAAAAAAAAAATCAACGTCAAAACATTCGAATGAAAAGCTGAAAGATCATCTAAAGAGACATCCACATGTTGTTAACTGAAGGCAAGTAAACTGAGAAATCCAGAAGCTCAAAAGTTCTACCCGGGAGCTGCACCAAATCGCTCACCCATATCAAAGACATCACTTTCTCAGATGAAAATCATAATTCAAAGTTCACGAATGACATATTAACGAGCTGTACGAATCTTGCCGACTTTTGATCTATGGCACAAATTAGCCATAAAGAAATTTCGATAAAATTTTGGGCTCAAGCAACGGACACTACAAATTACTACAAAAAGGATAAAAAGATTTACTCTACGAAACCACCTCCTCCATTACATCCAAGACTTCCTCCACTTCCACCTCCTTGGCTTCGTATTCTTCCTCCTCATCACTAGCCTCTCCGTCTCTAAGCCTCTGTCTTTCAGCCTTGTCTTCCTCGTGACACTGTTTCCATTCCTTCACCCATCTGTCCCATTCTTCCTTCAACATCTTCCGCTTCTCACGGTCCTGCTCATTTAGTAGCAAAGATACATCCTGGTCCTCTGCCTCATACTTCTTGCTGTACTTCTTCAGGTTCTTTGAAATCTCCTCCTCTTTCTCAGTGCTTAACAATGAAGGTGGTCTTGGACGCCATAGGAACTATTAACACCAAAAATAGATGCCAATAACGAGACATGCACATAGTGGTTAAAGATACAATCACTGGTTCAACTTGTTACCTGGTAGAAATGATCCCTTGGTATTCTGTATAGAAGCTTGCCATTGAAAGACCAGATGTTGAAACCATTTTCCATTTCATGGACTGAGGTAACTGATGTTGCAACATATCTAAAAATGTAATACTTCTTCATTAGTAATGGAATTACGAAATAAAGACAGAATGGCTAAGCTTTACTTGAGAGGCCCTTCCCAGAAGCTGCCACATATCAAGTAACGACATAGAATGCTCCTCTCTCTAAAATGCTTGAAATGACATCATCTTTTTCCTCCTTTTTTTTCATTTTTTGGTTCCAGGTGAGGTCGGAGAGGTTAGGATTTTCCTTACTCAGACTTTAGAGGAATTTTATGCCAGAGTTACAATGAAATCAAGCAACATTTTAGAATTTCAAGAAGCAAATATCGAACATGATATGTGAAAGCAATTTATAGTTTGTAAAATGGATATGCTACCTTCCAGTAGGGTCCCATTCAATATCCGTTGCCATAAAATGTTCAGCAGTAGCCATCGTCTCCAACTCATCGACATTGTAGAACTCCAGTTGACCATTGAAACCTTTCAGACCAGCAAGGATTACAAAGCGGCCTGCAGGTGACCAATAAAGAGCATTTGCCTGCTTACCCTTGAGAGTGGTCAATTTTGAAACACGGCCGGTATTACTAGCAGTTCGCATAGAGTAAAAACTAATGTCAGGTTTAGGGCCGTCTCCATGAATGACAGCAAATCTGTGGCCTTTGGGCTCCCAAGCAAAGGCAACTATTTTGTCATTTTTATTCTCAAGCTCTAGGACTTCGATAGGTATATCTCTCTCCTTTATGCGGAAGAGCTCAAAGCCAGTGTAGGTGCTTTTTTTCGTCTTGGTGTATCTATCAACCTTGACAGCAAAATATTCACCATTGCTTTGCCAGTACATCTTGCAATCACTAACACTGAAGAGGTTTTTCTGCCTCAGTTCCTCTTTGCCAGGAATCTGGACAAGACTTACCTATAGAGAGAAAGAATGGGAAACAAAGTCAGTAAATGAAGTTGAAAGGTAACAACAATAAAACCCAGCTATTGTGGGAGAAAACATGTGCTAACCCTGGCAGGCTGATTTCCACCACCAAGCTCTGGAACAAAAAGAGCAAGGATTGGATCAGCAGGGGACCAGTTGAAGTCTACCACATTTTCAACCTTCATTGACTTCTTGTCAACAAGGGAAAAGGTTTCTGTCTCATAGACAGAGATCACATTTTTTCCAATCCTTGCAAAATACTTGTCATCTCTCCCACCACCCCACCTGACATTAAAAAGAGAATGTTTTACAAAAGAGATAATAGAAATAAAATTAAACTTATTTTTTCCCTAATACAAAATGCGGATCAGCACATATAATTGGAACCTATGATGTAAAGTTTTTCGAACTACCTGAATACAGGCCAGGATACTCCAGAAACACCCCCTGAGCCACCAGTTGTAAATTCATCTGCATTTCCCTTGAAATCTCTCATAACTTTACCAGTTCTTACATCAAAAATATTCAGCACAACCCTCTGAAACCAAGAAGTAATACATACACAATGAGATGGGTGCAAATTGCATTAAAATAGGCAAGTATTGTCATAGGTGAGACTGTTTACATGTGTGTCACGGGGACCACTAGGCTCATGGCTGCTATATGTGACCAAATATTTCTCACCGGGGGAGAAATCAATCAGCTTAACCTGTGAGAGATCCTAAAAATGTTAAAAGACAAGAAAGTATAACTAAGAAAGACTAAACTGAAAGTTCAAAACCAGCCAGGACCAGAGGATGGGCATAACGCATGATGCGGTTGAATGTACTGGCACCTCCCCAGATAGCAACACCCTGCCTGTGAATTGTGGCCAAGTATGTACCAAGTGGAGACCACTGAACAAAGCTTTCTGTCCATTGCTGCAAAATAAAGAACCAATCTTTACTGAAGTGCATGTAACAAATCACAACATGCATGCTCTTGATTTCACAGGGCACTTGGGTCTAGGGAAATGACCCCTAATCTTTATGATGTGTAGCAAACCTTTATCTATCCTAGCCCCAAACCCCACAAAAAAAGACTTTTAGGAGGTCCAAATGATTTTCTCCTTTCTATTTTTTTCTTTTGTTCCTTAGCTTTTTTACTTCTCATTTGTTGTCCACTATAATTTCAAATGACTCTTTCTACCTCTTCAAAGCTCTCTAGTTGTGACCTTTTCCATTGCTGCGCTACTTTCTATCTCCCTTCTTTCATCCTGGAAATAGGTCCTATACTCCACTCTAATTGAATACCATGCTGCCTCGCACATTGTGATTTTGTTAAAAGTTTGATGGCCTAGATGAATTCACTAATTTAGTGATGCACTGATATTCTCTACCAGTGTACAACAATTATTAATTCATAAGACTTTATTTCATTTCCTTTTCAAAGTTGTCATGATTTTTTCAAAGTTCTTACCAAAAGTGATAAGGAAAGAAACAAAATGCTGAAAAACGAAAATGATGCACACTGATTCCAATTGCTTCATATCACAATTCTTCAATAAGAGATGCAAACACGCCATATATAAAAGGAAAATGAAACGCTGAAAATAGAAAAAGGAGCACACTTATTCATATTTGCTTCATATCACAATTTTCCACTAAGAGAAGCAAACATTTATTTTGGCTGGAAAACTAGGCTATTACAATACCCTTAGAAATTCCTTGTAAACCTGCTCATCCTAAGATTTGAATCCTGATGTCATCTTGGGGGTACATGGAGGGCTAACCACCAGGCCACTCCTTCATGTACCCTAAAAGATGCAAGCATGCCATATATCCTTACAATCAAGAAAAGGCGACAATAAGATAAGATCCTTCATATCATGTAACATTATATTTACTTACACTACGACGGTAGACAAGATCGGACTTCAACTGTCTGGCATCATTCCACAAAACCTCGGTCTCTTGGCCAGCACAAATAACAAATTGGTCTCTTGCTTTTTCATCGGTTAGCCACTTGTGCAGGTTTTCCTGTATATAAAGTCATGATGAGACGGGAAAAAAGTGGAAGACTGCACACTAGTCTCATTTCATCAGTCAACATATATTTGAGAAGCTGTATATAGCGGGAAGAGCATACTCAAATCTGGGTAGAGAAAAGGTCAGCCGACACGAATGGGTACTTTCCCAGAGGCAAGGTAATGCTACTATCCTACCAGAAGTGTGACCGTGCATCCCTACTTTGGTATGACAGAGACGAGTCCAGCAGGGTAATCAACGCAGATTCAATGTGAGTGTAAAACAGAAATCTTTCTTTCCCCTTCTTGTCGGAGTGAAGTACTCGAGGTATTACACGAAAACTAGAACCTATTTACACGAAAACTAGAACCTAAACTAAATATACAGAAGGGGAGAGGGAGGACTTACACCAGGCACATATGGCTTGATCTCAGCAGGAGTCCATTGGTCCGGAACTTTCATGTACTTATCGAAATCATCAAACAAGTTGACTGCGAAAACGTGGGACTTGTCCAACTTGTACGCATTCGTCTTCTCCCTCGCGAGCTCTGCCTCCTATAACCACATCAAAATTTATGGTAAGAAACAAAATCTTCGCAGACGGCCCAGGTTCTACCATTCCTTTTCACCGGCGACGGGCATTCTAGCGTCACCTGAGGAGTATTGTACTCGACGAAGCAGTAACCGAGAGTCCTGTTAGTTTCGGGGTTAACGGGCATCCAGAAACCGTCCTCCTTGATCACCCCAATCTGGCAGTAGATCTTGCGGATGACGTTCTCCAGCTTCTCGAACTTCTCTGGGGGCACAACCGGCAGGTTGTCGACGACAATGATGCTACCAAACCCTAATGCAAACTCCAGATCGTCCCTCGCAAGCAAATCCTCGTCGTCATCACTGGAACGGACCAGAGAACAGACATGTTTAGTAATCATCGCGTCACGGTAGGATTCCAGGTTGTAGAGAGGGCGGGGGCACGGATTGGAACGTTACCTAGGCACGCCAAAATCGTCGCCGGGAGGGAGACGGACAGCGTCGAGGTCGACGGAGGCGAGGTTGATGCCCAGGCGCTGGGCGGCGTCCTCTATGTCCGCCATAGACACCACGGCAGTCATGATGGACCTGCTTAGGGTTTATGAGGCCGCCACAGGAAAGGCGAGCCTCCCGCTTCTGGCGGCGAGGTTGCAGAGAGCTGCCCGGCGATGAGGGGCGCAGCCGGCAAGCGGAAGGCAAGCGTTGGAACTCGGAGGAGAGAGGGTAACTGCAACCCTAGTTTCGACTTCTATATGGGTGAACCGGGTATCATCAGACCGGCGGTTCGATGGGGAGACCGGTTGAGTGTCTAAGATTTTGTAATATATTAAATTATAAAAGTATAGTGGTGAGTTTTTCCGCCTGTCACACGATCCCCGGCAACCGCGAATTTTATTTTTAAATTAATATTCTTTTCATTTTAAATTTTTATAATTTAAATTCCCCTTCTTATTATTACATGGGCAAAAACGGGAAGAAGAAAGAAGTCGTGCGCAAAAACATGGAACGACATTATCAAATTTTCCATTTCCATTTCCATTATAAGGTTTATTATATAAGAATATGCTTTCCTATTAAAGAACAGACTCAACAACTTTAGTTTTTTTCTCAGTTTGGGAACATTTTAATGTAGAATCCCCGGTTGGAAACTAGGTTATTGGAATCCTTATCTTTCATGACATTTCAGACCGTAGAATCTACTCCCCCAAGATGAAAGCTTTGAATTTGGTAGGCCGGGTGAGTTTGCCTTGTTAAACTATTTGGGCGAGCTCCCATTAATCCACAATGTTTGGTATTTAGATAAACTAGAGATAGAGTAGAGTTAGCTTCAAAATAAAGGAGTTATCTTCAAAATTTTGAAAATAACTCCACTCTATCTTCAGTCTATCTAAATACCAAACATAATTTAAGAGTTTAAGCAACATAATCAGGGGCAACAAGTAACCCCTACAAATTGTCGGTGCGAGGGACATGATGGCACGTCCCGTCGAGCAAACCCTCTACTTTTCTCTCTATCAAGCATACACAAAAATTTCTTCTTCTTTCCTCCTCCATCGCAGTTTTAATAGAAGTCGTCAGTACATCTTCTTCTTCTTCCCAACGCAAGATCATTCAATCGTGGCCTTTCGCGACATTTTCTTCCGATCAAACCTCCTCTGCCCTCCAACCATAGCTCACCAAAACATCACCAGCATCTCCATGTCTACAACAACATATAAATGACCGAGAAAATAAAGACAGATGAAATGATATGCGGCAATCACGCCAGCGGAGAAAAAATACCCCAAATTTTTTTAGTTAAGAACTTAGAAGAAGATATCAGGCACCCTCCTGTATGGTTATATACTTATGAGGCTATATAAGCGCACACGGTTATATATTGTTCTACACATGTGCTTATAGTTGTATAGATGTGATTATGGTTAAACTGATGTCCGGGGTTCTATATTTGTTTTATGGTTATGATACTTATGATTGTGTTTAAGCACTTACGATTATACCTTGATACTTGTAATTATGTATTGATGCTTAATGTTATATGTCAGTGTTTATGATCGAACGAAATTCGTGTCTATAGTTAGATATTCGTGTCTACAGTTGTATATTACTAGTTTATTTACTTGCATCATCTGGAGAACTCGAGCGCACTCCCCTTTGAGGTTATGTTAGAACATGTAAATGTCAATTTTTGGTCAAAGGTTTGCCTATTGTCCAAGGTGACTTGATGCATGTTTTCTGAAAATTTTGATTTCAAGAATTTTAGAGAGAGAGTTGAAAGTTGCCCTAATCGAATTCCAATACGTCAATCACTCCATAATGCTATGCTATTTTTTTTTAATTTTTCCCCTTGTCACAAAAACTTTTTTTGGTTAGGGGCACAATGTTGCATGCCACAGTGCACCAAGAGAGAGTCTTACTGCACTTGCGGGGTTGCCCAGCTTGTACCCGTCTCAAATACAAGTGTGTGAATGTTGCAAGACCCACTCCGCTTGTGCTTGAGACAGGCACAAGACAGATAACCCCGCAAGTGCAACAGGTTTTTTCCTTCCCCTTGTGTTAAATGAACCATTCATAGCTCAGTTGACAAGGCCAGGCATAATTGTACACCATGGTGTACAGCAAGTATTCCACATAATGTCACTGCTGTGCACTGGTCCATTAACATGTCCAAGTTGACATTCGGTTCAGCTGAAAGTCCTTCATTGGAGTCCCACATTTGAGGGGCTACTAAGTAAAACCATCTAGTTTGGAGGCTCTGAAAGCTTACATGATAATAATGTTTCAAAAATAATGAAGGATGCAGTGATGTAATTCTTAATGGATATGGAAGAAAGGAGAAAAGGTTACAGGTGCGAGTGAATGGCCTGCTACTTTGGCTGCAGCTACCTGCATTTGATAGGGTGGTTGGAATATTGAGTGGTTACTGACTGAATTCATGGACGAACACGCTGTAAAGATGATAAAAGAAATCTGAAATAGTGCAGAACAATAATATTGTGGGTTAGTGCAGAACATGGGAGCATAATCCAATGAAACTATTTAATTTATTAACAAAGAGATGTCAAGTCCACATTAATCTCCAAACACTTGGAGATGGAAGAACCAAAGAGTAGGCTTTCCTACATCAATATACACACAGGTTGGTGGTGCCAATCATCAGATGAATTGAACCCACCTTCTCCCCCACCTACAATTCTCTGTTAGAGCAATCAAGAATAATATGTTCAGTTCTTAAAGAATGTGTATGCGAGAGAGAGAGAGAGAGAGAGAAACATAGCAAGGTAAGAAGCACTATGCAAATATATAATCAATCTAATTGAATTTCACTAGCCACAGTTGAAAAAAAACTATGCATCAAAAATATGTATGGAAGAAACTGAAATATGCACCATTTTTTTCCTGCAGAAATGAGCACAAAAGCTTCTGTCAGACAAGTCTAACAAAGCTTTGAAGTATTTAAAAAGAGACATCACTTCCTCTCTCTTTTTTCCCTTCTTTGTTGCAAAAAGTGTTTTACCTTTAAGAGAAAAGCGCACAGGACTGGAAATCAAAAAGCAAACCTTTTTCTTGTTTCTTCATTCTAGCCCTAAGTTTCAAGTCAGTTGGAAAAAATTTTATTCATAGGATTGGATATTTAGTTTAAATTTCACAAAATTCTTCATCTTAAAAGATAACATTTGACTGACATTTGCTAATGGTGGTGGTATACAGCTGACAAATAAAATTAATCTCCCTACCATGACAGACACAGTACAAAACGCATCAACTATGGATGCATACTGGAGATAATCTTCCAACAAACTACAGGGTTATCAGATTATTCATATTTACCTTTAATCAGTGGCTAGAGCTCCCAATATCAAAGTCCATTGTATAGTCATATTCAATTGTGGGGATTACAGAAGCGACAAACTTCAAAAATAAGAAAAGATACCTGCAGAAGCCAAAGGGTTAAGTCAGTAAAGGATGTAGAACCCAAGTCATCATGGTATGAGATATCCATTTTACTACGATTTTTTTTTTTTTTTTTGCAGAAATAAGGCAAGTGGAGCCATAAAATAGTCTGAAGATTTAAGAGTGCAAAACAGAGATAATTTTTTTCTGAAGAAAAACGCAAAGAAACTTACTTGTCCACTTCTGGTTCAACTCCACGTGACATCAAAACATCAATGATCTTTTTCATCACGGCTCCATGTCGACAGGGATGTACAGATGCATGTTTTCCAGGCAAGTGTGGATGATCCTCGATTGTCACCTGTAATCAAGTAACAGACAAGAAGATCGAGAGAATGATGAGACAAAATGATCTAGTAAATGAGTGCTATCAACAATAAAATACAAGCCAAGTAGCCAACTTGAGATGCCGAATTCTTACGTAACTTTGCAAGAAGAAAAGTATGAAATGGGCAAGTTAACTGTTAAAGGGAAATTTCTCTTCCATGAAAAAGAGATATAATGCCATTAATCATCAAGTATTGGGCCATGATGCCCCCTCATTAGATAATATGCCAGCATCTCCCAAGAGATTATATAGAAACAAATCTCAGTCAGCAGTTTTAAGTGTCAGAGTACTTTTTCTTTACAATGTAATCTCAACTGATCCTGAGTTTGATCCACACTCCATAGTTAGGAGACCACACCCAATGCATCTTGCAATAAGCTCATTTATAGAGAGAATCTGATACAACATCAAAATGTGTGGGAACCACCAATATGTAGAAAGCACATAGCCCTCCCCTGTACAGACCAAAGAGGATGAAACATGGAGAGCAACATTGCTTCCTTCTCTTGTTTACAGTTCAGAACATGGCATAAATAAGACTGAATGAAAGGTTAAAAAATAGAAATGAAAAGAAGGAATGCAAATTCAGGGATGATAGAAGAGAAAGAAGGGGGGAAACATAGTTGCAGGAGGTAGCCAGTCCAATGAGGACCAGGGCCCAATCAGTAGCAGCGGACAGAGAAATGGCAAATAAAGGAATAGCAAAGGTGGAACTTGGGAAGGCCAGCCAAGCATATTAATCTAGCTGGTTAAGTAGACCCACAATGGGTTGGGCTGAACTAAGGCAGCATGAAGTGAAGTTGGATAAAACTGGCTTGGCCCAATTTTTAATTTGGGTTTAGGGTGCCCCATATGATCCAATGAGTTCTCTTGAGAGACACATGAGGCATGTGCGAATGTAGATTTTTGTCTCCAGTCTCTCCCTTCTTCGTCTCTCTGCCTGTAACACCTCTCTTGGATTCTCTATCTCCCTCTCTTTTATCCTATTTAAATTCTCCACCTACTTTTTCTCTCTTCCCTCTTTTAACCTCTCACATAAAAGAAAGATTTAGCGGCATTGACAAGTCAAGATTTAGTGGCATTGACAAGTCCTCCACCCATGACTCTCTCTCTCATGACTTATCTCTTCCCTTCTCTTTCTAGTCCTGTTCATCTTAAATTCTCTCTCCCCATTCCTTCAATTGTCCTTTTTTCTCCCTGTTGTGTGCAGGGAAAGGACTACCAAAGAGGAACTTAAGATCACAGGAACAGAGGAAAAGAGAAACGAAATTGAAAGAGGGAGGGGGAAGAGAGAGAGAATAGTTATGTGAGTAAGAACTGGACAGGCACAGAACAAGCTAAATAGCTTGATGTGCTAACACAAAGTGGCCCTTTATCACAAGTGATGTGACAACAAAGTACACTCCCAAATGGGCTAAAGGACTTGAGAGTCAAAAGCTATATCCCAGAACTTTAAGCCAGTGAAGGGAAAAAGTTCATCATAACAGAATCAGTTGCTCATAAAATTGATATAAAATTGAAAAATAAGGTCGAAAGGTTACCGTTTTGTGTGCATGGTCTTGGCTAACATCTTCAAGTACAAGCTCTGGCTGCAATGGCATTCTTGACTGCAGAACAGATGAAAACATCATCAATGGCTTTTTTCCAACAACAAATTGTTGTGGATGATTATGCAAATAGGCAAAAGTTA
This sequence comes from Colocasia esculenta, assembly GCA_014218235.1. NCBI lineage: Eukaryota > Viridiplantae > Streptophyta > Magnoliopsida > Alismatales > Araceae > Colocasia > Colocasia esculenta. The sequence continues at coordinate 80,812,449 of CM024759.1, forward strand.
AGTGTTATGTCACTAATATCTGCTGGCATAAATAAAGATAACTACGCAACACTATAGCCCTGGAAACAGATCTGTGAGTGATGATTGGCTTCAAACTTGCTACAGATAATCATCATTATTAGCAACAATCTTTAACTCAAGTTCCCTCAAATGGAAATAGATGAATATTGATACGAAAGGTATAGGAATGATGCATTTGACACCTCATGTGTCTAGATCCTGTTGAACTAGATCCCATGATCCATCAACATACACATTTTTAACATTCAGTTGTCCATCCCTGTAATTCCACTCAAAGATCTCTCTTTGTTTCTGAAAACTAACCAGAGGGACAGAAATTGGCAAGAGAAATGTGTCAATAGTTCGCAGAGGTTATTAGATGACATAAATTTTGATCTGTGATTCAACTGTCAATAGTTCGCAGAGGTTATTAGATGACATAAATTTTGATCTGTGATTCAACTTAGGGAAATTCATTTTCGTTGTACCAAATCATTGAATTGCTTCTGTGATGATAATATTTGTTAAGAGGTAGAAACAAATAATGGAAAGAATGTTCATGTAAAATGGAGCAGAAAAGGCAGGAGATATAAATAAGGGAAAATACATACATGCCCTTGGAATACAGCGTATTTGAGGTTATACCCCTAAAATCTGCATATTATATTCTACACCCTTATATTTAATGTATTTCATCATGTATGCACCTACGGTTTGATTCTATCCGTCTAACCCAACCACAATTGAGGCAAGAGGGTAAAAAGACAAACTTGCCCTCTATAACTCTTAAAGAATTCATTTTTTAATAACACTCTCGCTCTCTCTCTCCCCCTGAAACACTAAGCGATACTTGGACCACCAGTGGTTGGCCCTGTGGTTGGAGAGGACGACGGTGGCGCCACCCACTCTGAATAGGCAGCTGGGTATAAGCATAGGCTTGCAGTTACCAAAGTACAAGTTCTGGGTGATGTTCTTGGTGCTGAACACGACAGCATAGGTGCCATCGTGAACCAGGAGGAGGTCCTTGATGAGGTCGATGGAGATGATGCCAGCGCTGCAACCCATGCCCCCCAGGTTGAAGCTGCGGATATTGCCCCTGAGCTTGTATGTGTTGATCATCATAGCAGAGAGGGAGGACATAGGGTTGAAGAGGCTGCAGATGATGACGAGCATGCCGATGTCCTTGGGCCGAACGCCAGTGTTGCAGAAGACTGTCCAGAGCACCGAACATGACCATCTCAGCCTCCTCCCGCGTGGCGGCCATGGACAAACTCGAATTGCCTCGTGGAGGTACCTCTCTTCGCCCCAGCTGGAGCAATCGAGGATCTTGTATTGGAACTCAAGAGTGGAGCCAGAGAAAGGGCCGCACAATTGGGTGTGCTTCACAAACTTCTTGTGGCTGGCATGGAGGTGGTCGAGAGCGTTGTAGTAGGCGTAGTCAATGAGGTACACCAGGCAGCTCTCTCTCTCTCTCTCTCTCTCTCTCTCTCTCTCCTCTCTCTCTCTCTCTCTCTTCCCCTCTGCCATATTTCTTTCTCTTCATTCTATCTATAAGGTTTCTCTCTCTCTCTCCCCCCTCTCTCTTCTTAATAGAGATATTTAAGTAAATTTGTTACTTATTTAACAGTTTTGTTAGGGTGATAGAATGAAGAGAGAAAAGAACTCTCTCTCTCTCTCCCTCTCTCTCTGACTGGCACCTCTCTCTTCCCCTCTGCCATCTTTCTTTCTCTCTTCATTCTATCTATAAGGTTTCTCTCTCTCTCTCTCCCCTCTCTCTTCTTAATAGAGATATTTAAGTAAATTTGTTACTTATTTAACAATTTTGTTAGGGTGATAGCGCAATATTCCTGACATTCTAACAAACAACTAATCACCGGGATATAATTGATGAATTTTTTCGATTTTCAGGGGTATAGAATACAATATGCAGATTTCAGGGGTATAACCTCAAACATAATATATTCCAAGGATATGTATGTTGTTTTCCCCTAAAAGTAAACATGTATGGACCTCTCATTATCAGAAGCTATGTAGTGAGAGGAATGAGGTGACTGAGGCGACCAAGGGGTCGCCTCAGCCTTAAAAGGCCTAGGCAATAACCTAGGCATTTGAGGCTATATATATTAAGTAATATATATAGTTCACAATATGAATATATATATAAATATCACCTAATTGGGTGCATGAAACAAAATTATTTCATAAAGCTAATCATTTATATTTGCCAAATTATTGCATAACTCAAAATCTATTCATTCCTATATGTAAAGTTTAACCAACTAAATTGCATGTAAACAAATAGGCCAAATGGGCCAATATGTGAGGCGAACAAGAGAAAGGGTGGTCATAATTGAGGCATCGGCTCGCCAAGGTGAGATCGACTAGGGCGAGGGAACCTTACCACATGGCCTAGGCAAGCACCTCCATTGTCGTTGATAACATTGATTAAAATAATCAACATAAATATGAGTCATGACTTTAATTACCCGAAGACTACGTGTAGCGCCCCACTCCAGTCCCGTACGGTCATACGAACCCAAATCGGATAAGAGAGACACTACAGGGGAAAAGACCCCGACAGTATCAAACATCAGGGTGGAATCTTTCATTACAAATGGAAAGAGAGCAAAAACATATCACCATCAACTTTTACATTCACGTCTCGTAATCAAAAGAATAGATAAAGACAATATATAACAAAATGAACGTTGTCCATATCTGAGCCAGTACAATTACATAATATCTAAGGTTCAACATTACATTTATTCCTTCCAACTTTAATATCACTAATTTCTAAAATCCAAGCCATCTCTACTCCTCGTGATCCGAACCCTATTTCTTCTTCTAGAACCTCAACTTTACCTGAACATTAGTACGAGTGAGTCTATAGAATAGACCCAACAAGCAACTAGAAATTCTTAACTCACAATCTACAGTATAGCGTATTTTGGAAGGAAAAAAACATGGTAATATAATAATAAACATGGTAAACATAGTACGGTAATAGTAGTAGTAGTAATAGTCAGGGAATCAAAACTCGGCCAACTCGGGATCGGATCGCCCGAGTTGGCTCGGTTTTGGCCCCTCCGATCCGAGCCGGGGTAACCTGTCCGGTCCCCTGCGCTCGGATCGGTCGGGCTCGGCTGGGCTCGGCGGGATCGCCGAGCCCGGGCCGGTCCGCCGCGGATCGGCCCGGACCGGGGCGATCCGCGGCCCAACGGCTAGTTCAGAACTAGCCGTTGGGGACTGTTCCCCAACGGCCAGAAACGGCTCTTTGGAGCCTTTGGAGGCCTTGGGGGTCTATATAAACCCCCAAAGGCCCCCAATATGTTCTAAACTCAAGTTTTGAGTTCTCCTCCCCTCCTCTCAATATTTTGGGCATTCTCTCTCTCTCTCGGGCGCTATTTTGCACTATTTGGGAGGCGATCTCATCTTTCACACTCTTGGGATTCTTGTTCGACTATTCGGGCTCTCTCACACACACTCTTGGCCCGAACTCTTGGCTGCGATTCATCTCCCTCTCTCTCATCCGCAAAAAAAAATTATTTATTTTCTGTTTTATTATTATTTAACTTCTTTTTTTGTGTTGTAAGTGATGGCCGCCGAAGGTGGTGCTGCTCCGGCTCCCCATTCTTCAAGCAACCCTCCTAGCACCGATCCCGCTTGGGCTCATGGTATCGTTGTGGACATGGCTCGAAGGAAGGTCCAATGTAAATATTGTGACCGGGTCTTATCGGGCGGCATATTTCGTTTGAAACAACATCTAGCGGGAATTAAAGGTGAGGTGGCACCATGCTCGAGAGTTCTGCTGAAGTTCGAATGCAATTTTGCCAATATATGAAGGAGAAAGAGACATCCAAAGCAAACACTAGTAGAAGACGGCAACAAATCCGGGAAGATTTATCTGCCCCTCCTCGAAGGTCCGTAGATTTACCAAGAGGGAGACAATTCTTTGATCTTGATCAAGATGAAGAAGGTTAGTAATTAGTTAACTTACTTTTGAAACATTTATTTTAGTTTAAGGCTTTAAGCACCCTCCGACCCTCATTCTATTTCTATCTCATATTATAGAACAATTTCGTCGGGCATCGGAAGCAAGTCGAAGGTCTAATGCGGAAGAGGACTATCTCCGACGTACCGGTCGTCACGTAGGTCAAGGTAGTGGCCATGGGGGTAGCGGACAAGGGAGTTCAAGTGCTGGAATGAGTTCAAATATACCTGAGGTTCCAGTGGATATCCCTAGAGACGGAGATCCTAGAGTGGGACCAATAGACCCATTTCTCACCAGGCGAAGGGAGAAGCAACCATCCATTTCTGCAGCATTCAAGAATTTGAAAATATGCAAGGAGAAGATAGGGAGAGCGACGTCAAGATGGTTCTTCTTCAACAGCATACCGGCTAATGCAGCAAAAGGACCATATTATGAGTCCATGATAGAGACTATTGGTGAAGTGGGCAAAGGGGTGGAAGGCCCTACTTCATATGAAATCTACAACAAATACTTGGATATGGAGGTTGAAGATATGAAGGCATATGTTTCCACATTTGAACGAATATGGGATGAATATGGTTGCACGTTAATGTGCGATGGATGGACAGGTATGTACAAGTGTTTGGCTAGTTAACTGTTATTCACTTATTCATTAATAAGACATAGGTTTTAATTTTTCATATGGAATTGTGCAGGCATTACACGAAGAAGTATGATAAACTTCTTAATCTACTGCAAAGCAGGGACTGTTTTTTGGAAGTCGGTAGACGCTTCTGGCAAGGTGAAGAATGCGGACTACCTATTTCAGTTGATGGATGAGATGGTGCAGGAGATTGGAGAGAAAAGAATTGTCCAAGTGGTAACCGACAATGCAGCGGCTTTCAAGTTGGCGGGCCAAAAACTAATGGAGAAAAGGGAACACTTGTATTGGGTTCCTTGCTCCGCGCACTGCATTGACTTAATGCTAGAAGACATTTGTGAAGATCCAATGGTGGAAAATGTGGTCAACAATGCAAGGTTCGTAACCACTTTCATCTACAACCACAACAACATATTGGACATCATGAGGACGCATACACATGGACGGGAGTTGCTTCGGCCAGCACCTACAAGGTTTGCATCCCAATATATTGCATTGGATAGCATAAATGGGCAACGTAGCAACCTTATTAGGATGGTAGCATCGGAAGAGTGGGAAAACTATATGTCCCGACATGCTCCTACACGGGTGAGGGAGAATGGAAAGAAGGTGACCGACATTATCCAATCAAAGCCATTTTGGAAGGGGGTCCAAAATGTGTTGAATGTAGTAGAACCGCTTGTTCGAGTGTTAAGGGCGGTAGATGGGGAGAGGAGATCCGAGATGGGTTACTTGTACGAGGCTATGGATCGAGCAAAGGAGCTTATCCAAATGAACAACAAAACAACGTATGCCAAGTGGTGGGAAATCGTAGATCGACGATGGGAGCACACATTGCATCATGATCTTCATGCTGCAGGTAAGCATAACACTTCAACTCTTGTGAATTGTGATTACATATTATTTACAACTCATGTTTTAACATTTATCTTCTACATGTAGGGCATTTCTTCAACCCCCAATACATGTATAGGACTGATGGGAGGAGGGAGAACTATGACAATTCCTCCGAAGTGTTGATTGGGGCCAAAAATGTAATCAAACGGATGCTAGACAATGAGGATAGGGCAATCATAGCATGCAAACAAATGCATGATTATAGACTTCAACTCTACCACTTTGGTACTAGCACGGCACAACGAGCTGCTCAGATTTTGAGTCCAGGTTAGAAGTTACTCATCATATTTATTTGCATGTACAATGAGTTGGTTCTATTTTCTAACACATTATACATGCTTCATTTACAGCGGATTGGTGGTTGGATCATGGAAGAACTTATGGATATGAAGACTTGGCCTATGTAGCTATTCGGGTTTTAAGCCAAACAACGTCTGCCACAGGGTGTGAGAGAAACTGGAGCACATTTGGCTTGATCCACACAAAACAAAGAAACCGGTTGAAGTCTGCACGTCTTGAGAAGTTGGTATTTTGCCACTACAACATGAGATTGAAGCTTAAAAACCTCCAATTAATCAAGCAAGTTCAAGATAGAGAGAGATATAGATCCTCGGGGCAACAACAAGCTGAAGCAACTCCATCGGAGACAATAGATATAGAAGAAGTTTTTGAGGAGGAACATCCACTACATGCATGGGTAAATGCAAGCACTTCGGTTCAACCAGAGTTCGACCCGCATGATCGTGCATGGGCTGAAGGTAAATGACATTTACAATGTACATGCATCATTTATAAATTATTTATTTCTCATTTTAACATGTTTATGTCTCATTTAGGTGAGCTTGATGATGTGCCTTTGCTTCCGGAGTTCGAAACTCCCCCAGCCCCTAAACGCCAAAAGAAGACAGTGGGTGCAAGAGGAAGGAGCACGAAACATGGCATTAGCATTGCAGACTTGGACACGATCGAGGAAGATATAGATGATGAAACACCGGAGCCAAGCGATAATGTTCAATACCAAACTTCTAATGACTCGACATCGAAGACAAGTACTCCTAGTGAGGGATCCGATCATGGAGGAGATGTCCTAGTTGTCAGCAGTGTACCGCCACCGGCACCGCCACCCGACCCTATTGTATTCACCGGAGAGGAAGACTTCACCCATGCTACTCAAGATCAACATCATGGGAGTAGGGAAGGGAGGGAAGCACAAACCTCAAGTCAAAAATATGCACGAAAGGGGAAGAAAGTGGCATCTCAATTGCAAGGGCAAGGCAAGGCCAAGGAGCATCCGAAGATTCGGGATACAATCCCAACTTCATTCCGCATAGACGGAATTGGTTAATGAAGAAGAAGAAGATGCAAGAGGAGTGGGAGCGTCAAGAAAAGCTACGGATGGAGTTTGAGACCATGGAGCAAGCGTCAGATACATCATCTTATGCTTCCACTGAAGGATATTACCAAGGGCAGGGAGGCTACTTGGGATATCCTCAATACCCGGATGCATCATATTACACCGGAGGTGGAGCATATGCACAATCCACTGAGTCCGATTCACATTCACATGACTCATATGAGTCATATGGCTCATATCAAGTGCCTGAAATACCGGGCTACACACCAATCACTATCATATATGCGAACACGGATGCCTATAGTCAATATTTGACTCAATATGAGGCATATTACCAACATTATATGTCTTGGACAGATTATGTAAACCTTATGTCCACACAATATAATGTACGATTCCAATAAATACATTTTTTTCATGTATTTCAGTTCATAAATACAATGTTCATATATTTCCTATTTTTTCATATTTTTTCTAATTTTTTTTCAATTTTTTTAAGGGGGGCGATCCACCCCCCTTTTGCTTGGCCAGACCCGGTCGGGCTCGGCCCGGATCGGCCGAGCCGGCTCGGGATCGCCGGGTCGGATCGGTTTTGGGCGACCATGGAGAAGTCCATGCACGTTTGACTTTTTTTACCGGACTTTGAATTTTTAGTGTTCCATATGGTTTATTTGAATTATCAAATTTTTAGATAACTAAATTACGAGAGATTAGAAAGTTAGCATTTCGCTAAAATCACCAAAATCGCGATTTTCTTCTTCGATGGGAGAGTTGACTTTTTATTGATAAGAGATATGATTTTTTGATATTTTTATTAGATTCAAATGGGGGGTACTTCCTTATTTACATGTAATATCTTAAGTAAATGAAACTACAAATACTAACATTTACTTAAATGATATTCAGCTATAAGGAGATCCTGACAACCCTGCCTGAAGAGGATCTTGAAGGTAGCCTGAGGGAATCGACCTGGATCAGTCTGGATCGACTGAATCGAGCCGGGATCGATCGATCCCGGTTCGACTCGAGCGATCCAACTCAGATCCTACTGAGTTGGGTCGATCCAGCCGGAAATGTGGGGTTTTGGGGGGCTTCAAGGGGGAATCGGTCCTTGGGGGGTCGATCCGATCCGGGATCGAGCGATTCTGGCTCGATCCCGGCGATTCTTCCTTCCATGGTAGGAACAGAAATAACGGTTGTAACGGTGATGGTAATAGGGACAGTAGCGGTAGTGGTGACAATAGCAGTAGTAGTGGCAGTAGCAATAGTAGTGGCAATGGCAATGACTGTAGCAGTAACAGTGGCAGTGGTAATAGCAGTGGCAGTAACAATGTTAAGTCGGACACAATGCCCTAACTATCAATAGAGGGTCAGTCAATCAATACAGTTAGGGGGACAATCAATCAGTTGGTACAGTATGCTATCACTTAGGCAAACAGTGATAGGTCTTGGCTATGCGCGGAACCGAGAGAACCTCTCTCCATCTTAACCAGTGGTACTTGTCCACCTCCAAGATTTCTTCCCGTTGCCCTCGAGAACAAAAACATATACAGTGATGAACTTTCCTATAAAGACATTTCTACAGTACGGTTCCAGTGGAACCCTATGATAGCAGTGTCCATTTGGCTAACAATTGTTATGGTGGTAGTAACCAAGGTTCAAAATCTCGGGGATCGGGATCGGATCGGTCGGCCCAAAACCGATCCGACCCGGCGATCCCAAGTCCGGCTCGGCCGATCCGGGCCGAGCCCGACCGGGTCTGGCCAAGCAAAAGGGGGGTGGATCGCCCCCCTTAAAAAAATTGAAAAAAAATTAGAAAAAATATGAAAAAATAGGAAATATATGAACATTGTATTTATGAACTGAAATACATGAAAAAAATGTATTTATTGGAATCGTACATTATATTGTGTGGACATAAGGTTTACATAATCTGTCCAAGACATATAATGTTGGTAATATGCCTCATATTGAGTCAAATATTGACTATAGGCATCCGTGTTCGCATATATGATAGTGATTGGTGTGTAGCCCGGTATTTCAGGCACTTGATATGAGCCATATGACTCATATGAGTCATGTGAATGTGAATCGGACTCAGTGGATTGTGCATATGCTCCACCTCCGGTGTAATATGATGCATCCGGGTATTGAGGATATCCCAAGTAGCCTCCCTGCCCTTGGTAATATCCTTCAGTGGAAGCATAAGATGATGTATCTGACGCTTGCTCCATGGTCTCAAACTCCATCCGTAGCTTTTCTTGACGCTCCCACTCCTCTTGCATCTTCTTCTTCTTCATTAACCAATTCCGTCTATGCGGAATGAAGTTGGGATTGTATCCCGAATCTTCGGATGCTCCTTGGCCTTGCCCTTGCAATTGAGATGCCACTTTCTTCCCCTTTCGTGCATATTTTTGACTTGAGGTTTGTGCTTCCCTCCCTTCCCTACTCCCATGATGTTGATCTTGAGTAGCATGGGTGAAGTCTTCCTCTCCGGTGAATACAATAGGGTCGGGTGGCGGTGCCGGTGGCGGTACACTGCTGACAACTAGGACATCTCCTCCATGATCGGATCCCTCACTAGGAGTACTTGTCTTCGATGTCGAGTCATTAGAAGTTTGGTATTGAACATTATCGCTTGGCTCCGGTGTTTCATCATCTATATCTTCCTCGATCGTGTCCAAGTCTGCAATGCTAATGCCATGTTTCGTGCTCCTTCCTCTTGCACCCACTGTCTTCTTTTGGCGTTTAGGGGCTGGGGGAGTTTCGAACTCCGGAAGCAAAGGCACATCATCAAGCTCACCTAAATGAGACATAAACATGTTAAAATGAGAAATAAATAATTTATAAATGATGCATGTACATTGTAAATGTCATTTACCTTCAGCCCATGCACGATCATGCGGGTCGAACTCTGGTTGAACCGAAGTGCTTGCATTTACCCATGCATGTAGTGGATGTTCCTCCTCAAAAACTTCTTCTATATCTATTGTCTCCGATGGAGTTGCTTCAGCTTGTTGTTGCCCCGAGGATCTATATCTCTCTCTATCTTGAACTTGCTTGATTAATTGGAGGTTTTTAAGCTTCAATCTCATGTTGTAGTGGCAAAATACCAACTTCTCAAGACGTGCAGACTTCAACCGGTTTCTTTGTTTTGTGTGGATCAAGCCAAATGTGCTCCAGTTTCTCTCACACCCTGTGGCAGACGTTGTTTGGCTTAAAACCCGAATAGCTACATAGGCCAAGTCTTCATATCCATAAGTTCTTCCATGATCCAACCACCAATCCGCTGTAAATGAAGCATGTATAATGTGTTAGAAAATAGAACCAACTCATTGTACATGCAAATAAATATGATGAGTAACTTCTAACCTGGACTCAAAATCTGAGCAGCTCGTTGTGCCGTGCTAGTACCAAAGTGGTAGAGTTGAAGTCTATAATCATGCATTTGTTTGCATGCTATGATTGCCCTATCCTCATTGTCTAGCATCCGTTTGATTACATTTTTGGCCCCAATCAACACTTCGGAGGAATTGTCATAGTTCTCCCTCCTCCCATCAGTCCTATACATGTATTGGGGGTTGAAGAAATGCCCTACATGTAGAAGATAAATGTTAAAACATGAGTTGTAAATAATATGTAATCACAATTCACAAGAGTTGAAGTGTTATGCTTACCTGCAGCATGAAGATCATGATGCAATGTGTGCTCCCATCGCCGATCTACGATTTCCCACCACTTGGCATACGTTGTTTTGTTGTTCATTTGGATAAGCTCCTTTGCTCGATCCATAGCCTCGTACAAGTAACCCATCTCGGATCTCCTCTCCCCATCTACCGCCCTTAACACTCGAACAAGCGGTTCTACTACATTCAACACATTTTGGACCCCCTTCCAAAATGGCTTTGATTGGATAATGTCGGTCACCTTCTTTCCATTCTCCCTCACCCGTGTAGGAGCATGTCGGGACATATAGTTTTCCCACTCTTCCGATGCTACCATCCTAATAAGGTTGCTACGTTGCCCATTTATGCTATCCAATGCAATATATTGGGATGCAAACCTTGTAGGTGCTGGCCGAAGCAACTCCCGTCCATGTGTATGCGTCCTCATGATGTCCAATATGTTGTTGTGGTTGTAGATGAAAGTGGTTACGAACCTTGCATTGTTGACCACATTTTCCACCATTGGATCTTCACAAATGTCTTCTAGCATTAAGTCAATGCAGTGCGCGGAGCAAGGAACCCAATACAAGTGTTCCCTTTTCTCCATTAGTTTTTGGCCCGCCAACTTGAAAGCCGCTGCATTGTCGGTTACCACTTGGACAATTCTTTTCTCTCCAATCTCCTGCACCATCTCATCCATCAACTGAAATAGGTAGTCCGCATTCTTCACCTTGCCAGAAGCGTCTACCGACTTCCAAAAAACAGTCCCTGCTTTGCAGTAGATTAAGAAGTTTATCATACTTCTTCGTGTAATGCCTGCACAATTCCATATGAAAAATTAAAACCTATGTCTTATTAATGAATAAGTGAATAACAGTTAACTAGCCAAACACTTGTACATACCTGTCCATCCATCGCACATTAACGTGCAACCATATTCATCCCATATTCGTTCAAATGTGGAAACATATGCCTTCATATCTTCAACCTCCATATCCAAGTATTTGTTGTAGATTTCATATGAAGTAGGGCCTTCCACCCCTTTGCCCACTTCACCAATAGTCTCTATCATGGACTCATAATATGGTCCTTTTGCTGCATTAGCCGGTATGCTGTTGAAGAAGAACCATCTTGACGTCGCTCTCCCTATCTTCTCCTTGCATATTTTCAAATTCTTGAATGCTGCAGAAATGGATGGTTGCTTCTCCCTTCGCCTGGTGAGAAATGGGTCTATTGGTCCCACTCTAGGATCTCCGTCTCTAGGGATATCCACTGGAACCTCAGGTATATTTGAACTCATTCCAGCACTTGAACTCCCTTGTCCGCTACCCCCATGGCCACTACCTTGACCTACGTGACGACCGGTACGTCGGAGATAGTCCTCTTCCGCATTAGACCTTCGACTTGCTTCCGATGCCCGACGAAATTGTTCTATAATATGAGATAGAAATAGAATGAGGGTCGGAGGGTGCTTAAAGCCTTAAACTAAAATAAATGTTTCAAAAGTAAGTTAACTAATTACTAACCTTCTTCATCTTGATCAAGATCAAAGAATTGTCTCCCTCTTGGTAAATCTACGGACCTTCGAGGAGGGGCAGATAAATCTTCCCGGATTTGTTGCCGTCTTCTACTAGTGTTTGCTTTGGATGTCTCTTTCTCCTTCATATATTGGCAAAATTGCATTCGAACTTCAGCAGAAACTCTCGAGCATGGTGCCACCTCACCTTTAATTCCCGCTAGATGTTGTTTCAAACGAAATATGCCGCCCGATAAGACCCGGTCACAATATTTACATTGGACCTTCCTTCGAGCCATGTCCACAACGATACCATGAGCCCAAGCGGGATCGGTGCTAGGAGGGTTGCTTGAAGAATGGGGAGCCGGAGCAGCACCACCTTCGGCGGCCATCACTTACAACACAAAAAAAGAAGTTAAATAATAATAAAACAGAAAATAAATAATTTTTTTTTGCGGATGAGAGAGAGGGAGATGAATCGCAGCCAAGAGTTCGGGCCAAGAGTGTGTGTGAGAGAGCCCGAATAGTCGAACAAGAATCCCAAGAGTGTGAAAGATGAGATCGCCTCCCAAATAGTGCAAAATAGCGCCCGAGAGAGAGAGAGAATGCCCAAAATATTGAGAGGAGGGGAGGAGAACTCAAAACTTGAGTTTAGAACATATTGGGGGCCTTTGGGGGGTTTATATAGACCCCCAAGGCCTCCAAAGGCTCCAAAGAGCCGTTTCTGGCCGTTGGGGAACAGTCCCCAACGGCTAGTTCTGAACTAGCCGTTGGGCCGCGGATCGCCCCGGTCCGGGCCGATCCGCGGCGGACCGGCCCGGGCTCGGCGATCCCGCCGAGCCCAGCCGAGCCCGACCGATCCGAGCGCAGGGGACCGGACAGGTTACCCCGGCTCGGATCGGAGGGGCCAAAACCGAGCCAACTCGGGCGATCCGATCCCGAGTTGGCCGAGTTTTGATTCCCCGATATCGGATAGTGTAAACAGTAACGGTAGTAATGAAGGTAACAATAATGGTAATAGTGCTGATAGACGGTAGTAGAGACAGTAATAGTAATGGTAAGCCAGACATATTTTTTATAAATAAGTGCGAAAACTCATAAAAGTCAACAAAATTGGAGAATATGATTGTGAATCAAAAGGTCTCAATCACTTGCCTCTTGCATGTCAAACCAATAATGAATTAAGCTGAAGTCCGTCTTCGATACAATACGCTTCTTCTATTAGATCATCCTGATATGCCTCGACGGATGACATCAAAGAGCAGTTCCTACAAGTAGAACTTCCTCCTTAGCATGAAAAATAGAACCTCATGCTCTCTCCTCAAGTTCTTGGCCGCCCCCCTCCCTCCCCCTCCTATGGCATGGGATGGGGGAATGGGAAGAGAGAACCCCCTACTTATAAGCTCCAAGGGTAGCTAGGATGGTGACACCTCGTCAACTTCTAGAAACTTCCAACAACCAGGATGTTAATACTTGTCACCATCCCCTTCAACTCTATCCTAAGCATGCCACCTAACCCCTACACCTGTCATCATCTTATCCAACCTCATCAGACCAAGCCAAGTGACATCATCTCCTCCCTTCTCATCCAACCAAGCCAAGTGTCCCTTTTCAAAATCTTCCTTAGGTGCCACCTCATAGGAACACCTCACTAGGCCACCTATATCATACCATTTTAGATAAAATATTAACTAACATGTCCAATCTATTTGTATATATACCCATTACATCCCACATGAGAGTAATTCCCCAAAATGACCTCCAACTGACCATTTGAAAGCAATTTTGGGAACTTATAAAATTTAAGCTAAAGCCCAATGAAATTAGTCAATCATAATTCAAACCTTAACTTTTAATAATTATGTTCATACTTTTCTACTATAGATATACATAATTATTACATTTATATTTTCTTCGTATTTACATTTTTCTCTAAAATTAAAAGTTAACTAAATATATAGTGGTAAAATACAAACAATTTTACCACAACGATGACAACCCTGAACCGATGGGTATGGTGATGCCGATAAAAAACAAAAAAATTCATGCAAAAATGTATACGAAGAACTGAGGCATCACATCCTCCCCCCCCCTTAAAAGAACTTCGTCCTCGAAGTTCACTCTACCACTTACTAGATAAGGGCAGGGACTTATCCAATGCCACTACCTTCGACTCTTTGGTAGCTACACCACGCTTCCGCTGCGCCACTTTAATACCATATCCCACAACACTGACACTACCGAGAGGTCTTGATCACAACACTCTCTATACGACTATACCATCTTCAACCTGCAACAAGTCTTCTTTAGCACATTTCCGAGCCAGGGCCCTACGTTTACATGCTTGCTAGCTCATCTTCGAACGACCATTGATCTTATGTTCTTTACTACCAGACCAAAGGCATCTACTCGTTGTAAGCCAACAAACCATGCCTCCATGCTGCTTGCCACATCGAGCACACTCCAACTTGTCACTCATTTCAAAACCACCTTTTTGAGTTACTACCTTCCCCCGCCGGTACTCTTCTTTTCGCTTCTTCTTATCTTTCCTACTACAATTAATCACCGAATAATCTTAGATCCTATGGTTCTTGCTACCACATTTGAGGCATCTACCAAATTCTTATCCAACATATCACTCCACTATGGTCCTTCTTACAATGCTCACAAACCTGCTTGCTACCTTTGTCACTACCTACACTAGCATCCATTGGTTTCTTGCTCTTGATTGCATCTCTTATTGACTTCTCCTTCCGGACTGCCGCACGACACCCCTTGTTAGCCATAGCCTACAAAATAAACACTTTCTAGGGTTTCACCAACTCTATCTACCATACTCACCTACTTTACTTAACCTAACCATTTTACCTTTAATTAACTGGCTCGTCCGCATGACTTTGAGATGTGAATTAAGTTGATGGATCAATCATGAAGTATTCCAGCAAGAAGAATTCTCTGATACTATCTCTGTAACGCCCCGCTCCAGCCCAGTATAGTCATACTGACCCACGTCAGACAAAAGGGAGACGATACAGGGGAAAAGATCCCAACAGTGTCGAACATCATGGTGGAATCTTTCATTACAAATGGAAAAAGAGCGGAAGCAATATCACCATCAACTTTTACATTCACGTCACATAATCAAAAGAACAGATAAAGACAAGTATATAACAAAATGAACATTATCCATATCTGAGCCAGTACAATTACATAATATCTAAGGTTCAATATTATATTTATTCCTTCCAACTTTAATATCACTAGTTTCTAAAATCCAAGTCATCTCTACTCCTGGTGATCTGAACTAAGTCTCCCAATTTCCTCTTCTGGAACCTCAGCTTCGCCTTAATATTAGCAAGAGTGAGTCTATATAAAACCCAACAAGCAGTATAACTAGAAAAAAACATGGTAATGTACATATATAACATGGTAGAATCAATAGCGGTAAAGGTAACGGTAATAGTAGTAGTAGTAATAGTAACAATAATGGAAACAGTATCAGTAATAGAATTAGTAATGGTAACAAGAACGATCATAGTAACAGAAATAGTATCGATAGAACAACGGTAGTAACACTAGTGGTAATGGTAACAATAGTAGTAATAAGAATGGCGGTAGAATCAATGGTAGGAAACAGTAATAGGGTAGTAACAGTAGCAGTGGTATTAACAGTAGTGGTATCGATAATAGTAACAATAATAGACAGTGGTAGAAACATTGGCAGGAAACGTCGATAGAAACAACGGTAGGAACAGTAACAATGGTGGTAGCAGTAGCGGTAACGGTAATAGTAGTAATGACAGAAATAACAGTAGGTAACATCAGTAAGAATAGAAATAACGGTTGTAACGATAACGGTGGTGGTAACAGGGACAGTAGCGGTAGCAGTGACAGTGGCGGTAGCAGTGGCAGTAGCAGTGATAGTAGCAGTGGCAGTAGCAGTAGCAATGGCAGTAGTAGTGGCAATGACGATAGCAATGGCAATGGCAATGACAGTAGCAGTAATAGTGACAGTGGTAATAGTAGTGATAGTAACAGTGTTAAGTCGAACACAGTGCCCTAACTATCAATAGATGGTCAGTTAATCAGTACAGGTAGGGGGACAGTCAATCAGTTAGTACAGTACGCTATCACTTAGGCAAACGATGATAGGTCTTGGCTACTGCACAGAACTAGGAGAAGCTCTCTCCACCTTAATCAGTAGTACTTGTCAACCTCCAGGATTTCTTCCGTTGCTCTCAGGAACAGAATATATACAGTGGTGAACTTTCCTATACGGGCATTTCTACGGTACGGTTCCGGTGGAACCCCTATGATAGCAATATCCATTTGACTAACAATTGCTATGGTGGCAATAACGATATCGGTAACAGTAAAAGTAACGATGACGGTAAACAGTAATAGTAGCAATGAAGGTAACTATAACGATAATAGTGACGGTTGACGGTGACACTAGTAGAGACGATATCAGTAACGATAAGCCCAAATATTCTTTATAAATAGGTGCGAAAACTCATAAAAGCCGATAAAATTGGAGAATATGATTGTGAATCAAAAAGTTTCAATCACTTACCTCTTGCATGCCAAACCAATAATGAATTAAGTTGAAGCCTGCATTCGTTACAATACGCTTCTTCTATTAGATCACCCTGATACGCCTCGACGAATGCCCCCAAAGCGCGGTTTCTACAAGCATAACTTCCTCCTTAGTATGAAGAGAAGAACCTCATGTTCTTTCCTCAAGCTCTTGGCCGCCCCCCTCTCTCTCCCTCCTATGGCATGGGACGGGGGAATGGGAGGAGAGAACCCTCTATTTATAAGCTCCAAGGGTAGCTAAGATGGTGACACCTCGTCACCTTTCAAAAGCTTCAAACGGCCAGGATGGTGACACTTTGTCACCATCCCCTTCAACTCTATCCTAAGCATGCCACCTAACTGCTACACTTGTCATCATCTTATCCAACATCATCCAACCAAGTCAAGTGGCATCATCTCCTCCCTTCTCATCCAACCAAGTCAAATGTCCCTTTCCAGAAGCTTTTTTTAGGTGCCACCTCATAGGACATCTCAGAATGCCACCTATATCATACCATTCTAGATAAAGTATTTGCTAACATGCCCAATCTGTTTGCATATATATCCATTCCATCCCACATGAGAGTAATTCCCCAAAATGACCTCTAACTGAGCATCTGAAGACAGTTTTGGGAACTTATAAAATTTAAGCTAAAATCTTATGAACTTAGTCGATCATGGTTCAAAAGCTAACTTTCAATAATTAGTTCATACTTTTTTATTATAAATATGCACAATTATTACATTTATACTTTCTTAATATTTACATATATACTTTTTTCTCTAAAATTAAAAGTTAACTAAATATATAGTGGTGAAATACATATAGCTTTACCGCAGCAATGACAACCCTGAACCGATGGGTACGGTGATGCCAATAGAAAACAAAAAGAATTCATGCAAAAATACATACGAAAAACTAGGGCATCACACTGTGTCCTTCAGTATATGCAGTAAAATAATAGTTAATTCATCAGGAGGGTTGAGATCTCTACTTTGATGGTTATACAAGCATAAATTCATTCCAGTCCCTCTTGGGGGTTCTCATTTATTCACTCTGCTCGATTCTTCAAATATATCGGATACATTTCTTATGTCTTCCTCAAAACCATCTCCCATGATTGTCCAGTAGATGCATTTTCTAGACTTTGCCATAATGAGAGTTCGTCTATGCTAGCCTACCAGTTGAAGATTTATTTTCCGAGTCATAAACAGACCTCCGTTAGGCTTGCGTCAACGGGATAGGGATCATAGATTGTGAGACACATAACAACATGAAGTAATCTCTGAAAGAGAGATCGGGTATGTAAGTTGGCATATACACACTAGAAGTGAATACCGTTGCAAGATACCCTAGAGGAGAAAAAGATTTAAGACATGATATGAAGGATGAGGAGAAAAAATGACATCCTGGTGAACAACACTAAAAATACTAAATTATTCAGCCATTTAATGTGCGAGCAACTATATAGACAAGGGGAAAAAAAAGATATGATCCTTGGCCACTGAATCTATGTTGCTCAAGAATGAGTCTAGAAATACAGGTTCAATATGAAATGATCTCACCTTAGAATATGGATACATTGGCAACTCACATAGGAAGCACATGTAATTTCAATAAAATGTGATGTTTTGCTGTTTATGTAGGGTTCAGGTTTTAAACAAAACTAAAGTATGAGGTGATTCCTACCCAAACAGGGTGTAGTCCAGCAACATGTACATAAATAATATAAATTGTAGAAAACAAACCTCATCATATCCAGTCAACCACACCCGAGGTGTTTGATAGTATTTGTCATAACTGTGGAGAAGATGGGAAATAATAAGACCAAAAGTTTCCATGGTTGCAGACTAGAAAGAATTAAGATGATTGAAAAGGCCAAAAAGCACCATCAGCCAGGACACTTTGAAATGAAATTTCTATGTCATACATTCATATGAGGGACTAGAGCTGGGCACTTGAATTGCTCCAATGAAAAATATAGAGCTACAACATAACCCACTTTCAGGTTCAGAAATAATGATGAAATGTATTCTACCACCAACAGAACGACCAAGGAAATAATTACAACATTGAAAGAACTAGATGATAACCAAGTCTAAAGCAAAACAGACAGCAATTCTCTAAACAAGCAATTAATAGATGTAGCTAGGGCTGCCAACGGATATCCGCTTTCTATTTAGCTGACCTGTTTCCTGCCTTTTTATAAGATGCAGAACTCTGGAAAAAAAAACTTCCAAAAGCTGAGCGGAAATGGAAATGGATTTCCGAATTCTTGTAGAATGCGGAAATGGAAAACCCATTCCTACATTGGCTTTTCCATTTTCATTTTGATAATAATAATACTAATATTAATATCAATAATAAAAGCCCATCAACCTCGAAACTTTAGCTCTCAAAGTTTCAAACTTACCATCATCACACCTCCACCCCAAACCTATATGCCGCCCATAATTGCCCCAGCTAATGGCCGACGGCTGCTCTTCTTCACTCCAAGGATGGCAAACTCAGTTTCGGTCTCGGTTTCGGCTGGGTATGAAACTGAAACCGTTTTGGTATCGTTTCACCCGGTTTCGGCCGGTCTCGGGCAGCCAAAAGGGAGCCTGTTTCGACCGGTCTCGGCTGGTTTCGGTCAGTTTCGGATTGGTTTTGGGTTTGATCAGTGCCGGCCGAAACCGATACGTTTCAGCCAAAATGTATCGGTTTCGGCCAAAACTGCCATCTATGCTTCAATCCCCTCCCCAACTCACAATGTCTCCCCCACCGACAACTCTCGCATTTGCACATGCCAACTATTCTATTGGCAGCCACTTGCATGCAGTGCCTCTCCCACCCACCCAGCCTCTCTTCCATTCACTCGCATATTGTGCCCACGGCTGCCCCAAACCACCTAGACAACCTATCCCCACCCTGCAAGCCCACACCCATCATGCCTTCAGCCACCCAACAGCTTGTCCCTGCCTATCCCATGTCGCCCCCATCCACCTGCACTGCACAGCATCCACCCATCGCCTGCCCATCTCTCACCCATTATATACAATTGTATATTGCTACTATACTAATTTGATCTTGACATATTTTATTTTGCAGGGGTCATTATAATATAGAAGATGGAGAGGATATGATGGAAGCTATGTTTTTTATTTATTGTTGTGTTACCTCCATGTACTAAATATGGCAGATTATGACTATACAACTTGTGGATTAATGGATTTACATTTGAAATTATGTGATTTGTATTTATGGATGTAACCATCTATATAATTTGTAGATCTATGAATTTGTTCGGCTGTTGTTGCATACAAAGTTTCCATTTTATTTCCGTTTCCATTTTCTGACTTCAAAGCGGAAATGGATGCAACGCAGAAGCAGAAACACCCTTTTTTGTATCTGTTTCCGAAATTTCTTATAGGAAGCGGAAGCGTGAACACCCATTTCTATTTCCAACTCCAACCCATTGGCAGCCCTAGATGTAACAGAATGGCAAGAGCAAGGAGGAAATATATTCATGGAAATTAAAACTTGAAAACAGGTATCAGATTATAACAAACTCCACATGTGCATTATGGATTATCCCTTGAAAGGTACTTCAACACCTCAGAGCAAGGATGGCAGAGTCGGGTCGGGTGGCTGGGTCGGCCCCAGCCGATCCCGACCCTGAGTCGGGCCAGAGCCGGCCTGAGTCGGGCCAAGTCGGCCTGAGTCGGGACAGTGGACTGTGTCAACCAGTCTTGTGGGTGGGTCGGTGTTCCCCCCCCAGAGTCGGGTCGCCAGGGGCCGACCCGACTCAGAGTCGGCAGACTCCGCTCCGAGTCGGCTGACTCTGCCATCCATGCCTCAGAGGCAGAGAGAGCAATGGCACAAAGAAAATTATCCTACTTTAGGCCCTTAAATAATTTTTTCCTTATGGAACGTCCACAGGAATGACACCTTTTTAGTTCTAAAACTCTTTGCATATGAAAGTGGGAAGTTAGTTCTTAGATGGTGAGGTTTATCTTATACATGCATCTTCAAGGATTGTTGCACATACGTTAATTTGCATTCAGAAGTATGCATCTAAATACGCATACACATTTACAAGTACATATATACAAGCACACATACATAGACACATGTATACTCATGCAACGCATAAAGGAGGGAGAGGAATACATTATACATTCCCGTTACGAAGTAAAGAAATGGCTAAATGCTCCCTGTCATCCACTAACTTGGTCATCAGAACAGACTTAATCCAATGGCCCAGAACATGCCATGCTCTAGGCAGAAATTCTGATGAATCTAACCACATGAGAGGAATTTCTTCCCATCCTTATTATCACCATCAGATGGAATTTCTGGCCATGTGGAGGCAGTGTCAGTGCTAACCCAAAATAAGATGCCATAGAAGGGATTCTCCTGTCATGAGCAGGAAGTCCCCCTGACCAGTGTGGATGCCAGGGGATTGCCCAACCAACATAGGGTGAGGGGCAATGGAAGACGGATCTGAGGGCTCCAAATTTTCCCACTCCCATCACATGTCACACACCAACACCACCATGAATTTTGGCCGTTGAAGTCATGAACCATCCTTTCTACATGATAGAACAGTTAAAAAGTTGTTAATTCTGCCCAGCATGGATGCCTATCCAGCGTAAGGCAAGCCATTCAATCGGGATCTGAGAGCTCCAAACCACCCCACCAAATATCAGAGACCAACAGCTCCACAAATTTTGAATGCTGAAGGTGCCGCAACAAACACTGTTCGATCTACATTATAAGATGGTAAAGTTCACAAAAGGAACTTTTCCCACACTTGGTAATAGGAAGTTGTCCCCAAATATGTGTATATGTACATGTGTCTGCATTGGCCTCATACAGCATGAACAAAATAATTTTTAATATTTGGTCTTTCGAGTAGCAACAGTTGTGGATGATTGACTGCATATAACAATTTTACATATCAGTTGTAACTTTAAACATCTATAGATTTAAGTGCATTTAATCAAGATTAGTACTTTTTCCCCCAAATATAGAAGCTTTTGAACAGTTTTGGGATTCCATTCTTGAAGGTGGCTACAGTTGTTTGGGCTGCTCTTTTATGAAGGCAGCTAGGCTTGGACTATCAGTCTCTTTGTAATCATTTATTGATTACTTATTGCAGTATGTAGTAACATAGACATTTTTTTAAAAAAAGAAAATTTTGCCTTGAGACACACACTTTCAAACAGAGGGATCACCTTCACCTTCCCAAAAAAGTGAAATGAAGTTTAAAGAAAAACATCGATTGAGGAGCATTGGTTAACAAGAAGAATCACAGAGGATCCTTTCATCACCAGTTTACCACGTGGAATTTGGGATCAGATCGGGGTTTGGGATTGGGTTTTATAGAACGGCAGTGAGGCCTGCTTTATTATATGGTATCGAGTGTTGGATAGTGCAAAAGGAACACATTAACAAAATGTGTGTAGCAGAGATGAAAATGCTAAGATGGATGTGTGGTAAGATTAAGAAAGATAAGATTAGGAATGAGAGCTTCTGTGAGAATTTGGGGATAACTCCAATTAATAGAAAAATGAAAGAAAATAGACTTAGGTGATTTGGACACGTGTATTGTCGCCCTAACTCAGCGCCGATTAAAAGATGTGACCAAAATTTAGTGGATGCTAGTAAAAGAGCTAGGGGAAGGTCCAAAATAAGATGGTGCAATGTTATTAGGAAGGGCTTGGAATTTTTGAGTTTAAACACGGCTATAGCACTTAATAGAAATCTTTGGGGGAAAATGATTCATGTAGCCGACCCCAAATAATGGGATAAAGCTCTGATGATGATGATGATCAGAGTTTGGGATTGAACACAACCGATCCCAATTTGGGATCAGATTGGGATCCGCCGATCATGCCCGATCCTGGCCGATTCCAACGGAACCACTCTGATACCCCCCCCCCCCGAGTAATAGTTGTTAGTAACTTAGTATCGACTGAAACGTATCGGTTTGGGACCTGGCCGATACCTAAACAGATACACCCGATACCAGCCTAAACAGGATCCTTGAAGCCAAAATCACTTGAACTCTCCGAAACCACCCGATACCGCCGAAACTGATACGTTTCCGTATCGGTTTTGGACCCGGCCAAAACCATGTCCGAAACCAATACTAACATCTTTGCCCCGAGTTGGATCGGCACCTGCCGATTCCGACTCAAATCAGCCGATCCCGATCGGGATCAGCTGATTTTGCATTCCACAGTTTACCATGGCTGATCACTGTGTCCTTAGCTGGAAGAAATATATAAAAGTAACATTAAAATCCCCTTAGTTTCCATGCAAGCTTATGGTTCATTTAGATGGAAAGGAATGGCAGAATTTCCATGAAGGAAGCTCATGACTCAGAGGAGACCAATGTACAAACATGTTAGGGAGTGGGGTTGATATTTTTGTAAAATGGACAGACATAATGCTGGAATTCTTGTTTGTTGGGTGAGTAGAAGATTTCTTTCATTGACCCTTTTTGTATAGCCCTTCACACTTATATGCTTGTCCTCTATTTATATAGAAAGTGGTATTTTCCACTTTCCCCAAAAAGAAATTTGTAATCCTTTAATAATTTTCACGTGCATATTTGGACAGTTTCTTTATCATTTTACCAAGAAACAGTGGGCAAGGCTAACTCTCCCTAGATCAGTTGGGGTAGTGCTAAGATTGACTGACCCAGACCACATTTTCGCTCCTGATCTGAGCCTGATCCTCAAGCCAACCTTCCTTGGGAAAGAAAGGTAATTGCTTTTAAAACAAGTCAATTTTCTAACAAAACCAAGCCAAATCATGCTAAGCTATGAGATCATCTTATGATCACTTATCATAAAGCATGGGGGGAGATATTACTTACGTTATGCTAATATCATAGGTGCGAGTGCGGAGAATATTGTCGTCCTCTGGCTCTTGTGCAACAAAGTACGTAGGCTGAAGTGTTGCCTATGTAAGTTATTAAAAAGGAAAAACAAAGGTAAGATTTACAAAAACAGGTTGCATTACTATAAACTAGCAGATACATATATAAAAGTAGAAACGGTAAATAACCTATAGGGGCTTTTTTTATATAGAAACAGTTTGCATTATTATAAACTAGCAGATACACTCCCTAATATTCAGTGACCACTAATAAATTGATCAACACTATGCTACAGACAGACAATTACCAGATATACATATTCCTATCCACCAACACAAATAGCATGTATGTGCATGAGTCTAAGGAACCGACTGAAAATAGTTTCTGCACAGTGCAGTCTAATCAAGTCAATGTAAAAGTATGCAACTTCATGCGTATGTATGTGTACGTGTGTCCATATATAAGAAAGCCAATAAAAATGGTTTGTGCAGTCTTATCACAACCAGATAGGTAAACATGTGCAAGCATCAAGCAAAACCTCATCAAGGCAGTGGCCGCCCTGCGTGAGTAAATCAAAACCATCTAGAAATTCCACAAATTGATGAAGCCAATAAAAATGGTTTGTTGGCCCTAGCACATGTAAAACTTTTACATTGTGCCCCTATGGCTAGTGAACATGCACATGACATGATCTGACATCTCTTCTATACTCATTATAACAAGGATGACAAACTCGGTTTCGGTCTCGGTTTCGGCTGGGTACAAAAACCGAAACCCCGTTTCGGTACCGTTTCGCCCGGTTTTGGCCGGTCTCAGGCAGCCATAAGGGAGCCGGTTTAGGTCGGTTTCGTCTGGTTTCAGCCGGTTTCAGTCTGGTTTCGGCCGAAACTGATTAAAATATTATTTTTATTGGTTTTGGATTTGCTACAGTGTTTTGGTCCGGTTTTGGATCGGTGCCAGCTGAAACGTATCAGTTTCGGCTGAAACTGCCATCTATGCATCATAGACATACTTGATATCCTATAAGTGGAGAACATTTCTATAGAAACAAGTTCAAGATGTTTGCATCCACTGAGATAAGTGACCCAATTTATGTGGAAAATGAGTATGAAAGAAAGATAATTAAAGTTTCCTCATCATCAAGAGTAGAGGAAATTGAAACCTTGGCTCCAATCAGGATAGAAAATGTCTGCTAAGTTGTTGAACAAGAATGAAAATGCGGATTGGGAGCATCTTCTAATTAAAGTTTCCTTTAACATCAAAAGTTGAGGAAACGGAAACCTTGTCTCCAATCAAGACAAAAAAAAATGTATGTTAAGTTATAGAAAGAGAATGAAAATGTAAATCGGGACCATCTGCTAGGTTCATGTCCTATAACCCAAGAAGTCTGGAAAACGTTTGCTTCACTATTTAATAGAAAGTTTAATTTTATTTCAGTCGAACAGACAATGAATCCTTCAGAAGCTTGAAACAAAAGCCAGGGAAGTTGCACAGGGAACAGAATTCTACTTAAGAATCCACTGCTATCTGCTGGAGCATAAAGAGAGAGCACAATGTTGACATCTTCGAGAGAAGGAGTTATATCATGATTCATGAATCTTATCTTAAGAGCTCCCCTCACCCCACAAAAGAAAACAAAAACAATTCCAGTAGATTCATTCTTCATATTTCAGTTTATTGTTAGAAGAGAGATGTGAAAATGTTACAAGAAGCACTCAATGTTTACAGCCAGGGTTGTAGAGGAACCTTTGCTCTCTTTACATGATTGTAATACTTCTATTTATGATTCAACACAACTGGTTTATATTCTACAGTTCAGTCCAATGAAGTTGAGGATGGGAGCAGTTGGCTTATTGAGCAAGGAAATTGTAGTTTGACAAAAGTATATGGAACAATATGTCCTCTCCATCCCCTTGAGCATCTGGTGAAACACGTGAATCAAAAATCTTCTAGTATTAAGTAATCCTATTCTAAAATTCTCTATGGATTACAACTATGAAAGGTAAAAAAAGGTGGTTACCATGAGTTTGGAGTAAAAGGTACACTTATATCTACAAAAATCATTCACGGACTCAAAGAGAATCAGGTCCCCCTTTGTCACCACATCCAACACAGTTCCCAATGCATGCCTCCACCTTTCACGGTACACCTCAACACACCACTGACTTCATCTTCCCTCCTCCCATTATGAAACTCAGGCAAGAAGAGACAATGCCACAAACCTAATGAAACCAGCAGCAGTCTGACCATTATATTTCATGGCAGTAGGCAACAGATGGTTTGTGGATGTTACAAACTGAAACCAGCAGCTGAGAAGCTGAATTCTATTCAGTGCAGATTCTTTGGCAGGGTAGTGAGGATTGAAAAAGATGTTGCCAACTTGGCATGACATCAACTAAAGGGGCACATGTAAAAATAGAGGCGGTTTTTAGTATAACGAATATCAAGGACTTTAACTTAGCAGTCCTCAATAAATGATCTGGGAAATTGGATTATTGGGTATACAGGATATTCAGCAAGCATATGGAGTATTTTTTTTTCCCTTATGGAACAAGATCCTTCAGACTGAGGATGTTTAGTACCAAGATTAGGCTTTAGTCATTAGCAGAGGATTTGTTACTAGGAACAGATGGTGTCCAGGGGGCACTTTTTAAGGAATACTTTATGATATTTCTTTAGATAGATTAGTATTTAGTACCTGCACTATAGTTGTTTGATGCCACTCATATGGTGATGGTTTCAAGAACCTTTAAGAGGTCGAGATTGGACAACTAGGGAACTTGCCACTTCAACCACAGGTATTGACTCCGGTTGCACATATGACGAACACTTGGAGGTGGAAAGGGCTGGCAGTGAGATGGAAAATTTCACAGAGAAGTTCACATACAACTACATTGCCCATGATTCTGCCTTGCAAATGTAGAGTTCACTCTATTCCATTTAAGATGAAGATTTTGATACAGAGGACCCACATGGTAGGCTTCTGACATACAATCAATTTGATTAGTTCTCGGATACATTGGCACTGATTGCTACTTTTGTGAGGTGGGGGATGAGACATTGTATAATCTATTTGCATGCTGTTCCATCACTGGAGAGGACCGCTTGGGCAGTCACTAACAGAAGCCAATAGAAAGGGTTTCCATTTTCATTTGTAACCATGTGTTGAAGTGGCCTAGGTTTCTTTACCGACCAGGAGAAGCAACCATCCTTCATTCTGGGTTGGTTCAGAGATTAGGTGTTCCACATTCTCTCGGTGAGTACTCTCTCTGATTTGTATTGTGCGCAGGGATTCTTTAGAGCAAATAGACATATGCCAGTACATCCTTCCTCTGTGTAGCTAATAAAATTATAACACCATCCACTTTCAAAAGATGACCAGGATTAATTCTGGAACAGTATAGCAGAAAGTAAACATGTAGCTGTTGAGTTTGCTGCTTGGAGTTCGTCCTTGTACAGTGGATTCCTGTAGCTGCATGGTTAAGGTGAAGCTTTTATCATGCTTTCATTCCCTATGTTATATAGATCTGCATAAGAATTATTCCAAAACCTATTTAAAATTCCTCCAGTGACACATCATACAAATAGTTCTCATGACTCAGATTTAAAATGATGTACAACTAGGGAACTGCAACTCAACATAAGCTAGATAGAAATAAGAG
Organism: Colocasia esculenta; assembly: GCA_014218235.1. Lineage (NCBI taxonomy): Eukaryota > Viridiplantae > Streptophyta > Magnoliopsida > Alismatales > Araceae > Colocasia > Colocasia esculenta. Next base: position 80,839,621 of record CM024759.1, read on the forward strand.
AAATAAAAGGCCAAGTTAGAGGAGCCAGAGATGGTAGTATACAGGATCTGCATCAAGAAGATTGTCAGCATCCTCGAAGCCTGCCATGTCTGGTATGTCATCTTCCTCCTCACCGCCAAAATAGGTGGGAATGGAGCGAATGCCTCCTTCTGTGCTGATGGATAAAGAGTCCATCGAAGGTATGTTCTCCTCTTCGTCATGGGTGGTCTCTACAAACCACAAAGAAGGCATTTTAAATCAACAATCTCCAAAGGCACCAACTTCGAACTATAAGTACTAGTTGCAAAGCTTTTACTACCTTTAGGTTTCCCATGTGTCGCAAGCCAACCATCACTGTCGTCATTATCAAGGAGGACTTCCCCCCCAGCAGCTTCATACTCTTCCTCAACTGAGATCGCCCTCCTCAAGCAAGGCACTGAGCATTCAGAACCAGGCAAAAACTTGTCAATAATGACAGACTCGAAATAATAAATTAGGAATCAAACATGCAGATAGGTCCCCCAGTCAACACTCTCGTGGTAGCAGAAGGAAGCCGTACCGTTCCTGGTCACAAGGAACTGCTTGTCTGGAGGCAGGTAAGGTTTCCTCTTCTTCGGTTCCCCGGCTTCCCTGCACACACCAATCCACCATCAGACTAAATCAAAGCACAAGAGGATAAAACCATACACTGAAGAAGGCTACATATGGCCAAAAACATGTTGAATTCCCAACAACAATCAAGCCTCCACCTTCCAACAACACATGCACAGAGATGAGGCTAAGGGACGAGGACTAATACCAAGACCAGGTGGGGCACTTGGAGACGAGGTTGTCGCCGGCGATGACGAACTCGGAGACGCTGAGGACGCCCTTCTCCTTGAAGGCGGAGTCTGTGCGAGGGCCCGTTAACCTCTCCATCGCCCCCTTGAAGGACTCATGCAGCTTCTGCTTCAGCACCATGGCTTTTAAGACCTCCTCTTCTCTTCTCCTACTCTCTTCTTCCCCTTCCTTCTTGGCAATGATCAGACGGGGAAAAAGACCTAAAAAGGTTGAGAAAGATGATTAAGAAGAGACGTTGCTTCAGAAACTGGGAAGCCAAAAACAGACCTATTCAATGCAAAAAAAAAATAGATCTTGCTCTCTCCCTCAACAACCAAACACCCTATCCACAACCCCAAACCGTCTCGAATCCCCATAATTCCATGGCGGCGAAACCGCCTCCAATGACCAATCTCTCCTACGCGAATTCCGCCCTGCACACCCCCCCCAATCACCGGGCCCCATCGCGTCCCCTTCCGCGGTCGTCTGCCTTGACGTCCGATCCCTCTTCCACCGCCATTACCACGCCGGGAACACCACCGCCGGTCCGTTGCAGAAGCACGGGCGCACATAGAGAGAGAGAGAGAGAGAGTACCTAGGAGCAACGTGAGAGGTCAAAGCACAGATGCAGCGGCGGAGGACGCCGACAAGGTGCGTAGAGAGACGGGGAAGCACGGCTGGCTTCGGTTGCCCCGGCGTTGGGCTTACACGCTACCGACCTGAACTCAGGTAGTCAAATCGGCGGGGTTACGTTGTTGCCAGATAAGAATCCAACTCACCTTGCTTTGCTCCCCACTAATCCCTTCCCTGCGAGTGTTCTTAATCTCACCTGTAATTTATATGTACATCTTTACCATTTTGCATATTCTTTTATGCACTTCTATTTTATATAGAGTTGTAAATGAATTATATATTCGACAAGTAACTCGAAATTCGGTTCGATAAAAATTCGATTCGACACGTTTATTCGAGTTTGAACAAAAATATAAGCTCGATTCATAAACGAGTCGAGCTAATGAGTCGAGTTTGAACAAAAATATAAGCTCGATTCATAAACGAGTCGAGCTTGAACAGAGATAGCTCGACTCGAAAGTTCGCGAAAAAACTCATTAAGATACTCGATAATTACTCGTTAAAATGCTCAATTAGTTACTCGTTAATATACTCGAATTATATTAATTTCTTATTATAAATATGAAAATGTTAATATTATTATTTTTAGAAGAATTTTTGTTAAGGTATGAAATACTTATGAATACTAAAAGTAAAAGATTAAATATGAGGATGTAAATACACAAAATTAAAGGGAGAACTGTAGACGAACTAATACACTCACAAGTAACTCCGAATTCAACTCAGATATTACTCGAATTCGGCTCATTTAATAAGGTAAATGAGTCAAGTTCAAACAAATTTTAAGCTCGTTTCATTAACGAGTCGAGTATGAGCAAATATTACTCAGCTCGTTTAAACTCGTGAACAAGTTCATTTAATTTTTTAATTATAAAATTATAATAATATTGTTAAAATATTTTAAAAATTATACTAAAATAATTAAACAAGTAACCTATAAAGGATCTTGAGATATGACTTTGAAATAAGATTTCAATACTCGAAAAAGCTCGAGCTCGACTCGAAACTCGATTAAAAATAACGAACAGAACTTGAGCAGCATAATACTCGGCTCGACTCGACTCGTTTGCAGCCTACTTATATATTATTAATACTCTCATATAAATAATATTATTTCAATCATACCTCTCATTCTCGAATATAACAAAGTTAACAGAATATTTTGTTGAACGTATAATTTTAAAATATTATAGAAACTTATAAGATTATATAAGTTTTTAAAGGTATACATGCTATCATTTGAATGAAGACAATAAATCAAATAGCAGATAACAATGTCGACTTAAATTGGATGATATAGGGCTGTATATTGATGATATGACGAATATAGGCGTTTGAAATAATGTAACAGATTTTTAGGGTATATGCATAATTATTCCTTTTGTTAACTCCTCTCATCCTGTGCGCAGCTCTGGTTAATACTTAATACAACAACAGCAAGGTGACGTGGATGAGTGGTTTTCCTCTAATATCGTTAAAAACGTTATTGATATTGTTTTGTTTATAAGACATGTCTTTAACTTCCGTTAGGAAAACAGAATATTCTGCCAAAAAAAAAAACAATCTGCAAAGATTCCATTTGATGATAGTTAATTGTATAATCTCTTTGCAAAAGGGCTGTTTTAAATTAATATCTACATAAGAGTGGTATTTCTATAATTATCCATGTAAGATCAGATGATAATCTTTCCAATCATCTCTCAATAAAATTAACTTCAAGTTAAACCCAACTATAGTTAAATGTTGCGCCTAATGTATCACTTTTCACTGAAAAAAAAAAAACATGTATATGATAACAAAATTAACCCTACTACATAAACGAGGATTGGAAAAAATACACCTTTGTGAATATATTGTCAGGTTCACATGGATATCTATACAATTATATTGATGAGAATCATTTTTAATTGATGTGTATACTAGTAAAGGTGCATGTGCAAATGCATGTCTAATTGTAGAAAAACACCATTGATGCGTTAGAAATGTCTAGTAAGTATATTTTTAATTAGTTATATAGATTAATATATTACTAGCATTGTTCATCTCTTAATTAATAACAAAAGTGTTTACAAGAACAAGCATATAAACTTTGAGCTTAGGATACATGTGTTGTAGAGGTATCGATTAAAAACAAGTATAGTATCATGTGTAGTAGAGAAGAAATGAGAAAGTATAGGAAGCAAAACAAGCATATAACTTTTGAGCTTAGGATACATGTGTTGTAGAGGTATCGATTAAAACAAGTAGTATCATGTGTAGTAGAGAAGAAATTAGAAAGTATAGGAAGCAAAATTGGCTACCCTTTGTTTAAAGGAAAAAGGTAGGAGGGAGGATGTGCTACAAAGTCTTAAAACAAGATGAATACAACCAGTATAAACTAAAACAGTAGGAGAGAGAAAGAGATAAGAAATATAGGATGTCAGGTCTCTTTGGTTAGGACTCACAAAATTTTTGTAAATAACTTATCATGGATGGGGGTAAAATCTATGTAAGAAAATTTTCAATTTGGTACATACTGGATTGTTCGGAAGATACATTGGAAACATGAGTTGTTAGGGACGGATAAAATGATTGGGTCATCTATATTATTTCTTACTCCTGTGATAATTTTATGGAAGGGTTCATCCTTCAATAAAGATGATTAATCTTGAGGATCTCGATTGGATTGATCGATTAGAACTTTTGTTTAAAAATAAAATGTCTCGAGTTCGATTTTTGGTTTTAACCTGATCTATATACAATCTTCGAGGTGTGTAGGTTTGAATTTTTTCGATCAAGTGAGGTAAGGACAATACGAGTATACGGAAAGTAGGGACTGTCAAGTCCTGACTTTAGAATTTAACACGGACTGTCAAATCCTGATTTTGGAGTTTAACACAGATTGCCAAATCCTGATTTTGAAGTTGACTTTAGAATTAACACGGACTGTCAAATCCTGATTTTGGAGTTTAACACAGATTGCCAAATCCTGATTTTGAAGTTCAACATCAATCTCTAAACCCGTAAAATCACACGGGACTAGGGTTCCTCGTTATCAAAAAAGAAAATGATAAACGATCAGACTTAATTATCAAGGTGCTATCATTATTATCAGGTATATTAAAGTCACTTTAACACAGGTTATCCGGTTTTCAAAGAAGACTGTTTGGTGTAGAAATTCGCGCTAATAGTGGCTTATTGCGAGCAAAACGACGATAATATATTGCCCCTTTTGGCAACCAGGTAAAGGGTGTACACGCTGGGTAACTCCATATAAGATAATTCCCGATAAATGAAAAAATATTTTACTTTCAAATTGGTTAGCACCTCTGTTAAAGGGACAGGTAGGCCTACCAAGGGGTTCTCCCTTTGATAAGTTACGTAAGTAGGGTTATCTGGGGTGGGGGGGACATAACTCATAGGTAGTTATATCCGTCTTTTCAAATCGCAAAATTACTTATCTAATCTAGTAACAACAACTTATCAAGACTGACTTAATTACCAAACAGGTTGATGTCTTTATGATTGCTGGAGAGGCAAATTTCGATCCGAGATAAGGAGACTAAAAATAAATATACCATGCATAGGTTATTCATGTTCAAGAGTTTTTTTTATTTGAGATAGTTTAAATGAAAGATAATTAAAAATGAGATAATTTTTAATGTGATGTGACAGAGTGTGTATAATTATCACTTATTTATATCTAATTTGACACTATTTAAATATGTATAGAGATAGATATAAGATTTTTAGAATGAAAATTATAATTAATGAGTTATCTCGAAGATAACTTTATCGTCCCTCCTCCATGGTGGGATGTTATCCCCCCCCCCTATCAAATTTTATCTTAGATAATTTTTATCACCCCTGCTTATCATATCTCAATTACCAAATCCTAACTTAAAATCAATACTAAAAAGGAGATTTATCATTATTAAATTCACCTTAAATTCTAAATGAAGGGATTGGCGGAAAATGACAAAAATGTCAAAATTATCGAACAAGGTATTAAAAAATCAATATCTAAATTCAAAACGTATTATTATGAGTTGTTATTTATCTAATAGATTGAAAATGAAATTTATCCATTTGAAATAAATCAAGAGCAAATGCAAATTCATAGGATGTTTATTTTTATGTTTGTCCTCTTGGATTTCTGCACCTCTTCCCCTCAAAATTTCGGCTCGTAGCCTCACTTCTCCACTCCCTGCCCTCCCCATTCTATCTAGCAGTCTTTTCATTCTACCCTTATATCAAGATTTACTCATATCATATATTTTCCCTCCTTTCATTTGCACAAGGGTGATGTTTCTGTCTAGTAACCTTTATTTCTACTTTCATATTTTAAAAAATAATAATTAGGAGTCTCTATTAGATATTTGACTTATTTTTTAATCTCTGAAAAAATTATAACTCATTTTAGTAAGTGTTATTCTCTGTTACAGTATACGTTAATGCTTATTACAACAAGGATCTCCCTATTACAGTCAGAGATTCTTAATTAATTTGTGCCATTAAAAATTTGAGAAAAATAATTACTGGTTGGGAGACTTATTTTTTGATCCATGTTAAGAAATAATGTGCTAGTCAATCCCCTCCTTTTAGTGGATTTACCGATCAGTCATTGGGAGACATTTTCTTCTATTTGCTGATAGATTTTTGTATTTCCCATTTTACCCTTCCATGCAATAAATGTGTTTTTCATTATCAGGTTTGCATAGTCTCTATATTAACTAATTCTTTGTATACTTTAATTAATTTTTTCGCATATTTTAACTAATTTTTTCATATGTTTTAACTAGACTTTTCGTATGCTTAGTTTTTGCATTCTTATTCTCTGTTTTTGTATTTTAACCATATTCATCTTCTACTTTAACCATAGATATGTAACATTGAATTAATACAGTGTTCGAATTTAAAAGTGAACGACAGTTACTTTAAGTCCCACACTTTAACTCACCATCACATATATTTAACGACCTCAAATTTTACTTTAACACTTTCGAACTTAGACTTTAAGATATATCGTTTACTTACCATTAAATATGAATGGTCATTGTATCTTACTTTAACTAGCTTCTTCGAATATTTTAATTGATTCTTCGTATATTTCTACCAGATTTTTTGTATACTTTAATAAATGTCACTGTGTTCATACTTTAACTGACTTCTTCGTCTACTTTAACCAGTTTGTTCATCTACTTTAACCATATTTTTATATACTTTAATTTATTCTTTGTGTTCTTATTCTCTGTTCTTGTACTTTAACCAGATTCGTCTTCTAATTTAACTACAAATGTGTAACACTTTAATTGATATAGTAGTTAGACTTTAAAAGTTAATAACAATTAATTTAAGTCTTATATACTTTAACTCACTGTCACACATACTTTAAATGACATTGAATTTTTATTTTAATGTCTTCAATTTTAGAAGTATAGGAAAAACTCAGTTAAAGTATAAGAAAAATGTGATTAAAGTAAATTGAAGAAATTAGTTAAAGTATGAGCATAGTGGCCCTCTATTCTTAATGGTTAGAAATATATTAATTACATGTACCTCTAGTGTTGTCTCTCAAGGACCTTTAGTGCGGATCTTGAAAGAATAAGGACTAAAAGTTAATATGTACAAAAGATACTTGGACTATTTGATTTAAACATTTCTAACAAGGGATCTACTTGTAAGGTTCCTTATTTGATAGGGACTTGGAATTAATTTTTCCCAAAATTTACTCATGACCATCTTAGAAATAGCTAAAGACACTAACCAATCCTGATTTTGCTAAATGCTTATCTTTAACGGCAAGTGGACAACAGAGAGGACACTAAGACAAAATGACTCTCTCTTTCTTCTCTCTCTCTCTCTCTTTGATAATCAAATAGGAATACCATGTTGGGACCGATATGTAAAATGTCATTGCGCCACATGTGCTCTGGGTCTCACCATTTTCCTCTTTTTATGCAGTATTTATCTCTGTATTAATTATTTATCATTTTTAGTTGATATTTGTCACTATTAAATTATTATTTATCTTACAACTAACAGTTCTCGTGTGTGACTAGCATGCTGTGCATAGAGAGCCAACATATGGAAGTCCCCACTCCCAACTCTCTCTCTTCTTTATCTGCATGTTGCTAGGAGCATGAACCATTATCCAGGAAGAGATCAAGAGAGAGATAGACTTGAAGTGGTAAATTATTATTTTTATTTGAGAGTAAAATTGTCGAAAGTGATCTTAATAGTCACTAAAATAGACCATAAAAAATCCAAGCATAGTCCATAGATCTTTCATGATACCTTACGACAGAGTTTCTAGTGCAAATATGTTCGCGTAACCAAGGTTGGTCAGACTTCTAAACCATAACGGATCGGCCTTCTGTCATATTGTACGGATCGTTGAACTATATCATACTATATCGATTCTGGCGGATTCCATTGAAACACAGTTGTTTTCTAGATTTCAAAATGTCATGTTGTTTAAATGTTTGTCAACTCATTTCACATGTTGTACACATACCTATAAAAATAATATTGAATAACTGAATGACACAACATCATTAAATGTTAATAACATAAAAAACACACTTAATTATAATGTTTACACTATAATGCCCTGAAGCTTGGGCTCCATGTTTTACTAATATTTCCAAATATTAAGTTATAACAAAATAAATTTTTAGTCATAAATTTTCCTTGTACGATGACTACCCAAGTCTCTTCAAAAAACTCCACCTAAAGAATTATAATAATAAATTAGTTGGTGGTTAATTAGTTGACCATTTTACTCTATTTTTAGTTAGAATTTCACTGTGGCAAGGGTTAAAATCTAAGGATTAAGTGTACGAGATTCGATTCTTAATAGTGTCGTTTGGAATTGATCTATGTAAAAGTGATATATTTGAAAAGTCGATTGCCACTCTACCTCTGACAATGTTGAGATTGCCATGATGGCTTCAAAAATCAAATGCACTATTTGACAAGAAAATAAGGCATCTTGCTTTGAGAACAAAATAATTATTATTTTAATGAGAGAATGAGTTTTATCACACCTTCGTACTACTAAGGGCGGCGGTAATTAATTTTTATTTGTGAAAATCAATTTTGGCCCATCAAAAATAACTTTCCCCGTTTTTGAAAATGAGGAAGGAGAAATTAACGTCTCTCTATCTCTCTCCTCAAGATAGAAAGTGATTTACACAAAAGTCGATGACTCGTGTAGACATTTGAAATTGTTTTGCTACTTGTCAGAGAATTTCAAGTTGAAATCGGTTTACAACTCTTTTCCAAACGTCAAGTTTTGTTAGAAAACAACTCTCTGAATTTTACATCGTTTGGGAGTACAAAATACAGCGATTTTGTGAAAAAAAAATCACTAACAAAATCAAAATTGTTAGCAAATAATAGCAGCTCGCCTAAATTTTCATGAGAAGCATTTTGAACACTAAAGAGAGAGATGGAGAGAAAAAAATTCTATCTCTATCTTTTGAAAAGCGGGGCCGCTTTCAAGAGGAAAGATACAATTTTGCAGTAAAATATCCAACAGATCCTCATGGACCGTGCCTTCTGGAAAAAGGTTAGGGGTAATATAATAAATAGCTACTGCGCTTCCTTTTATATTGCGGTGGTTCCAAATGGAAGACCTAATTTTTAAAAACTCATCATGGCAATTTGTGTCAGGAACTATTAAAAATTGAATTGTATAAAATTCTAGTTTTGGAACTTCTGTCTCAAACACTGCATTAGAACCTATAGAAACCATTCTCATTGTGGAGTTCAAAGGATTCTTCCTTATAAATCCAAAACAATTCTTCTGAAAACGACTCTTCTTTGAAGGTAGGGGGTCATTGGGCCGGGCTGGCTCGAAAGCCCGGTAGCCCGCCCAATTTTATACAGGTTTAGGTTAGATATTTTAACTTCTTTTAAATTTTGAGTTCGGCCCGAGCAACTCAGTGGCTCGATAATTAAAAAAAATAAACAAACGATATGGTGGTAATTCTAATATTCTAAAATTTTTTGTTGAAAAAAATGTTGTGAAATTATATTTAATGATTTAATATTTATTTCATATTTGTAACAATTAGAAATAAATTTATCTAGATTAGTATAATATTTATTTTATATTGATTTGATTCAATGAACACTAATATTATTGTAAAAAATAAAAATAGTAATACTTTTTAAAAGGTAAATTGGGTCGGGCCTTACCTAATCTTTCCAGGTCAGGTCTTACCTAATCTTCCCAAACCACGACGAATTTTAAAAAATTAGGCTTTGCCTTAGACCGGGTCAGACCCGTGCCGATCGATTAGAGATCGGATTGGACCTGAACCAACTCAGGCCCAGTCTAGACCCTGCCCATTGCCACCTCTATTTGAAGGTCGGAAATCAACCTTTTGTAAACGATTCTTCTTTGTAGAGTCCCTAAAAAGAGCATTCTTCAAAAGCTTGAAATGAGCATTTCTTATAAGTCCTCATATTGAGTCTTCATTAAGACCAAAACAAGTATTCTTCTTAAGTTCAAATTGATCATTTTTTTAAGTTTCAAAATGATCATTTCTTATGTCTTCAAATCGAACAATCTTTTTAAGTCTCAAAATGATCATTCGTTATGTCTTGAAATTGATCGTTTTTTTTTAAGTCTCAAAACAATCATTCCTTATTTCTTCAAATCGATAATTCTTTTAAGTCATTAAATTGATCATTTTGATTTAAAACTCAGAAGGATCATTCCTCTTAAACTCAAAATGATCCTTTAGACTAAACCTGAAATAGTTTTTATATGAAACAATGTTTTATTAAAATAATCAACCTTCTATCTAAGTAATTCTAAAATAATTCTTGAGTGGAAATCTACATAAGCTGTAGAAAACCCAGGTACCATTATAACTTATCTGAAAGGGCTTAACGCGTGTCAATAAGACCTTCCCAACCCGGTTAAATCAACACCTTTCCACCTGTTTTTTAGAGGATTTCAGAGCCATTAGGATGCATGAAGTTAGGTGTTCAGGCTGTTTAATTTAAAACATCTGGAAAAGAAATACTTATATATATATATATTACTACATTAGAGAGGGTCAACATTTGTTACATGCAACTCTTAGAACTCAACCGAAGTAGGACAACCGGTCTAGAACGGGGGGGGGGGGGGGGTTCTACGGGGCAAGATCCATGAATTTTAATGGTAGGCATGACTTAAACTTGAATTTCTTAATACGTTCTTACTTGTTTGTTCATGTTGACACCCGCATCTGTCTAGAAATCCATATTTTTTCTCAATTATACCTAATTTGAGAAAATTACGTGTTGTTGGTTTTTCTATCTTCTCGAGTTCCACATCTCCGTTCTGTGAATTTCAATGCCCCATTTAAAACCTTTGACTCTGTATGATAATCCTCTCTCATAGAGGAATTACAACTGCTTGCAATAAGTATCAACCACAAGTGATCGATCGTGGGTGATGGTCTCTATATATATTATGACTCCACCTATGTCTAGTGTATATAAAAAAAATCATATTATGTAGGTGGGCAATATATAAGACTCTGCTCGTGCGTAAAAGCAAGATCTGATGTGCTTTATCACTTAGGAATTGGGAATGTTAGTATGTTTAGTTATATGCTAACTTTTTTAGAGTAATTTTGATGTGAATCGAATTCTATTAAGACACCTAAATCTTATTGCATATTGTGTAATGAAAATTCCTCTTTGGTTATGAATATTGGTCATGTATTCGCAAGGGACCTTAAATGTTCCTATAAGTTCTGAAATCCTTGCATTCAATTAATTCCCCATTGTTATTTTTCATATGCCCTTTTTGTCGAAATTGTGATATCATACTCTATTTAAACATTGAGTTGTTGTCTGTTTGATCCTTCTACCTTAAGTCACAAATCTTGTTAAAGATTTTAGTTTTGGTCTGCGGCCAATTGAATTCTTTCGACTCATGCCCCCTTTTAATGAAAATTTCAGATCAACCTACTTACAGGTTCTGAACTTTTAGCTACCTTGCGCTGCTGTAGAACTCTTAAGAAGAAGATCTTTTTTTATAGTGCCTTTTGTACTTTCATCCATCTTGAACATGTGGTTAAGAATGGGTTAAATAGTCACTGCTATGCAACATTTGATGAAAATGATGTGAAAACTTATAACTCTTGTACATTATTCTGTTATGAGATCACAGTGTGAAATATGAGATGTCTATCCCATAACATGTGAGTATGCGATTCCGTTTGTATAGCTCTCTACTGTGGCTGAAGAATAAGGTTTGTCCGGGTGGGGTGTTACATACAATGTAATGAAAGGCTATCAATATGTGCAATTACAAGTATACATAAACTCAATGGTTATGTGAATCATCTAGGTCGATGTCAGTTAAAAAGTAACATATAGTTAACATTCTGGTGTGGCTCATGAACTATAACACCTCTTAGTATTAAAGCAAATATAAAAGTACACAAACTCAATATTAGAAATGAGAGAGTAAGAATGAAAATATTAATAAATAAACACTACAAGAGAAAGCGGTGTTTCCGACGGACAAGATCCGTCGGAAATCCGATGGAACTTCGTCGGCAAAGGGACCTTCCGACAACTTTCCGTCGAAAGCTCGTCGGAAACGATCCGTCGGAAATATCTGGTCAGAAATTACCGACGGGCTGAAAAACCGTCGGAAATCCGTTGGAAATTTCGACAGAATGTTTTGTCGAAAAAACCATCGGAACTCTGTCGGAAATTCCGACAGAATATTTCATCAAAAATTGCGTCGGTAATTTTCGACAGAAATCGTCGAAAAATATTGTCAGAAATTCGGTCAGCATTTTCCGACCGAAAACTGTCGGAATTTCCGTCGGTAAATTCCGACAGAATAATCCGTCAGACAATAATCCGTCGGCACTTTAGACAGAAATATTGACGGATTATTTCTGTCGGTAAATTGGAATATTTTGACGGATAATATCCGTCGAAAAATTCGTCAGAAATTAGTATAATTTTTTAAAAAATATACAGAAATAACAATGATTTTTCAAACCTACTAAAATATTCATACATTTCACAACAACAAGTACTCACAATCAACACAAAATCATAAAACACAACAAATATAAAATCATACACAATAATGAGTGCTAAAAATCAAGACAGGTTTGCTGGATCGTCTGCAGTCCCCGCCTCATAATCGTCAGGTGCCGGAGGTGGATCCTATATTAAAAAATTAATATGAGAAATATTAATAAAAATTAATATACATACATTATTTTCAAAAAATAAATTTAAAATATGTGATTATTTCTCATGTTTAATTAGAAAATATTTTTAATCATTTACATTTGAGTTTTCTTTATATTAGTGATTTGAACGTCCAACCCAATCCGAGAATCCAATTAGGATTCCGTCAGTTTCCACACGTCACTTTCACCCACCCGGTCGTGTCGGAGCGAACGGCACGTCGATTGGATCCCTATTTGTGATTTTGGACCTCCGGGTTGCTTGTTCTGATCCTTTACATTTGAGTTTTCTTTATATTAGTGATTTGAACGCTCAACCCAATCCGGGAATCCAAATCGGATTCCGTCAATTTGCACACGTCAATTTAACCCACTCGGTCGTGTCGGAGCGAACGACACGCCGATCTGATCACTATTTGGGATTTTGGACCCCGGGTTGTGCGTTTTGACCCTTTAGACTTGGGTTTGTTTAGATCCGTCATTTCAACGCCCAACCCAATCCGTGAATCCAAATCGGATTCCGTCAGTTCGCACACGTCAATTTAACCCACCCAGTCGTGTCGGAACGAACGGCACACCGATCTGATCACTATTTTGGATTTTGGACCCCCCGGGTTGTGTGTTTTGACCCTTTAGATTTGAGTTTTTTTAGATCCGTCATTTCAACGCCCAACCCAATCCGGGAATCCAAATCGGATTCAGTCAGTTCGCACACATCAATTTAACCCACCCGGTCATGTCGGAGCGAACGACATGCCGATCTGATCACTATTTGGGATTTTGGACCCCCGGGTTGTGTGTTTTGACCCTTTAGACTTGGGTTTTCTTAAATCCGTCATTTCAACGCCCAACCCAATCCGAGAATCCAAATCGGATTCCGTCAGTTCGCACACGTCAATTTAACCCACCCGGTAGTGTTGGAGCAAGCGGCACGCCGATCTGATCACTATTTGGGATTTTGGACCCCCGGGTTGTGTGTTTTGACCCTTTAGACTTTAGGTTTTTTTTTAGATCCGTCATTTCAACGCCCAATCTAATCCGGGAATCCAAATCGGATTCCGTCAGTTCGCACACATCAATTTAACCCACTTGGTCGTGTCAGAGCAAACGACACACCGATCTGATCACTATTTAGGATTTTGGACCCCCGGGTTGTGTGTTTTGACCCTTTAGACTTGGGTTTTTTTAAATCAGTCATTTCAAGACCCAACCCAATCCGAGAATCTAAATCGGATTCCGTCAGTTCGCACACGTCAATTTAACCCACCTGGTCGTGTCAGAGTGAACGGCACGCCGATCTGATCACTATTTGGGATTTTGATCCCCCGGGTTGTGTGTTTTGACCCTTTAGACTTGGGTTTTTTTTAGATCCGTCATTTTAACACCCAACCCAATCTGGGAATCCAAATCGGATTCCGTCAGTTCGCACACGTCAATTTAACCCACCGATCGTGTCGGAGTGAACGGCACGCCGATCTGATCACTATTTGGGATTTTGGACCCCCGGGTTGTGTGTTTTGACCCTTTAGACTTGGGTTTTTTTAGATCCGTCATTTCAACGCCCAACCCAATCCGGGAATCCAAATCAGATTCCGTCATTTCGCACACGTCAATTTGACCCACCCGGTCGTGTCAGAGCGAACGGCACACCGATCTGATCACTATTTGGGATTTTGGACCCCCGGGTTGTGTGTTTTGACCCTTTAGACTTGGGTTTTTTTAGATTCGTCATTTCAACGCCCTTTACACTTCTGTTAGGTTAATTAATTTAGATTTCTTTTTTTCCCTTTTGACATTCTTTAGTGGTTTCATTTCATTAAAAGTATTTGAAATTAATAGTAATACTGACCTGAGGGGCTGGCTGTGAGGGGCGTACTCCCTGCATGGCTGAGATCAACTGCTCAACCATAACGCCGAAGTGCGTCCGTAGCTCTTCCCGTAGCTCTTCCCGAATGAGGGTTCTAGTCTCCTCTACACCACTGACGGGCGGCGCAGCAGATGAACTCGCGTATGCCGGAGGAGCGATCAAACTCGCATATGAGGACAACACTGGAGTAGTATCCAGGCTGTCCCCAAAACCGTACACTCGACCCTTCCTCGGCCCTCCCGTTGCGTCGACCCAAGCCTCCGGATCCAAGTCTGGCTGGGGAGTGCCCTCTGCATAGCGATCCACCATCGTCCTGTCATAGGTCTCCTGTAGAACAAATTAAAACTAAATTATTGAAAATAAATTATTTTAAAATCTTAATTGAATTCAAAATTTATAGCTTGACTTACATCAATCGTACGAGCACTCTCGCTGACATAGTCATCCGTCCCCTTCCGCTTATGAGTCCGATCAAATAACTCGCGAAAAGTAGGGGCACGCTCGAGCTCGTGATGCTTACAATTCAACAAAATTAGTTAGTTTCACAATAATAATCAATGTATTAAGCAATTGAACAATAATATGCTTACCAATTTTTGGTTGTGGGTCGCATAAGATACGGACCCACTAGTATGCACATTCTTCTCCGAATGAGTTGATCGGTTGCGTTTTGCCGCCTATGACTGCTCCTACCATGGTCCAGTAGCCCAATGCTCACAAAGGGACTCCCAATAGTCCCTCCTCAGCTAAACAGGGCCGTAATCCAGCCAAGCCATAGAATCCCGGTTGCCTGTGGTCTTCATTGCCTTGTCTCGGGCCTCCCACATCGACTTTCTTAAATTAGTCTGGGCAGTAGACTCCCAGATGACTCGAGCTCGAGGGAGATCCTCGAGTCTCGTGAACGCGTACCTCCGCTGTAAAGAAATAAAATTACTCAACTTTCTGCACTAATAGAGATAATATTAAATAAATGACTTCAAATCAGTAAAAAATAATAATACTGTGAACATGTCAAATAATAAATCCCGGACGGGCACCGGGAACTCTCTCCATGCATCCACTGGTCCTGGAATATGTGTGTGGACCAGCGTTGTAATATAGCGAGAAGCAGAACCGGGATCTATCTTCCCGCTGCAATTGCACATTAATTTTGTATATGAAATGTATAACATAAATAACAAATATAGTAAGTTTGAAGTGATCAAGTTTACCCTGAGATCCAACATGGCTGCCGTCCAGGTAGTTGAGGCCCCTCCTGGACTTTTTGGACCTAGAATCAGCAATGAAAGGAACAGATTCTCACGCTTCATGCACATGCATGGCGGAAGGTTGTACGGTATTAGAAATACTGGCCAACATGAGTAAGATGCCACCGAACCTCCGAATGGATTGAAACCGTCTGTACATAAACCCAGCCGCACGTTACGTGGATCCCTTGAAAAGTAAGGATGAGTACGACTAAAATGAGCCCAAGCTTCACCATCGGCAGGATGACTGATTTCACCGTCATCACGATGGACTCTTTCCACATGCCAAGTCATATGTCCCGCTATCTTCGGAGACATGAACAACCGCTGCAATCTGGGTGTGATCGGAAAGTACCACAATGACTTATATGGAACATCCTTCTGCTTTGACTTGTCCCCTCTCTTAGGCTTGAATCTATCATGCTTACAAATACAACATGATGTCTTATCTGCATCATCTTTGTAGTACATCATACAGTGATTCAGACATGAATCAATTTTCATAAAACCAAGCCCCAGATCATTCACCATCTTCTTCGCGCGGTAAAAATCACCAGGCAACCTCTCTGATTGAGGAAGCATACTCTTGACGAGAGAGAGAAGCCGGTCAAAACAACTCTCGCTCATATGAAATTCAGACTTCAAATTCAGTAGCTGCGACACTGCAGACAACCGTGTATGCTTCTCACAACCATCCCATAATGGCTCATCAGTATCTCAAAGTAATTGATAAAATCTCTGAGTTGTATCATTCGACACTTCTTCATTTCTTTGGTCATCATGAATATTGAACTCCAGACCAGCAGCATCGACAACCATGTCTACGTACGTACTTGTGGAGACAAAGTTGGCTGGTTTAGACAACTGAATATTCAACTTACTATGAGACGACCATAACTCATAATGGGCAACAAATCCTCTCGTATACAAATGATGCTGCACATCCCATGTCAATATCCACTTCCTGTTCTTACAAGCCGAACACGGACATCGGATGTTACCCATCGGATCAACTGCTACTGATGAATTACTCAATGCAAACTGAATGAAACTGTCAACTCCGTCTTTAAACTCCTCTGTCACAACTCCATTAACTATTCCACGGTACATCCATGACCGATTCTCATAAGACATTTTTCCTACACAGATTAAATGTCATGTCACGAGTTAAAATCCAACACACCCTCACATCGTTCAAGTACCATACATATGATACATACATTATATGGAGAGTCCCAGAGCTAATGGGTGAAACAAAGCATTGACGTAAAGATAAATATTGAAGAGTAAGCATATATGAATATCAAATAAATTTGAGCACTATATAAATACTTAATGGTATTGAACATTAAAAAGAACACAAAGACTATTTGTTCATACAAACCGTGATGTCTTCATATTAGGCCACCACCACTTGATCGGCTCTTTATTCACTAGCTTCTCATTAGATTTCATGGGTTTTGAACTAACCACTGATATCCCTAAATATAGTTTGTCAAATACATCTCTTCGTACATAATGGGAAGACACAACTTTCAGAATGTCAAGTTCTTTCACACAATTATTTTCCACAAATTTTGACCAGTCTTTTTCACTAAACATGTACATACTACCACACCAACTACGTCGTAAGATTACAGAATATCGCAGTCCTTTTTTATCTTGAACAATAACAGATAATCCACTTTTGTTTTCTAAACTATGTCTTTCTTCTTTCCGAATAATCTTTATGATTTTCTTCATCTTCTCTTTCACCAAAAGTAAACCATCATGTAATCTTCGAATATCTATCGGTAATATTTTTCGTTCAAACAAACACGTACTTTGATACGTTGGACATTTGTTCTTCTTTGAATCTAATTTCCAACCGCGAACTCTCATCACTAATTAGAAAAAAAATTATAATCCTTTATTCATGAGTAATTTAAAATATGAAATTAAATCAAAATATGGTAAATATGAAAGAATCAATCAAATGGCTACAAATAAACATACGAATGTTGAAGGATTAACATGCAGTGTGAAATTAAAAAAAATGTGAAAGTAAACAATATGTTAACAAAAAAGTCATTACATTGTTTATTTTCATGTAAAACGTAAAAAAATAACAACAAGCAATGCAACACCTCAATATATATGTTAGAACGCATGACATTAAGACAAAAAATAACAAATGGTCAATTGTTATGCCATGGAATATTAAGTGACACCTTAAAAATTACACAACAAATTCATAGTTAAACGCCATGAGACAGTGATAAATTGCTATACATGTATATATCAAATTTAAAATCCACATAAATATGAAAGGAATATGAAAACAAAATATGTCATGTGAACAAGTGCAATATTAAAACAAATTAACACTTACATGTAAATAAATTATATTAATGTAAGAAGTACAATACTAATCAAATGAATTAAATTAAAGTAAGAAGTGCACATCATCGTTATATTTTTTTTCTCTATCTCTCGACTCTATCTTCAAATCTATTTTTACAAGATTGGAGGCTTTAATTTGCTCAAAAGATTGGATTAGAAATACTTCAGCAGGTATGTTACTATGTTCTAATTA
The DNA here is from genome assembly GCA_014218235.1 of Colocasia esculenta. Classification (NCBI taxonomy): domain Eukaryota; kingdom Viridiplantae; phylum Streptophyta; class Magnoliopsida; order Alismatales; family Araceae; genus Colocasia; species Colocasia esculenta. The sequence goes on from CM024759.1 coordinate 80,857,945, forward strand.
AACTGAGAAGCTTTAATTTCTATAGTTATATTTTAAATTGTAATCACTTTATTTTCTATTTTAGGACTGGTTGGACGAGCAGGTTGTTTAAAATAAGATCTGTTTAGAATGGAACCAACAGGCCCAGGGTTACTGCTATGTCTAGATGGTGGGTTTGCTGACCTGCCTTTTTGGACCCTAAAACAGAGAAGTTACCCTGATGAACTTCTGCTGCTTGGTACAAAAATGTTGTAGAAGGCTAGAAGCAGAGAAGGGGGTGAATATTAGATGGTTTGTTGCTATGTACAAATAGTGTAGAAGCAGAAAGGGGGTGAATCAGATGAATCTGCAAATTGAGGCATAATGAAATTATTTGCTCCTTTCCGTTTTTCCTTCCCCTTAAGATTGTGGGGAATAGATGGTGTACCTTTCCTTACCTTCATGTAATTATTTTTTAATTTGCTAGGAGGCAAACGTGGAAAATGCCGACCACCTGATCTTGCAATGAGACAGTGGGTGAGTGTTACTCATGCACCTTTGCAAGGCACTTGTGTCTTCTTCCTTTTTTTTCTCACCAAATCATCTAATTAATCACAGAGAATTCAATAATATCATGGTCTCTCTCTCTCTCTCTCTCTCTGAATTTCTCTGCCCATCCGTCATCTCAAGGCATCATTGTATTCTACATAAGGGAAATATTGTAGTACCACTTTCTCTTGACATCAAATGTGTGACACTCTTTTCCATCATCCAATTTAAAACTGCATAGGTTGATGCATATATATTGACTAGTATATATAATCTTTGTATATATGTTCATGTTTATGATGTCCAAATGTCAGCCATCTTAACAGTCCTCTTTGCAAATACAACATGCAAAGTTGTAAACACTGTTGGAAAGGGACGGGAAACGTCATGGTCATCTGATTGCCACAGGCATCCAGAAAGCAAAAGAAAAGAAGGCATTAACGCCGAAAGCCATGTGGTTTGGAGATAATGAATAGGTACCACCCCCCTTGTCGCATGCCCAGACAAAAGGACCTTTCTCCCATCTCCAACCATACTTACCTAAATTAAGATTTTTCGTGCCGTGCAATTTAGTCACATCAAGTTTTGTTGATATACGGTACAATCCGAATCGTATCATATTATTCATACCACATAAATATGGTACAATTGCAACATTTTTTTTAAAAAAAATTATATGTGTAATATGATTTTTTAGATAGTTTTAATTCAAATTTGATATTTAATAATGATAACCCATATAATAAATATATAAACAACATATTGAGCTACGGAGACGATAAGAATATATAAATAAATACATGATTTAGAATTGTGTAAGTATCTCGTGCACATTAAATGACCATATAAATATCACACTATTCAATTGAGATGATAGAAAATGACAAAATATATGATTATAAATTGTCAGGAGGGGAGGGAGGCCGGGTGGGAGGTTGGGAAGGGGAGGGGGCTGACAGGAGGGGGAGGGGGCCTGGTGGGAGTTGGGAAGGGGAGGGGGGACTGACATGAGGGGGAGGGGGGCCGGGTGGGAGATTGGGAAGGGAGGGGGGCGGGTGGGAGGTTGGGAAGGGGAGGGGGGATGACATGAGGGGAGGGGGGGCTGGGTGAGAGATTGGGAAGGGGAGGGGGGCTGCAGGAGGGGGAGGGGGGCTGGGTGGGGAGGGGGGCGACAGGGGAGGGGGGAGGCTGGGATGGGAGGGGGAGATGGGGCCGACAGGGAGGGGTGGCAGGGGTGGGGAAGGGGGGGTGGCAGGGTTGGGGAATGGAGGGGGAGGGGGGGGCGACAGGGGGGGGGGGGGGCTGGGACGGGAGGGGGAGGGGGGCCGACAGGGGGGACTCGCCAGTTAGGGGAAGGGGGGGGGGTCACCAGTTGGGGAAGGGAGGGGGGCGACAGGGGAGGGGGCGCTGGGACGGGAGGTGGGGCCGACAGGGGGTGGGTCACCTGTTGGGGGAAGGGGGGGGGTCGCCGGTGGCGGGGGTAGGGAAGGGAGGGGAGAGGAGGGGGGGGGGTAGATGTACATACCGACGGTATGGTGGCACCGGTGGCGGAGCACGGCGGCGGCGAGCGGTGAGCGGCGCGGCAGCGAGCGGCGAGGGTCACGACGACGAGCGGTGAGCGGCGCGGCAGCGAACGGCGAGGGTTGCGGCGGCGAGCGGCGAGAGAGAGAGAGAGAGAGAGAGAGAGAGAGAGAGAGAGAGAGAGAGAGAGAGAGAGAGAGAGAGAGAGGGTGGGTTTCGTGGGGATGGCGGGAGAGGGAAAAGGCGGGTGTACCGACGGAACTTCCGACGGACATATTTTCGTCAGAATATCCATCGGTAAAATTATAATACCGACGGATATTTCCGATGGAAATATGTCTGTCGAAAGTTCTGATGGATTTTATGACTAAATATTAGCCATCGAAAATTCCGACGGATATATTTCTGTGGGAAATTTCCGTCGGTAATGGCACTTTTTCTTATGGCGAAATAATAAGATAAGAATTGAGTCCTCAAATGTTTAAAACCACTAATAATTGATTCTTGGTGGCAAGAATACAAGGGATATGTAGAAGATAGTATGACAATTAGTAAAATAATTGAAGTAATGATGGACTTTGATTTTTGTGCATGAGTCTAAAGTTTGTATGAATACATAAAAATTGATTCTCCTAACCATTAAAAGATACTAATAATTGATTCTTGTCTTAGTTGCGGTTGACGACAGGATAGTATGCCATCTAGTTGTGTTAGCGATAGTCTATGTTGCCGTCTACCTGAGTCGATTTCTGAGAGCTCTTCTTTGTATGGTTGACAACAGTCGATGTTGACGTCAAGCTGAGTCGGTAGAATTTGGCGGCGGAGTATGTTGACGTCAACCTGGACAAGTCTATTTTTATATAGGACACTTGAGCCCTCTTTCTCTCCCCATCTCCACTCTCTTCACGGTCTCTCACCTATTACTTCTCCTACCACCTTCGGCGGCCAACGAAGGTTCATGGGTGAGCTGTCGGTGTCCGTAGAGGTGGTGTTTCATGAAGAACGGGGTTGAGCAAGGGGGAATAACCCGTGGGGTGAGATCACAGACGAGCATTTTCACCGTGTTTTTTTTTCATCATTTGAGGTAGGGAGGCTAACCTCTGTACCATGTGGTTATTTCTATAATGTTGCATGTGTGTTCCATGCTTTGAAATCAAATTTTTGGGGGGATATCCATGCTGGGGAATAGGTGTTGCACCGAACGATCCGAGCATTGGATAATTGTTTTTCGAGTGTCTGTGGGGAAGAGTTCCATGTCGTCAGTTTTCTATGTAGTAGGCGATTCCGCTCCTGGGAGAGGGCTGGGCCTATCATCGATTTTGGGAACTGATGAACTTGACAGTGAGATCTATTGTTGTTAGTTCTTCTTGACGACATGATCTACAGCTAGGGGTGTAAATGAGCCGATACGTTCGATGAGTAGTTCGAAGCTCGACTCGATAAAAGCTCGGCCCTACTTGTTTATTTAATTAACGAGCCGAGCTCGAATAAAAAAAAGCTCGATTCATAAACGAGTCGAGTCTGAACGCATGTGAGCTCGGCTCGATTATACTCATGAACAGCTCGTTTAAGAGCTCGTTAAGAACTCAATTAAATACTTGTTAAGAGCTTGTCTAAGTACTCGCTAACAATTCGTTTAAATATTTCTTTAAATATATATGTATATATTGATATAAAAATATTTATTTATTTTTATACAGTTATTATTACAATATAAACTATTTATGAGGGCTTAAATGCCATAGACTAAATCCACAGTGTATATACACAAATTATGTAAATGAGGGTATATACACAAATCATGTAAATAGGGGCATGGACATAAAATTTAGTGTTGCAAGGTCCCCCAACATATCAAGCATCTTCTTCCTCCCGAGAACGACCTGCGTAGTAGGTGAGCCCCTCGGTGGGGCCTAGGGGCGCGCTGTCGGCCACTGGCATCTCAAGTGACCACTGTGGACCATCCGTGAGTGGCAGACAGTGCTCTCGACGGCTGTAGTACAGTCATTGACGGTGCAGAAAGGGGGCTCTGGCAATGTGCGAAGAGGAGTTGCAGCACCGCCCCTACCTTGTCACACACCAACCCCCTCCCTTTCAGTGTCTATCTATTAATCTCATATTGCTTGTGACAAATTATGAATATGTTTCAAATATTATATTAAAATAGTTAAATTAAGTAACTTATCAAAACTATTGAGATATGAGCTTGAAATAAAATAAATTTAGGTTTTATGAACGATCAGTTTTTTACTTGTAGATTAGATTGGACTTACTTATATATACGAACTCGCAAATTCAATTAAGCTAGTTAAGATACTCGTTAAGGGCTCGAGCTTGAGAGTATTTAAACGAGCTAAGTTTGAACAGGCATTTTCAATACTCGATATAGCTCGAGCTCGGCTCGAACTCGATTAAAATTAACGAACAGAGTTTGAGTAGCATACTATTCGGCTCGTTTACACCCCTATCTGCTGCCATCAGGAGCACCTTGGTGGCATGCCATGTCGCCGTCAACTTCTCACCACAAGAAAAAGCGCATCAGTCGCTAAAAAAATATTATAGTGACTGATTTTAGTTCGGTCACTAATTAGTCATTATTTAGTGACCGAACAGTGACCGTTAAGCTTTCGGTGACTGTATTTCTCCATTTTCAGAAAATGGAGGAAACATTTGTGATCGAATATTTTCAGTCTCTATTCGGTCACTATTCGGTCATTTGCGACCGAATAGTGATCGAATAGAGACCGAAATTGTCGGTCTCTAAATGCGCTTTTTCTTGTAGTGTCTGTTGACGGCAGTCATTACTGCCATTTACTTTGTGTGACCCAGCAGTGCTCCCCCTTGTGCTACCTGTGTGGTGTGTGTGGGCATTGTGGTACCCACTTTGTGACTCGGTGTTTCTAGATGTTGAGAGCATCCCCTTTTGTGTCGCATGTGTTCCCTGCTTTTGGTTGTGCTGTGTACCCGAGTGTTGAGTGTGACTCCACCTGGATGACTGGTGTGAGTTAGTCGACCGATGAGCCTAGACATTGAGAGTATCTCGATCTAGTGCGTGCCCCTTATGGTGGTTTTGAGTCAATTTCCGTGAGGTCCTTTCTCCATCCATTAGAGTCCAGCTAAAGGAAAACTAGCCGAGGACCAGACGTGAGAGAGAGTGTCTGAGTGTGCACACGTGGCTTGGGTTTGAAGACTTTTTGGTGTCGAAGTGCCAAGCCATAGGCCCTAGCTAGTCCGACCCTATGTGTGGTAGCTCGTGTTGTGTTGGTGTACCTGTACCTGCAAGGTACTAGTTAGGGCTGTAAATGGATCCGGATAATATTCGGATCCGATTCAAATTCATATCCGGTTAACCGAATATTATCTGTTTAACAAATATTGCATAGCAGATTTCGGATACGGATATTATTTGGATAATAAACATAGTGGATACGGAAATAGGTGATCCGCTCCGTTTAAGATTCACTCTGAAATGGAGTTATTTTTGACCATTGGATCCTAAATCTAATGATCCATATATAATATATAAATATATGATATATCTAATGTTAATCTTTTGTTTAGAGAATGTTTTTGACATTTGTACTTTAAAAAAAATTACAGGTTTTTATGATATGTAGATCACTTAATATCTTTTATTAAGCTTATATTTATGAAGCAGATAATATCTGTATGCACTCTGAATCTGAAAATTTTTCGATTAAATTATCCGCTCCATATTCGAACTTTATTCGGAGCGGATACGAATTATCTGATTAACTATTCGGATCGGAACCGAAAAATCCATATCCGCTCCATTTACAGCCTTAGTACTAGTGTGGTTGATGCCTCTAGAGTAGAGGTAGTCATTGTTGTTCGAACTTCCAACGTGATGGCTTAGTCGTGTTTTCGACTTTTACTCAGTGCAGTGTTTGCTTACCTGTTGTACTTCCTTTCCTACACTTAGTTTACATGTGTTGTTTTGCTAGTGAGGTTGGTGTCCCTACTGAGCCTTGAGTAGAGACTCACTCCATTCCCTTTCGGGTGAGGCGTCGTCAACTTAGGACGCAGATGTACAGAGTCACTTCAGTGGTCCTGCCTAGTTGCTAGCTTTGTGAGATGAGTACTTACTTATTATACTTTCCTCGTTCATTATACTTATGCTCTTAGATGTACATGTAGTTGTCTTTATATATATAGAGAGAGAGAGTGTTTGTGTGTTGAGTTTGTTTGCGCTTGTTGAGACCAGTCTTCTTATATGGCTTTCTCAGACATTTTATTAACCCTTCCGAGTTTCGACTCGTAGGTGGCAGTTTAAGATTCGAGTATATTAGAGGGTATCCATTATCTCAGATCTTGGGTCATTACAAAAGTCCTGCAATTATTTGAGAAAAGTTAAGATTTCTCTATGAGATTCCATGGAGATTCTATCTTTAAACCCATATATCCATGCAAGATAACAATATCAGTTAGATTATGTTTATTCATGTAGAGTTCCCATTTAGGATTAGTTTTCGCTAGTAAAATTTACAGGAACTTTCAGACACAACCCAAAAATTTTATAGAATTTATCTAATTGTTGGGTAGACTTAAATGATTGTTTGGTCGATCAAAGTTTGTTTTCTATAAACTAATAAGGGTTTTTTTAGTGTTTTGGTCGTCCAAACATTGATTACTAGTCAACCAAAATCTCATATAAATTAAAAATCAACTCTCTGACTTTATTTAAAGAAAAATTTCTTGATATTCATAAAAATTAACTCATTTACTTTTAAGTCACAATCAACTCCCTATAGGTTAAAAATGGTCTCACATTGACCAAAGAATCGACTCTCTGAAATATTCAAAAATCGACTTCCAAGCCTTAATTTAACATAATCATCTCTCTCTCTCTCTCTCTCTCTCTCTCTCTCTCTCTATATATATATATATATATATATGTATAAGAACCAATTCTCTTACTTTAATTAAGAATTGACTCTTAATTTAAAGTAAGAGTCTATTCTCCTACTAAGGCACTGTTCGGGACCACTTCAGTAAAATTGATTTTCTTACAAATCAACTTTTCCCTTTGTTTCTGACACATGGTCAGCTTTCTGACAACACAATTCTCCACTATCAAAAAGTTGGAGTCCGCAAAGTGCAACACGTCCTTTTGCGCAGGATTATACTAACATGCCCCCTTCTCTTGTAGTTTACATGTTGCAGCTAGCACAATCGCCAAGTATAAAATAGGGATTTCACGTTCAAAATTGGTAGCATCGCAGAAAGTGCTTGGTGGCCGCTTCTTGCGACTTGAAGAGAGAAAATTTCATGTGTCTATCTCTCTCTTCAACCTGAAAATCTTTGTGCACGAAAGCCCATAAAACACATTCACGTTTGGCAATGCGTTGGGCTTTGTCAGCGAATTTGCAGGCTAAAATCGCTCCCAACGCATTCCCAAAACAGCACCTAAGATGAGAATCGACTCCTTTAAAATCGACTCTTTTAAGAACCAACTATTAGCTTGTTAGAATCAATTTCTTACTTGATCTTGATCAATTTGGTCATCGACATAGCTCTTTGGTCGACTAATTTTTCCAATAATCTTAAATAATTAAAGTAAAATTAATGGGTCGACCAAAACATGATTATTAGTCAATTAATCATTGATTCTTAGTAAAAAACAATAATCTGTAATCTCTATATTTTCATTGATTATCTTTGATTGTTCTTAATTAATTCTTACCCTTTTGAGCATATTTGGAACTACTTTTGTAAATTTGTATTGTGCCATTCCTTGAAATTATCTACTATAATCTCCAAACTATTTCTTTAAATATTTCTTGGCTAGTTATATGCATGAATTGTTGTAAGAATAAATGTTATCTTTTTGGACTTATGTTTGACTAGAGCGTTAAGGTCCTGATCTAGACCAGAGAGGATGAATGTTCTAAACAAATGTCGCATAGAACAATGATCAGATTTTTGGGCATGACACCACTACAAGTTAGATTCTTTTATTCGGTTGGTAATTCTTATTATCTTATAGTTGATTAATTGACCTAAAATTTTTGAAAATAAGTTTCATTTGGCCAACTATGAATCATTCATGTTTGTACATGATTGCCTTATAATTTCTTGTACTTGTTGAATTGAATTTCAGATCTAAATTATTCATTCTCTTTGACATGATTGTTTCTTCATGTAAATATCTAATTTGATATTTTAGAAGGGTCAATCCTATTGGATATTTTTGTTCATTCTAAATTTACATTTTTTAAGATAATTTTAATATTAGGAGTCAATTGGGATCATGGATGAGTGATGAAGAACAGTAGTAACTCTAAATTTTTAAATTCGATAAATAAATTTAAATTAAAAGAAAATGTGAAAATTTAAACCCATTAAGTAAAAATAAGTGATTAGTTTACACTAATGGTCTATGCATGAACTAACGGGCCTAAAAACTAGAGCCCAATGTTGGATTAGAGACAATTAAGCCTAATTTCGTGACTAAATATTAATAAATTAGAAATGGTTAAGATAATCACTAAAATGACTCATAATTATCTTAAAAAGAGTCATAACCCTACTCTATTTTATTGGCCACAAAATTAGAGTTCTCCTCAAGCCAATTAGATGGATAAATGTTAGAAAGCGTGAGATAATATGGAATTTCGTGGTGGAGGAGAGGGAATAGTTGTACATGTTTGGGAGACTTAAAACATACAAATACTCTTCTATTTCGTATCTAGCCAACCCTAGAAACCTTCTGGATCTTAGAGATGAGAAGGAAGAGTTTTGGACGAAGAGATCAAGGAGGAGGAGGCTTAGAACGAAGAGCTTCTTCGAGTCTTCACATTCAAACCCTAAGAATCAAGCGCTCAAAGGTAGGCAATCTCTCAGCAAATAAATTAATTTTGACCCTAGAGACCATGATTCCACCTTCGAAGAGACCATGATCCCACCTTCGAAAGTCCCATATTTTTCATCCCATGCCATGCCATTCAGTGATTTCGTGCTCAAAGTTCTGTTAGGAACATATACCCGACTTGACTAGTTCACCTAGTTCACCCTAAATCCATGTTCATGCTTGATCTTGTGATATGAAACTTTTATTGTACATGTTACTTGATGTCAGGAATCTAATGATTCCATTTTCCTCAATTTCTATCAAGTACCCTTTTCGAAGTTCATCGTTTTCTATCAATGTGTTTGATTTTGGTACATTGCATACTATCTTGTATATAGCATGATCATACCATGACAGAAGTCTAATTACTTACTACTGTGGATACTCCTGCAAGTCTAGTTTCATTTGAAATTGATTTTGTGATTTTTCATCATGTACACGATTTTATATGGATTTTTAAAGAACCCTGTATCAACCCTTGGAGGACTGGACCGAAATCCCAAAGTGAACCAGTTCACCTTTTTGGGCTCGGCCTGACCCTATGAGAATGCAACGGCCTGATCAGTGGTGTTTCTCAGAAGGTCGTGACCAAGGCGCGTGTCACGTCATGAACGAGACGGCCCAACACGTCGCGTTCTCCTTGTCCTGAATGTGACAGACCCAGGCGTCGCGTTTATGGACGATTGCCTGGTCGCAATCGATCATCCTATCGCGTTTCAGAGTAATGATCGATTATTGGCTTGACTCAATTCTTGTGAAGGCGTCAGACCTACCCGTCGTGATTTGAACACGACAAGTAACCTCGTCACGTTTTGACTGTGTTTTTTCAGAAACCTTAATCTTCATGCAAACTTTGCTAATCATGTTCTATAATCATGGCTTAACCCCTGTAATACATTGTTATGAATAGTAACATCGTGTTAATGTATTTTTCATAATATTTACATGATTTTATTAATTAAAAGATGTGTGCACAACACTCTCCTGCTAGCTTGATTCTCTTACACATGCACACACTAAACATGAATTTTGCCATGAGACCTTACTGAAATTACTCAATAATGTATATGATAATTAAGTATAGTTAATCATGTAAATTTTCCTATTATTTTAAATAAACTTGTCTTCATTTTATTCGCTTGATTTGAATATCGTTATCGCGTCCTACTGCCTTCGAGCACTCAAGGTATGACAGACAAACGTTTCTATATACACCTAATCTTGGCTTGGATGACCTCTACGTTGACAATACTCCTGACTGGACCAGAAACTCCTTGTCGAGGCCTCCGTAAGACTCCTTGGCTTTGGCGGACGTCCATTGCCGATGAGCAAGTTATGCCATCAATACCTATTTTACTCTTAGGGATCAACATGATCCAACGACCTTAGATTGTTCTCTCTTACCTTGAGATCACGTCGGACCTCTGGCCTGTGGTCGTAGCACGGCTATTGGGCGATTGTGACTTCTACCAGACTGCCGGCACATGATAGTGTGTGTTGTGCAACTGATATTATCGTTGTTTATTGTTGTTTTACGAATATGACCCTCGTTCTTATCTACTATCTCTACACTCTCATCTATTCACATTCCTTCTATACTCTCATCTATTCTTCAATTACTCATCTATTCTTGGTACTCTATTTGGCCATCTATTGATTGTCTAAGATAAAACATGATCAATGCCAGACAACATTATAAAGGGCCCAATCTGATTCTAGGAGGTGCGCCCGAAAAGTGTCAGTGCCCATGAGAGTTTTAATGTTCAGGGTGTCTGACATAACATCCTACGTACTCTACTATCAAGATTAATCTATGACAATCAAATACAAGTACTATGTTCTCGTGGTTGACAAGAAGATCAACCAACGTGCTATCGTGACTAGTGCACTTTGTGCAACCATACATGCTTTCTCGTTATATGGTAAATCCTCTATCGTTCTAGTTGTGCTATTTTCTTGTGAAAAGTACTATCATTCTCTTGCTATTATGTGACATTACTATCATGACTATACTTGATCGTTCTATCTAGTTACCTTATTTTACAAGACACTAATCACTTAAAGCATACATGTATCATGAGATATTAAGTCTACTGGGCGATTATCGCTCATCCTGTGCTATTTATTTCCTGTGTTTCAGGTGAGTATGATGGGGAATACCACACGCACAAGGATGGGGAGAGCAAGTGCAGGAGTGACCCGACATTTCAACAACCAATGTTTTTTGTAGTTGATTAGTTGGATAGTTAGTTTGTAGTTGTTTTTATTTGAACAAAATACTCTGGGCCCATAGTTTTGGCTCTGAATTAGTGAATGTAATAGAATTAGTGGAATTATCAATAAAGTTGGTTCGTATGGCATTATTCCAATTTGTGCAATGGTTTGATGTCTATTCTCCCGCTCTATACTATTTATTTAACTATTTATTGCTCTGATATTCTGCGTCGGGGCGTTACAGAACATGTCTCCCTTTTACACAGTACTTTAGTTTAAGTTTATGTTGCTCATCTTCATCCCATTTTGTTGAGTGTAGACTTTTACATTTCACCTATAAATGACTTAATGTAAATTTGTTTAAAACACTTGTGAATAAAATATACTTATGTAAAATTTTAATAGTTTTTTTGTTGCCCACCCAAATTGTATGTTGATGTGTAGTGCCTTAACAACGATGTTGTCGGGGTGTGACATGAACTCCGAAATCTACATCCACTCAAGTCGGGATGGGTGGGCATGGGTTTATATGATAAGATTTGTCATATCAATGAACTAAACAAAGCCAGATAAATCATAAGGGATGGTAGGGATTGGCATTATGCACCATACTGCACCAATTTATGCCAGTCCGACCCAAACAACTCAACTTTTCTTTTTTTAAAAAAAATTCAAAGTATAATTGTAGTGGTCCTGGTTATTTAAACCTGTTAACTTATTAACGAGCCTAACACGACTCCGCCTCCCGCGAACGGGTTGAAGCCTCGCAAGGGATACCATTCACATGTCCGTAGAAGTATAAATGAAACTGCTCAAATATATATAAGATTGCCAATCTCACAAATATTTACATGAAATAAACATAGCTAGTTTCTCAACTGTAACCAAACTAGTACAACAACAACTTGGGGCATACCCCGAGGTGTACAACAGAAAGGAAAATTACACTGCTGGTGGTAGTGCAGACCCTGCTCCGCTATGGTGCAGCTCAGAACTAGACGACATGTGCAAAGTCTCCTGCTCTCCCTCACCTGAAAGGGGATAGGGGTGAGCCTCACGAGTCACTGGCTCAGTAGGGAAACTCCCCTAGAAACCGAGTAAACCAACACATGCAGTAAAGCAGGAGGCTACGCTAACAATTTATAGAACTAGCTAACATGATATAAAGCTATAAATATCACTTACCGTTTGCCACTTAACAGAAAATAACAATAATAAATAAACAGCAAACCACAACCAGGTGTATGTGCTAAAGTAGGAAAACGCCACATGCGGGTCACGTAAACTGGTTCACGACACCAGCAACTGTCCCCGACAAACCACACAGGACTACCTCTCAGTCTCGCAGCCACGAACATAAGGTCCAGCTGCCACTCCACCAAACACAAGCCAACAAACTGTGGAGACCAACCAACACCACTCCTGCGGACCACACTGTCGCAGGCCCATGCCTAGCACCTTTAGGGACTCTGGTCCGAGGTCCCTAAAGTGAGGCACTGGAAAACAGGACTAGCTGGGGTCCAGTACGTCTACTGGTGTCCGTTTCCCCCAACTACGAGCGCGCTACAAGCGACAAACACAAACTCTCTCTACTCGCTGTCCCACTACCGTCTTTCCCTCAGCCGGGCGTACTACTCCACACAAGAGTGAGGGTGTCCAAGAAGACGACACAGACCTCGACGGTATCCAATACCGGGACAAGCCCCGAGCACACACACGTGCTTGGCTCACACAAAACCTGAGGCTCTCAACTGAAGAGGTATCCATGGTAGGCGTCGTACTACTTGCCACGCACACACAAACCACGTGCACACCGCATAAGCCACGTGAAACCCCACATCAACTGCGTGAACACCATGCTAACTACACACACAACACGCTCCCCGGAGCGCTACAGATGCCAGTGCACTGCTACCCATTGCCATGCAACACAATTCACGATAATCAAATAAACATGCTCATATGCACATACACAAAAGCCCCTCGGCTGTGAACGCGACAAGGTCTCATGTCGCCATCTGAACGCGACGCCCCGATATGTCGCGTTCATAAGCTGAACGAGATGGGTCAGCCTGTCGCATTCTTAACACGACAGAAGGGTCCGTCGCCGTCACAGGCAGGAACCCTAATCCCGAGACCCCTCGCCGGATTACTCCCACAAACCCTGTAAACCGGTGTTTCCATCCATTTTACATGCTTTAATGTGTGCCCTAGCATGGTATCTACTGTTTGTAAAGCCAATAACACATTAAACGCGACACACACACAATATACACGATAAAACAAGGTGGAATCTCCCTACCTCTGCGAAGAACGCGAAGAACGAGATCCACACGGCGTTTCCCCCGCTCCACGCAGTGTCCTCACGGCGAGAACACGTCGAAAACACCTTCAGAATGCAAAATCGCCCAAAAACTACCGCACAACACCTCCCCTGGCCGAGCAGAGCTTGCAAAAGTAAAAACACAGCTCGGTTGGGAATGTGACATACACAACCATCGCGACCTGAACGTGACGGTTCTGGCCGTCGCCTTCCCACTTCGGACGTTAGCAAGCCGCCCAGCATACGACACGCGGCGCGCATGCAGACGTTGACCGCCCAGCGACGGTAACGTGAACGTGACGCTCAGGACTGTCGCGTTCAAAATGTGACACACCCCTCTGTCGCGTTCACAGACAGAGAAAACATGCGCTTTGGGCCCAACCTGCTGGCCCACAACGCCCCAAAAACCTACATAAACACCTGCTGCACATATCATTGGCCACACACTGGCCTCCACAACTATTATACGACGATCCGAACGATCAATACGCTACATTACTATCACCTAAAAGAAATTTCATCCTCGAAATTTAAGACGAAAACTCAACACCAAAAACTTTCAATTAAACTAACATATTACTATCACCTAAAAGAATTAAACGCTTACTCAAACAAGTATGGATATGCTTTCATCATCTCATCCGCTAGTTCCCACGTATCTTCTCCGCCTTGTCTATTTTCCCATCAGACTTTCACTAATTCAATTTCTTTATTTCTGAGCTTCTAAGTTCTGCGGCCTGTAATCTGCACTGGATACTTCGGCATTGTCATGTTTGGCTTCAGATCATCTTTTTGATAGCTAACCACCTGAGAAGGATCTCTAATGTACTTTCTGAGCATAGAGATGTGAAATACATCATGTGCATCTGTGAAATCTGCTGGCAGATCTAATCTGTAAGCTGTCTCACCAAGTCTTTCTTTTATTTGGAATGGCTCAACATACCTCGGACTCAATTTGCCTTTCTTATTGAATCTGAGCACACCCTTGGTAGGAGAAACCTTCAAAAAGACATAATCTCCGACTTCAAACTGTAATGGCCTACGCCTGGTATCTGCATAACTCTTCTGACGACTCTGCGCTGTTTGGAGCTTCTCTTTAATGAATTTCATTGTCTCTGCACCTTGCCGGACCAACTCTGGACCCATAACCTATCTCTCTCCTACCTCATGCCAATTTAATGGTATCCTGCACGGTCTGCCATATAATGCTTCATAAGGTGCCATTCCAATACTTGCATGATAACTGTTATTATAAGCAAATTATACTAAGCTCAAATGGCGCTCCCATATACCTCCCCAAACTAGACAACAAGCTCTTAACATTCTTCAATTGTCTGGATTGTTCTTTCTGTCTGCCCATCTGTCTGAGGATGATATGCCGAACTGTATCTTAACTCTGTGCCAACCACTCTCTACAAACTCCTCCAAAAGCCTGAAGTAAACCTGGGATCTCGATCTGAGGCAATGGTGACTGGAATCCCATGCAAAGGTACTATTCTTTCCACATATAATTTGGCCAATCTATCCACTGACCACGACATACTAACTGGCAATAATCTGCAAACCTTGGTCAATTTGTCCACAAATACCCAAATACCATTATGACCTGCTGACCTGGGCAAGCCAACTATGAAATCCATGTCGCTGCTAGTAGAGTTCCTTTTATTAATTTTCAGCATGCATAGTTGATATATTGCTTGTTATATTATTTCTGTCACTAGTTGGCTGAGTGATGTGATCAAAAGATCTGTACTAAGCTGATGACTTCAAGAGACTTATTGTCACACCCCTGTCCTCGATCTAGCATGAACAACTTAATACTAAGGCAACGTTTGTTACCGTTTTTTGAAAAGTAGAAATCGCCAGAATCCGAAATCGGTGTACCCCGCTGCCCCTGCGCAGCTTTTGGACTCGTCGCTCGCGCCATGAGGCGCGGGCGACGTGGTGTGCAAACGAGAAAAAAAACATGAAAAATTCTGAAAGTGCAGCCCTTCTATCTGCCTCTCTGGACATGTATACTTTTAGTGTTGTGGTTAAACGACTATTCGTATTTGTTGTGCATGGCAATGATAGGTGGAGCCAGTGCACTTGTTACGCTCATGGAGCGTATTGCTCACAAGGTGGGCATGTTTTACGTGGTTAATGTGTTATGTACATAATCGGTTTGGTGTTTACGTAGTATGTGTGGTGCGTTGGCACCTGTAGCGCTCTTGGAGCGTGCTGTCCATGTGTTGGACATGTTGTTTATGTGAATGACGTGTGGTGCACCTGGCTGGTGTATTATACACGTACTGTTTACATGGTTTGGATGCCGTACTTGTGATTTGTGTGTGCATGGCACATCGTACGTTATTGTGTTCATTATATATTAATTATTGTGGTTAGTTCGTGGTATTGTGGCGATGAGGTTCACGTCTGAACCTAGCCTCGATCCTCTAGGATCTTTTGTAAATTATTCTGGATGAATGATTAGTAAAGTGTAAGTATAATTATTATGTGATTATCGTGGTCAGTGTTAAGTGTGACCTCCACTGTCACAAGGTGACCGATGACAGGTTGTGGTGTTATTATTAATATGGTTTATGTGTGTGATTAGTAGGTTAGCTTGTAAGTCACAAGGTGACTGGAACAAGCTATTCCTAATATATGTACCATAATTGGTAATAGAAAGTGTTTATATATATATATCGTGTTTTATGCTAGCCGAGTGTGGTGGTCCGACCCCTATTCTGAAATGCCTCTCTAGTCAGGTACCCCAGGTTCTTTGTGAGCCAGGCACGTGTGTTTGTTGTGCTCGGGGTTTGTCCCGGTACAGTGTGGTACCGTCGAGGTCTGTGTCGTCTATCCTGGACACCCTCACTCCTGTGTTTGAGTTGTACGTCCGGCTGAGGAAAAGATGACAGTAGGGCAGCGGCTTGTGTTTGTGGGTGTGCAGTCGCTTGTAGCGTGCTCGTAGTTGGGGGTACGGACACCAGTAGTCGACACTGGTCCCCAGCTAGTCATGTTTTCCAGTGCCTCACTTTAGGGTGCTCCGGCCAGAGTCCCTAGAGGTGCGAGGCATGGACCTGTAGTTGTGTGTCTGCAGGTGTGGTGTTGGTTGGTCTCCATAGTTGTTTGACTTGTTCTCGTGGAGCGGCAGTTGGACCTTTCGTTCGTGACTGCGAGACTGAGAGGTTGTTCTTGTGTTGTGTTGTCCGGGTTGGATACTGGCCTGATCAGCCAGTAGTTCGTTCCCGTGTCGTGGTGTCGTTCCTTTCCGACTCGTGCTTTGCCACTGGCTGTGGTTTGTGAGTTTGTGACTCGTAGTCGAGGTTTGACCCGTTCGAGGTGTGCCCTGGTGTTGGCACAGTTGTGACTGCGGTTGTGGCTTGTGGTGTGCCTAAGTGATGGCACAGTAAAGTTGTGGTTCTGTGTGGTGTTTATCACCTACTTGTACCCTTCGTAAGGGTGTTTGTGTTGTGGTACCTTGTGGTAGCAGGTACCTATACCCTTCGTGGGTTGCTTTGCAGTTTTGTGGTGGTACATTGTGTACCAACCTTTTCAGGTACTCGTGTGTCATGGAGGTCTTTTGGTTGACCTGCCACTTGTTGTATCCTATCCGTTTTAAATAGATCTTTGTTTATGGTTTATTGTGAAATGGATTGGCTTGTGGTTGCCAATCATGTACCCTTGTGAGTAGTTTGCCGATGAAGCTTGCGGTCTAGGCAAACTGTGGTTTGGTGGAGCTGTGTTCCATGGAGGTCGTATGATGGGACCTTCCACTTGTTGTGTTTTACCTTCTTTTAGATAAGCTTTTGAGTATGGTTTTAGTATATGATGGATTGGCCCGCTGTAGCCGATCATGTTACCTGATATGTGTAGCTTTTGGTATATCGTGGTTTGGGGTTTAATGGACCAGCACTTAGTTAGTTGTCCTATTACCCACGAGGTTGAGGTTCGCCTGGGAAGCTTGCAGCCTAGGCAGTGACTTGCCTGTGTGGCTTAAAGCGTGGGCGACCAGTTCTTATTATGGTTTGCCTGTGAGGCTTAAGGCTTAGGCGTTTCAGTTGTTGTGTGGACTAGTGGTGTGGAACTAGTCCTGTAGCTTCTTCTTACCTTCCAAGGTTATGTTTGATTACGGTGTTTATATTTAATTGTAGTTTAAATACAATTGTTGTGAGCATGAAATGGTTTGGCTATTGGTGTTGCCAATGAGACCCTCTGGGGTTGAGGTGTCCGTAGTTTGTTGTTGTTTTGGGTAGCCCGTACTGAGCCTGTGACTTGTTGAGGCTCACTTCCCTATAGTTCTTTTTAGGGCTTGCCGTGTGTTTGGCTTGCAGCGGCGTTGTGTCAGACTTGTACCACCAGCAGTAGTGTAGTAGTTAGTGTTGTGTGAGCTTGTGCTCCCTCGGGATATGCCTCAGGTAGTTGTACTTTTTAATTGGACATGTAATAATGTAATGGGATAGTTGTAAATTGTTATATGCAGGTATGAGCACATGTACTTTCTTGTGTTTTATACTGTGTAGTTATCTTTTATATTCCTACTGGACACTAGTGTGAGATATCCCTTGCGACACTTCGGTCTGTTCGCAGGAGGCGAATCTGGATATGGAGCCTTAATGGGCATAAATATCTAGGGCCGTCACAGTTGGTATCAGAGCAATGTCCAATTAGAATATGAAAAGACATTGAAGTTACAATGTCCCAATACATGAATTAATGTCCACTACTGATAGTGACTCTGTGGTTTTGTGTGATATAAAGTAGTTTTTACGTGAGTCTTTGGGACGAAGACCGTGTGTTTTGTTTGTTAAATTAGCAGTTGTGAGCAGTTGTTGAGCCACAACGTAGATAGTAGTATAAGTTGTGTGGTTGCACCAGTGTGCTAGAGTGCAGTTAAAGCGACGTGTGGGAACTGACGGAATCCAATTTGGATCTCCGGATTGGGTTGGCATTGAAATGACGGATCTAAAAAACACCAAAGTATATATAAAGGGTCAAAACACACAACCTGGGGGGTCCAAAATCCCAAATAGGGATCGGATCGGCGTGCCGTTTTCTCCGACACGACCGGGTGGGTTAAGGTGACGTGTGGGAACTGACGGAATCCAATTTGGATCTCCGGATTGGGTTGGGCATTGAAATGACGGATCTAAAAAACACCTAAGTATATATAAAGGGTCAAAACACACAACCCGGGGGTCCAAACTCCCAAATAGGGATCGGATCGGCGTGCCGTTTTCTCCGACACGACCGGGTGGGTTAAAGTGACGTGTGGGAACTGACGGAATCCAATTTGGATCTCCGGATTGGGTTGGGCATTGAAATGACGGATCTAAAAAACACCCAAGTATATATAAAGGGTCAAAACACACAACCTGGGGGTCCAAAATCCCAAATAGAGATCGAATCGGCGTGCCGTTTTCTCCGACACGACCGGGTGGGTTAAAGTGACGTGTGGGAACTGACGGAATCTAATTTGGATCTCCGGATTGGGTTGGGCATTGAAATGACGGATCTAAAAAACACCCAAGTATATATAAAGGGTCAAAACACACAACCCAGGGGTCCAAAATCCCAAATAGGGATCGGATCAGTGTGCCGTTTTCTCCGACACGACCGGGTGGGTTTGTAACGCCCCGACGCGGAATATCGGAGCGGGATTACAGTTATTAAATAGTACAGAGCGAGAAAGAAATGCAAACCATTGCACAAATGGTATAATACCAAATAAACTCCAATTTCATTAATAATCCAACAATCTCCATTACATCATCGTATCAGAGCCAAAACTAGGGCCCATAGTACTTTATTGAAAATCAAACTATTACATAACTGAATAACTGACTCACTAACTCATAACTATACTAACTGACTACTACTAGACAGCACAGTTTGCTGAATGGTCACTCCTGAGTCTCCTCATCGGTCCCATCCTCGTGAGTGTGGTCATGATCCGACTCACCTGAAACACATTAAATAAATACGCAGGATGAGCGAATAACGCCCAATAGGACTTAATATCTCATGAACACAAGCATGCTTTAAATAGTTAATGTCTTAATGGTAGGATAACTAGAGAGTAGAGTCGTGTAGAGCATGTCACGATAACGAGAGAACAATTGCAACTGGCACAGGGAAAATAGTACAACGAGAACGATAATAGAATGGCCATGTAACGATATAACATGTAAATTGCACAACGGTGCACTAGTAACGATCACGCTTGCACTTGTAGAGATAGCACTTTTGATTGTCATAGATTAATCTAGATAGTAAACTGGCGCTGGATGCATGCCGTAACACATCCTATGATCATTTTAACTCCCATGGGCACTGGCACTTTTCGGGCGCTCCTTCCAGGACCTGATCGGGCCCTATTGCGCTAGCATTAGTCATTTCTTTTATCTTAGACAATCACACGAATGGCCAATAGAGTACCAAGAAGAGATAAAAGAGTACTAGACGAGATAGATGAGAGTGTAGAGAGAACGTGAACAGATGAGAGTAAAGAGACTGTAGATGAGAGGGGTACAATCGTAAAACGATGATAAACACGATAGTAACAGTTGCACAGCACCAGGTCGGGTGCCGGCAGTCTGGTAGAAGTCACAACCGCCCCTTAGCCGTGCTGTGTACACGGGTCAGGTGGTCCGGTGTGAACTCAAGACGAGAAGGAACACTAAGGCTTGGATCGTACTGATCCCTGAGGTGTAACGGGTTTTGAGGTACAACCAGCTCGTTGACTAAGGACGTGCGCCAAAGCCAAGAAGACTTACGGAAGTCTTGACAAGGAGTCCCTGGTCCAGTCGAGAGTATTCCCGGTGGAGAGGTGGTCCAAGTCAAGGGAAAGTGTGTAAAACGGGTCCGTCGTGCCTCGAGTGCTCGAAGGCCGAGGGAATACGGTAACGGTAGATAAAATGCGCGAGTCAAAAACGGAAACAATTGTATTTAACAAAATAGGGTAATTTAGTCATTTATTTCGATAATTTACCGAATACATTATTGCGCAATTTATCAAGGTCAAATGGCAATTTACAATGTTATATGTGTGCAAGTGTAAAGAAATCTTGAAGATATGACAAGTCGTGAAAAATGTCATTTTAAATAATTAAATGTATATCATTAATGTCAATTATTATTTTACCAAGTCGAATTAACTATAACATGAGTTAATCATGGCTAATTAAGGGGTATATAGCTTAAACAACAGGGTATATGCATAATTTTCTATTCTGGTTGGATTCATGAAAACGCGGCAGCCATACCCGTCGCGTTTCAAGTCGCGACGGGGCGGTCGGGCGCGACACGGGCCTGGCCGGTCTGGCCCGGTCCGGGGTGAATCGCGGCGGCTTATGCCGTCACGTTCTTGACGCGACGCCATCGGCGGACGCGACCCCACTGTTATCGCGGCGGGTCGCGCCGTCGCGATAACAGGTGAGATTGCCCTTTTTCCCTTTTTCCCAGGGCGAACTCTCTATGATACATGGATGTTCTAAATTACATATAAAATAGCACGGTGATCCAAAAAGCATGAAACTAGTTTTAAACGAAAGTAGACATTTACATCTATCAACATGCACGATTAATTTGAAAATAGACAAGGTTTAGACATGCATTGATCAGGTTACTTTTCGGTGACCTAAACAGACGCAGTCAGAGTTCAACGAATTAATTAGAGGTGTATACATGATGAAAAATTCTGAAACCAGCGGCGTTTGAAAGCTAACATGTATTAGTATTTATGATAATTTTATCATAGAATGATGTCAAGTGTGCACGAGGTTAAAAAGGAAACAAGGAGAGTTGAGTGCACAGATCTGACAGATAGTCAAAGATTTAATTCTCCCTCATGGGAGATCGAAATCAAGCAAGACCAGGGGCGTTTGAAAGCTATTACATGGTAGTATCAATGAGAATTTTATCATGTCATGAGAGCAAGTACACGTCGGGAATTAGAGAAAACATGAGATCTCAGTTCATGAGAACAGCAGGATTTCACGAATTAAATTCGCCCAAATGGATGAACGAAACCATAGGGCTTTTGAAGAGGTACATGAAGGCTACCTAGGGTAATTATTTCACGATTTTTTCTTGAGAGATTGCCTACCTTCTGTCGAGTCCAAGAAAACCCTAGGTTGAAGACGAAAAACGGGAAAACCTTCTTGCTCCAAGCCTTCTCCTCCTTGCTCCTTGGTCTCCAACCTTTCTCCTCCTTCTCTAGGGTTCCAGCCACGAAAATGGGGAGATAGGGAGGAGATTTGAAGTGTTTAAGCTTCCTATAGAGTCCATACAACCCCAAACTCTTCTCTCCTCCTTTAATTACGAAAATTCCACATTTATCTCTCTATTTTCTCACATTTATCGATCTAATGGGTAGGGGAGAGTTTAATTTCGTGGTTAATGAGTTAGGATGGGTTTAAGACTCTTTATTTAGATATATAAGGGTTATTTAACATTTATCTTAACCCTTTACTATTTATTTAATTATTTAGATACGAATTTCATTAATTTAATTCTCATTCCAACATGGGCTATCCCTATTTGGGCCCATTCCATTGGGTTTAGGTTATTAGAGTAACCCATTACTAATTTAATTTAATAGGGATTGCTTTAATTCCCATTTATACAATGCATTCTCCCTTTATTCCACTTAAATCAATTTATTTCATTTATTTAAATAAAAATTTATTTTATTTGGATTTTAAAAAATCTAGGGTGCTACAGGGTTAAAGTGATGTGTGGGAACTGACGGAATCCAATTTGGATCTCCGGATTGGGTTGGGCATTGAAATGACGGATCTAAAAAACACCCAAGCATATATAAAGGGTCAAAACACACAACCCGGGGGTCCAAAATCCCAAATAGGGATCAGATCGGCGTGCCGTTTTCTCCGACACGACCGAGTGGGTTAAAGTGACGTGTGGGAACTGACATAATCCAATTTGGATCTCCGGATTGGGTTGGGCATTGAAATGACGGATCTAAAAAACACCCAAGTATATATAAAGGGTCAAAACACACAACCCGGGAGTCCAAAATCCCAAATAAGGATCAGATCGGCGTGCCGTTTTCTCCGACACGACCGGGTGGGTTAAAGTGACGTGTGGGAACTGACAGAATCCAATTTGGATCTCCAGATTGGGTTGGGCATTGAAATGACAGATCTAAAAAACACCCAAGTATATATAAAGGGTCAAAACACACAACCCGGGGGTCCAAAATCCCAAATAGGGATCGGATCGGCGTGCTGTTTTCTCCGACACGACCGGGTGGGTTAAAGTGACGTGTGGGAACTGACGGAGTCCAATTTGGATCTCCGGATTGGGTTGGGCATTGAAATGACGGATCTAAAAAACACCCAAGTATATATAAAGGGTCAAAACACACAACCCGGGGGTCCAAACTCCCAAATAGGGATCGAATCGACGTGCCGTTTTCTCCGACACGACCGGGTGGGTTAAAGTGACTTGTGGGAACTGATGGAATCCAATTTGGATCTCCGGATTGGGTTGGGCATTGAAATGACGGATCTAAAAAACACCCAAGTATATATAAAGGGTCGAAACACACAACTCGGGGGTCTAAAATCCCAAATAGGGATCGGATCAGCATGCCGTTTTCTCCGACACGACCGGGTGGGTTAAAGTGACGTGTGGGAACTGAGGGAATCGAATTTGGATCTCCAGATTGGGTTGGGCATTGAAATGACGGATCTAAAAAACACCCAAGTATATATAAAGGGTCAAAACACACAACCCGGGGGTCCAAAATCCCAAATAGGGATCGGATCGGCGTGCCGTTTTCTCCTACACGATCGGGTGGGTTAAAGTGACGTGTGAGAACTGACGGAATCCAATTTGGATCTCCGGATTGGGTTGGGCATTGAAATGACGGATCTAAAAAACACCCAAGTATATATAAAGGGTCAAAACACACAACCCGGGGGTCCAAACTCCCAAATAGGGATCGGATCGGCGTGCCGTTTTCTCCGACACAACCGGGTGGGTTAAAGTGACGTGTGGGAACTGACGGAATCCAATTTAGATCTCCGGATTGGGTTGGGCATTGAAATGACGGATCTAAAAAATACCCAAGTATATATAAAGGGTCAAAACACACAACCCGGGGGCCCAAAATCCCAAATAGGGATCGGATCGGCGTGCCGTTTTCTCCGACACGACCGGGTGGGTTAAAGTGACGTGTGGGAACTGACGGAATCCAATTTGGATCTCCAGATTGGGTTGGGCATTGAAATGACGGATCTAAAAAACAACCAAGTATATATAAAGGGTCAAAACACACAACCTGGGGGTCCAAACTCCCAAATAGGGATCGGATCGACGTGCCATTTTCTCCGACATGACTGGGTGGGTTAAAGTGACGTGTGAGAACTGACGGATTCCAATTTGGATCTCCGGATTGGGTTGGGCATTGGAATGACGGATCTAAAAAACACCCAAGAAACGATGGATCTAAAAATAGTATCTAATTAAACTTGAGAAATAATCACATATTTTAAATTTAATTTTTGAAAATAATATATGTCTTTTAATTATTATTAATGTTTCTCATATTAATTTTTTTTAATATAGGATCCACCTCCGACACCTGACAATGACGAGGCAGGGACAGCAGACGATCCAGCAGATCTGTCTTGACTTTTTACATTTATTATTTTGTATGGTTTTATATTTATTGTATTTTATGTTGATCGTGAGTATTTGTGAAATTTATGAATATTGTAACATGTTTGAAAAATCTTTTTTATTTGTCAATTTTAAAAAAAATATACAGCACATTCGGACGGATTTTTCGACGGATGACTTTCCGTCGGAAATTCTAAATTACCGACGGAAAACATCGGTCGGTAATTCCGTCTATGGTTCTGACGGTAGTTTCCGACGGGTTTATTGATTTACCGACTGATTGTCTATCGGTAAATACTGACAATATTTTTGACGGTATTGCCGACGGATTAGTCCGTCGGCGTTTTCCGACCGATTGCCGACGGAAAGATCCGTCGGCGTTTTCCGATGGATTGCCGACGAAATTCTCTTCTGTCGGTAATTTCTGACCAACAATTTCCGACGGACCGTTTCCGACGAGCTTCAGACGGAAATCTGTCGGAAGGATCAGTTTCCGACGGAATGCCGTCGGATTTCCGACGGATTATTTCCGTCGGAAAACCCGCATTTTCTTGTAGTGAAGTATAGTGTTTAAAGGTTTTCAGTTGTAGAGATTAGAGGAGAAAGGTAAAGTAGTGGCCTGAGAGGGATATGCCTGATATATGTTAGTAAAGTACAGAGTTAACAGAGACAAATATAGGGTGTTACTGTGATAGATCAGCAGATAGATCAGCAGAATGTTACTAGTAAGGAATAGTGTATGTGTGATAAGTTGCAGATGAGGGCCTTGGCAGAGGTATTGTTTGAGATTTGTGTTAGCAAGAATTGAGAAGTAGCTTGAGTAATAATGTGATTAATGCTCTGGCAAGTTGAGAATGATTAAGTGAGACAGGTTGACTTCAAATGAAGTGTGGGTAAATAGAAGAGCAAAAAATTATGATCATCTGATAAGGATAAGGGTGTTTTGATAATTAGAGATCTGAGCAGAGGTGGTCAGTTAAGCAAAGAAAGGGTAAAAGAAAGATCAGTGCATAGTGGACTTTTCCGACAACTTCGTAAGAAAGATATTAGTTGGGCAAGTAACAGTTTATGAGAATTGCATAGATTGGTTTGTTAAGGAATACAATGTTACAGATAAGGTTATTGTTGATTAGCAATTGAATGTAGTTTGAGCAGAGAAAAGGTAAAGCTTGTGTTTGAAAGAGATTGAAGCTAAGATTGAGAATGTTCAGAGTAAGATAGAGTTATGTGGGTCAGAATGGAAAGAAATGGATTAGCTAAGAAGCTGTTGAGCAATATTAAGCTAACTGGTATAGAGAAATCATGCAGAGCTAGTTACAATATTTAAATAGATTAACTTCAAATTATAGCTTTGGCAGTCGTCAATGAAGAGTGTTTGTATGAACTGTCGTGTGAATAGTACAGTACATGACGAATAGCTAAGTAATAGAATAATTGAGAAGGATACATGGTAGGTACAACTGGCAGATTATTAATTTGGAAAAGAAGGAGTATGATAGATTGTGGAACAGATGTAACTAAAGGACTGAGGAAGTGATTAGTAAGAGTTTGCATGGCAGCACACAGAAAGTGGATTAGTTTAAGCAGAAGTGTTTTCTCGAGGCAGTGTTTTAAAATTTGATATAAGAATAAAAGGCAGAATAGTTAAGGAATAGTGTCCAGATCTGAGCATGGCTGAATAGAAATTGAAACCGTCAGGTATAGAAAGAAAAGAGTGCAATCAGATAAACAGTGAACGATTTAAGGTTAGATGACACCTGATTGGAATAAAGTTAATATGCGTAAAGTCAGCTAAGCAGCGTAATTTTCTTGAAATAAGAATGCAACGCCACAAAGATGAAAGCAGTTTGGAAATTTTGATATTGTTTTCCAGTATTAATTGAGCAAGTAAAGTAATCTGTATTGAAATTAACTGGAATCAGAATAATGGTGAAAGTGCGTAGCAATTGTGAATAGTAATGGAAGCAGAATTTGTGAAATATTTTGTCAAATATTTGTATAATAAGAGTGGCGCAGCGGAAGTGTGTTGGGATCGCAACTCACAGGTCAGATAGTTAAGTATGTGAATGCAGATAAAGCAGGATAATGGCTAGCGATGACAAGTAAGTAATGGAATGTTATTAAGAAACTCGAGAATTTAAGCAAGGTTTAACATGAAAGAACATCCAAAGGTAGAGGAATAAAATGAAAGGATTTGAGTAGAAAAAAAAATGGCCCGGAAAGAAATGTTGCAAACACAGCCCAGAAAATGTGAAAGTAGGTTCAGTCCAAGGAGATAAAGCGCCATTGGCAAGGTAGAATCGCCTACAATTGAAAGGTAAGGAAAGACAATGGAATCGACAGAACAGAGTAATTGTGAAATAAATTGAAAGAAAAGAAAAGAACAAAGCAAGAATAGAAATGGACAGATGAATTGAAAAGTTGATGCAGAGAAAGAGTATCATTCTTGTTCTGTATACGAATTTATTTCTTTTTAGGTGATAATCCAGTTTGTTGTAATTTGTTTTATATGTCGAGGACGCCATTTCTTTTTAGGTGATAATAATGTAACGTCGCACGATTTTCTGGATCTTTGCGGATCCCTGCTTAGTGGGTTTGGTGGCCAATGTGTGGCCCAATAGTACGTGTTTCAGGTGTTTGCGCGGGTTGTGAGGCTTGGTGGGCTGGCCATTGGGCCCAAAGCGCTCACAGGTTTTCTGCCTGTGAACGCGATAGGGGTATGCGTCGCATTCTGAACGCGACAACCCTGGTGGTCGCGTTCCTGTTGCCGCCGTTGAGCATCGACATCTGCATGCACGCCAAGTGTCGTGCGCTGGGTGGCCTGCTGACGTCAGGAGTGTGAAGGCGACGGCCTCCCACGCCGCGTTCAGGTCGCGACGTAGGGCTATGTCGCATTCTTAACCGTTGTGTTGTTTTTAAGAACCCCGGCTGAACAGAGCTTCCACAGGCTCTGCTCGACCAGGGGGGAGCTGCTGCGGGGTTTTTTGGCAATTCGAGGTCCTGGGGGAGTTCTCGGCGTGTTCTCGCCGCGAGGACGTCGTGCGGAGCGGGGGAAACGCCTGGAGTTTGTGTTCTTCACGAAGGTAGGGAGAACCCACCTTGTTTTGATGTTTGGATCGTGTGCATGGTGTGGTTGATGTGTTTTCCAGTTTATAAACCATAGATACCATGCTAGGGTATCCACTAAAGCATGTAAAATGTGAATTAATCGTGGTTTGAATGGTATGGAGTGGTAATTCGTGGAGTTCCTCCCGGATTAGGGTTTGCGCCTGTGAAGGCGACAGACCTTGCCGTCGCGACAAGGTCGCGACAGGCCGACCCGTCGCGATAGGGTTTTCCATTGCGACAGGTCGGGGCGTCGCGTTCTGAAGGCGACCTGGCCCCTTGTCGCGACCTCAGCTGAGAGGTCTGGACATGTATACTTTTAGTGTTGTGGTTAAACAACTATTCGTATTTGTTGTGCATGGCAATGATAGGTGGAGCCAGTGCACTTGTTACGCTCATGGAGCGTATTGCTCACAAGGTGGGCATGTTTTACGTGGTTAATGTGTTATGTATGTAATCAGTTTGGTGTTTACGTAGTATGTGTGGTGCGTTGGCACCTGTAGCGCTCTTGGAGCGTGCTGTCCATGTGTTGGACATGTTGTTTATGTGAATGACGTGTGGTGCACTTGGCTGGTGTATTATACACGTACTGTTTACATGGTTTGGATGTCGTACTTGTGATTTGTGTGTGCATGGCACATCGTACGTTATTGTGTTCATTATATATTAATTATTGTGGTTAGTTAGTGGTATTGTGGCGATGAGGTTCACGTCTGTACCTAGCCTCGATCCTCTAGGATCTTTTGTAAATTATTTTGGATGAATGATTAGTAAAGTGTAAGTATAATTATTATGTGATTATCGTGGTCAGTGTTAAGTGTGACCTCCACTGTCACAAGGTGACCGATGACAGGTTGTGGTGTTATTATTAATATGGTTTATGTGTGTGATTGTGTAGGTTAGCTTGTAAGTCACAAGGTGACTGGAACAAGCTATTCCTAATATATGTACCGTAATTGGTAATAGAAAGTGTTTATGTATATATCGTATTTTGTGCTAGCCGAGTGTGGTGGTCCGGCGCCTATTCCGGAATGCCTCTCTAGTCGGGTACCCCAGGTTCTTTGTGAGCCAGGCACGTGTGTTTGTTGTGCTCGGGGTTTGTCCCGGTACAGTGTGGTACCATCGAGGTCTGTGTCGTCTATCCTGGACACCCTCACTCCTGTGTTTGAGTTGTATGTCCGGCTGAAGGAAAGACGACAGTAGGGCACTAGCTTGTGTTTGTGGGTGTGCAGTCGTTTGTAGCGCCCTCGTAGTTGGGGGTACGGACACCAGTAGTCGACACTGGTCCCCAGCTAGTCCTGTTTTCTAGTGCCTCACTTTAGGGTGCTCCGGCCAGAGTCCCTAGAGGTGTCAGACATGGACCTGCAGCTGTGTGTCTGCAGGTGTGGTGTTGGTTGGTCTCCACAGTTGTTTGACTTGTTCTCGTGGAGCGACAGTTGGACCTTTCGTCCGTGACTGCGAGACTGAGAGATTGTTCTTGTGTTGTGTTGTCCGGGTTGGATATTGGCCTGATCAGCCAGTAGTTCGTTCCCGTCTGGTGGCGTCGTTTCTTTCCGACTCGTGCTTTGCCACCGGCTGTGGTTTGTGAGTTTGTGACTCGTAGTCGAGGTTTGACCCGTTCGAGGTGTGCCCTGGTGTTGGCACAGTTGTGACTGCAGTTGTGACTTGTGGTGTGCCTAAGTGATGGCACAGTAAAGTTGTGGTTTTGTGTGGTGTTTATCACCTACTTGTACCCTTCGTAAGGGTGTTTGTGTTGTGGTACCTTGTGGTAGCAGGTACCTATACCCTTCGTGGGTTGCTTTGCAGTTTTATGGTGGTACATTGTGTACCAACCTTTTCAGGTACTCGTGTGTCGTGGAGGTCTTGTGGTTGACCTGCCACTTGTTGTATCCTATCCGTTTTAAGTAGATCTTTGTTTATGGTTTATTGTGAAATGGATTGGCGTGAGGTTGCCAATCCTGTACCCTTGTGAGTAGTTTGCCGATGAAGCTTGTGGTCTAGGCAAACTGTGGTTTGGTGGAGCTGTGTTCCGTGGAGTCGTATGATGGGACCTTCCACTTGTTGTGTTTTACCTTCTTTTAGATAAGCTTTTGAGTATGGTTTTAGTATGTGATGGATTGGCCCGCAGTAGCTGATCATGTTACCTGATATGTGTAGCTTTTGGTATATCGTGGTTTGAGGTTTAATGGACCAGCACTTAGTTAGCTGTCCTATTACCCACGAGGTTGAGGTTCGCCTGGGAAACTTGCAGCCTAGGCAGTGACTTGCCTGTGTGGCTTAAAGCGTGGGCGACCAGTTCTTATTATGGTTTGCCTGTGAGGCTTAAGGCTTAGGCGTTTCAGTTGTTGTGTGGACTAGTGGTGTGGAACTAGTCCTGTAGCTTCTTCTTACCTTCCAAGGTTATGTTTGATTATGGTGTTTATATTTAATTGTTGTTTAAATACAATTGTTGTGAGCATGAAATGGTTTGGCTATTGGTGTTGCAAATGAGACCCTCTGGGGTTGAGGTGTCCGTAGTTTGTTGTTGTTTTGGGTAGCCCCTACTGAGCCTGTGACTTGTTGAGGCTCACTTCCCTACAGTTCTTTTTAGGGCTTACCGTGTGTTTGGCTTGCATCGGCGTTGTGTCAGACTTGTACCACCAGTAGTAGTGTAGTAGTTAGTGTTGTGTGAGCTTGTGCTCTCTCGGGGTATGCCTCATGTAGTTGTACTTTTTAATTGGACATGTAATAATGTAATGGGACAGTTGTAAATTGTTATATGCAGGTATGAGCATATGTACTTTCTTGTGTTTTATACTGTGTAGTTATCTTTTATATTCCTACTGGACACTAGTGTGAGATATCCCTTGCGAGACTTCGGTCCGTTCGTGGGAGGCGGATCTGGATATGGAGCCTTAATGGGCATAAATATCTAGGGCCTTCACAGAAGTGGCTATGCAATTTCGGTTCCTTTATATTCACACGGACCTTGCTCTGATACCAATTGTAGCGGTTCTAGTCGTTTAAACCCTTTAACCTATTAACGAGCCTGACACGACTCCGCCTCCAGCGAACAGGCCGAAGCCTCGCAAGGGATACCATTCACATGTTCGTAGAAGTATAAAGGAAACTGCTCAAATATATATAAGATTGCCAATCTCATAAATATTTACATGAAATAAACATAGCTAGTTTCTCAACTGTAACCAAACTAGTACAACAACAACCTGGGGCATACCCCGAGGTGTACAACAGAAAGGAAAATTACACTGCTGGTGGTAGTGCAGACTCTGCTCTGCTATGGTGCGGCTCAGAACACGACGACGGGTGCGAAGTCTCTTACTCTCCCTCACCTGAAAGGAACTCCCCTAGAAACCAAGCAAACCAACACATGCAGTAAAGCAGGAGGCTACGCTAACAATTTATAGAACTAGCTAACAGGATATAAAGCTGTAAATATCACTTACCGCTTGCCACTTAACAGAAAATAACAATAATAAATAAATGGCAAACCACAACCAGGTGTATGTGCTAAAGTAGAAAAATGCCACACTCGGGTCACGTAAACTGGTTCGCGACACCAGCAACTGCCCCGGACAAACCACACAGGACTACCTCTCAATCTCGCAGCCACGGATGTGTCCAGCTGCCGCACCACCAAACACAAGCCAACAAGCTGTGGAGACCAACTAACACCACTCCTGCGGACCACACTACCGCAGGCCCATGCCTAGCACCTTTAGGGACTCTGGCCCGAGCTCCCTAAAGTGAGGCACTGGAAAATAGGACTAGCTGGGGTCCAGTACGTCTACTGATGTCCGTCTCTCCCAACTACGACCGCGCTACAAGTGACAAACACAAACTCTCTCTAGTCGCTGTCCCACTGTCGTCTTTCCCTCAGCCGGACGTACTACTCCACACAAGAGTGAGGGTGTCTAGGAAGACGACACAGACCTCGATGGTACCCAGTACCGGGACAAGCCCCGAGCACACACACGTGTATGGCTCACACAAAACCTGGGGCTCCCAATTGAAAAGGTATCCACGATAGGCGTCGTACTACTTGCCACGCACACACAAACCACGTGCACACCGCACAAGCCACGTGAAACCCCACGTCAACCGCATGAACACCACGCTAACCACACACACAACACACTCCTCGGAGCGCTATAGGTGCCAGTGCACCGCTACCCATTGCCATGCAACACAATTTACGATAATCAGATAAACATGCTCATATGCACATACACAAAAGCCCTCGGCTGTGAACGCGACAGGGTCTCATGTCGCCATCTGAACGCGACACCCCGACATGTCGCGTTCATAAGCTGAATGCGACGGGTCGGTCTGTCGCATTCTAAACGCGACAGAAGGGTCCGTCGCCGTCACAGGCAGGAACCCTAATCCAGGGACCCCTCGCCAGATTACTCCCACAAACCCTGTAAACTGGTGTTTCCATCCATTTTACATGCTTTAATGTGTGCCCTAGCATGGTATCTACTGTTTGTAAAGCCAATAACATATTAAACATGACACACACAAAATCTACACGGTAAAACAAGGTGGAATCTCCCTACCTAGGTGAAGAACGCGAAGAATGAGACCCACACGACGTTTCCCCTGCTCCACGCAGCGTCCTCGCGGCGAGAACATGCCGAAAACACCTTCAGAATGCGAAATCGCCCAGAAACCACCACACAACACCTCCCCTGGGCGAGCAGAGCTTGCAAAAGCTCTGTTCAGCCAAACCTATTTAAATACGTAGCTCGGTTGGGAACGCGATGTACACAACCGTGGCGACCTGAATGCGACAGTTCTGGCCGTCGCCTTCCCACTCCGGACATCAGCAAGCCGCCCAGCATGCGACACGCGGCGCGCATGCAGACGTCAACCGCCCAGCGACGACAACGTGAACGCGACGCTCAGGACTGTCACATTCAAAATGCGACACACCCCTCTGTCGCGTTCACAGATAGAGAACAAACAGGCGCTTTGGGCCCAACCTGCCGGCCCACAACGCCCCAAAAACCTGCGTAAACACCTGCTGCGCATGTCATTGGCCACACACTGGCCTCCACAACTATTATATGACGATCCGAATGATCAATACGCTACAATAATGTTGTTTTTAAAATTTTATAGTTAATTTCATATGTTATGCACATACCATATGATAATAGTATTGAATAATTCAATGAATTATAGTTATACTTCAAATTTTCCCAATTCTTGAGAAGTGAACGAAATTTGTGCCACTTATTAGCACAACGACAAAATATCACTAAATATTAAATTATAAATAACATATGAAAACATAATAATATCATATTTTCAAATGTTTACAATGTAATAAAAGATAATCAACATGTACATATGTAAGTCTAAAGCAACTCAGTCAATCTATGAATCATCTGAGCTAAAATCATATGAAACAAATGTGAGTCAATATCCTCCTATAACTCATGAACCCTGAACTAAATGTCCACTTAAGTGGGTAATAGTGGGTGTGAGTATGTTAACGACACTCTAATTATGTCAATAAATGAAGCCGAATGAACTATAATAGCCAAGTTGTTCAACTCCGTGAAGATCCATTTTATCGTTACAACTCGACATTGAATCAATAATATAATACATTGAATCATAATAGTTTGGTTAGCCCAGTAGGGTTCCAATAAAGGATCTAGTGCCGACCATACTTAAATATCATAAAGTCCCATGCACGTGCTATACTGCACTAGTGCGATTTAGTATATGACCAATCATGTTTTGGACAACACTCTAATCATATCAGCAAAATGAAGGCACATGTATTGCAATAGCCGAGATGTGGAACTACGAGAAGAATTGTTTGATTGCTTTGGACGAGGAGGAAAAGGAATGACTTTTAAAAGTTGATCCAGATCGACATAGTTTGGACTTGATATGTACTAGATCAGTGCTAGACCAAATCAAGCTGCCCAAACTGTGGTTATTCGGATGGCCCGACACGTAGGCCATGGGCCAGTCGTGTTGGGCCTCATGATCATCTAAGCATAATGCGACACACCCATACTGCACTGGTATGATAGTGGTCAGCCAATTGGGCCACTTTGACAAGTGGGTTATCCATGGGTAGAAGGGGACAAATCCTAAGTTAGTTGTTACATGAGTTTAGTTGAAGGGTAATAGCTAACTTGGGATGACCAGGTTTAAATACCCTGTGAAATGTGCTAATTTGGGGAGAAGGGACTTATCCCCATTTTTATTTTCAAAGTAAGGTAAGTTAACTTTGGATTGGCCACTACCTGATTAGCTTATCCATGAGTTGCTTAGCCCTTGACCTAAGTGGCCCTACGAGTAATAGGTTATCCCATTTCAATGCAACATTAAGAAATTTTTTTACCATGTATAGGGTTTAAGTTATTAAAAGTTTTAAAAACTATTTGTTGCAGAAATAATCTTGTAATAAATTCGAGAAGACCTAACAAGACTTTTGTCTTTCTTCTTTCAACTAATAAGATTACTAATTTTTACAATCTATGTCTATTTTATTATAGTACTAATTGTGAAGGGGAAAATGTGACCCAACATAGTAGAGCCCATTTACCAGACCCATCATGATGGGGAATGAGAGTTACAACCAACTAGCATCCTGTTCCTTTTAGCGGACCCATGAAGAAGGAATGGTGTGGATCCATCCCATCAGAGCTTGATTCCTTAGAACATAAGGCCCCTGACACTCAAACAATCCCCAACTAGATCCATCATCCTCTAACAACCCATAAAACACCAACATTTGAGTCTTTGTCTTCTTGGACCGTGATGAAACCCACCTCTACAATGCCAAGGGTATAGTCATGCCCTTACAACACTAGGATAAGGCAACATCGACTGATCGACATGCCCCTATTGCACCATGACATGACAATCTTGCTTGCTAAGCATGCACTCATTAAGTTTGATGACAATGGCAAGACACCTCTTATTCTTGACAAGTTAAGTCGGACAACGTGTTGATGTGTTACCCAAATCCACTCTGACTTTGTGCAATCCCCCAACTACTTTCAACAACTTATGCAACATGACATGGAACGAGATGATAAGCATTAACTCTCATTGCACACTTAGAGCCTTAAATGAGAAACGATGGAGGCAAAAAATTGTAAGAAGACACATCTAGATTTTCACACCTACACATAAGAGCATCTTTTGCCCCCCTCTCTCTCCTCGTCTCTTTATTTGACTTTCGTTCTTCTTGTCAACTCTCTAAGTTAAGTGTCAAAGAATTCTGAAATCACTCTTAATCTTTCCTGACTGTTGACTATTGATTACAAGTACGAGCAATATTTTCATCATCTACAAAATTAGAAGTTTATACAAATCGAATAGTAGAAAATCACACAACTATTTTTCAACATTTTTACGGTCTACACTAATCTTATAATATTTCTCAAGACTTAATTTTGTTACCCTCTCATTTTTCAAATGGGAGCAGCTAGTACTCCTCCAAATCCGAGGAGAAACACTTGTTTCTAGTGAAAATAAATATCTGGTCTTAGATATAAATCGATAAATTTAACTGCCATGTTAACAGTGAGAGTTATAAATAGATAAACACTTTTATTTTCATGGGAAACAAATGTCACCCAAATCCAAAAGTGGAAGTCCGCGGGTCTTCCCACGGACCGCCAGTCGCAAATCAAAGCTTCTCGCTGACGCTTCTCATCTGACGTGGATGGCACAGCGCACCGGCTCTCATGGCACGCTTCCCCGCCCGTGCGCGTCCCGCTCTCCGTCTCCCACTTAAAATTCCCAAAACAGCTCCAAATACCGTCATCAATTACTGGGTACTGCCACTGTGGACATTTCTTCCTTTTTAACAAGATAGTGTCAACGGCGAAGGCTCCGTAATTCTCGTCACAGAAATAAGGATATTTCTGTCAAAAACGGAGGCCCTAGCGCTTCTCCTGCGGCGCGCTTTATTTGGAAACGGAGGAACGGTACGATCGCCGCAAAGCCAAGAAGAAGGGAGAGTCTCCAGCTCCACTCTCCACCATCTCCATCGCCACCACTGCCCGCAACTTCTTCTCTAGGGTTTGGTCTTCTTCCCCTATCCAGATCCCTGCTCTTCGCTGTCGATCTCGGTATTCCTTCTGAACTTGCTCTGCTGCCTCGAGGAGGAAGATATTTGGGGGAAAATTGGGAGTGCGTGGTGGTTTGCCCGGAGACCGTGGTAGGGTCGCGGTGGTTTTCGGCGGAGATATGGTGGTGATCCCTCCGGAACGTCTGCCGGTGGGGTACCGGTTCCGCCCCACGGACGAGGAGCTCGTCAATCACTATCTCAAGAGCAAGATCAGCGGCCGCACGGATAACGGCATCGACGTCATCGCCGAGGTGGATGTCTGCAAGTGCGAGCCATGGGACCTTCCAGGTAGCTTTATGAGATGTTGGATTGCTGGTTATTGTTTGTTCCTTGTTCCTGAGGGGTTTGAAATCGTGGTCGTGATTTTTTGTTCTGTTTCAGAGAAGTCTGTGATCAAAGCGGTGGACCCGGAGTGGTTCTTCTTCGCGCCGAGGAACCGCAAGTACCCCACCGGCCACCGGTCCAACAGGGCGACGGAGTCCGGGTACTGGAAGGCTACTGGGAAGGACCGCAGCATCAGGTCCCGGACGGGGTCGGGTGAGGCAGTGATCGGGATGAAGAAGACGCTGGTCTTTCACCAGGGGCGGGCGCCCAGGGGCAAGAAAACGGGCTGGATCATGCACGAGTATCGCGTCTCCAATCCCGTCTCGGGGAATGGCACTGATGCGGCCAGTGGCGATCTGGTAGGCAAGAAGCTCTCAAAGAGCTGCGTTCGCGCATCAATCCTGTTTAGCTTTATTTCTTCCCACCTTCTTAAATGTTATTTGGAGGATGGACCATGCGAATTGAAAGGAGGTGTGGAAGTCTCTGAAATGGTTCTTCTTAGTGGGAACTTGGATTCATAAAGGGACTACTTTTGCTGGGAACAGGCCGTCAATAGGTCTGAGCAGGAGAAATTGGGAGTTTGGATGTCACGAGCATATTGCTCAATCATATCTCAAAAGATTTGGGATATTGAATGCTCGGTGGGTTGAGAAACACCTTTGTGGTGATGATACGAAGGGTGATGCGTGGGCACCTGCGATGGTTATGGTAGAGGAAGATATGCCTTACCAGGAAGTTACCAGGAAGGTCTCTATTTGTCGCTTGACATACTGGGACTGTGTCACTTCATTGTGGAAAGCCCTTTGGTTAAGCAACCGAAAGTGTTAATTTCCAAATGCATAGCAAAGGAGAAACTCATTTCTCCAGGTGAAAAAGGATGTATCACATTTTGCATCACATCTTTTGCATACTTCTTTTACTTCAGTGTTAAAGATTCAAAAATCTCCTGCTGCCATTTCCACTCTGTTCTGACATACTGTGTTTACTTCCTAGTGACCATGTTCTATGTCGCAAAACTCCGAGGTTGCTTGTAGGACCATCGTAGGCAACTTCTTGAGTCCTCGCAACTATGCCAAATATGGATTTCCAGTTAAAATTTAACAAGTGATTAAAAGTTCGTGGTTGAGTTCTTTTTTTATAGCTCATATTAGTTTACGGCCCGCTTATTTCTGCTGGCCCACGTTTAATGTGGGACCACTGCTTCATGGTAATAGTGTACTACAACTGTCTGACAGCTGTAGAACTAGAAAGCGGTTTGTTTAAGGTTCCTTAATATCCAGTGACATAAGTAATTGCAGATATTACCTTTGATGTTCATAGTAATAGTTTTGGTCATATGTTGTATAGTCTCTCTTTCTTCATTCTGAACCTCAACCCACAAGCAATCCATTTTTTTTTAATCTGTAATACACAAGCACAAGCACAAGTACAAGTACAAGCAAGCAATCTTTACATCGGTTCATTATGTGATCTATGAGCAATGCCATGGTATCACACTCTTTACCAACCGTTTTAGTACACAAGTTAGGAACATCCAATCACAAGTTGTCAAGTTCAGATGGTCTGGCTTGGGTGGAATGGACCAAGCTCACCTTTTAGCATTTTAACTAATATCATCTCATCTTAAGATCAGATAGTGGTCAAATGTATGGTAACATTAGCATCCATAATGTGTTTCATGCAAGATGACCTGCTGACAAATAATATGCGATAAAGATTATAATTGATGTTTTCCTGAACCGCATCAAAATTTTAAAAATTCTGAAGTACCTCATTATTCATTACCATAAAGGCATAAGCCACATGTATTGTTTAAGATAGGTAAAGATACAAATCTTTTCCTTGTTTCTTGTAATTCAATTTTTTCTTGTAGTTGGAGTAGCAAGTTACTTCATCAATTTGAGAAATATCGCCATGTCTTTGTGTGCTTCTATGGCAGATATAAATATAATATCACCAGTCATTACTGGCTTATGAAACTGTGGTTTTGTTTTGTCTATTCTTCCATGGAAGTTGCCAAGCAAAAAGGGAATGCCATAACTAAACTCCATTATGCGCATGGATTATTATCTTCTGTTGATATAGTACCCTAATTTCTCCATCTAAATAACTTATTGTGTTATCTCTTGCGGTTTACTTCATTTCCTGACTTTCACAGGGTGCATATGTTCTTTGTCGATTGTTCAAGCAACATGAGGAAAGGTGTGAAAGTCCAAACTCTTGTGAGGTTGAAGAGAGTGGCTGGTCTCCTACCCCAACGAGATCTTCTCCATCTGATACACAACATACTGAAGTTGCAGAAGTATTCAAGAAGCCATCAAATCAGGAGATTATTAAACGAGATGCACAAGATGGTCACTTGAAACCAGAGGAAAGCAATTGCAAGAGCAATCTGGCCTCAGATATTGGTGATGGTGACTTGGGAGAAGAGGTTTGTACGCATAAAGGAAAGTAGATATCCTTTTCTATATTTCACTAAAAGCAGCCTCATTTCTTCCATGTCTTAAAATTACCCCTTTCAGATAGATGAATGAGTTTGTTGACTTGAATTTATTGTGGATAAGAGACATCAAACTGTGTAGCGGGTATACTTAATTACTGATGCATAGGTTTATAGGTGGTTGTCAATCGCCACCATCCTTTGTCTGCGGACAACTTACAGCTCATTGCTGTAGTCTGTAGAGATAACATAATTTGGTGCTTTAGACACAAGTATCTCTTATGTTCAATTCATCTTTTTCTATTTAAATTGTTCCCCTCCTCTGCCATTCCCTAGTTTTCAGCAAAGACAATGCTGGATATGTTCTGCATGCTAATTTGTAATTTACTTGTAAGTGCAGTTTGATATTCATCTGTCGGGAATGTTGAACGAAATTAAAGGACCACAATCAAAGCCAATAGATTATGATTGGCTTCCAAGATTGAATAATGCCATTTCCAAGGATAACTTTGATGGTTTTCCTCAAGCATGCAAAGTAGGGCAGCCTTTTGATAATGCTGAAATGGATGAAGTCACCAAGTTCCTAGATTCAGTGTTTAACCAAGATGATCATTCTTCTGGAGGATTGTCTGATCAGAAAGATCTGGCCATCAGCCCTATTCCGGAGGTTAATAGTGTCAATATGATCGAGCAAGTGTCTTGTTGGGATACAATGTCAGGAAAGGATAGTGCATTGAGCAGTGATGCTGATTCTGAGTTCAGAACACATCAGGTGAGGAAACTTATTTTATCCCTTGCAGGACTGTACATATGATTTGCTATTATATTTTTCATAGCTTGGTTTGCCTATGATGAAAATACTAAATGTTTTTCCCTTTTCGATTGTAAATTGAAGAATCAGACTCAGAGAGTGTTTCTAGATGCAGAAGTTTCTAACTGGTTGGACAATCAATCACACCCGTCAGATAATTTGCATGATTCTTGGAATAGAGATCTTGCAATGGAGCACTTTTGTGACAATACAGAGGGGAAGGGATCTGTAAACCAGTTCATAGTTGAAGGAACTGGATCTCATGCTTCTTTTATGGACTCCACTGCAGTAACACTGCAAGATGTTGATGGTTTTGACACAATAACCACTCAAGAAAAGTTACTTGCCAATAACAGTGGACTCGAAGGGACTGGCATTAAGATCAGGGCCCGCCAGCGACAACTGCCTGCACCTTCACCTATCTGGCAGCAGGGCACTGCAATGGGAAGGCTCCGTTTGCAAGTAAATAAGTATCAGGTGGAATCAGTTTGCAGCAATGGTAATGAGACAAGCTCCAGCAATGATGATGAGACAAGTTCCAGCTTAGAGGATCATGAGGTTTGGTCAGCAAACACTGAGGTAAAAAAACATAACGCATTTAATATTATGCACTTTGAAATAATACAATAGACTAATTTAGTACTACTAGCTGCCATATAGGCATTCTTTCACAGTTTTACAAGGTACTTGATTTGTTTTTTAAATAAAAAACTATCAGACATGATGTTGTTACTGTGACAATAAAGTGATAAACATTCTTGTGCTGTTAGCAGGAAAAACATGTGGAAAAGCAATCTCAGCTACATATGACTAAAGAACAAGAACCTTTTCATCAGTCTTTCATTGATAACCCAGAGAGCGACAACCAAGGTACCATTTTCAAGCAGCAAGTGGAATGAAGTTAATTTCTCTCTTTGTTGACCATCCTTCATTTCTAATCTTATATTATCATGCACATGACATTAACCTTTCAGATGTAACACCGCTGTCGGACATCATCGAAGAACCCAAATCTGGGTTAAGGTTCAGAAAGTTGAATGACAATGAAGGCACTAGAGTTCACTCTCCGGTTAAGAAGGCTCCTAGCCAACACCCTATGCATATTTACAGCATAGCATTTGCTTCCCTGTCGGTGGTATTTCTGTTGGCGCTCTTTGCAGTCACATGGAGTTGTTTCAGGCACTAATATTTGTATCATAGTTTTCTTGATCTTGTCCCTGTTCATAACTTCATATCCATTCTATAGAGGTGGCTTTTATCTTGTACATATGCCGTTTTGGATACAGTGGACCATATCAGACTTCTACTGTAACTAGCTTTTATATCTATTAATTAGTGGACAAGAAAGGGATATGTTGATTTTGGATGTGCTTGATGGTTACCCTCTTGCGTTTGGTCTCTTTGTCAGTCTCCTGCTGATTGGTTTCATGTTATTTTCATCTGAGATATTCTACAGTCTTCTTGACAGTCATTTGGTGAGGCATGATGTTGCCCATGTTCTTAAAAGAAAATGGCTTTGAAACGGATCTTTTAAGCCATCTAAGTGGCTCCTTTTACCGTGTCTCTGGTGCTGCCCACTTAAGGGATTTTGTTCACCTTCTCATCGGCTTTTGCCGGGTGAATGTGGAAAAAGTGGTGCAGGATTCCTCCTGCTCGTGAGCAGAATGCATCAGAAATCCATTATCTACAGTGAGTACAAGATAACGATGTTAGCTCTTTGTGGGCTCTTTCTTTCTTTGGTGTATCTTTGCTTTGTCCTTACGTTGCATGTGCTCCACGGAAATTCTTTTGACAAGCAAAGTCCGTGTTGAGCGTTCTCTTTCTAACTCTTTGTATTTTAAGTTCGATGTTTTTTTCCCCCGAGCAGTATGAACTTTTCTTGTTTCTTTGTTTTTACAAGGAAATCTGAATCTTTCTTGGTGATTATTTGTGGAGGGTGGACGGTGATTGTGCGTACACGTAATGTGATGTTCATGAAACAAGTAGCCATTTGCAAGAAGCGGGACATTAGAGTATCACAATTCTTTGCCATCCCAATCTGTATACTCTTTTGTTGCTGTTCTCGACGAATGTGCATCTTCAATTAATGGTTCGTTTGGCAGTTTGTAAAATAAATTTATAGGATTTTTTTTTCAAGAATTAACTTTTACGAGAAAATCAAAATAATTATATATTTGGTATTTATGTAAATATTTTTTTGAAAAGAATTTATGATGTTTATTTTTAATAAATATTTATTAAAAATATTTAGATAAATTAATAAAAAAATTCTTGACTGTAATAGAGAGATTTTTAATGTAACATGATTTAACATATATTATAATCAGAGATAATATTTATTGCAATGAATTATAATTTTGTTAGGGATAAGAAAATAAATTAAATATCTATTAGAGATTTTTAATTAATTTGTCTAAAATATTTTTTTTAAAAATAAAAAAATATTCCGTATGTTGACCACTCAATCGTTCGATGTTGGTCATTTAATATCGGGCACTGAGTGCACCAAGCATCGGGCGCCGACTATTAGGCGTCGGAAGTTGGGTGCCAGACGCACATGCATCGCACGTTGGGCAGCAGATGTCTGACACCGGGCATCGGGCTCTAGACATCGACCACCGGACCCCGGGCACAGTCGGGCACCGGGTGTCGAACTCCAGCCGCTGACCATCGAACTCCGGTTGCCGAACTTCCGCCGCCAAGTGTTGTCGGACGTTGGACACCAGACGTCAGCCGTTTGGCCTTGCCGGACGCTGTCTGTCGGGCGCCAATCGCTGAACGGCTACTGTCGGCCGTCGAATTTTAAGTACCGAACACTAAGAATTATAATGAAAATTGTAATCACACTCATAAAAATTCTATATGAAAGAAAAATTTAAGAAAATAATTAACGGAGTCTTTTAAAAAATGTCAAAATTCATAATTTTATGTACACGATTTTTACGGATTTACTTTTCGATTTTTTTTCGAATTTTTTTCCAACATGTACTTTTACACCCTAAGTGAGGTGTCTAAGTGTCAACTTCATCTAGGTCATCTGGTCTCACAATGAGGCGGTATTATTATTATTAATTTGTAGGTAAGTTGGTGGGGGAGGGGAATTGTGAGAGACAGGGCGCAGGAAAGTGATGCTGCGGTGGCATGAATTTGCCAAAGGGACGAAAAAGAAAGGGGCAAAAGGAAATCTTGTCATATGTGCGGTGAGCCACCTGATTAAGGCGTTGGACGGCTACAATTTAAAGAGTTTTTTTCTTTGTATTATTATGGGCTGATGGACTTCAAACAACTTCGGTGTTGAGATTAACCATCTGTCTGTGTCTCTCTCTGCGTGTGTGTGTGCAAATCTTTCTT
Source organism: Colocasia esculenta (assembly GCA_014218235.1). NCBI lineage: Eukaryota > Viridiplantae > Streptophyta > Magnoliopsida > Alismatales > Araceae > Colocasia > Colocasia esculenta. Next base: position 80,900,151 of record CM024759.1, read on the forward strand.
TCTTCTAAACCTGTGCATGGATAACTCTTGATTATTCAGGTCGCTGTTGATTTGGATAGGAGATACCAAATTTTAAGTAAAGGGATCCGATTGTGACAGTTGTGAAGATGGATAAACTCTGAAATCTCCTACATCCAAGAGTTGTGGAGATGGATAAAGATTTTTTTTTTTTTTGGGATAAGTGAGATGAATATAGAATTATTAAGAAATGAATGACATTCTGACCATTGGGACGTAATCTATCCCTCCTGCAAGAGTTGTGAATGCATACAAAGTTGACGCTTATATGTTGTAGGTAGATGGGTTTTAGGAATTTGTATAATTTGTGATCTTGTGGGATTATAAATTGAAGACAACCAAACAGTGACGTAGAATATTTATTTGTTAGTACACAGATGATGGGAAAGGAAACCTACTATATATTTCACCTTTTGCCTTCAACTCAGAAGTAAAAGTAAATGTGGGAAAAACAAACGTTGGCTTCCATTTCTCTGTGTTTGATGATCTTTGCAGCTGGAAATAAAACAAACGAGGATGCCATTTCCATTTCTATCTTATGTTTTTTTTTTGAGTTTTTGTTCTCCATAAATTTTTACAATTCACGGACACACCAAATCTGTGGCGGAACGCCTCGGCCAAGTCCGTTAAACCGATAACGTACTTTAATCCGAGTCCGCCTCCCACGAACGGACCGAAATCTCGCAAGGGATACCAAACTACAGTCCGTGTAAATACAAAGGAACACACCACATTTCATATATATATCACAAGTTACATAGCCATATTTCCACAAAACTGAAAAGAAGTACAAGAGCCTGGGGTATACCCCGAGATACAACTGAAGAAAATAAACAACTAACTACACTACACTGCTGGAGCTGCTACTACACAGCTGGAGGTACCGACCCTGCACCGCTACGGCGCGGCTCTGAACTGGACGACGGTCGTGAAACGTCCTCCTCGCTCTCACCTGTGGGGGTAGGGGTGAGCCTCGCTAGTCACTGGCTCAGTAGGAAACTCCCCCAAAACCGAGCAAACAAAAAACCACAGGTACAAAGCAATAAACAGTACCAACAATTTATAGATCAGCTAAGCAGGATATAAAAGCTGTAAAAGTACTCACCGTCTGCCGACTACAAAAAAAAAATTGTAATAATTAAACGGCAAATCAGTACAAGTGTACAAGCTAAACTAGAGGCAGCCAAACACGAGTCACGTGAACTGGTTCGCGACACCAGAAACTGACTCGGACAAGCTAACATAGGTCTACCTCTCAGTCTTGTAGCCACAGACGAAAGGTCCAGCTGTCACTCCACGTGAAAAGTCAAGCAACTGTGGAGACCAACCAAACACCACCACCTGTGGACCACACGGTCACAGGCCCATGCCTAGCACCTCTAGAGATCCTGGCCCGGAACCCTCTAGAGTGAGGCACTGGAAAAGGACTAGCTGTGGTTCAGTACGTCTACTGGTGTCCGTACCCCCAACTACGAGCGCGCTACAAGTGACTAAAGATAAACACAAGTGTCACTGTCCCACTGTCGTCTTTCCCTCAGCCGGACGTGCAACTCAAACACAAAAGTGAGAGTGTCCAGGTCAGACGACACAGACCTCGACGGTACAACACAAGTACTAGGACAAAGCCCCGAGCTAACAACCTGACTCACAAAGAACCTGGGGCACCCAACTGGAGAGGTAACCACAGTAGGCGTTGTACTACTCGCCACGTACACAAAACCACGTGCACGTCACACACAAACCACGTGAAACCTCACGTAAACCTCAAGTAACAACGGTCCACCACACATGAACACAACTGAACTCGCGCGAACAACACGCAACCTCGAAGTGAGTAACTAACTGCATACCCCGTATGCTAAATACAGAAACCACGTGCACTCAGTGCACCTCAGGTGCCAACGCACCATTCATTATCGATAAATACCATAAACGGTCATTTCTACTTATACACAGGTTGGCGGCAACATCGACTGCCGCTTATGGGAAGTAGACGGCAAGGGATATGGCCGTTTGTATCCCAGCTGATGATCTTGGCGACAAACGATGTTGACGCCAATATCTTCAGCCTTTATTTCTGTAGAAACCCTAAACCGATCCTACAGGTTTTACAATCGTTAAAACAACGGAAAGACATGCAGAAATAATTCCTCTAACTTCCATACACTATAATTAAACTATAACAGCATGCTTTACTACTTGAATTCATCAAACCACCCATTATCCCCGCATGGTGCAACTTAATCCGAAAATGCATTAAACATGCTAATTCAGGTGGTCAAATCGTGTTTTAATGATCCTATGGAGCTAACAGGATTCGTTCCCTACCTCAGAACACGCTTCAACCTTCCGAATTCTCCCGGTTCACACCGAACCCTCCGTGAGCTCCCACGGCAATTGCACCACGCCACAGCGTTTCCTCGCGCGATTCAACAACGCCACACGTCCCACGATCCTCCAACCACTCTCCTGTATCTGTTGGAAGCTTTAGGGACACGGGGGCATGAAGCTGGGGCAAGGGGAAGAGAGAACCAGGTAGAAAACCTGCTCTCGGGTGGCCTTATAACCTGCAGAATTCACAGGTTGACGTTAACCCCTCTGCCGCCTAGGGCAACCGCCACCATAAACGTCCACATCTAATGCCGCCAAGTTCATGCAGTCAACGGCACCTTACCTGGACGCCAACAAGTCAACGGCCACACCTGGCCGCCAACTCCAACTCAACTGTAGCAGGTCCTATTCCATTTCAGGATCAAACTTGCTCCTCACCTGAACAAACCACACATTCCACACAACCAACTTACACTGGCCTCACAACGGTCTTCACAACGATTACACACATGATCCAAAAGGATCCGAAAAATACGCGACGTTACAAAACCAGTGCGAAAGACATGCGACAACATGAAGAGATGCAAAAGTGGGATCCAAAGTATCAATTCTCTCTCTCTCTACATATTTCTGTACGAATAATAATATCGTTTTGATTACATGCTTCAATCCTTTTTTGGTAACTATCCTTTTGAGTTTAGTAGTGTTACTGTTGGAGTAACGGGATCGGCCTTAGCCGAGAGACTCCCGAGGTGAGGCTGACTTTCGAGCGATGCCGACTCCCTCCTGCAAGACCACCGAGTCACCTCGGTGGGGAAACGTTCCGACGATCAAGTTAGAGATGGGTTCAACTGGAGAAGAGAGTTCTGGATTGGAGAAGATCGCATACCTTTTCCATTGCGGAGGCTTCCCTCTTATATAATGTCTTTACCAGGGCAACTTGGCTGGCCACGATCTGCACGTATCGCGCAGATATCGGTCCACGATTGTCGTGGATTCAGATTTGTGCCCGAGAATCTCGGTCTTCGCTTCGTGCTCTCCACGACGCCGAATTCTCAGGGGGCTTTGACTGACACTTTCCCTAGTTAGTTACTTGCCGTTGCTTGACGCTCTGCGATTCGCGAGGTATTCTGGTGATCCGAACTCTCCCCGAAGCCCTCCGAATGAACAGGAGGCAGCTGACAGTGTTCGCTTATCGGACTCGGGTCCGAGCACTTGAATACTCGACCGAGCTCCTCGCACAGAGCGGCCCTGAAGAGGAATTGAGTTCCTTCAGATTTTCCTTCGGATCAAAAGGGGGGACTCGGCACCGAGCGCGGGAGCTTGGGGATCACCACGTATCATTGGCCCCCTGCCTTCTGCTTGGTGTGCCTTAGGCGCACCGAGTAGGAGGCGTTACCACCAATCTTTTTGCCGAGATCTCATCGCGGGTCGGCGGACACTTCCTGTCCGCCACCTGAGCTGAAGGGGCGCCATAACCGCCGCGGGACGCGCGATCTCCCACGTCCCTGACAGCCGCCGAAACGTCGCGTCGCTGCGCCTCCCGCTTTCTTAATGATGGCGGGTGAAGAGACAGGCACTCATGACGGCGCCTCGACTCCCGTCAGGCGTTGGATCGCGATCCGCGCTCGAAGCTCCTCGCCGCGTCGGATGGTGCACGTGGCGTCATACTGGCGCTTCGTTCCGCGCGAGGGCCCTCGTCCGTTGGATCAGGACTGCCGCTGGGAGGGTATAAATAGCGCTGGAGGCTCGATGAAGAGGTTTCTCGCGTGCGCCTAGCTTCCTCGCTAGACTTGCTCTTTCGGGAAGCGAGGGGGAGTTGGGTTGTCTGAGCCGAGCTCCGAGTCGTCCGTCTTTTCGATCGTCTCCGCAGAGGTAAGCCATGGGCTCATCCTCTGCGCTTTCTCTTCTTCCTCAGCTCCTTCTTCTTCTTCTACCCCTTCAGTGGGATACTCTCCCCCAGGGAGTCCCTCTCAACGTCTTCCTTTGGCTCCTCCTGCTCCGGCCTCCGGGCAATCAGGCGATCTCCCAGCTTCCGGAGATCTCGTCCTGGCAGTAACTCCCGGGGAATACGTACCTAAGGTTTCCTTAGCTCCTCTTTCTGGCGTGCGTCGAGCGGCTGATTCGGTAGCAGATGTCGTTACCGAGATAGATCGCGCTACCTTCAACTGGATCACCGAACACCCAGGCCTTCGTTTCCCCGCAGATTTCTCCGTTCATTCTGATTCTGGCCTTCGAGCCCACTATTCGATGGAGAACGGTTTCTGCCTGTACTCGGAATCTGTCCGAGCCGGCTTCCGACTTCCACTTCATTCTTTCACCGCTCATCTTCTCTTGTACCTGGGGGTTGCCCCTTCGCAGTTGGCCCCCAATTCCTGGAGGTCGGTCATCAGCTTTTTGGCCGCTTGTGCTTTGGCGAAGGTCGCGCCGAGTATCCGCCTCTTTTTCTATTGCTTTTCCCTCAAGATCTTGGGGGATTGGTTATTCTTTTCCGCTCGCTCAGGTCGCCAATTCCTTGGCCGCTCTCCGTCTTCAATTCACGGGTGGAAGAGATCATACTGCTTCATTCATAGCTCCGAGGGTTGGAGTTTCCCGACTTCCTGGGCGGCCATCAATCCTAATGACGAGGCCTTTCGATCCCCCGTTGATATGAGTGACGCCGAGTTGGCCGATTTTGAGGCATTGCGGGGGGCGACCCTGCCTGACTTGATAAATCCTTCGCCCGAGCTGTTTGCCCTAATCCGAGAGGATAATCGAGGTCCGGCGTCATTCCATCGCTTTGATGTTTCGCCGCCTTCCCTTTCCTAGGCAGGATCTGATTCTCATTGGTCCTCGCAGGAATGGCCGAACCAAGTGCGTCTCGGGGGCAAGGGACCGCCGAGGAACGGGACACCGAAGACTATGCGGCGTTGGCCGCACAACGATTTGATGCTGGAGGAGGTCGCCGCAAAAAGAAGACTATCCGAGAGCCGAGGCCATCTGATGAGGCCGACGTTCAGATTGTAGAACCTTCCACCGTGGTTCAGCCTGCAGCCAGCCCCTCGGTGCCTGTGGCTGCCTTTCCGCCCCCTGCCCGAGCGCCTCTTCTAAGACCGGGCAAACGGGCCCGACCATTCGACTCAGTCCTAGTCGAGGGTGGATCTTCGAGCGTCGTCCCGCCGACCGGCCACTCCATTCCTGCTTCATCCGTTGTAGCCGAGCCATCCCTCCGAGAGTGGGGTCGACGTTCAGTTCCGAAGAATGTTACCTCTCGGATGTCGTCGGTGACGACTTCAGACCTTATTGACGAGGTGTTCCGGGGGCTTCAGCTCAGCTTAGGTTCGTTCGCGAGCCTCATTCATCGAATTGATCACACCTTGGAGGCGACCAAGGGGAAACTGCAGGCGATCGAAGAGAAAGTGGCCGCTCTTAAGTTGAAGAATGCGGAGCTGGAGGCCTCAGTTGCTGCGGAGGCTGCGCAGGCAGCTCAATCCAGCGACCTGGCCGCCAAGCTTGCTAAAGGGGTCGACAAGCTTAAGGCTTCACTGAAAGAGGAGCGGGGGGCTCTAGCAACCGAGAAGGCGGCTCGAGAAGCCGAAGAACGGGCTCATGAACAGACGAAGGCCAAGTTCTCGGAGCTCGTCGCCGAGGAGCGTCGAAAGGCGGTAATGGAGTACAAAAGATCGAACGTCCACATCGACTAGATAACTGGTCTTTTCAAGGATGGCTACAACCATTGCTTGAAGGCGCTGTCTAGGACCTATCCTGATCTAGATCTTTCTCCCGTGCGTCCTCCGTCCGACGACTCGGATGTGGAAGATGTGGGGGCCGAGGTGCCCGTGCGTTCGGGGACTGATGATCCGATTCGTGACTCCACCGATCCTTCAGCTGATGCCCCTGCTGCCTCTTAAAGTTGTATTTTCCTCTTTTGTTGGCCGACTTGCCCTTTATCATTGTAGGCATTTTTGAGGCCTTTTGGCCGTTTGACAGCCAAAGGGCTGGAGTTAGTGTTATGAATGGACGACTTCTAGTGTTGAGCCTTTCTTCATTCGGTAGGTTTTGCCAACTTAGTCGCGTCGGGACGACCTCGTTAGATTGGCTAGAGTGCCGAAGCGACCTCGTTATAGCATAGAATACCGAAGTAACCTCGTTTCATCGTAGAGTGCCGAAGCGACCTCGTTATATCATAGAGTGCCGAAGCGACCCCGTTACATCATAGAGTGCCGAAGCGACCTCGTTATATCATAGAGTGCCGAAGCGACCTCGTTACGACTCAACAGTAAAAAAGCCGGAGGTGCTCGGTGTTCCACGTCCTCGGGACAACTGAGCCGCCATCCCTTCGAGCCGATAGGCCCCCTGGCCTAGGTTTTCAATTACCCGATAGGGGCCTTCCCAAGTAGCTGACAGCTTTCCTACCGCCGATTTGGGGTCTGCGATGGCGAGTTTCCGAAGAACGAAGCTTCCCGCGTCAAAGCGCCTTGGCCTGACCCCCGCGTCGAACTTCCGCTTCATTCGGCGCTGATAAACTTCAATCCTGGACGCCGCTTTGTCGCGTCGCTCCTCGACGAGGTCTAATTCGGCACGCAATGATTGGTTGTTCGCCTCTTGATCGAAGCCTCGAACTCTCTCAGAGGGCACCAACAGCTCGACTGGGGTGACTGCCTCCACGCCGAAGGCGAGGGCGAAAGGAAACTTCTGAGAGGCTTCACGAGGTGTTGCTTGGTACGCCCACAATACGTGGGGTAGCTCGTCTACCCACCGTCCCTTGTGCTCGGTGAGGCGCCTCTTCAGTCCTTCAAGCAACGTCCGATTGGTGACCTCGGCCTGCCCGTTGGTTTGAGGATGAGCCACCGAGGTGAATCGATGATTGATTCCGAGCTCCGTACACTGGCGACGAAACCGGGCGTTGTCGAACTGTTTGCCGTTGTCCGTGACGAGTACTCGAGGCAGTCCGAACCTGCAGACAATATTCTTCCATACGAATCCCCATGCGTTAACATCGGTTATCTTTGCGAGTGGCTCGGCCTCAACCCATTTGGTAAAGTAATCGACGCCGACGATGAGGAACTTCCTTTGTCCCGACACTGGTGGAAATGGACCGAGGATGTCCATTCCCCACTGCGCGAAGGGCCAAGGTGCTTGTAGTGGGGTAAGGTTGCACGGAGGCTGCCGATCTACCTTACTAAAAAGTTGGCATTGTTGACACTTTCGAACATATTCTTCGGCGTCGGCGAGCATGGTGGGCCACCAATAGCCTTGTCGAGATATTCTTCTGACCAGGGATCGAGGGCCCGTGTGGCTTCCGCACGCGCCCTCGTGTACCTCGGCGACGATGCCTTCCGCTTGCCTCGGGCTCACGCAGCGCAGGTGGGGGAAGCTAAACCCTTTCCTGTAAAGGTCGTCACCAAGCAAAAATAATTGTGGGGCTCGTCTCTTTACCTTCAGTGCTTCTTCCCTGTCAACCGGGAGCTGGCCGTCCTTGATGTATTGGACAAGAGGGGTCATCCAAGTTGGCTCGGCGTCCAGGCACATGACTTCTTCCATCCCTGTGGAAGGCTCGCTGAGTTCTTCGACGAGGATGGGGGGCTGCTGCCGACATTCCGAGGCGGCGGCGTATTTAGATAACGCGTCTGCTTGGGAATTATCAGCTCGCGGGATCTTTAGCAGCTCAGCCACCTCGAACTCGGCCATGAGAGCTCGAACCTTGGCCACGTAAGGGATGAGCTTTTCTTCTCTGGCTTCGAACTCCCCCGAGACCTGGCTTACAACGAGCTGCGAGTCACTGTGAACTCGAATCTTCCTGGCTCCCAACGTCTTCGCCATCTTCAACCCTGAGATCATGGCTTCGTACTCGGCCACGTTGTTAGAAGCGGAGAAGCCGAATCGAATTGCGTACCTCAGAGTAAGACCTTCTGGTGAGTTCAAGATGACGCCAGCTCCGCTTCCGTGAGACCCGGATGCACCGTCCACGTACGCCATCCACTGTTCCTCCGTTTCTTCTGGCTCGGATGGTCTCGCGGTACCCTCGGATATAAAATCGGCCAGGGCCTGAGCTTTGATGGCGACCCGAGGCCTGAAGGACACATCGAACTCCCCGAGTTCCACGGCCCACTTGGCCATCCTCCCCGAGGCCTCGGGTCGGCTAAATACTTGCTTGATGGGGGAGTCGGTGAGGACCACGATCTTGTGTGCTTGGAAATATGGTCGGAGTCGCCGAGCTGCCATCACTAGTGCATAACTGGCCTTTTCAAGGTTGGAATAGCGTTGCTCTGCCCCCCGCAAGGCTTTGCTGGTGTAGTAGACTGGGAGGTGACTTCGGTCTTCTTCCCTCACGAGCACCGAGCTAATTGAGTAGTCGGTGGCCGAGATATAGAGGAGTAGCTCTTCTCCTGCAAGGGGTTTACTTAAAGTGGGGACATTAGCTAGATGTGCTTTGAGCTCATCAAATGCCTTCTGGCATTTGCTGTTCCATTCGAACCGACCTTTCCTTAACACGTTGAAGAATGGTCGGCATCTCTCGACAGACTTCGACATGAACCTGCTTAGGGCAGTGATTCGGCCGTTAAGCCTTTGTACCTCTTTAATGGTCCTCGGGGCCGTCATGTCGAGGATGGCTTGCACCTTATCAGGGTTGACGTCGATGCCTCGGCTAGAGACGAGGTAGCCCAGGAACTTCCCCGCACGAACGCTGAAGACGCATTTCTCGGGGTTGAGCTTCATCCCGTATTGACGTAGGATGTCGAACGCCTCAGACAAATCCCGAATGTGATCCTCGGTCCTCCGGCTCTTTACCAGCATGTCATGGATGCAAATCTCCATGGTCCTCCCGATTTGCTTCTCGAACATCATGTTGACGAGCCTCTGATATGTGGCGCCTGCATTCTTCAATCCAAATGGCATTCTAGTGAAGCAATACAAACCTTTCTCGGTGGTGAATGAAGTCTTCTCCTCGTCTTCTGGCGCCATCCGGATCTGGTGATACCCCGAGTAGGCGTCGAGGAAGCTGAGAAGCTCATGCTCCGCTGTTGAGTCAACGAGTTGATCTATGCGAGGAAGAGGGAAGCTGTCCTTTGGGCAGGCTTTGTTGAGGTCGGTGAAGTCCACGCACATGCGCCACTTCCCATTGGCCTTCTTGACAAGGACTACGTTTGCTACCCACTCGGGATAGAACGCGTCCCGGACAGTGCCCGCTCGAAGGTACTTCGTCAGGTTCTCGTCTACGGCGCCTTGGCGATCTGCCGAGAGGGGACGCTTCTTCTGACGCACGGGTCGAGCTCTGGGATCTACCTTTAGGTGATGTTGTATTACCCCGGGGTCGATCCCTGGGAGATCGCTTTCGGCCCATGCAAAGACGTCGCCGCTCTCGGTGAGATAACGAACCAGCTCCGCCTCCAGCTCATGGAGTTCGGTGCCGATTTCCAGGGATCTCCCGCTTGCTATTTCGATGTGCTTTGTCTGTTCGGCAGGCTTATGCCTCTCACCATCAATATCATACTCAGGCCTGTACTCGGGAATAGAGGGTTCTTTTGCTTTAATGGAGTTTACATAGCACCTGCGGGCTTCGGTTTGGTCTCCCGAGACCTCCCCTACCCCGCATGGTGCCAGGAACTTCAGTTTTTGATGATAGGTAGATGGAACCCCTCCCAATTTCCCTAAAAGCCCCCGGCCAAAGATGGCGTTGTAGGCCGACTTCACTTTGACAACCAGGAAGTCGACCTCAACGGTTACAGAGCGCGGGCTAGACCCGAGTGTGACTTTCAGCTTGATTGAGCCTTCAGCGTTGACTGGGGATCCGCTGAAGCCGAAGAGCGGGGTCGTTATTGGCTTTAGTTCGGTGCTCAAATTTGTCATCTTCAAGAAACAATCGTAGAAGAGGACGTCTGGGGCTGCTCCGCCATCGACAAGGATTCGGTGGACGCTGTACCCGTCGATGTCGGCGTTGACGACGAGCGCATCGTCGTGAGGGAAACTGAGGCCGACGGAGTCGTCCTCAGAAAATGTGATCACCAAGTTGGACTTCGAGCCTGAGTTTCCTGAGGTCGAGCCAGCGGCCGAGGCGTACGCCTTCCGCTTCCTGGAGCTGTCGCCTCCTCCTGCTGCGCCTCCGGCGAGGACGAGGACCGCTCCTTTCTCTCCGCGGGGACCGCGCTCTCTTTCTGGCGTTTGCTCTTTCCGCCGACCATCCACGACGTCCCAGCCGATCAGGCCCCGGCGCAACATCTCAGCGATCTCCAGCTTCAGACTGCGGCATTGGTCGGTAGTGTGACCGAAGCCTTTGTGGTAGTCGCAATAGAGGTCGGCGCTGCGCCCCGAGGGTGGTTTAGCTAACGGCTCGGGCCGTCGGAACTCGGGTAACTTCTTGATCACAGGCAGTATCTCGGAGGGAAGTCGGCCGAAGCACGGCAAATCGCGCGATCGGCGGTACTCGTCCGAGTGGCGGTCGCTGGATCGACGGTTCGAATCCGACCTCCGATCTCCACGAGCCGAGCTATCTTCCTTCTTTGCCCTCTTGCTTTCTGATGCTTTGCTTGATTCAGCAGGACGGCTCAGCTTGCCGGCGGCGCCGAGAGTAGACTCCAGCCTCGAGTACTTCTGCATGCGAGATAGAAGGTCGGAGAGACTTACAGGTGGCTTTTTAGCGATGGATGCCACGAAGGGAGCGTTGGAGCACACTCGGGTGAGAATGTTGACCGCCGTCCGCAGGTCGAGGTCAACGACTTTCATTACTTCAAGTTGGAACTTTTTGGCGTAGTCCCGGAAGAGCTCCCCGTCCTTCTGAGTCACGAGCCACAGATCATCCGTGCAAAGGGAGTGCTGAACCGTGCTGTAGAAGTGGTCCAGGAACCGCTGCGCGAACTCGGGGAAGGAGCTGATGGATCTCGGCGGGAGAGCCTTGAACCATTGTAGCGCGGCGTCGTCTAGAGTTGACATGAACGCTTGACACCGCAGGGCATCGGTGAGGCTGACCATCTCGGTTTGTCCCTGAAAATTGTCAAGATGGTGAACAGGGTTAGTGGTTCCGTTGTATCGCCTGAACTTGGGGAGCTGCATCTTTGCGGGGACCGGAGCCGAAGTGATTTCTTCGGAGAAGGGCGAGGTAGTCAGCAGGGTCGCCACCGAAGGCGCCCGAGTTCCTCGCTGCAGAGCCTCGATCTTCCGGTTCATCTCCTGGAGGTCGCTCTTCCATTAAGATTCCGGTAGGGGGGGCACTGAAGGGGATTGGAGTCGATTCTGCCGTGTAGCGATCCGCGTCCGTCGCTCGAGGGGCCCCCTGCTCCCATGCCGAGGCCACGACGCCCTACGTCGCCATTGGAGGCGGCGGCGGTAGTTGGGCCGAAGGGGCAAGAGTGGCCCCCCGGCCATCTGCCAGACTGGTTGAAACTGCCGGAGGAGCCGGCTGCGTCCCGATGACATCGTTGCCGCCACGACCATCTGGGGCGGGGATCGCCGGCCGGTTGGCTGCTTCCACCTGGGCCGTCATCTGCTGCTGCTTCTGTTCCATGCGCGCTAGGATCTCATGGAGTCCAGCCACAAGGCTTTCGACGCGGTCGAGTCGAGAGGAAGTGTTTGAGCCTTGTTCTCCCGTGCCGGATCCCCCCCAGCGGTTCCTTCCTCGATGACGGTAAGAGGTACTTCATCCTCAGACGCACGAGTTATCGCCTTACCTTTGGGAGCCATCAGAGCTTGCTTTTGTGTTACGAAATTCCCACAGACGGCGCCAAATGTTACTGTTGGAGTAACGGGATCGGCCTTAGCCGAGAGACTCCCGAGGTGAGGCTGACTTTCGAGCGATGCCGACTCCCTCCTGCAAGACCACCGAGTCACCTCGGTGGGGAAACACTCCGACGATCAAGTTAGAGATGGGTTCAACTGGAGAAGAGAGTTCTGGATTGGAGAAGATCGCATACCTTTTCCATTGCGGAGGCTTCCCTCTTATATAATGTCTTTACCAGGGCAACTTGGCTGGCCACGATCTGCACGTATCGCGCAGATATCGGTCCACGATTGTCGTGGATTCGGATTTGTGCCCGAGAATCTCGGTCTTCGCTTCGCGCTCTCCACGACGCCGGATTCTCAGGGGGCTTTGACTGACACTTTCCCTGGTTAGTTGCTTGCCGTTGCTTGACGCTCTGCGATTCGCGAGGTATTCTGGTGATCCGAACTCTCCCCGAAGCCCTCCGAATGAACAGGAGGCAGCTGACAGTGTTCGCTTATCGGACTCGGGTCCGAGCACTTGAATACTCGACCGAGCTCCTCGCACAGAGCGGCCCTGAAGAGGAATTGAGTTCCTTCAGATTTTCCTTCGGATCAAAAGGGGGGACTCGGCACCGAGCGCGGGAGCTCAGGGATCACCACGTATCAAGTAGCATCAAATATATATGATCGATTATGGTGCTGACACAAATGACAGATGTAAAATTGTGGAAGGATCTAAAAGAGAACATAAATGTCTCGAGAGGTACACATACATACCTTATTACTAGGCAACAAGCCTATGTGACATCTCTCACTTAACTAGGTTTGCTAGGCAATAAACTTATGTGACATCCAACAATTGAATTATCACTTGCTCACTCTTCAAGTGAGAGATGCCACATAAATTATTACCTACTTATATTATACTTGAAGTGTAATATGAAAGTGTAAATAAACTTTTCTCTTGTTCCTAATGTTCATGACTTCCTCCAGTACCCACATGGGTCCCCTGGCCTGTGAAGCACGTAACGGATCACGAATCCATCCATCCCTCTCCTTTCCTCTCCCAAACGCCTCTTCTGTTTCCATCAATTAGAACATGTATCTGCTCTGGCCCTACACGGGCACACGTATCTATCCCTCTCCTGTTGCCCCCTCTCCTGTTCACCCTCTCCACAAGTCCCCGCGGGGAGAAGGATAAAAGAGAGATCTCTCAACATCCATCTCCTCTTTTGACCCTTGCGCAATCGATCGATCGAGTTATGTATGGACACACTGACAAAATTAAGTCCGAATTCATGAGCATGCAGATATTGGAGGAGGAACACCAGGAACGGCGCACACTGGCAAGATCTCAGAATACCCACGAAAACTGATGTAATTAGCAGCAATAAAGAAGGGGATCCGCCCGCTTGCTCCTCGGACACAGAGGCCCCAGGAAGGGCCTCATCCTAATTAAAGCTTCTACCTTTTCCAGAACCCAAGAAGCGGAGGAGGACAGGTTGGTTGCTACTTGCTAGCCATATACAAGTCAAGGGGATCCACCTGCAGAGGAGGAGGAGGATGAGGAGGAAGCGGAAGCAGCGAGCGGTGTCGTCAGCTGGCAACGGCAGCGGAGGCCGCGGCGACGGCGGTGAGGGGCAGGCTGCGGAGCATGAAGGAGCGCAGGCGGCGGGGGAAGGGGGCGCCGTGGAGCACCTGCCCCAGCACCCTCGCCACCTGCACCGTGTACAAGCCCAGCAGCTCCACCACGGTCGCCACCAGTATCATCTCTCCCTTCCTTCTTGGACGACTCCTCCGTGCGAGCAGCGGCAGCGGCAGCAGCAGGAGGTAGAGCAAACCCGGACAACTAGCGCCTCATCGCAAAGATAGGCTTTTTAAAGCAGTTTTTATCGATCGGGTTTCGAAATATTCTGTGCTGCCGCCACAGTGCTGCGTGTGGCGTGTTGGGCAGGAGAAGCATACACCTGCGGGGGCGCTACAGACAGGGGCAGCTCATCATCGGGGCGGGTAAGTGGCGACAGCCGATATATGTTCTTCGGCCGCCAAGCCCATCATCCATATCCACTAGTGTGGAACCTGTCGTCTTTTGGAAAGATGGTGTGAACTTTGTCCTCCTGCACAGTGTTGTTCATGGCCTGCGATGTTGTGGGCTCTACACGTGTTATTTAAGTTTCGGTGACGGATTTAAAATTTTTATTTAATAGATATATTTTTAAATATTTTTTTTGATCTAGTGAAATTATTGATGGTAAAATTTTATATCACTAATAATTTTTTTTTAATTTAATGAAATCCCCAGAATAGCTCTGCCACTGGATCGTACTGGTCCAAGAAGCGTGTACTAACGTTGGCGGATCGATGACGGTGCATGATGGGGTCAGATGGTCAGAGATCGGACCAGACTATATACTAGGCCGTTTTTGGTGGGTGAGGGGAGAAACCACGTAAACATAAGATTATAATTGTTTTTGGTAACTAATATGGGGGAAGGAATTTTTGTTTATGTCATTAAAATGTACGTGAAAGACCTAAATGGCTAAATCACTTACACTTAATTGATTGCTGTTTGACAATGTACGTAGTCAATGTACGTATATAGAGAGCGATGTGTGTATATCCCCATAGATATAAAATGAGCTACAGAACGAGATATGTATGTAGTTAGTGAGATTGTTGTATGTAAACTTTTTTTTTTACAACAAATATTTCAAATATATCATTCTTCCTTAAATATTATTAGAAACATCATTGTTAACATTTAAATATATATATTTCAAAAATATCAATATGTAATGTGGCGTTACCACAATCCACCTAAGCATGTTTTAGTGTAGCCTATAAATTAAGGAAGATGACAAGGTGTTAAGGTGTCCTACCCTTTTAAAAAAGAGATCAGTAAATGTAGTTTTGTGAGAAAATATCCAACTAATAGAAATAATAGGCTTTGGAAACATATTTTATTTTTCTTAAAATAAGAGAGAATAGTATTTCTGTAACATTTAAGATTCTACAATGATACTTTCGGTAATATCTTAACAAAAATGGAATCCACAAAAATGCTCGGGGGTATCACCCACAAAGAACAGTTTATTCAACAACAGCTCAAACTTTTCAATAACTTTTGTTCTTTCTTAGCACATGAAGTTACCATTCGTACCTAAAGAGCCTTTCAGTCTCAATCCTCAAAGGTATAGAGTAGTAACATGGGCTACATAGATCTACCATTTCTTTTGGGTATTTTCATTGGTTTGAGGTGCAAAAAGAATATATGTGCTCTGTAATTTTTTTGTGATCCTTTCTTATTTCTTAAGTTCCATCGCTGATATGAAAACAAGTAAGAATTTAAACTATGATTTCACTGCACGTTGTTGTCGTAGCGTAAGTTCCATCTGCAGGTATTACTCTAGTCCAAAGTGTATAAATTGTCTCCAAGATCAATAATAGCTGGGCCGGCCCATTAAGTGCTCTTCTTTGGGCCCTGCCGACAATCTCCTCCTTTGGGCCCACAAGTTTTCTTTGACAAAGTAAAAGTTTCATTCATTACTAGGAAGAAAACATGAACAGTTATATGGGCATATGCCGTGAGTACAAAGAATGGGATATAAGGAGAAGAATCCCAAGAGCCTTGAACACTAGTAGTAGCTGCATATATAGTGTGCAAGACTATGAGCAGGCAAAGTGACATCACGAGGAGCAAATGAAGATCTGATGTCATGGTATATACATAGCTAACAATTTTCTACAATCATCAATCATGGAGCTACATGTCCAAATATTGCACTTCGAGTGATTGAGAGCTTAGACAACAACCTTGGCATCACTGAAAATATAGGCCCTGATTTCGCACATTTGACAGTCCCAAGTATTGCAAGAGCTTCAGCTTCAAGTGGGAAATTTGCTGGGAAAATAGAGGATCTGCACTTTGTTATTTCCCTATTTTTGTCAATTAATATTAGACCAGCAACCCCCACATTGTTTTTAGAGGCTGTATCTACCAGAAGTATACTTTCAGAATTATACTTTAGCTCTGGGAACTTGTGGACCTCCTGCACTTGAGACTCTTCTGAAGGCATACTGATCTAGAATGTTAAATTTTGATAAACTTTGGCCAGAATGGAACGTGTGTCAATTTATTTATGCTCAAACACTAGTCGACCCTCTAATTATCCTAACCCAAATAACCTGACCCTGTAATATAGAGAAAAAATTTAGTGCACTTGAATTTTATATTTTGCACTTGCATTTCTTACTTCTCATTAGATAAGTGTATTGTGTCATGTATTTTCTCATTAGCCAATGAAAAGTAGAAGTACAAGTATAAAGTGTAAAACTCAAGTACACTAAATTTTTCTCTACAATATTTATCAATTGGGCTTTGTAGCCTCCATATACTGGAATACTCCGAGTTGTCACTCTTAATGCTGAGTTTCTTGGACTAACATGTGTTATTCATCTCAGCCGTTGATCTTGAAATTATATAGTAATTAGATCGATGAAGCCATCATCTAACTTAAAAGTTACATGCCAGTTTGCATGCCTATTTCTATAATATTTCAGGATTTCTTATACCATTTTTCACTCCCATGCATCTTGTTTTGATCCTATAGATCTATATTTCTTTCTTACAACGTAATTTTCATTTCGAAAACATTTCATTTCTGCAATTTATGACAAATGAGAGGCAAGTTTGCAAATGCTTAGTTGCAATATGAATACATATTGCAGCAAGCATTACTCATCGCATGTGATCAATGATCTATTTTCAGATCTATTTTACAACCTGCAAAGTTGATGTCATATTCGAACAAGAAGTGATTAACAAGATTTAATTTGAAAAATGGTTTTCTAACATCCATTTTTGACAAAAGATTTAAGTAACACAAGAATTATGAGCATTTACCATAACCTCCCATTTTATGAAGTATTTTTTCTCATTTTATTTTCATCATTTGCTGAGGTGGCATGCTTTTTATTGGCCGGTGTCAAACTTTGTGTCAAGAATGGGTGTTGTAAAGCAGTTCCCTTCTACTTTTTTTTTCTTTTCCCGTTTGTAACATATATATTTTGGTGTATCGTCTGCCATCAAATTATAAAACTTGGAGTAGTTTAGAATTGAAAAATCAAATCCGTACTAAAAGATGGAAGACCACCACGGTCAAGATTTATTAGGGTTTGAGGTGTTCGTAAGGTTTCTTAGGACATCATTTCAATTAGCTATGTTAATGTTTGTTAGCATGTTATGTTTTGAATGTGTGTCATATGTTGTGGAAGATGCTTTACTTAAAACATATTCTCAAGGCATTCTTTTATACTTCTTTGACCTATTCGATGAGACTGATTGTTGACTATTTTGGACGTCTAGTACTATTTAAAGTGTGTATTTATAAGGTTGGTGTATATAATTATCATCATCATTATTAGAGTCTCATCCATTATTTTTTGTCAGTTACATGCATTCTTTTCTGTCACATATTTGATGTACATATACAACTATGAGAAATGTTTATAAGACACATCTTACCAAAAAATTGACATGGATTGTTAGAAAATTTAACAGAGTATTGTTATAGCTAGATTCTTGTTTCTATACACAAAGGAGTGGCTCAGAAGTTAAGGCCTTCGGTTGTACACTTTATAAGTGTTAGGTTCAAGTCCCCAGTCACACTTACTTATATATATACAAAATAAGTCCTTGTTCCAAACTAATTCCAAGGCATATTGAGACAAATTAAGTAAGTGCACGAAATGTAAAGAGAAGGAGGTAAAGCTAATACTTAACCAAGTGTTCTTTTTATTGCTGAGGGAATTTAATGGAGTATTGTTTATGTATCACTGTTTCCCATGATCAATGAAGTACGTACTCTTCTTAATTTCCTTCTAATTTATGTCCTGACAAAGATGAATTAATCTTTCTTTTTCTTGAAATGTTATTTTAAACTTTTAGAAATGCTATATATCTTTCTTTTTCTTGAGAGATATTCTAGCCAGTCAAGCGAGGAATCAAATTACTAATCCTGGTCAAATATTTTATTAGCTAGTTACCGATTAATTAACTGAACTAGGGCTTCTATAACAATATATAAAGTTCGATTAAAATCAGACTTGTGACATTACACGAGCTGCGAAAGGCGCTGCTTGCCAGCAGACAAGGCAGCACTGCCTCACTGCTGCAAATAACTTTTAAAAGAGGCAAATATTATTATTCCAGGTCTGGAATGCATCAAATATGAGAGATCCTGGACATATAAGAGTGTAAGAAAAAGATGAGCTCCTGAGATAGCCGAGTCCTGCCCTCTTCTTGGTCCTGTACTCACAAAGAAAGTGAAGTTCACGTCAAGTGGATCTTACTACGTACAGCTGATATATATATTTACCTATATATATATAATCAAACCTTATTATATATCATTCTGATAATTAAGTGGTGGGCTATAGCCTCGAGTTGATGTAGAGTTTAAGCTGGACCCACACTGGAGCAAGGGACATATAAAAGAGAGATGGATATATATATATATGTATATATATATATCAAACCTTATTATATATCATTCTGATAATTAAGTGGTGGGCTATAGCCTCGAGTTGATGTAGAGTTTAAGCTGGACCCACACTGGAGCAAGGGACATATAAAAGAGAGATGGACATGCTGTAAACATTTTGCTGGCCATGTGTGCTTGTCACACTCCATCTATCTAACCAAGATAAATAAGAGGTTGGGGATCATGGATTGGCCGACGGCTGTGAAGGATGCATGTCGAAAATGACATCAGATCACCTGATTATATATTATTGACTCAGATGTGTATAATTAGCGAATGCCGTGCTTTGTGCGACTTGTGCTGGATTTTTACGTATTTGGGCTGTTAAAACATTTTGATATTGAGTTTAGAAAATCTTCTATCTAATGTGCAGTTGCAGCCACCAGGTCAGTCCTACTATGGTACCAATATTATTGGTGTGGGACTTGTCATGGTGTTTTCCTGTTCGGTAATGGATCGAACGAGCCTCCACTAAGAGAGGGAGCAAACAGTCGTCGGTACGGACGGAAGCCTACAAAATCAAAAGGGACGTCACGGGGGTCCGGTTGAAGAACCGGGAGAAACTCTCGGATGTCAAAGTCAGGTCAGACTGTCTAAAAGTGGCAGGAAGGGAAGGTTCTTTAGTGTGTGAATTCACGCGTGGGCGATTGTGTGGGGGAGGGGGTTGCCCATTTCCTTATATAGGCAGGAGATCTGAAGGGTCCGGATGCATCCTTCCCCAATGATCACTGAAAGGACGTGACGGTCGAGTTCCCAAAGTGGGGGTTGTCCGTTTGAGACGCCCCTTGGGATTTCGGGCTGTCATTGCTCCAGATCGTGGGGATGCGCGTTACGCCGTCCCATTAACTGCTATAATAAGTGAAGAGCCGCTCAACGTTGTAGGTCATAGAGGTGCCGAACATGGGCTAGTGGATCTTCTCGGTGTAGTTGCCCAGTGCTCAGTGCTCTGACGTTAGGACCTCAGAGGGTCCGAACAGGAGCCTTGAGGTCTGTTTGGTCGACCCCATCTTGCCCGGATAGGTTCAAAAGTGTCCGGAGACTACATCTTGAAACCCTTGGGCGTTTGGTGGCTGAGACGTATTCGAAAGTCGGTGGCTGGATCCGAGGACACGTGGCCGGGTAGCCGCTGCCTGACCGCCTTACTGGGTCATGATGGACCTATGGGCCTAGGAGGTTAGAAATAGCCTCTAGAGGACCAAACTTCAACACTTCGATCTGGAATATATAGAGAAAATGTTATTGCAAGATGTATTAATTTTTTAATAAAATTGAGGAACGTTAATGCAATAAAAATATTTTTGTTGACTAAAAGAGAAAGATGAATCCTGTCAGGCCCCTCAAACAATAAAATTATTTTCTTGCGTTCCATCTCAATCTTATTATAAGACTTACAGCAACCATTTCTCATAGATACAATATAAATGACATTGTTAAATGGACATGTAAGCTAGATAGCCCAACAAATAACTCCACCTCTAATATCGTATTAAAGTCTAAATTCTAAGCTAGGATTGTGGTGAGAAAATGCAATCTAGATATCATTAGATGTAAACCTTAACGAGAAGGATATCATGTTAGACGAAACTTAAGATCTTTCAAGATGAGAAATGACATGATTAAAATCTGTCGAGGGCGAGTATTAGTTTCGCTCGATATCCATCTGTGGCTCTACTCATGACAAGTTCCTGTTCGATCGGTACCCACCACATATATAGGCAAGTGCAAAGTCATTCTCTTTCTTATATAATTAGGAATGTAGCTACCAAACAATATGCTAATGTGACTTAATTTGGCTAAATCTGCTGCATGCGTGGGATCAGGTATGAAGGGGTGATGATTTTCAAACCATGACATGCTTTGATGCCTTGATCGCGTCCGTTTAGGAGATGGCATATCAATATGATCAGTTTTCTGCATGTACATTTTCTAATGAAATTGCATCAAAAGAGTAATTGTTACAAACCTAACATACCAAAAAATCACTTCTTAACCTGACGACGGTAGGCTTGAGATCTACGAGAATATGAGCATAAATTACATAAAAAAATAAGCTACAGGGTAGGGCAGCAAACGGAACCTAATATTTCGACTCGATTTTGATAAAAATCACCAGTTTTAGAATTGAAAAATGATACCAATAACTTATCAAAATCAGTATCGGATATTCTGATAAGATATTAGAATTGAAAAATAATCGGAATCAAAATCGGTATCAGTTATTCTAATAAATTATCCATAAACTCAAAAGACAAATTCATGGTAAACACCTTAGTTTATCAAAATTTCGGTTCCGGCAATGTTATCGGAATCGAAACGGAATCAAAATTAATTATTCCAATTTTATCAGAATCAGAATCAGAATTATATTTTAGTTATCAAAATCGGAATCAAAATCTATATTTTCGGTTTCAAACTTGACCCGGTTGCAGCCCTACTACAGAGAATCCTGATGTATGTCTCAGAGTATGTTATAGCGAACATCTATACTCATGAGATGATCAATCCACGCTGTTTTGGCCACAATAGCCGTACATGAACACATAGACGGATCAGGGAATTTCATTTTGGAGTCACTCTCTTTAAATTTTTTTCAACTAAATCAATTTAATAAAATTTTTTTAGACTCAACAATAAAATTTTAAGAATCTAGTAGAATCACGTAACTCTATTGATTTTTCTCTAGATCCACCACTACATATATGAACTTCTCTTGAGAAGAGCGTACTTTATTTGCCAACATAATTAATTGTTCAACAAGATATATATTTCCAAGGTATATATATATATATGGATGTACGTTGTAGGCGCCCCCGCCGCACCCCAACCATTGTCGTTGCATCGTCATCCAACGACAGCGTGTATATATTGCTCACACTGTGGGTGCGCATAAATTTTTTTTAATGCTATTGAAATGACAATCTAACAACAACGGTTGAGGTGCCACAAGGAACCCCCCAACATCTCTCTCTCTCTCTATATTTATGTATACACACCTCATGTACAAAGCTTTTTAATTATTACTCGAGAATACGATCGAGTTTAGGTGATTGAGATGAGTACTATTGTTTCGTGAAGTCAATTCCGAGTTGATGTGGCCCATGTTAACAACACTTATCGTTATCCTTGTTTAAGCACGAATCAATCGGATATCTCGATGATAGAAATAGCTATCTACTTTCATCGCCCAGTTTAAGTCCGGGATCAATTATTGAGAGGAACAGAGAACTAAACTACAAGAACCCATCTTGTCTTCTTGCGTACGTATCACCATTCCCCATGCCAGGAGGATGGAAAGCGACCGAACAGTAGTAGAAGCGCGCTCCAACGGTTTTTGCTCAGACCAGCGCGCAGGCGCATGCAGGGTAAAAAGATTATACAGATGGGAGAAGGGGTGATCAGTGAACGGTTCTTGCGTACCGTAAATTTTCACTCTTTCCATGTTCAGGAATTGTATGGGCTATATATCAGGCAGCAGCTTTTATTTTTGCCTTTGGCTGGTGAACGTTTACCTCTTCTGCTGGGTTCTTGGCAGGCGCATGTGTTCAAGTGAGTAGTTGCGCGCAGAGGCGTGTGGTCATGACGTCTCTATATATGCACAGCACAAGCGGGATCGAGGATGAAGCTGGCGGTGTGGGCAGGGACGTCATGTGTGTGTGCATTAATAATATTTCTGTAGGGAGAAATATTAATTTACTACACTTGTAAAAATACAATATATACATTTTCACAAGCTCCTATTGGTCAGTAGGTTGGTTGCCCATTAAATCCACCTAATTGGAAGCTTGTGAAAGTGCAATTATTGCACTTTCACAGAAGAGGTAGAAAAGTAGTGGTGGAACCGAACGGAAAGTGGAAGCTGATGCCTTCCTTTGTGATGGGGGAATGGGGGAAAACAAGGGTATCTGTCAGGCTGATCGATCGTCCTTGCTCATGTACGTAGTAAACATGAATGAGAGAGAGAGAGAGAGATTTATGAAAAGGAAGAAGATAAACATATAGAGAGGGCCGGGGAAGAGTAGAGGAGTCGGAGATGCATTGGATAAAAGAAAGATGCACACACGGTAAAGAAGGGGGAGAGAGAGAGAGAGAGAGAGAGAGAGAGAGAGAGAGAGAGTTCCACAATTGCCTATGTCCATGGAGCCTACCTCCTTCACCTCCTTTATATTATTGTCTCGAGAAAACTGAGTACAATGGTGCAGCCTTAGAAGCAATGGCTCAGCCTTTTGTATCTCCGCAAAGGCAAGATTACATTAGATATATTATCCCCACGCTAAAATATCAAAATACACACAAACTGGCCCGGGAAACGTCCCCCTACAGCCCCAAAATCTGAAATATATCCTCTCAATGTGAGACACAATCCCGACATAAATAAAGAAAACATCTATATGGTGGTTACGTAAGATTGTAAGCACTCCAAGTGTACATATCTCTTTGGAGAAGGATTCTTTTAATGCTTTTTAGATACTAATGCTGATAATATATTGTTTGTAGTGGTCTGAAATTAATGCTAATTGTGGTGGTGTTTTTCTGTTCGGGCCGGAGCCAAACGAACCTCTACTAAGAGAGAAGAAGGAAGACGATCGCCGGTGCGGACGGTAGCCTGTAAATATCAGCACAGGATCAGGGGGTCCGGTTGAAGAACCGAGAGAACCGTTCGATGCTTAAGTCAGACGGGACTGTGGAAAAACTTGAGGAAAAAGGGTTCGCTGGTGTGTGCCTCGCGTGGAGGTGTGTGTATGACCAGGGTTGCGTACCTTTGCATGAGAGTCACCTGCGCCTTTTATAGGCGAAGGTTCTGAAGAGGTTAGATGTGTTGTTCTTTGATGACGCCGAAAAGGGCGCGTCGGTTGGCGGCCTCAGCGGGGAGTTACCCGTTGAGGACCTTCGTGGTTAATGCCCTCCTGGATCGTGGGGCGCGTGCTGCGCCGTTACAGTAACTGTCGTTGGGAGGCGAAGGGCTGCCCTGGCCCTTCTGGTCGGAAAGTACCGAGCAGGGACCTGCTCGATCAATGGGCTAGCTGTTTGGTGGCTGATGCTCGGAAGCAAAGCCTTCGTTGGTGGGGTCACAACGTGCTTCGAGCAGGGTCTGTTCGATTGGCCATGCCAAGACCGAACAGACTGGGGGGTGTCCGGAGATCACCCTTGGGGACCCTTGAATGCCTTAGCTGCCAGAACATGCTCGGAAGCTTAGAGCTGAATCCGAGGACACGTGGCTTAAAGGCCGGAGCCCTAGTGCCTTGATGGGTCCAGACAGGCCGTACCAGGCCTCGATGGGCCCGCAGGCCCAAGAGGCTAGAAATAGCCTCTACACTTGCCCCCCACGCTCTCAAGCTGGCGGGGGTACCACAGCACTTGAGAGAGGAGGTCTGCTCGAACGTTGCCCTCGCATTAAATGCGATTCGACCTCGAAGGTGCGAACGGTGCCAGGGCGACGCCGTTTGAAATTTCTTCTCGGGGACGTAAAACCTCATGATGGCAGAGGTTACATGTCGAGTGGAGAACTTTGCGCGGCACGCTCGAACAGGCTGTTGGGAGCGGGGAACCGCCCCTTTTTCGCTTTGAGTTCCGCGCCTCTTCCTTATAAGGAAGAGGGGGGGGAGAAGGCAGGGGCTCAAGCCTTCCACCTTTGAAAAAAAAACCTTCTTCTCCTCCATTTCTCGCCTTCGTCTTCTTCCTCGCAATCCCAGTCACCTTCCTCCTCCGTTGCTCCCTCTGCTACTCCTGGAGATGTCGCAGAAGGGAAAGGCTGTGGCTGCTGCCGGAGCGAGCGGGGCGACGTCAGAGGCACCGTAGTGGACGAGGTATAGGTACTTCGAGGGCCTCCGCGAGCGGTACCAGATCGGGGAGGAGTATGATATCATACTCGCCAAGGAGGAGGATTCATACATGCTGCAGAAGCTTGAGTGCATCGCCATGTCGTAGGACCTGCTAGAAGCAGGGTTTCGGCTGCCGCTGCCGGCAGTCGCCAGGGACATCCTGAACGCATGGGGGATCGCCCCCATTCAGTTGACGTCGAACTCATGGCGCACCATCTGTGTCTTCTACGTCTCCTGCAAGGTGCGAGAGATCGAGCTGACGGCGGACCTCTTCTGGGGGCATTTCAGCCTGGCGGCATCCCCGCAGACCGACATCGACATATACTACACGAAGCACCGGGCGAACAGGATGCGCATCCACTTCTCGCCTAAGTATTCCAACAACAAGGGGTGGACACATCGGGTGCTCTTCATCGCCCGCAATGAGGGAGCGTCGGAATGGGGGTTCCCTACCCGAATTAAGGACCCACGTAACAAGGAGATGGTCCCTCTGTTGGTTCGGGATGCGGCGAAGATCTCCGACCGCTTCAGCAACATCTATGTGGACAAGGCGGAGGAGTATCTGATGGAGGACCAGCTCGTTAAGCTTGGGCTCAGCCGAGCATGGAGTAAGTGGAATCCTTATCTTTAGAGATTTTTTGTTTGCTGTGGAGCCGTTCCCCTTACTCTTCCTCTTTGTGTAGGCTCCGAAGAGCTCACTACTGATCGGCATCAAGAGGAGATGGCCCTTTATGCCGAGCAGATCACTGTTACGGCATACGCGGCGATCCCGGGAGAAGGTCCTCCGACCATCCCTGCGACGAGTCGCCCCGCCGGAGGGCGAGCTGCTGAGAAGAGGACATTAAAGGTCAATCCCTGAGGGGAGTCTAGACCCAAGGCGGCGAAGAAGGCTGTGAAGAAGGTGGCTAAGGAAGAGGCCGAAGAGGAAGAGGAAGAAGAGGAGGAAGTTCCCCAGCTTCAAGTTCGGAAGAAAAGGAAGCTGGTGAAGGCGGCCGAGCAGAAGAGGCCGCGCGTTGCACCCGAGACCAGACCCCTGACTACCGAGGGGATGTTCTCGGAGTTGGGGTTGGTTGTGGTGAGCGACCACTCTGATGAAGGCTCCCCATGGGAGCGAGTGAGGGTGTCTGCACCCCAGAGCCCCGTCTGGGGCCGAACAGAGGAAGGGGGAGGCGCAGTCAGAACGTTAGGCGCCGCGGCAGCGGGGCCGATCGCGGCGAGAGGCGGAGCCGTCACCGCACAAGGATCGTCCACCGGGGTGGCCAAAGAGGCGACGCGCGTGGTGGAAGCATCCAGCACTGTAGCCGAGGAGCTGGAAAGTGGAGCCGCTACCGCTCAAGGGTCATCTTCCGAGGTGGCTGCGGAAGAGACGCACGCAAAGGAGGCGTCCAATGCTGTGCCCCTTCTCCCTCCCATTGACGACATGGCCACGGAGGGCCGGACGCAGTCAACAGTGGTGGCGTGGCTTGAGGTCGAGCAGGCAGCCGTGACCGAGGAGGAAAGACCTTGGGAGTCACCTACTGTAGGAGAAGGCCAGAGGGTTGCAGCTGCCACTGACGCCATTGGTGCGGTTGGCGAAGAGGGTCCCTCTGCTGGGCAGGTGGATGCCGTCCTCGAGGGCCATGCTGGTTCCGAGGAGGATCGGGTGCCCTTGTCACAGTCACTGAGGGCGAGGCCTTCGGTGCGGCCTTCGACGTCGGCTCTAGAGGCGGCCTTGGAGCATTTCCAAGGGGGCCCGTCTAGGGGTCTGCCCCCCTGCCCCAGCGCTTCACATCTCGAAGTGTTGGCGCGATGCCAGGGGCAGAACTCGGAGGACACCCCCGAACATTCAGAAGAGGTCTACCAGGAGCAATGCGCAGACGACGACAGTTTGGTTGACGTTGAGGCATTGGCAGATGGCGTTGCGCACTCTTTGGGAGTGCTGAAGAAGCTCGCTCTGCGGGCTTGGGACCACCAACAAATGTGGGATGCCGAGTTCGCCTATTGTAAGGAGCTTCAGGCGCAGCACCAGAGCCGAGAAGCCGAGCTGCAGAAGGAGGTTAAGAACCTCCAAGATGCACTCCAGACTTCTGAGCTCAACATTGCCGTTGTTCGGGCAGAGAAGGAGGCACTCGCCCATGTCCTGTCTGAGGCCGAGGCTCGTGGGGTAGCCGAGTACAAAGTGGGGCCAGGCTTCAAGGAAGATCTGGAGCAGTATGGTGCGCTCTGCTACAAGGTGGGTCTTGAAGCCGGCAAGGACCGAGGATGGCCACGATCGAATACGCTCGAGAGGCCCGAGAATGCCGACGTCGGACCCAGGATCCGCGCCTGGATGGAGTTCGCTTGGCACACTTCCAGGCAGGGTGGATGACTCCTGGGGGCGATGGCACGTGCCCCTCCAAACAGGCCCCATAGATGTATTACTGTAGCTTAGTCTCAATGAGCCTTTTGTATTTTAAGGAATCTGAATAGATTACCTCTTTGAGTACGCGAATGGATTTTCTTTTTCTATCTTCTTCCCTTTCATTTGTTCTGTTCGTATCGGAATTCATCGATCGTTTTAAAGGTTTCGTGATTACCGCACAGGTCATTTGGAACTGAAAATGTCCCGACCAGGGGTTTACGCCGAACACCTTTTGCTTTAGGGTTTAGGTATCGCACTAGCCTTTCTAGCTGAAAAGCTTCGGCTAGGGATGTCCTGAATACCCTTCCGAGCAGACCGAAAGAATGGGAAGAAGAGAAGTAGGATGCCATGCTGGAGGTTTTTATAGATAATAAGCCTTCTGATTAGATACATGCCAGGTTTTAGGTATGGCTTCGCCACTAGGAGTAGTCAGCTTATAAGAGCATTTTCCAAGAACTTGGGTGACCTGATAAGGTCCTTCCCATTTCGGGGCGAGCTTGCCAGTTGCTCTTCAGGGATCCGATGCCGAGCAACGACGCAGAACAAGGTCGCCTTCGAAGAAGTGCGGCTCCCAGACACGAGAATTGTAATATTGCACGAGGCGCTGTTGATAGGAGACAAGTCTTATGCTGGCATTGGTTTGACGTTCGCCGAGCATGTCCAGGTTCTCTCTGAGCGCACGGTTGTTAGCTGCTTCGTCGAAGTGCGTTGCTCAGATTGTGGGGAGAGCCACCTCCAGGGGTACTACTGCTTCTGTGCCATAGGCCAAGTGGAAGGGAGTCTCTCCAGTAGCTACTCGAGTAGTTGTTCGGTGACACCATAGCACGTTGGGGAGCTCTTCGATCCACGAACCTCCCGTAGCTTCAACTCTTGTGCATATCCTGTGTAGCAGTGTTCGGTTGGCGTTTTCGACCAGACCGTTTGCTTGGGGATGTGCTACAGAGGTGAAGTGGTTATAGATGCCGAGCTCGGAGCATTTTTGCTTGAAGAACGTGTTGTCAAACTGCTTCCCGTTGTCAGAGGTAATCACCTTTGTTCTTTATGGTCAATTGATTAATTTAACTGTCGATAATCTATGCATAATCACATAAACCCATCTTTCTTTTTCACAAATAACACTGGAGCACCCCAAGGTGAGGTACTAGGTCTAATAAATCCTTTTTCTATCAATTCCAACAACTGCCTTTTTAGCTCTTTCAACTCTTCCATTGACATCCTGTATGGGGTTCTTGAGATTGGTGTAGCTCCTGGTGCCAATTCAATCGAGAAATTCACCTCTCTATTAGGTGGTATGCCAGGTAACTCTTCAGGGAAAACATCAAGAAATTCCCTTACCACTGGAATATCTCCCAATCATGTGATATCTTGGTTTAATATCGTTATAGAAGCTAAGTACCCTTGACAACCTTTTCGTACTAGCTTACAAGCCTTAACTGCTGAAATTATTGGTATTCTCTTGGTGTGGGGTTTATCAAAAGTTATAGAACAAATTTCCTTTCTTGGGAAAGCGATCTGCCTTAATTGGCAATCTAAATTGGCATGATATTTAGATAACCAATCCACTCCAAGGATCACATCATAATCCCACATTTCCAAACATATCAAATCACCAGATAAGTTGTGTCCTTCAAGTAGAATCTGACTATCAAGGTAATGCTCCCTATGCTTTGGTTGCTTTGCTTGGGAATTTGGTTTGGCTGGCATATTCTTGATCATCGGACAATCTGAAATTCGATGCTGAGTACTTCCACACTGGAGACATGCTCCCAACCTACACCAACAATTTTTCGCCTTGTGTCCACTAACGTGACAATGCTTGCACACGTCCTTGCTTCCACTTGGAGCCTTCTTTGTCCTTTTTCCAGATTGCTGAACTTTCGGGGCATTTCCTGACTCAAACTTTCTCTTCCGATCCGAAGATCCTTCTCCCGACCTTCCTTTAATTTTATCCACCATATCATTTGCACCTTCTAAAGCCAAAGCTCTTTTGACCATATCCGAATACGTAGTGATCAGATGTGAAGTTAACTGCATAATATAGATAGGACGTAGTCTATTCATGAACCTTTTAACTTTTAACTTATCCGTGGCTATGAGATGTGGAGCATACTTAGACAGTAGAGCAAACTGGGCCTCATATTTAGATACTGACATCCTTAGTTGTTTTAGATTAGCAAATTCATTTGCCTTCTTTTTCTGGACTACCTCAGAGAAATATTGGTCATTAAACAACTCTACAAATTCATCCCAACTAATTTGGATCGGATCCTCCAAAGTGGATATTACTGTTTCCCACCACGCTCTAGCATCCCGTTCCAACTGAAAAGTCACCAATCAGATCTTCTCTTCCTCAGTGCATTTAATTACTCCAAATA
This sequence comes from Colocasia esculenta, assembly GCA_014218235.1. NCBI lineage: Eukaryota > Viridiplantae > Streptophyta > Magnoliopsida > Alismatales > Araceae > Colocasia > Colocasia esculenta. The sequence continues at coordinate 80,929,291 of CM024759.1, forward strand.
TCCTTTTAATATCTCTTAGCCAATTTTCGGCCTCGTCCGGGTCTGTACTTCCTGCAAATCTCAGAGGATCTAAACTTCGAAAATCCCTGAATAGGCTTGTCCCATTATGGCTGTTATTCCTGGCTACTGTTTTCATCACTCGGGTCAACTCGTGCATTGAACTTTCCATTTTCCTCTAATTGGCGTCACCTCCTTCCATAATTAAATTGGAATATATCTGAAACATTCAATAGGACATACATTAATTTCACAATCCACCCAAACTTTCATTCATCACATACACATTTCAAACCCATATAACACACCATTTCTATTCATTAGTCAAAATTTTACATCGAAACATACTATCATAGACTAGCCATCTCCTCCTTCCAACTTTTCCATATTACAAAACATACCTTCACTAACCTCTCACTTCCCCTTCACATGGGAGTTACATATACATTTAGCATTTAAACAAAAAGGAGAGGTTTACAAAAAGAAGGAAAAGTTGCCTAAGTCCTTTCTAGTTCTGGGTCAGGTCTATAACAGATTCCATCGATGGTTGTTGTTGTTCTCCTCCAACTCCGTGGTACAATTCCCTTGCCGCATCTATCAATGCTTCCCAATAGCCCTCAAACTGATGGAGCAACATGTCTTGCCCCAGCCTTAGATTGTCCAACCTACACATAACTTGAGTCATGACGTCCAGTGAAGCACCAGGATTGCCGGCAAAGAAAGCGCCCGCAGTCAAATTAAGCACTTCTTCCTTAATTTACACATGAGCTTCCTGCTGTGCTTGGGCATACAACTCAATGTCTTGACGTAGCATTTCTAGCGCTGCTACCATCCTATCTTGGGCATTAGTCTCCATACTGAAACAAATATCATGTTAAGCATTTACATAGTTACAAATATCATGCTAACTTATCCCATGTTTCTACCCCAACTCACTGGTTATCCCTAGGTTTATCGTACTAATGCTCAGATACCAATTTATCTATCACATTCTAGCAAAATTACATTGACTGAATATGACAGATATTAATTACAAGAACTAACGTAAACGTTTATACATAAGCAACTAGTTTAGCGGAAGCTTATTACATGATATCCCTCATTGTAGTCTAAATGAGGAACAAGCAAAAGTAAACTGTAGCCTTATTACATTTCCACTTATCTACAAAGAAAACAAAAGATGACAGCAATGCTTGTCATGATGTGGTCCACTCAGCATACAAAATCCCCTTTAAGCTTCATCTCTGTTTGGTCCACCTGAAAATGGTAAATTGAATGAGCTAACTAGCCCAGTAGAACTCAATTCCTTTAAATGAAAAGGATTCAGATGTAAATTCTCAAGGTAAGAACAGGTATAGATTGCTAGCGCTGAGTGTTCATAACAATGATCAAATGAGTCAATTCGATAACATGTATTGAACAAGAATAGTTTAGAAACAAGATCAGTAACTCAACATGATACTTGAATTCAGAATCAGACACATTGTCACACACACAACAGTGATGTGATGACTAATCATACACGAATTGATGAATGCCAACATCCACGAGTCCTCATCACCCCCACGCGGCCACTAACAAATTCGGGCGCTCCCCCCAGGACTGAACCAGCCCTTTATTTGCCAGGCATATTTCTCAAACGAGTCCAAAGACTTACAACTTGTCATCATAACACACATTCTTGCAATAGATCAAGGACACACAAGGATTCACTCATGGTTCACACACAAGAATTAAAGAACTCTGTTCCTTCATTGATTTTAGAAATTGATGATCTCATAAGGTCAATGACGTTCGGAACTTTGAAGTGATGATTCATGGTAAAAAGAAAAGAAGCTCGACTGGTTTAGTAGGTGTTTAAGTGCTAGAAACATCTAGGAATGAGTAAGCATTATGTTAGAACAATTGGGTATAGTTCCGATCAAGAAATGAGTCAAGGTAGGTGCTGAAATTTGGGACTGGCTGTGCCTATCGACAGCAGGGAGGTGGCTGTCGACAGATATGGCTTTCCCAGAAGCTGAATTCTTAGCCTGTCAGTGTCTTTCGACAGCCAAAGGGTGGCTGTCGACAGCCCCTATCAGGTTCCATTTTCTGGGTTCTGGAAAGGTGGCCCTGTCGACAGCTAGAAGTAGGGTTGTCGACAGGTGCTATGTAGACTTTCAAAATTTGATTAAAACCATCTAGAAACTGTGCTACCAAACTCTTCCATCATTCTTAACATGATTAGGACTTTAACAAATATAATCTCAACCTTAAGAATCAGATTAAGGATACAAGGAAATGAAAAAGAAATGATGGTTCATGGTGTACATGGTTGATCCAAATGGAGAGACAATTCAAGGACAAAGATGGTTGGAACCTCTTCCTATCCCTTAGCTATAATTGAACAAGATACACACACTTAAGACTCACATGGTCTCTTAATGATTCCTTTCACGAAGGTAGAAAGAACTACCATAAATCGACATATTCCTACACAATGGAACCAACATGGTTCCATTTTAACATAAGTTGAGATGATAAAAGCAATGAGGTGTTGATTCCCATGACTGAATACTAGCTTGCACCTAATGGAAAGCTTAGTTCCTCTCATGGAACCACTTCACAGATGTGAAGAATAACATACCTATGGTACTATATGTCTTTGAACTGGTAATCCTAGATTGAAGAGTAAGAAGAAGAAAAAGAAACAGGAAGAGAGTCCTACCTTACTGAGTAGTGGGAGTTTCTCTTCAGTATAGAGATCCACAGAACCACAGGAAGGAATAGAAAGCTTGCACGTATGGTAGCCTCCACAGATGCACTAGAGAAGTGAGGGTCCTTTGTAGACCAAGTAGCAGCAACACACAACAAGAATTCCAGTCGTAGCTTGCGCCGGAACAGGGTACAAAAGAAGCAATGGCTCCAGCTACGAATCCAACTCAGGAACCTTGCGAACACAACAGTAGCATAACGGGAGAAAGGTGGGAAAGATGGTTACAATAGCCATTGGGGTATATTTATAACCCAAATATCTCTCCATGCACAGCAACACGTTAGCGGCTAATGTGTCATGGTAAAAACCAGTTGGTTTTTACCTCAACACATAGCCCATGCAAGCTATTCCGTAGTTACACATAGGTAACTAACGTGTTACCTTCTCCCATCAATGTGCTGGTCTCCCCAAAGCCTCACACGTAGGCGCCCATAAATTCCCAGAAAAATAGCCACCGTAATTGGCCTAAAATTCAGCTGGCCCAATAAACTTGATGTAAACATGTCCAAATGGTATCCACTTGTCATAAAATTTCAACCATAGCCTAATATGATGGTTTTACAAATTATGGTGATTTGTATTTAATTTTTAGATTTTATTTTACACTAGGTGAAAAATCACCCGAAAAATAGTCGTGTCGGCTTAACCTCGAAGTCCGCACGTCAAAAAATTTGGATATTTATATTTCTGAGATCTCCACATTTTTTTGGAAATTATGGTGTTCTCAAATTTTTATTTTGTTATAATTTTCCGGTGTCGCCATGTGGGAGCACGCACCTCTGTGTACGACACTGGGGTAACGTATGTTACCACTAATTAAACCCATATTCTAATTATTTCAATTTAATGACAATACTAAGGTATAATAACCACATTATTCATATTTTTCTAACACTTTAAATTTCTAGGGTGTTACAACTCTTCCCCACTAAAAGAAATTTGGTCCTCCAAATTAGTAACACTAGGGTATGGATACTAACCTGTAAACAAGTCCGGGTATTTGATCTTGATGGCATCTTCTAGTTCCCATGTTGCCTCTTCTTGTCCACGTTTACTCCATTGAATCTTTAATAAGAGAACTTCCTTATTTTAAAGTTGCTTGACTTTTCAATCAAGGATCTATACAGGTCTTTCTTCATATGCTAAATTTTCTTGTATCTCCAAATCTTGATATCCAATGATGTGTTCCGGGTCATAAACATATTTTCTCAACATTGACAAGTGAAAAATATCATGTACATTAGATAACTGTGGTGGAAGTGCCAGTTGATACGTCATTTCTCCAATTCTTTTTAATATCTCAAATGGTCCAATGTACCTTGGACTCAACTTTCCCTTGATTCCAAATCTTCTAATTCCGTGTCGAGGAGATACTTTAAGGAATACATGTTTTCCTTGCTGAAACTCCAATTCCCTTCTTCGACGATCAACATAGCTTTTCTGTCGGTCTTGGGCAGCTTTCATTCTGTCTTGCTCTAATTTGATAATTTCTGTGGTTTCTTGAATCATTTCAGGACCAAGAATATGTGATTCTTTTAGTTCCACCCAACACAGTGGTGATCTACATTGGCGACCGTATAAGGCTTCAAATGATGCCATTTGAATGGTAGACTGGTAACTATTATTATAGGTAAATTCCATAATTGCTAAATGAGTGTTCCAGTCATTTTCAAACTCCAATATACAAGCACGACACATATCTTTGATAACTTGGTTTACCCGTTCTGTTTGTCCGTCAGTCTGAGAATGAAATGCTGTGCTAAACTTTAATTTAGTCCCTAACGCATCTTGTAGTTCTCTCCAGAAATGTGAGGTGAATCTTGCGTCTCTATTTGACACTATATCCTTTGGAATACCATGCAATCAAACAATTTCTTTCATATATAGTGTTGCTAAGACACCCACAGACCATCTTGTCTTGATTGCTAAGAAATGTGCTGACTTGGTAAGTTGATTAATAAACCCATATGACATCAAATCCACTTCGTGTCCTAGGTAATGCCACAATAAAATCCATACCGATACTGTCCCATTTCCACTCTGGCACTTCGAGTGGTTTTAACTTTCTTGTCAGTTTTTGGTGCTCGGCTTTAACTTTCTGGCATGTCAAACATCTCGCAATAAAACTCATAATATCCTTTTTCATATTGCACCACCAGAAACATTTTTTTAAATCTTGATACATCTTGACAGCTCCAGGATGAATGGTGTAACGTGACCGGTGAGCTTCTTCTAAAATTTGCTTTTTGATCTCGGGATTGTCCGGCACACACAACCTGTCTCGAAATCGAAGATTCCCATGAATATCCTCATTAAAATCAGGTTTGAAAGTTAACTTTTCTTGGATCTCTACCAATATAGGATCATTATCATGTTGTTCTCCAATTTGTTTTATCAAATCTGATTGAACTATCAAGTTATCAATTACAACTTTTCCTTCTTGTGACTCAACCTTCAAGCTTAATGTGGAAAATTCCTCTAACAATTTCCATTCCTTTACTTGTAATTGAAACACTTTTGCTATAGGATTTCTGCTAAGTGCATCTGCCACAGTATTTCCTTTCCCTGGATGATATTCAATTTTGAAATCATAATATTTAATATACTCCATCCACTTTCTTTATCTCATATTCAATTCTTTCTGTGAAAACAAATACTTAAGACTCTTATGATCAGAGTACACTATAAATTGATTGTCGTATAGATAGTGCCTCCATAGCTTGAGTGCAAAAACTACTGCGACTAATTCCAAATCATGTACTGGGTAATTTTTCTCATGGGTCTTCAATTGCCTTGATGCATAAGCAATGACTCTTCTATCTTGCATCAATACACACCCTAGTCCAATACTTGAAGCATCGGTATAAATCTCAAATAATTTTCCCTCTACTGGTAAAGCTAGAATTGGTGCCGATGATAAACATTTCTTTAATAATTGAAATGCTTGCTCGCAACTCTCACTCCACACAAATGCAGTTCCTTTTCTGGTCAATTGTGTGAGAGGCGAGGCAATTCTAGAGAAATTCTGGACAAACCGCCGGTAATAACTAGCCATACCCAAAAAACTTCTAACCTCAGTGAGGTTCTTTGGTTGCTCCCATTTTTGTATGGTCTCAATCTTCGAAGAGTCCACAGACAATCCTTCTTTTGAAATAATGTGTCCCAAAAACATCACTTGCTTCATCCAAAATTCACATTTACTAAACTTTGCATATAGTTTGTGATCTCGTAATAGTTGCAGAGTAATCCGTAAATGTATCTCGTATTCTTCTATGCTCTTAGAATAAATCAGTATGTCATCAATAAACACAACCACAAATTGATCCAAAATCTGGTCTGAACACGTCATTCATTAGATGCATAAATGCGGCAGGTGCATTAGTTAATCCAAATGGCATCACTACAAATTCGTAGTGCCTATATCTTGTTCGGAAAGCTGTTTTGTGAATGTCCTGCTCTTGAATTCTAAGTTGATGATAACCAGATCTTAAATCAATTTTGGAGAAACACTGAGCTCCAGACAATTGAACAAATAGATCGTCAATTCTTGGAAGTGGGTATTTGTTCTTTATGGTCAATTGATTTAACTGTTGATAATCTATGCATAATCGCATAGACCCATCTTTCTTTTTCACAAATAACACTGGAGCACCCCAAGGTGAGGTACTAGGTCTAATAAATCATTTTTCTATCATATCCAACAACTGCCTTTTAGCTCTTTCAACTCTTCCATTGACATCCTGTATGGGGTTCTTGAGATTGGTGTAGCTCCTGATACCAATTCAATCGAGAAATTCACCTCTCTATTAGGTGGTATGCCAGGTAACTCTTCAGGGAAAACATCAAGAAATTCTCTTACCACTGAAATATCTCCCAATCCCGTGATATCTTGGTTTAATATCGTTACAGAAGCTAAGTACCTTTGACAACCTTTTCGTACTATCTTACAAGCCTTAACTGCTGAAATTATTGGTATTCTCTTGGTGTGGGGTTTATCAAAAGTTATAGAACAAATTTCCTTTCTTGGGAAAGTGATCTGCCTTAATTGGCAATCTAAATTGGCATGATATTTAGATAACCAATCGACTCCAAGGATCACATCATAATCCCACATTTCCAAACATATCATATCACCAGATAAGTTGTATCCTTCAAGTAGAATCTGACTATCAGGGTTAATGCTCCCTAAGCTTTGGTTGCTTTGCTTGGGGATTTGGTTTGGCTGGCGTATTCTTGATCATCGGACAATCTGAAATTCGATGCTGAGTACTTCCACACTTGAGACATGCTCCCAACCTACGCCAACAATTTTCCGCCTTGTGTCCACTAACGTGACAATGCTTGCACACGTCCTTGCTTCCACTTGGAGCCTTCTCTGTCCTTTTTCCAGATTGCTGAACTTTCGGGGCATTTCCCGACTCAAACTTTCTCTTCCGATCCGAAGATCCTTCTCCCGACCTTCCTTTAATTTTATCCACCATATCATTTGCACCTTCTAAAGCCAAAGCTCTTTTGACCATATCCAAATACGTAGTGATCAGATGTGAAGTTAACTGCATAATATAGATAGGACGTAGTCTATTCATGAACCTTTTAGCTTTTAACTTATCCGTGGCTATGAGATGTGGAGCATACTTAGACAGTAGAGCAAACTGGGCCTCATATTTAGATACTGACATCCTTAGTTGTTTTAGATTAGCAAATTCATTTGCCTTCTTTTTCTGGACTACCTCAGAGAAATATTGGTCATTAAACAACTCTACAAATTCATCCCAACTAATTTGGATCGGATCCTCCAAAGTGGATATTACTGTTTCCCACCACGCTCTAGCATCCCGTTCCAACTGAAAAGTCACCAATCAGATCTTCTCTTCCTCAGTGCATTTAATTACTCCAAATATCCTTTTAATATCTCTTAGCCAATTTTCGGCCTCGTCCGGGTCTGTACTTCCTGCAAATCTCAGAGGATCTAAACTTCGAAAATCCCTGAATAGACTTGTCCCATTATGGCTGTTATTCCTGGCTACTGTTTTCATCACTCGGGTCAACTCGTGCATTGAACTTTCCATTTTCCTCTAATTGGCGTCACCTCCTTCCATAATTAAATTGGGAATATATCTGAAACATTCAATAGGACATACATTAATTTCACAATCCACCCAAACTTTCATTCATCACATACACATTTCAAACCCATATAACACACCATTTCTATTCATTAGTCAAAATTTTACATCGAAACATACTATCATAGACTAGCCATCTCCTCCTTCCAACTTTTCCATATTACAAAACATACCTTCACTAACCTCTCACTTCCCCTTCACATGGGAGTTACATATACATTTAGCATTTAAACAAAAAGGAGAGGTTTACAAAAAGAAGGAAAAGTTGCCTAAGTCCTTTCTAGTTCTGGGTCAGGTCTATAACAGATTCCATCGATGGTTGTTGTTGTTCTCCTCCAACTCCGTGGTACAATTCCCTTGCCGCATCTATCAATGCTTCCCAATAGCCCTCAAACTGATGGAGCAACATGTCTTGCCCCAGCCTTAGATTGTCCAACCTACACATAACTTGAGTCATGACGTCCAGTGAAGCACCAGGATTGCCGGCAAAGAAAGCGCCCGCAGTCAAATTAAGCACTTCTTCCTTAATTTACACATGAGCTTCCTGCTGTGCTTGGGCATACAACTCAATGTCTTGACGTAGCATTTCTAGCGCTGCTACCATCCTATCTTGGGCATTAGTCTCCATACTGAAACAAATATCATGTTAAGCATTTACATAGTTACAAATATCATGCTAACTTATCCCATGTTTCTACCCCAACTCACTGGTTATCCCTAGGTTTATCGTACTAATGCTCAGATACCAATTTATCTATCACATTCTAGCAAAATTACATTGACTGAATATGACAGATATTAATTACAAGAACTAACGTAAACGTTTAAACATAAGCAACTAGTTTAGCGGAAGCTTATTACATGATATCCCTCATTGTAGTCTAAATGAGGAACAAGCAAAAGTAAACTGTAGCCTTATTACATTTCCACTTATCTACAAAGAAAACAAAAGATGACAGCAATGCTTGTCATGATGTGGTCCACTCAGCATACAAAATCCCCTTTAAGCTTCATCTCTGTTTGGTCCACCTGAAAATGGTAAATTGAATGAGCTAACTAGTCCAGTAGAACTCAATTCCTTTAAATGAAAAGGATTCAGATGTAAATTCTCAAGGTAAGAACAGGTATAGATTGCTAGCGCTGAGTGTTCATAACAATGATCAAATGAGTCAATTCGATAACATGTATTGAACAAGAATAGTTTAGAAACAAGATCAGTAACTCAACATGATACTTGAATTCAGAATCAGACACATTGTCACACACACAACAGTGATGTGATGACTAATCATACACGAATTGATGAATGCCAACATCCACGAGTCCTCATCACCCCCACGCGGCCACTAACAAATTCGGGCGCTCCCCCCAGGACTGAACCAGCCCTTTATTTGCCAGGCATATTTCTCAAACGAGTCCAAAGACTTACAACTTGTCATCATAACACACATTCTTGCAATAGATCAAGGACACACAAGGATTCACTCATGGTTCACACACAAGAATTAAAGAACTCTGTTCCTTCATTGATTTTAGAAATTGATGATCTCATAAGGTCAATGACGTTCGGAACTTTGAAGTGATGATTCATGGTAAAAGAAAAGAAGCTCGACTGGTTTAGTAGGTGTTTAAGTGGTAGAAACATCTAGGAATGAGTAAGCATTATGTTAGAACAATTGGGTATAGTTCCGATCAAGAAATGAGTCAAGGTAGGTGCTGAAATTTGGGATTGGCTGTGCCTATCGACAGCAGGGAGGTGGCTGTCGACAGATATGGCTTTCCCAGAAGCTGAATTCTTAGCCTGTCAGTGTCTTTCGACAGCCAAAGGGTGGCTGTCGACAGCCCCTATCAGGTTCCATTTTCTGGGTTCTGGAAAGGTGGCCCTGTCGACAGCTAGAAGTAGGGTTGTCGACAGGTGCTATGTAGACTTTCAAAATTTGATTAAAACCATCTAGAAACTGTGCTACCAAACTCTTCCATCATTCTTAACATGATTAGGACTTTAACAAATATAATCTCAACCTTGAGAATCAGATTAAGGATACAAGGAAATGAAAACGAAATGATGGTTCATGGTGTACATGGTTGATCCAAATGGAGAGACAATTCAAAGACAAAGATGGTTGGAACCTCTTCTTATCCCTTAGCTATAATTGAACAAGATACACACACTTAAGACTCACATGGTCTCTTAATGATTCCTTTCACGAAGGTAGAAAGAACTACCATAAATCGACATATTCCTACACAGTGGAATCAACATGGTTCCATTTTAACATAAGTTGAGATGATAAAAGCAATGAGGTGTTGATTCCCATGACTAGATACTAGCTTGCACCTAATGGAAAGCTTAGTTCCTCTCATGGAACCACTTCACAGATGTGAAGAATAACATACCTATGGTACTATATGTCTTTGAACTGGTAATCCCAGATTGAAGAGTAAGAAGAAGAAAAAGAAACAGGAAGAGAGTCCTACCTTACTGAGTAGTGGGAGTTTCTCTTCAGTATAGAGATCCACAGAACCAAAGGAAGGAATAGAAAGCTTGCACGTATGGTAGCCTTCACAGATGCACTAGAGAAGTGAGGGTCCTTTGTAGACCAAGTAGCAGCAACACACAGCAAGAATTCCAGCCGTAGCTTGCGCCGAAATAGGGTACAAAATGAGCAATGACTCCAGCTACGAATCCAACTCAGGAACCTTGCGAACACAGCAACAGCATAACGGGAGAAAGGTGGGAAAGATGGTTACAATAGCCATTGGGGTATATTTATAACCCAAATATCTCTCCATGCACAGCAACACGTTAGCTGCTAATGTGTCATGGTAAAAACCAGTTGGTTTTTACCTCAACACGTAGCCCATGCAAACTATTCTATAGTTACACATAGGTAACTAACGTGTTAACTTCTCCCATCAATGTGCTGGCCTCCCCAAAGCCTCACACGTAGGCGCCAAAAAATTCCCAGAAAAATGGCCACCGTAATTGGCCTAAAATTCAGCGGGCCCAATAAACTTAATGTAAACAAGTCCAAATGGTATCCAATTGTCATAAAATTTCAACCATAGCCTAATATGATGGTTTTACAAATTATGGTGATTTGTATTTAATTTTTAGATTTTATTTTACACTAGGTGAAAAATCACCCGAAAAATAGTCGTGTCGGCTTAACCTCGAAGTCCGCACGTCAAAAATTCGGGTATTTATATTTCCGAGATCTCCACATTTTTCTAGAAATTATGGTGTTCTCAGATTTTTATTTTGTTATAGTTTTCCGGTGTTGCCCTGTGGGAGCGCGCACCTCTGTGTACGATACTGGGGTAACGTATGTTACCACTAATTAAATCCAAATTCTAATTATTTCAATTTAATGACAATACTAAGGTATAATAACCACATTATTCATATTTTCCTAACACTTTAAATTTTGGGGTGTTACAGTGGACGTCCTCGATGGCCGGTGTTGCCTCTATAGGGCTAAGGCACCGCAGAAGAGGTCTTGAGAGGGATCGCCGGTACAGATGGCCTTCAATGAGAGTGAACCTCTGGCGGCGCAGCCTGATTTTGCGAGCTTTGCTTTGGTCGGGCAGAAGCTCTCCTCGAAGTAGATAGGCCACGAGAGGGTCCATCCAACTTGGCGCTGGAGGGCTAGCCTCAATAGCTGCTACATCTACTTCGGCGCTCTGTGAGGCGAGCTCTTCTATAAATACAGAGCGAGAGGGGGCGATGTCACCTGAGGATGCCAACTTGACGAGTGCATCGGCCCGCGCGTTCTGCTCCCATGGGAAATGTATGACTTCAAAGTAAAGGAGGCCTTCTGTTTGGCTTTTAACCTGCTGGAGGTATTGTGCCATACTGAGCCCCCTGGCTTCAAAGTGTTCGCTTACCTGGCTGGCGACCAGCCGAGAGTCACTGAAGACCCGTAACTGGAGTGCTCCGAGGTGCCTTGCCATGCGGATCCCGGACAGGAGTGCTTCGTACTCAGCTACATTGTTAGGGGCAGCGAAGTGGAACCTGAGGGCGTACTGGAACTCCAGACCCTCTAGGGAGGTAAGCACTAGGCCTGCTCCACTTTCTATGACACAGGATGATCCATTGACGTAGAGCTCCCATGGGGGCTCGTCTGCCAATGGGGGATCCTGCTTGGTCGGAAGGGTGCATTCCGCAATGAAGTCTGCTAACGCCTACGCGTTAATGGCCATCCTTGGATGACAGCTGATGTCAAATTCTCCAAGCTCGATGGCCCATTTAATGAGCCTGCCGGAAGCCTCCGGACGCTGAAGGATGAGCTTCAACGGATGGTCGGTAAGAACCGTGATCGGATGGGCCTGAAAGTAAGGCATGAGCTTCCGTGCGGCTGTTACCAGTGCCAGAGCGAGCTTCTCTGCTCGAGAGTACCTCTTTTCAGCTTCTTGAAGGACCCTGCTTATATAGTAAACAGGATGCTGCATGCGCCGCTGCCTCTTCCCTAATCAATACTGTGCTGATGGAGTGTTCGGTGACCGAAAGGTACACGAACAGAGGTTCCCCTAGCATAGGTTTGGAGAGAACAGGTGGGGCAGCCAGGTATGCCTTTAGTTTGGTGAAGGCCGCTTCGCAATCCTCGGTCCACCGTACCTACCCCCCTTGCGGTGAGGCACCTTTGGGGACTCGCATCAATTTGAAGAAGTTAAAATTTCTTTCTGCTGCTCGGGACATGAAGCGGTTAAGTGCGGCGAGGCGTCCAGTAAGCCGCTGGACGTCGCGCACTATCTTGGAATTGCTCATCTCTAGTATGGCCCGGATTTTTTCGAGATTGACCTCTATTCCTCTGTACCGTACTAACAAAAGCTAACAACAACCAGTGATCCTATATCTTGCAACGCGCTCCAAGAAATGGCCGCTGGCCATTAGGAAAGAAGAGAGCATTGTGTCGGCATTTTATAAAATCCCAACAAAGAACTTGGGACAAGGGTCGGGCCAGCAATCATTGACATCAGAGCATGGATGAGATGGGCTGAAAAGAAAAAAATACCAGGTAGAGAGAGTTGTCATCTATGTACACTGGTGTGCATATATATATATATATTATATATATATACTGCCTTCTTTCCCAACGGGAGAAGATCAGAATGAAGATGGGAGGAAGAGGGAGAAAGGTAAAGAGCGAGGATATATAAGAAATGAAGAAAAATTTAGTAGGATATATAATTGAAATGAAGAAAAATTTGTATTTGCACTTTGTATTTATATATATATTTTTTATTGACTAATGAGAAAAGAACACAATACACTTATCTAATGAGAAGTAAAAAATATAAGTACACAGTGTAAAATTTAAGTGTAATAATTTTTTCTCCAAACAAAAAAGAGAGTAGATAAAAGATGTGTAGATCGGTGAGACACCAATCAATCATTGGTTCTTTAAATACCATTTGGAGACACTGTTGGTCAATCATTCCTTATTTTGAGTTGCTCCGGAACTATACTTTTCACCTAAAGAGCCTCTAGAATATATATATACATATATATTTTTTAATTAATACTGCTCGCAGGCTTTGTTGTTTCATGCAATCAATGGCCCGGGGAGGGGGAGGCGTACGTACGCACTTTGAGGTAAACTTTGGCTACAACTTTGCTATGCCTCTTTTTTTTTTTTTTTTTTGACCAGAGCTATATGCCTCTTCATTCATAGGCATAGCAGCAGTCACGGAGGGGAAAGCTTAGCCGCGGAACGTTTCTTGGAGCGGGTGGGACACTGCCCACTCTGAGGCCTGTCGGGGGCAGTGGAATCTCACCGTCCGGCGAAACCCCTGTAGCACCGTGGCGGATGAGTAGCTGGGGGACTTGCCATTAATGGGAACTCCTCTAGAGAGTAATATATATCTACAACAAAACGGATCGATAAACTTGTGATTGACAAGTGATATGCTGTGACATCAAAAAACAAATAAAAATATTTCACAGCAAAATAGACATGACAAACCACAAGAAGATAGAAATTTTTTTTGTTACGATTTCACCAAGCTTACATTTATGAAGAGAGCGAAAAGACTTCACTATAATATAAAAGAAATACAAAGTAAAAAAATATTTTTACAACAACATTGAGTGATCTTTCTCAAATGGAGTACTGCAACACCTATCTCTCACACACACTTCTTCCTCTCAAACGTAGGCCAACACTCCTCTCAAACGTCCCTGGGCGTAACGCAGTTGGACACCCGTTTGGGTGGGAAGGGACGCGCCCATGGTTCGATCATTGGGCGTGTAGGATTTGTCCGTGGAAGGCGCAGTGTTGACCACTGCACCAAAGAACAAAAAAAAAAATACTCCTCTCAAACACTCGACACGCCATTGCCCACAAGATCCTTTGACCAAGTCAAATAGCAGTAAATCTCCATCTTTTGACATGGTCAAATAAAAGCTTCTAACAAGTCTCTTCTACAATAAAAAATCTTTTCTATAACATGAGTCTAGAGATGAACATCGGTCGATTTTGTTCGGTTCAACTTTTTTTTTTGATAAATCAAATTCAAAATTTAGCAATTGAATCAAACCGGTTCGATTATGTTTGAACTGAAAATAAAAAATATAGTTTTTTGAGATTTGAACTTACAATCTCTTGGAGAGAACTTAAGGCACTAACCAACTATGCCACAAGATCTATTGTGAAATTATATAATATTAATTAATTTTATAAAAAGGGGTCTCTCAAACTAAATCAAACCGACCTGAACCAGTTCATTCAGTTCAATTTTTCAGGTTGATCCAAAGAATGAACAATCCTTCATGAGCCAAGTTCAGACAGTGCTGGAAATTAACTATTGATAATGGCTTGGTCATCATATCAACAACATTATCTTTAGAAAGTATCTTCATGATGTCGCCGCCAGCAACGAACTCCATAAGTTTGTGATATTTGACGTCAATGTGTTTCGTTCTGGCATGATATATTGGATCCTTTACAAGATAGATAATACTTTGACTATCACAATGCAAACTTATTTTACTTAGTTATCCTGAATTTCTTTACTAGGCCTTTCAACTAGTTACCTCCTTGGAAGCTTCCACTATAATAATATACTCAACTTCTGTAGTTAACAATGCCACAATATTCTACATCATGGCTTTCCAACTAATTGGACCTCTACCTAGAGTAAAAATATATCTGGTAGTAGATCTCCTCCTGTCAAGGTCATCTACATAATTTGAGTCAACATAATTAACAAGAACATCAATACTATTATTGAAACAATAAACAAACAATTGACAAGCCTTTTAGATAACTCAAAATGCACTTCACTACATTCCATTGCTCTTTTTCTTGGATCTGCCATGTATCTATATATTAACCACAATGATCGCCTATGCTAAATTATGCCTGGTGCAAACCATAGCATATATTAGACATCCAATTGCAAAGACATATAGAATTTTGAGCATTCCTTGATTTCTGCAATGATAAGCTAAAATACAGAGCAAGAGGGGTACTTCCAATCTTGGTCTCATTCATATTGAATTTGAGTGAACCATAGCTTCTCGCCATGCCCATCTCTTTGGATCTCCTTGCCAAGGATTTTTTAGCACCTCTCAGGTCTTTTATCTCAAATTCCAAACAAAGTTCCTATGTCAACTTAGCAAGTTTATGTATATGTTTGCAGGAAATAAGCATATCATCAACATAAAGTATCAACAAAATAATAGAACCATCACTAAGGAAATGAAAATACTCACAACTATTATGCCTGCTTCTACTGTAGTCATGTGTCACCATACAAGTATTAAATCTTTTATACCACTGTCATGTGGAGCATGCTTCATACTATACAGAGATCTTTTCAACTTGCACACTTGCTTCTCACTACCTTTCTGAACAAATCCCGATTGGTTGCAACATGTAGATCTCCTCATTGAGAGTACCATGTAGAAATGTTGTCTTCACATCTAGCTGCTCCAACTCTAAGTCCCACATAGCCACCATAGCTATCATGACTCTGATCTAACAATGCTTAACAATTGGAGAAAAAGTATCAATAAAGTCAATTCCTTTTCTCTGAGCATAGCCTTTGGCAACCAGTCTGGTCTTGTACTTCATTGGTCTTTTTTCAGATGATGCCTCCTTCTTTCTGTACATCCATTTACAGCTAATTGCTTTCTTTATCTTGGGAAGTCTGACTAAATCCCAAGTCTGATTTTTCTTAAAAAGAATTCATCTCTTCCTCTATACCAATCAACCACTTATCACAGTCCTTACTTTCTATTGCCTCTTGAAAAGGCAAAGGATCAACTGACATAATAGGAAAACCATATGCAACAGTATCTTGAAATTTCAATGATAATTTAATATTTCTTTTAGAATTTCCCTTATAAGGCTCCTCTTCAATTAGTTGTATATTCTCCTCGTCCTGCTGTGAAGACTCCTTTGATTCAACACTGTCACTGACATGCTCATCACTCAGCTCCACATAGACTTAGTTATTGGGTTTCTTCTCACCTTGGGCTTGTTGTTGAATTTTTTTCAACTTTGAGACTTCATCAAAGATCACATTTCTATCGAGCTCCACTATAGAATCCCAAGTAATTAAAATAAATAAATAAATTATAGTTAATTAAACTCTAAAGAATAAATGGGTTAAATTAAAATCTAATAATTTAAAATAGATAATGGGCTTAACTAATGGTCCATAATAGAATTGTTGGGCCAAAATAGGAGATAAAATAATAGAATAATAAAAAATATTATTAAATTCAGAGTGCCCATTATCCCCTATTTAAAATGGGTAAAATAAGTTTAAATAAACATCATAATTATCTAAATTTGTGTCCCATCACTACTCTAACATGATAACATCATTTCATAAGTCTATCCTAACCCAATTAAAGAGTGGAAGGCTAGGAGATAGAGATTAACATGGAAAATTTAGAATTAAGAGGAGTTAGAGTTGTATTAGGAATTAAAAGGCATATCCTATAAATAAACCCTAAATCCTCTCATGGCCGACCTTATTAATGCTTGAAGACTCTCTGAGATGTGAAGGGAAGGCCATAGGAGGAGGAATTAGTGGAAAAGGAGGATTTGAGGTACGTTCATCATCAATTTTTTCACGTTCTAGCCCCTAGTTTATTAAATTTGTCCAAAGGTAGATAATTTTTCAAATAAAATTTAATTAAATATCTCTGTAGGTCAATTCTTATGTCAGGAACATGATCCACATCTTTTCTCCAATTTTTATCTTTCCATCTAAGAGTAATTTGCATTTAAAGATCATGAACATGCTTGTGCTCGACCCCTTGTTCTTTCCCTCAATCTATGTTAAATCCATGTTTGTATATCAAATTCATGATTTCTATACTTTTAGAAGCGTGTTAGCTTTGATTTAAGACCATTTTAGCGATTTTTCGCGCACTCTACTTTGAGACCGAAGTGTTTTTTTGCTCTGTGTCACAAACGGGTTTTCTACGTATGAATGTGGTGGCCCTGGTGACCACGTTCAAAATGTGACGACGCCATACGTTGCGTTTTGAATGTGGCTCACAACCTCGATTCATTCACTTAATCGAATTGCACTACACTCCTTGACCGTGTTCTTAACACGACGGCTCACCTTGTCGCATTCTGACTGCTTGTCCTAACCCCTATTAATTAAACCGTGAACATTAATACACTTTAACTTGAAATTTAAGCTTATAAATGATTGTTTAACCCATTTGAAGTTGATCTATATTGAACCAACATGTTAATGAAGTTCAAGTAATTAAAATTTTAATGATTTCTTAATCTCTTTATGATATTCTTGATTTTCTTACGAATTACACTCTTATACACCTCAGAACTCAAATATGTCATAAAACATCTCATAAACTCCATCAGAATTGAACTTGAGATCTCCCTGCTATGTGACAAGATTTTTATGAGTTGACCCACTACTTGAAGCCCTCGACATATATATATGCTAAAGTGAAGATGTATTTATTAAGATCACTTATGGATGTAAGCCTAGAATAATATATGGTGTATTCTAATTTATAATCTTCTATCATTTGCATGATCATACATGGTGGTCTCATGTTCAGTCACACATTCTTTCGATTATATCCATTGTTAGGTTCACTTTAAAAAAATCAATAATATTTAGGATAACAACATAACTTGTTGAGAAAGATATAAGGAATATTCTTGGCTTTATTTTCAATATAATTAACGTAATTTTGGCTCACAGTTGGAATGGGTCAAGAATTGGGTCTCTTCCAGCTTAGGCAGCATTTAGTCGCGCTAGAAAATTTGATTTTGCCCAAAATTGATTTTCTAGCAAATTTTTTTAGATATAACAGACTTTGGGACATTTAAATATGATATTAAGTCATTTGAGAGAATTCAAAATTTGGAAGGAGGACAAAAGTCCTATGGTTGGCACAGGGGAGATGGATGGTCAAAAATATTTTTTATTCCCAAGATCACACTTTTCAACTCCAAAAGTAATTAACCACCTGGTGTTTTTTGCTAAAATCCGGAGAGTGAAAAAGTTTTTGGGTCTTTCTCTCTCATCTATCATTTTGTAGGGTGTAGAAATCAAGAGTAGAAAATAAAAATAAAAATAAAAATTGGGCTACTAGAGATTTCTCTGTGTCCTTGGAATGATCTGCCTAATCTCCATTGTCAAACTGTACCAAAAGACCCATGCTCATCATAGATTGGGCTCAAGAGAAGTAGGTTCCAACCCTAACATGATCAACTCCAACCTTGCTTCATTTAATTTCCCGTGCATATAGAGTATGTCTTTCCATATCTCTACTTAACTCTCTTGTTATGTGGATGAAAATTGTCTACTCCATTTCTATCAGACACTCCATCTCAAAAGGAAAAAAAAGTTAACTTTATTTTAATACTGTACCCAACATCTCTTTCTGTTGTCGATAAAAACGGAATCGCTAAAAATACTAAAAGGTGTAAATGCACGATTGAGATGTATTGGGTGTGCAGAATTGGCGCCAAATTAAAAGCTGTGTAGCCCGGCAATGTTCTTCCGCATGCCTTAGATTTGTCCGCTGCAGACGCATGAAAGATCTTGGTGCTGGGGTCTCTATCTCCTCCTCCTCTTGATCTCCCATTTCAATTTGGACACCCTGCATGCTGGCATTTTTACAGTGGTAGTCCAAGCATAACATAGACTTGTTTGATGTCAATTTGTTGGTAACAAGAAACTTATTATACACCTATACATTTACGTGATTAATTTCTGTGTGAGAATTATATGCACCTTTCTTTTACTTGGTAGGAGACTTTCTATCAATCTTTCGACACTAAGCCCATTAATTAGATTAGCCCAGTCCCTCATCAACCTTTCCTACCCAAATATGGTCATAGGTGGCCCAATGTTGATCATACGCGTTCAACATTCTCCGCTTGTTGAATTTAAGTGGGTACCAAATGGCAATAGAAAAGTTTTTGAAAAAATAATATACCTATAAAATACATCGAGAATTAATGTTCTTGTATATATATATATATATATATATATATATATATATATATATATATTGACCTCATCTATATCTATGTATGACTCATTGTATATGCCCATGTCATCAGATTCGTCCAATCATAGTTGGGTTAATAAGACTAAAAATGAATAATATTTTCCTCACTTTTAAATCCCTCCAAAACATTTTACCTGTGGATTTCTGTCCCTCCAGGCTCCAGTATTATTTGACTGTTTCACCTATGTCTTGACAAAATATTCTTAATTTGGATTTTAACAGTCAATTAAGCGGAGGAATAAAACCAATAATTTTTTTTTTAACAAATTTGAGATACAAGTGAGGAGGTCAAGATTTTAAAGATATATACGAGAATCCAGTGATTTTCCCGAACGGTATATATGTTTTTTTTCGTAGAGCTTAAAGGTACTGTGCACATTCACTACTATATATATATATAGTAGTGATGGGGTGCGGTGGTGCGGCCCCGCCGTCGCCGTACCGCATCGGGTGCCGTTGGATGGGCATCCAACGGCGCCCAACGTTACGCACGCCTCTGTGTTTTTTTTTTTTGGTGCCGTTGGATGCCCATCCAGTGGCGCCCAATGTGGTGCGGCGGGGTCGCACCGTCGCACCACATCACTATTATTTATATATATAATATAAATCTGTGTTTATGTTTATTTATTTCCTTACATGGAGGTCAGCTGCAGGTGAGCGATTGCCTCTACACATCCCCACCCTCGAAGCGGTGCCCCATCTCCTGTCCACTTTCGACCAAGGATTTTGGCCTTTTCAACTCATGTGGTTGGGTACCAGCTCATGTTTCAGCCATTATCAAACGGCTGATTAGGCCAGGAACATGTCCGGAGATATACAAATCTAGAAGACCAGCTAGTAGAGTGCCGTATCTCTGTCTTATTTGTCACGCTTACATCGATCATCTAACTTGGAACGTAGACAGGTATCTAACTCTATTTTCATGTGGGAGCACCAACGATACGGTTCTTTTGTCGTCTTGCAAACCCATGATTAATCCACTTGAGACAACATGATAATAGAGGAGATGAATTTTACCATTTCCGAGTGGATTTGCCTATTGACAATCTGATGTGACCAATAACAAGCATGCCAACCTTTTCATTTTTCGAGGGTTTATTTTTAAGACTGGTCTTACTGTAGATTTGTAGAGTGAATTTGATCGTGTCATGTCCTATCGATCATGTGATTTAATGTCAGGGTGATCACGATGTGTAATGACCCGACCTCTATCAGGAATTTCGAAGATCGCGCCGTTACTCACGGATCCGAAAATTCGGAAAGATTAGAATTTAATCTAGTGAGATAAATAATGAATTCAAATAATTATAACAAGAAAGTTCGTACATTAATAAAGAAGTTATGTACAACATGTCCCAAATAAAAGTATAGGTACAGAAAGAAAAATGTAATCCTTAAGGGGCATACCCCGAAGACTTACAAAAAGTCAACTCTCAACTCACACAGTACAAGAGCTCTCACGCTTACAACTCACACTGCTGGCAACACACGGCGTAACAAACCGCCACCACAACCGTCCGGCAACGAACTCCTACGACAGCGAGTCCCTACCCGAAGAAAGTAGGGGGGTGAGCCTCGCGAACAAGGCCCAGTAAAGATAACTAGTCCCTTACCAGCCAGAAGTAGGAACTCCAAAGAACGTGGAAGCAAACTACTCTAGAAAGTAGTAAAGCGAGAAACACCTACTACAGAGTACTACAAAGCTAGCGGAACAGAGTAACGTCACGACCAACAACCAGGGTCAGGCCAAACACGACTCCTGCAGAACCAGCAGAGTCAGACACGATGCAGAAGCAACCCTCGGCATGTACCCGCCGAGACAAAGAGCTCACGGAACACCAGAGCAACCACGTGAGACTAGAGTCTCACGACACAAGCACCGCCATCCCAGACCTCCACGAGGTAAGGAAGGCACAGACAGGTGTCACCACAGCGACACCGAGTAGCCATGTGAGAAGGACGTCTCACCACAAACACAACCACCATAGACCTCCACAAGGCCGAAGGCCCAACAGCAGAAACACCCTGGACCCCGGACACGCCACGAGGTCAGGGAACCACACCCGTCGGTGCTACCACGGACGACACCAAGGAACAAATTACGGAACAGTAGTCGGGTGCCTACACAAGGAACCCCGAGAGAACACGTAGCGTAAAAACCACCAAGCATGGCCAACGAGGCCAGATCGACAATGCCCACGGAAGCTAGACACGGCTAGGTTACAACCACCGTGCATGCTAGGGCAACGAGACACACTTGGAAACACGGAAGGAAACGTCGTCACAACAATAGCAACCAAGCCACTGCTATTGGCAGCTAAGAGGAGGACACATCGGCCACTCCTCTGCTCCCCAGCCATCGGCTCCTGCCTACAACCTCTCCGGAAGAGTGAGGCCAGTGAGCCACCACATATGTAACGACCCTCTTTATACCAGTACGATTATACCAATCCCCATCGGTATAAAGGGCGTCGTCACAGTGGGACACGTACCCAACACTAGTCGATAGGTTGATATGTACCTGGATAGCAATAGAGTACAGCGGAATAAAATAAATAACTCAACTTTTAACCCATCACCAACACACATTCCACAATCTAAATAGCAAAATAGAAAGACAATGTCCACATTAATACAAGATAAAATAACTACATTGTCCAAATATTGTCCATACAATAATTCTTTTTCATACTATGAGAAAAGAAAAGTACAACTAGTAGCAGCTCCACAAAAGAGTGTTTTAAATGGCGATCCTCACTATGCTTCCTTCTAGTACACGATACCTGTCAACCTGTACGTCGAAGCAAGAGTGAGTCCAAAGACTCAGCAAGCAAACCAAAGACTTAAACTTAAACATGTCACACTCACACTAAGCCATTAACATTAAGGAGGTGCACATTATCATCAAATCACAAGGGTACACATGGTCCTTACTCTTAACTAGCAACACATATTTTTATTCGCATGAGCATGCTTTAGTCTATCATAATTCTATTCTAAATCATGAGCATTACGTTATACACATGTACACATTTCATACACCTAACATATAGCATGATTCGTCCACACATTATTTCATGTCATAGATATCTCTACCACTAAAGCATAAAAATTGAGCATAAGGGAAAAGAACAAGCTAGCATGATGACTACTTTCTTTTCACATGCACTTTTTGTATTTAACTGTACAATTTACTTGCTGTTTTAACATAATAAAATCTCATGCACCTAGCTTCACATTTTCATAGCATGAATTGAAAGTTAAAATATGGTAAAACCGTTTAGCAACAATAAACACTTAAGTATGAAACTTTATACTAAGCGAGCATTTCAACTAGCTTGGAATCCAAATATTATTCATGCATTTATCATGTACATAATCACACTTTACTTGTTGTTCTTATATGCATTACATTCAATTACATGGATCTATAACTATTCACATATTATCTCATCCCTTCGACAAGTCTACATGTTCATATTTTGGCGTTGCATAAATAACATAGTTGTCTAAGTTTACTCACATACACCATTACATGACGAATTGTAATCTACATGATATGATACTAAGCATGGCATTTCAATTGAGATATTAACATATGGAAAACATAAATGTAGCATGCTAATAAACTAGTTCTCACATGCAAGCACACTCTCATTTGCATTAACTCTTCCTCACATCTCATTTCACATAATTATCATATCAATTACTCTTGTTTTCGCTTATCACATATCATGTCATTTGCACTCAACATGTGCCATATTCACATATCATTTCACACTTTCTTCATATTTCATTGCTTAAACGAATTGCCATGACACATAGTCCTAACTACCAGTAGAGGACACTAACAAATATCTCATTCTCATAAC
Organism: Colocasia esculenta; assembly: GCA_014218235.1. NCBI lineage: Eukaryota > Viridiplantae > Streptophyta > Magnoliopsida > Alismatales > Araceae > Colocasia > Colocasia esculenta. The sequence continues at coordinate 80,952,562 of CM024759.1, forward strand.
TCATCGCATAACACAACTCATCACATCTCATAACGCATAACATATAACACAACTCATAATCACATACCCACCACCTAGGCAATACAGTGGTAAATCTTGGTAACTGCGCAGACCGGGAGAAGCTCTCTCCACCCTATCCAGTGGTACTTGTCCACCTCTGGGATTTTCCTAATGCCTTTAGGACGAACTTTTCGCACGTAGAGCTTTCTATAGGGAATTTTCTATGTACAGTTCTCGAGGCCCCTAGGGTAGCAGTGTCATTTCGGCCCAATTATTACACATTACATTCGTTTTATCGCCTTTTCACACATTATTCACATGTTTTACTTATTCTGTTGAATCATTTTATATGTTACATCCATAAATTCCACATGTCTCAGTTAACCCTAACATGATACTACTGTTAACAGAAAACAAATATTCAGTACCTTACACTAATTAGGTTGAAACATACAAAATCAACCATGTTCATATTAGCCTGCGTTGAACACTCGTTTTCGCATGGAAATTTCATAGAGCACTCTACAGTTATCCAAATAATATGAGAATTTAACCATAGACTAATTTTAGGTTTTTGATCACACATGAAATTTTCATATTTTTTTGAATCATATTACATTTACAGAAATTAAAACATTCAATCTCGTGCCATTTATAATTCAATTTATCATAGAACATAACATGAATGTTCGATTCGACCATTCACAGATCTGTACCTATCATTCATAATGTCACAGAAATTTTCCCTGAAATTTTTGCACAACATGCAAATTTCCAAACTTTTAAACCAATCTAGGCATGCTCTCTATTTTCTAATACAGAAATTATAACAAGTTTCATATTCATGGGAAAATTCCCAAATTTTTGGGACATGGACTGACATGCATTTACATCATCTGAAAATTTTATGGAAGTCTAATTACACATGGATCATGCAAATAGTAAGCTACCATACCCATGATCTTCATTTCACATGCATTTCACAGAATTCTAACAATTTAGATAAATCACAGAAAAGTATAAAAATCTCTCAAACACATTCCATTAACCTTATTACATAATATATAGTGTTTACAATATATCCTCATGCGAAACACATCGGAAACTTATCATATGGGAGGAGAGAACAAATCATGGATCATGCAAACAGTAAGCTACCATACTCATGATCTTCATTTCACATGCATTTCACAGGATTCTAACAATTTAGATAAATCACAGAAAAGTATAAAAATCTCTCAAACACATTCCATTAACCTTATTACATAATATATAGTGTTTACAATATATCCTCACGCGGAACACATTGGAAATTTATCATATGGGAGGAGAGAACAAATCACTGTTCTGTCCTGAGGAACTTAACGGCATAGTCAGGCCGTTTAAAGAGATTAATGGCAATATCGTTGGCCGCTAATAGAAGAACTTGGCGGCAAGTGATCTTGACGTCGAGTTCCTATCTGTGCAAAAACACAGACTGAGCTCCAGGGATTTGGTGAATGTGGGGTTCCAGGACTCGAGGAAAAATCCGTAAAAATACTAAGACTCAAGGGGACATGTATAGGATCAAGATCTAGGTTTACTTGCCTTTCTAAAACCTCCAAAAGGGATCTAGGGTTCGTAGACGCTCTCCTTGGGCAGTCCCAAGAAGCCTCCAGAAACGTCTTCCTCCGGATTCTTGATCAGTCTCCTCAGCAAGCCAAGGTCGGGGAACTCTTCCTCGATGTTCCAACTACCTCCTTGTTACAGTAGAACGCCGGGAACACCTTCACCCTGATGGATCCGAGTTTGCAAAGTCCAGCTTTTCTCACAGACCAGAACTAGGTTTTCTTTTTCTCCTCTTTGCAAAGAGCCAAAGAGAGCTCTGGGGTTTGCAAGGGGAGGTTGGTATAAAGGAGAGGGGTCTCTCCTTTCCCGCAGGGGTGATGTGAGGCCTTCACAGCCGTTGGGGACAACTCCCCAATGGCTGGGGTTGCTTGTCCCCGGAAATTCGGGCTCTGCATGCATGCATGTCAGAGATCTTAACGTCCATATCAATGGACGTTGACTTAAGTATTGGCGTCCATCGAGGTGGACGCTGACTCAGCATGGACGTCCATCCATGTGGACGCCAATTGGGTCCGTCGGCCAGAACTCAAAACATGCAGAAACCATGCTTAACTTATACACATATACATGCCATACATATGCTATCATGTACACACTACCACCATGCAATTCATACATATATGTACATGAAACCTATGTAGTATAATGTATACACCACTACACCATGTAAACATCCAATATTTACTACTAATCCTACACATACATACATAGGTACATCAAGAAATATACGTACATAAATATCTACATACGCATACATATATATATATAATATATATATATTATATAATATATATATATATATATATATATATACACAACATGACTCAACACACAAGGAACTGTATTTACACTACGTATATACATACAATGTATAAGGTATAACATGTATATTACTACACCATGCAATCAATAACATTTATACCTAGGCATACACATGCATACATAAGTACACTAAGATAAGATGTACGTAGATACCTACCTATGCGTACATGATGTTTTACATAAGCGTGACTCAACACATGGCAAAATAAAATGACAAGAATTGCGAGAGCCTCGCAATCATTAGGAGGTAATATGAATTAAGTTAGCTAGGAATAATCTATTCCACAAAATAGTTCTTGCATGCACACACACACCTGATTTGACATATAATATATATAGTATACGCACACGGGTGTAGCATACTTATGTACATTATGCATGAAATATATAGATACCACATGCACACCGGTGACTAGATTAAACTTGCACAACATTACTTAAGTACTATATGCATGGGATGCTTAATACACACGATATGCACAATTTAGCTAATTGACTATTCTCACCTAAATATCATAAAAATACATGCATGTTATTCATGAGGAATATAGAATTACAATACACACTACTAAATACACCTACCATACTTGCTACAATCAAATGCACATACATAAATGATAAGTGAATAAAATTCCGAGCATAACAACATAAAACACCACAACAAACAACTGTAGCCCGGCCGAGCTGCTGCCCCATGCCTGACACCACGACGTGGCTCCGGAACCAACGCTGAGAGAGGCTGTGAGAAGGACTAGCTGATCTGTGTCGAAAGAACAACAAAACTATCTCGTCATCCCAGACTCAACTAAGAGAGCTCTACAAATGACTCTACGCCGCTGTCCACTACCGTTTTCCCCTCTGCTACCAGAGTCTGCAACTTAAGCTCGCCCACCGCCTAGAGAACTCCCTCAACGGGCGCGGGGACTGGGGGTCCAGGTAACGGTGAAACTTCGACAACGGATAAGCCCTCGAGTGCCAAGCACTGGGCGAACTGAGAATAGGCGGGGCAACCACAACAAGCAACGACACTGATGGCTTGTAACCATACAAGAACAACAGGCACATGCACGCACGACACCCCTCCCAGAACACCCAGGAGGACTGTTGGCCAACCCCGACACACACACCATGGCCAGAAACTCGACAACAAGAAAGCGACCACAGGGGCGTCGCCTTCTAAACCAGAAGGCGACGACCAACCCGTCGCAACCAGGTCATGACGACCGGGGTGCTGCCTTTTGATCTGAACGCGACGTATCGACCCATCATGTTTAGCATCAGAAGACTGAACCCCAAGCAGGCCAGTAGACCCGCAGTCAAACAAAGCCAGAAGGCGACAAGCAAACCGTCGCATCCCGAAGGCAACAGAACGCGACAAGGTACCTGTTGCGACCAGAACGCGACTAGGAAGGTGTCACCTTCAGATTTAGAATGCGACGTACTGACCCATCGCGTTCCTCATCTGAAGGCAGGACCCTTAGGGCAAAACCACCCCAAGGCCCACACCCAAAGGAACCATGATGGCAAGCCACCCAACAAGAAGACAGGCCCCGTGCCAAGTTGGGGAGACCTCCCTCTAACCAACTTGGGCACGGACCACCCCACCAAGACTGGAAACGGGGAAACAGAAGGGCAAAGGGGAACGCGACAGCCAACCTGTCGCCACCAGAATACGACAGGTTGCACGTCGCCTTCTGACTGGTGTCGCAAAAGCTAACCTGTCGCGACCTCAGACAGAAGCCCAAACCATGAATGGGGGCCAAACCACGGTCCCCCAAGCTACAATACAACCACCAAAGAGGGGAGGAAGAAGAGCACACCTAGAGAGGAACTGAAAATGGCTCGAGGGGCAACAATTCCACCTCTCCTCGCCCACAAACCACAAGAACTAAACCACCACACAAGAGGGAGCACCACCGGCAAGCTTTCTCCCGTGCTAAACCACAAGCAAACCTCGAGCGTAGGGAGGATAGCCCAAAACAAGCTCCATCTCCTCAAGACAGTAAGAGAGAGCAAGAGATCCCTACAGAGAAATGACGAGCCAGACCCGTTGGGGCCCTTCACGTCAGATTGGCCGCCTCCTCGTCGCTCCACGCCGCTTCAATGCTCCGCCACGGGCACGCCGACACCTCCACGCCCAAACCGCCTGAGAAAGGAGAGGGGAAGCTCCCCCACCACGGAGAGGAGAAGGGAAGGGAGAAAGGAGAAGAAAGAGAAGCCTGTCAGCCTTAAGACCTCGGGACTGAGGTCGCGACAAAGAGAGCGTCGCGTTCTCATCAGAATGCGATAGACATCTTCTCGCCTTCTCAAAAGTTCCAACAAGTCTTCTGACTGGCAGACAACCTCCAGACCACGTGTCACACATATATGTGCCTCAGGTGAACGCAACAACCACAGACAATAGGAACGTGACAAGAGGGCCATCGCCTTCTCAACCAGAAGGCGACACGGAGCACGTCACGTTCAGAATGCGACAGCCCGATCCGTCGCGATCCCAAGAGCAACTCCAAGGCAACCAAAACCATGGATGTTACAAATCTAACCAACTTAAAACAATTTCATCCTTGAAATTAAGGGCAAAACCTGATCGGAGAAAACAACCAGTGCTAAGAGACCACTAAGTCATGCCATGACCTCCCGGTGGTCACCACCATGACCCCGCCACAAATGAAGTGCCTAACCAGACATCCGACAGCTCACAAAGTGCACACCAACTGGTGCGGAGAACACAATCGGGCGTCGATAACTCCACATGGACGGCACGCACCAAACCAACTAGAAAACACTGAAACTGTCAGTCAAAAACCACACGACTGAGCCCTAACCTGACCACAAGACTCTGCTGAAAGGCTCCGCACAACTAGCAACAGCTAGCACCTACCGCAAGGCCAAACGAGAGTCTCATAAGAACGACCTAAAACCAAGGAGTAACACGCACGTGGAGAACACCAGGGCACGCAGGACAGTGTCTGTCGGCACCACTCGATCTCACCCAGATCATCCTTGTGGTCCGAAAAGGGCACACAACAACTGTGGAGCCACGGAAACTTAAACCAAATGCTCCACAAGCACAGCACGCAAAGACAAAACCAGGGAAGACGTTTGAGGTTGACAAAGCCAGGCAACCCAAGACATCGGTAAATTGCACGGGAATTGAAACAACCATAGAGGCCGAGAACAACATGTCAACCTTAGAGGGACCCAGACCAAAGAAGGGTACCACAACCGAACACACTCGCACCCCAAGCGAGAGGGAAAACGCAGACACAGGCCACGGCCAAGGCCTGACGTACCACCGATAGGGCTACCTAGACAAGGCAAAGTAGCCAGCCCACAGTGGTAACGGTACAACCACAAGGCACCGGCCAGCAAGAAGTATCCCAGAGGCGGAAAGCTCAACGCATCGAACACCGAGCAAATTCGTGAAACGACGTACGATGCTCATGATCAGGGCACACAACATAACACACTGTGCTATCACACACATCGAGAGACACCCATGGTATAATAAAATGCACCAAGGCTCCAGACGGCACAAAATCGAAACACTCGAGCACGAGCACATGGTGCCACCAGAAGCACCAAAACCAGGCAAGATGCAACACAGATGCACCGGCGGCTGAAACAACACAGGCTAACAAAAAGGACTCTCCGCAAGAGACCTACCAAAAGCCACACGCAAGGAACCACAAGCTTAAAAGTGCAGAACAGGCCACACTGGCCCCAAACCCTTAAGGCACAAAGACACGAAGCATCGAAAAAGAAAAATGTTCAAGGTGCAGTACATAACTGCACCAATGGCTTGAAACGACACAGGGCCAACCAAAGGGAACTCTCTACTAGAGACCCACAAGAGGAACACGCGGAAAGCCAGAAGCTTGAAGAGCGCAACATCCACATCGGCTCTTGGAAGCACACAAACACAAGGCACCGCTCCTACCACTATAGACGGAGAAGCCACATGCCAAATGGCGACAAGTGCCTCCAAGCACAGCTAAGGCACAAGCAAAACACACACCGGAACGATGCCTGCACAAGTGAGCCAAATAGAAGAAAACCGATGCTGCCTCACACTGATTACAGGGCACGTTGCCCCATATCATCTAGTCAGGCAACAAGGAACCAGCACAGCAAGAGACGACACAATAGGTACACCATGACCCATCATGCCACAAGGAAACAACACGCATGAGGGGGGCAACTAGCTCAACCTCAAGACAGCTCAAGGGGAGGGACCTTCGCCACAAAGGTCACCACGGTGCGCAACACGGCACCAAATGCCATGGTAGAGCACCACTACCACGAGCGACCCACGGAAAGCAGAGGAAGAAGGCACACAACATGCCTCTTCCTCACAAGAAAAAGAAAAACAGCAGCACAAGGCTAGCACTCACACAAGAGGCACAGCCAGCCGAACACCCACGATGCTCACCAAACAACCGTCGGCAAGAGCGCGTTGGCACGTAAATGCAAACAGAAATAAACTAAACCACAGGAAGACACAAATAGTCCTGCTGGCACAACCAAGAGACTTGGAAGCGAACAACAAGGCAACCACAAGGCAAGATAGTTCTGGAAGGAACTTCCGCCAAAACAACCTGAAGCGACTCTGGAAAAACAACACCAGAGCGCACAAACCAACCAACCAACAACTAACTTCAACCCAGAGATAACACAGCGGAAGACATCAACGAGCATAGAGATAGTGTTGGGAAGAGCCTTCACCAAGACAACAAAGAACAGTTCTGGGAGCCCTCATCAGAACACAGGGCAATCAAGCGATGCACCTCATCCAAAGGGCAACACAACAACAACCAGAAATGAGCACACCACAGCTCTGGGGAAACCACATTTCCGCCATAACCAACAGAGAAGAACTCCGAGAGCACCTCACTGGATCTCACAACCAGTCAGCACAAGGCCGACAACAATCATAGACAAGTGTCACAGCGCTTAACCAGCGATGCAACACGACACACAGAACACCAGCTTGGCTCGAGCAATGACGCCGACTGAGCAGAGCATAGTGCACAACGGCGCACAAGCACGCGAGGCCAAAAACATAACCAACACAGCACACACCCCCAACAACAAGAGGACAACCAACAAGGCAAGGACACCTTCAACCGGATCCACATGCAACAACCCTGCACTGGTGAAGGCCACACCACACGTAGGCTCTCTCAGCCTTTGCGACACACCCACACAGACGTGCAGGCCGACGACGAACCCAACCGCAACACGAGTGAATCGGCCGACCACGCTCATAGCACGCGCACCCAGCAACAGCAGCAACACTCTCCTGTAGCTCACACTTGGACCCTACTGGAAAGCTAGCCACCTGCAACAAAGAACCAAATGCTCACACCTAAAAAGAACTCAACACGGACGGGCCAGCAGTGTACTAGTACCTTTCTTTGGGACAACCATAGTTATTAACTCATTACAAATCTCATCGGACCCTGAGCTCTAATACCATTGTAACGACTCGACCTCCCGGACCCCCGCCAGGGACCCCGAAGGTCGCGCCGCCACCCACGGATCCGAAGACTCGGAAGGGTTAGAATTTAGTACAACATGTCCCAAATAAAAGTACAGGTACAGAAAGAAAAGTGCAATCCTTAAGGGGCATACCCCGAGGACTTGAAAAAAGGCAACTCTCAACTCACACAGTACAAGAGCTCTCATGCTCACAACTCACACTGCTGGCAACGCACGACGTAACAAACCGCCACCACAACCGTCTAGCAACGAACTCCTGCGACAACGAGTCCCTACCTGAAGAAAGTAGGGGGGTGTGTAACGCCCCGATACGGAATATCAGAGCGGAATTACAGTTATTAAATAGTACAGAGAGAGAAAATAAATGACAAACCATTGCTAAATTGGAATAATATCAAATAACCTCCAATTTCATTAATAATCATCCACTAGCTATTACATCAACTGATCAGAGCCATAACTAGGACCCAGAGTAATTTATTGAAATCCAAACTAATACATATGGACTAACTGACTCACTAACTCATAAATATACTAACTAACTACAAAGCAAATGGTTGCTGAAAGGGGTCACTTCTTGACGTCGTCCTCGTTCCCATCCATGTGAGTGTGGTCATCATCCGACTCACCTGAACACAAGAAATAAACACGCAGGATGAACGAATAACGCCCAGTAGGACTTAATATCTCATGAGAACAAGCATGCTTTAAATAATTAATGACTTAATTGCCATGGTAACGAAAGAGTATAGTCATGTAGAGCAAGTAATGATAGCACGAGAGGAATAGCACTGGTATAGCACAACGATAACAACAATAGAATGGCCATGTAACGATAATAGCACTTGAATAGATAACCCTTGAATATATAGCACTTTGATTGTGAACAATTAATTGTTATAGTATTAAATGGAGCTGGATGCATACCGTACACATCCTGATCATGTAACCCTTGCAAGGAAATAGCACTCTTCGAGAGCTCTCCCCAGGACCAGATCGGGCCCTATAGCACTGGCATATAACACTTGTTATTTTATTTTCGACAATCAATTGTATGGCCAAATGGAGTACCAAGAAGGGATGAGAGTAGTAGACGAAATAGATGAGAGTGTAGAGAGAACGAGAATAGATGAGAGGATATAGATGATAGACGAGATAGGGACAATAATGTAAAACACAATAAACAACGATAGTCACAGTTGCACGACACAAGGTCGTGTACCGGCATCTGGTAGAAGTCACCACCGCCCACTAGCTGTGCTATCAACACAGACTAGATGGTCTAGCATGATCATAAGGTAAGAAGAGAACACACTAAGGCCGGATAGATCTTACTAATCCCTAAGGTGTAACAAGTTTTAGGGTACAACCAGCTCGTCGGCTAAGGACGTGCGCCAATGCCAAGAAGACTTACGAAGGCCTTGACAAGGAGTCCCTAGCCCAGTCGAGAGTATTTCCGATGGAGAGGTGGTCCAAGTCAAGAGAAAGTGTGTGAAAACTGGTCTGTCGTGCCTCGAGTGCTCAAAGGTCGAGGGAAAATGGTAACGGTATTTAAAACGTGCGTATAAAATGAAGACAATTGTATTTATTAAAATAGTGATTTTAGTAATTCATTTCGCTAATTTACCAGATACATTATTGAATAACTTATTAGGGTCAAATGGCAAACACTAATATTATGTGTGCACACATGTAAGAAATCAAGAGAACATGTATAGTTGTGCACATAGCTTTTAAATTAATAATTTCCATATAATTAATACTCATTATTAATTAGCAAACTATTATCTAACATGTTAGCACTTAAACAGGGTCAAATGTCATAAAGACAGGGTTATATCAGCAAATCATATGTTCTGGTCGAAATTCAGAGGTCACGACGTCGGCCTCTGTCGCGTTTAGGTCGCGACAGGGCTAACCGGCACGTTCAGGAAGTCAGGTCGAGACGGCTTGAAAGCCGCAATCAGGTCGCGACCCTCAGGGCTGTCGCGTTAAGGCCATCGCGACACCCACGCATGTCGCGATCAGTCGAACCGGCTCCCAGGGTGAACCGGCGGGCAGGTCGCGACCCGTCGACCTGTCGCGATCAGATCGCGACGGGTCCTGGTGTCGCGACCCTCTCTGAGGTCGCGGCGGATCGAGCCTTCACGATCTCAGGGAGTGGCCCGAGCCCAGAAAACAGATATTTGCCCTTTTTCTAGGGGGTCTACTTGACACTGGGCTATTCAAAATTTAATAATAAATCGCACAGTGATCCAAAAAGCATGAAACCAACTTTAAACGAGAGTAGATATGAAGATCTATCATCAGGCATGATTAATTTCATAATAGACAAGGTGTTTTATTGGCATGTGAGGCAGTGTGCGGCATGTTCAGCCACCTCACGCTTCATGTTTGGCCACCAAAATGACCTTTTCATGTCTTGGTACATCTTGGTTGCGCCTGGGTGAATAGTGTACTTCGTCTTGTGGGCTTCATCCATCAGCTTTCTCTTCAGTTCTTCATTGTCAGGCACACAAGTTCTGGCGTGGAATAATATTCTCCCATCTTCAGCGATGGAGAAATCTGGCTTGTCAGCTATGGTCTCCTTTACTCGGATTAGAAACGGATCATTTGCCTGATGCTCTCTGATCTCGACAAAGATGTCGGGTTGAGCTTTAAGATTAGCCACTAACATCTTATCACTTCTCTTCTCAATATTCAGATTCAAACTAGCAAACTGTTCCAATAATTGCATCTCGCCCATGACTAGACAGGATAAAGAAGCTACTGGATTCCTACTGAGTGCGTCAGCTACTGCATTACCTTTGCCTGGGTGATATTGGATGCTGAAATCAAAGTCTTTCAAGTACTCCAGCCATCTCCGTTGTCACATATTGAGCTCCTTCTGAGAAAACAAGTACTTCAAGCTTTTGTGGTCAGAGTAGACAATAAATTGCTCCCTGTATAGGTAATGCCTCCAGATCTTGAGTGCAAATACCACAGCAGCTAGCTCTAAGTCATGGACATGATAATTAACTTCATGTGGCTTCAATTGTCTTGATGAATAAGCTATCACCTTCTCATTCTGCATGAGCACGCAGCCTAAATCGATTCCAGATGCATCAGTGTAGACTGAAAATCCTGCGCCCTCGATTGGTAATGCGAGGACAGGTGCAGACGTCAATAATTGCTTCAGTGTCTGGAAGCTCTTCTCGCACTCCTTGCTCCAGACGTAGGGGTTCTTTTTCCACATAAGACGCGTAAGAGGTACAGCTATCTTGGAGAAGTCTTTTATGAACCGTCTGTAGTATCCAACCAGTCCAAGAAAGCTTCTGATCTCGGTAACATTGGTCGGCATTTCCAGTTGAGTACAACTGCTACCTTGGAAGGATCGACAGCAATACCATCCTTGGAAATAACATGGCCTAGGAATGACACCTCCTTGAGCCAGAATTCACACTTGCTCAATTTGGCATAGAGCTTACTGTCCCGCAAGATCTGTAGAGCGATCCTCAGATGCTCCTCATGCTCTTCCTTGGTCTTCGAGTATATGAGAATATCATCAATAAAGACCACGACGAACTTGTCGAGGTAGGGCCGATAGATGTTGTTCATTAGTTGCATGAAAGCTGCAGGAGCATTTGTTAGTCCAAAAGGCATGACTACAAATTCGTAATGACGGTACCTGCTCCTGAAAGCCGTCTTGTAAATGTCCGCATCTTTAATTCTCATCTGATGATATCCCAATCTAAGGTCAATCTTAGAAAAATATTTAGCTCCTGATATCTGATCAAATAATTCATCAACATGAGACAGAGGGTAGTTTTTCTTGATAGTGAGATTATTCAGCTGCCTGTAATCGATGCATAACCTCATAGATTCGTCCTTCTTCTTGACGCACAACACTGGTGCTCCCCAAGGAGAAGTACTCTGTAATGCCCCGACGTAGAATATCAGAGCGGGATTACAGTTATTAAATAGTACAGAGCAAGAAATAAATAACAAACCATTACACAAATGGAAATAATACCAAACAACCTCATATTTCATTAATAATCCAACAATCTCCATTACACTCACTAATAACTCATCATCTTCATAAACCGGCTAATACATCAACGTATCAGAGCCAAAACTAGGGCCCAGAGTACTTTATTCAAAATCAAACTATTACATTATGACTAACTGACTCACTAACTCATAACTATACTAACTACTACTATATAGCACTGATGGCTGAAAGGGTCACTCCTGAGCATCTCCCTCAGTCCCGTCCTCGTAAGTGTGGTCGTCTCCATCCGACTCACCTGAACACATTAAACAAATACGCAAGATGAGCGAGTAACGATCAGTAGGACTTAATATCTCATGAACACAACTATGCTTTAAATAGTTAATGTCTTAAAGGCAGGTTAACTAGAGAGTAAAATCATGGAGAGTATGTCACGATAACGAGAGAACAATAGCAACTGGCACAAGGAAAATAGTACAACGAGAACGACAATAGAATGGCCATGTAACGTTATAACATTCAAATTGCACAACGGTGCACTAGTAACGATCACGCTTGCACTTGTAGAGATAGTACTTTGATTGTCATAGATTAATCTAGATAGTAAACTGGCACTGGATGCATGTCGTAACACATTCTTGACCATTTTAACTCCCATGGGCACTGACACTTTTCGGGATGCTCCTCCCAAGACCTGATCGGGCCCCATTGTGCTGGCATTAGTCATTTCTTTATCTTAGACAATCACACGAATGGCCAAGAGAGTACCAAGAATAGATAAGATAGTACTAGACGAGATAGATGAGAGTGTAGAGAGAACGTGAACAGATGAGAGGATATAGAGAGCAGATGAGATAGGGACAATTCCGTAAAACAACGTGACATTCCGATAGTAACGGTTGCACGACACCAGGTCGGTCACCGGCAGTCTAGTAGAAGTCACAACCACCCACTTAGTCGAGTCGTGAACACGGCCAAATGGTTCGGAGTGAACCCGAGACGAGAAGGAAAAACACTAAGACCTGGATCGTACTGATCCCTAATGTGTATCGGGAGTTGGGGTACAACCAGCTTGTTGACTAAGGACGTGCACCAAAGCCAAGAAGACTTACGGAGGTCTTGACAAGGAGTCTCTAGTCCAGCCGAGAGTATTCCCGGTGGAGAGGTGGTCCAAGTCAAGGGAAAGTGTGTAGGAAACGGGTCCGTCGTGCCTCGAGTGCTCGAAGGCTGAGGGAAAACGATAACGGTAGATGAAACAAGCGAGTAAATCAGAAACACGTATAATTAAATTAAATAGGGAATTTAGTAATTAATTTCACTTAATTTCCAGATATATTATTGAGTGAATTAACAAGGTCTCATGGCATATAATAACGTCTAGTGTGTGCAGGTGTAGATGAAATCAAGAGAGCAAGTATGATTGTGCACATGGCTTTTAGTTAATTTCACGTAAGAATATTCATTAACAATTAACAAGTCAAAATTCACCTTGACAACACTTAATTAAGATTACACAGGGTTTAATTGACATGTATAGCATGGTTATATGTGTAAGTTGCAGGTTCTGGCCGTTCTGTTCAAAACGCGACGCAGGAGTCTGTCGCATCTAGGTCGCGACACAAGTTTGGGTCGCGATCAAGATTAGGTCGCGACAGGGTCTAGGGTCGCAATAAGGTCGCGCCACCAGGTCCGGTCGCGATCTTCTGAACTGGGCGCTGGGGTGGACCGGAGGGCAGGTCGCGACGTGTCGCCCAGTCACTTTCAGAACGCGACGGATCTTGGCGTCGCGACACCATCTGCTGTCGCAGAGTATCGTGCCGTCACGACACCAAAGGGCCGCCCGAACCCAGAAAAGGGGTTTTCCCAATTCCCAGGTGGGTCTACTAGACCACCGAGCACTTCAAAAATCCGAACAAATTCATACAGATCAAAAATCACGAGATAAATTTTATACAAAACTAGACATGGAGATCTATCACTGGAAACGACTAATTAGAAAACAGACAAGTGTAAAGCATGATTTGGCTAGGTTACTTTTCGTTAACCTAAACATGCACAGGTCTAGAGAATGATTTAATTTGCCATAGATACGAGACAAAAATTAGGGCAAATAGGGGCGTTTGAAAGGTAGAAACAAGTAGTATTTATGATATTTATTTCAGATCATGGGATCGAGTATATGCAAGGATTCAAAGCAAATATGGGGTTCGGGTGCATGAAACAGACAAGGTTTTGCAACATTTAATTCGCTCACATAGGTGAACGAAATTGAACGAAACATGAGGGCTTTAGCAGAGGGTCATGAAGTCTTCCTAAGGTAATTGTTACACGATTTAAGCCTGCGAGATTGCCTACCTTTTTCATGGAGTAAGAAAACTAGGGTTTGATGACGAAAATAGGATGAAATCCCTTACTCCAATCCTTCTTCTCCAAGCTCCCAACGTCCAGAACTCCTCCTCTTCGTCCCTCAGAGCTCCAGCCACGAACTAAGGTTTGATTGGGACGAATTTGGGGGTATATGGCTAACTATAGGAGTCCTAGCCATTCTAAGAGTCCTCCCTTCCATTAAACTCCGAATTTCCTTCTTTATCTCCCACTTTCTCTCATTTATCCACCTAATAGAGTTGGGAAGGGATCCAATTTCGTGGGTAAAGGTTTAGGGTAAGTGTAGGACTCTTTTTAGGATAGATATGACTTGTTTAATAGTAAATTTGACCCTTTTTCATTTATTAATTAATTAGATACAAATTTCTCTTAATTACTTCTCCTCTCATAATGGGCTATCCCTATTTGGGCACCACAAACCATGTTAGGACCATCAGTACATCCCATTACTAATTTGGCTTGATGGACTTTGATTTAATTTATTCTATTTCTATTTATTCCCCCTTTTATCCAATTAAATCATTTTATCTCAGTTATTTAAATATTTTTTTTTATTTTTTTATTTTAAAAATCAAGGTTACTACATCCTCCCCCTCTTAAAAAGAATTTGATCCCCAAATTCATAGAACCGTAAGAGGAAGAATGACTTACAGAATAACTCCGGATAATTCCGTCGCATTAATGCTTCAGGCTCCCACGCGGCCTCTTCAACTTCGTGGTTTTTCCACAATACCTTCACCACGGGTATAGATCGATTCCGAAGCTGTTGCATCTTCTTGTTGAAGATCTTCACTGGCCTTTCTTCATAGGTCGTATCCTTGTTCAGAGTAATGTCATCATAGCTGATTACGTGTGATGGATCATACACGTACTTTCTCAACATTGACACATGGAACACATTGTGTATTGTTGAAAACTGGGGTGGTTGTGCCAGTCGATACTGTAACGTAGCACGTTTTTCGGATCTTCGCAGATTGAGGATTAGTGGTAGTTCGGATCTGTGTTTATTGGTTTTGGTTTGGTGCTCAAGACCAATATGGGGTCATTGGGCCTTGGTTGTGGTTTTCGCGTGCTGTGTGGAGCTTAGTGGGCCGATAGGTTAGGCCCGTGGTGCCCGTTGGTTCACTGGATGTGAACGCGACGGGGGTGTAGGTCGCGTTCTGAACGCGACGGCAGTAGAGGTTGCGTTCTGGTTGCCGCCGATGGGGCCGACGTCTGCATGTGCGCTGTGTGTCGCGCATGGAGTGGAGCTTGCTGACGTCAGGATTGGGAAGGCGACGCCTTAGTCTGTCGCGATCAGGTCGCGACGGGAAGGTACATCGCGATCCCAACTGCTGTGCGGTTTTTAAGCAGGCTGGCAGAACAGAGCTTTCACAAGTTCTGCTCGACCAGGGGAGGAGCTGCTGCAGGCGATTCGACGTTCCGATGTGGTGTTCGACGCGCTCTCGACACGAGGACGTCGCGAGGAGTGGGGGAAACGTCGTGCCATGCGTGGATTGTGTGTTTTTCGTGAAGGTAGGGAGATTCCACCATGTTTGATTGTGTGGATTGCATGTTAGCTTGTTTACTGCTTTCAAAACAGTAGATACTATGTCTAGGAGGTGAAATGAGCATGAAAATCGGGTTGAAATGGGATTTGGGGTGGTTTGCATGGAAGATCCGATGATGGTTCCCGGATTAGGGTTTTCACCTGAGAAGGCGACGGATCCTATTGTCGTGACTAGGTAGCGACAGGCCGACCCGTCGTGACAGGATTTCTTGTCGCGCCATATCGTGGTGTCGCGATCAGAAGGCGGTCATGGCCTCTATCGCGATCACAACCGAGGGTTCTGCTTTGCATGCTTTTGGTGTTTTGGTTATCCGATTATCATCGTTTATTGTGCATGTCTTTGGTAAAAGGTGCATTGCACCCATAAAGCTTTGTGAGCAGGTTGCCCACACGGCTAGTGGGAGGTTTATGTAATCGGTGTGGTGCTACCGTGGTTTGAGGATGTGCATGACACATACTCCGTTGTGGTAGTGTTTCGTGTGTGTGTGTGTGGGCATGGCACATGCACCGATTGTCATAGTGGTCGGGCAGTGAGGTCCCAATGTGAACCTAGCCCTAGCTTTCTAATATATGATTATAGATTGGTTAAGATGGTTAAGTAATAAAGTGTAAGTATGGTTATTAAGTGGTTACCGAGTAATGAGTTTGACGTGGCAACGGAGGTCACATTGTGACCAATGATAGGCCAAGTGTAGTTGACTATCAGAATTTATATGTATGACTGTGTAGGATAGCTTGTGGGTCACGGAGTGACCAGGTCAAGCTAGTCCTTACGTTTGTACCGTGGTTTGTAATAAAGATTGTATGAGTTTATGATGTGATTAGTGTGTTGCTGAGTTTGGTGGTTCGACACCTATTCCGGAATGCCTCTTCAGTTGGGTGCCCCAGGTTTCTAGGAGAGCCAGGCACATAAGTGTGCTCCGGGCTTGTCCCAGTGCAGTGGTACCGTCGAGGTCTTGTCGTCTTCCTGGACACCCTCACTCTCGGGGAGAGTTGTGTCCGGCTGAGGGAAAGATGGTAGTGGGACAGTGACTTGTGAGAGTTTGTGTTTAGTCACTTGTAGCGCGCTCGTAGCTGGGGGTTACGGACACCAGTAGACGTACTGGGCCTTAGCTAGTCCTATTACTAGTGCCTCACTTTAGAGAGCTCGGGCCAGAGTCTCTAAAGGTGTCAGGCATGGGCCTGCAGGGTGTGTGACCTGTAGGTTGTGGTGGTTTGGTTGGTCTCCACAGTTCTTTGGCTTTACTTGTGTTGTGGAGCTGCAGTTGGACCTTACGTCCGTAACTACGAGACTGAGAGGTAGTTCTTGTGTGTGTTGTCCGGGTTGGATACTGGCGTCATGAACCAGTAGTATGTCCCGTGTGGTGGCGTCGTGCTTTCCGGCTCGTGCTTTGCTATTGGCTATAGCGTGTGTTAGTTGTAGTTTTACCCGTTGAGGTGTGCCTTGGTGTTGGCACGGTTGTTCGTGCTTTCCGGCTCGTGCTTTGCTATTGGCTATAGCGTGTGTTAGTTGTAGTTTTACCCGTTGAGGTGTGCCTTGGTGTTGGCACGGTTGTTATTGTGGTTAGTGAGCGAAGACTCACTAGTTGTGGTTTGCTTGGTGGTGGTGTGCCCTCGTGGTGGCACAGTTGTGTTTGTGTTCCGTGATGGTACCTCGTGGTGGTAGGTACTTGTACCTTTTGTAGGTACTGGTTTCTCATAGTACGCTGAGTACTAGCCTTTTCAGGTGGTGAAGTGAAGGTCATGCAGTGAGACCTTCTACTTGTTGTGTTTTACCCTTCCTTGGGTAAGTTTCCGAATATGATTGGCATCGTGATAGCCAGTCCTGTTTCTTAAATGTGACATACGATACATCGTGATTTCCTGCGAGTATTGGTATGGCTCCATTTGAGGCGTTGTATGGTAGGCCATGCAGATCTCTTTTATGTTGGGAGGAGACCGGTGATAGGCAGCTGATCGGTCCGGAGTTAGTTCAGGAGACTTTGGATATGGTCCAGCTTATCAGGAAGAGGCTTGTTGCGGCGCAGGATAGGCAGAAGAGCTATGCCAACAACAGGAGGAAGGATTTAGAGTTCGAGGTGGGTGAACATGTCTTCTTGAAGATATCACCTACTCGTGGTGTCGTCAGATTTGGCAGGCATAGTAAGCTGAGCCCTAGATTCATTGGCCCGTATGAGATTCTCAGACGATTGGGCAGTGTGGCTTATGAACTAGCTTTACCCCCAGCTTTAGCTAGTGTTCATCCTGTTTTCCACGTTTCTATGCTCAGGAAGTGAGCCAATGGAGATTCATCCAGATTTTTCGTATGTGGACCAACCAGTAGCTATTCTTGACCGGAAGGTTCAGCATCTCCGGAACAAGGGTATTGCGTCGGTGAAAGTTCTATGGCGGAACTTCTCGCGAGAGGAGGCTACTTGGGAGCTTGAGGATGCGATGAAGAAGAAGTATCCCCGTTTGTTTGAGTAGTTTCGTTTAAACTTTGAGGACGAAGTTTCTTTAAGGAGGAGAGGGTGTAAGGCTGTTGCGGAACGCCTCGGCCAAGCCCGTTAAACCGATAACGTACTTGATCCGAGTCCGCCTCCCGCGAACGGGCCGAAGCCTCGCAAGGGATACCAAACCACAGTCCGTGTAAACACAAAGGAACACACCACATTTTATATATATATCACAAGTTACATAGCCATATTTCCACAGAATTGAAAGAAAGTACAAGAGCCTGGGGCATACCCCGAGGTACAACTGAAGAAAATAAACAACTAACTACACCACACTGCTGGAGCTGCTACTACACAGCTGGAGGTACCGACCTTGCACCGCTACGGCGCGGCTCTGAGCTGGACGACGGTCGTGAAACGTCCTCCTCGCTCTCACCTGTGGGGGTAGGGGTGAGCCTCGCTAGTCACTGGCTCAGTAGGGAACTCCCCCAAAACCGAGCAAACCAAAAACCATAGGTACAAAAGCAATAAGCAGTACCAACAATTTATAGAACAGCTAAGCAGGATATAAAAGCTGTAAAAGTACTCACCGTCTGCCGACTACGAAAAACAACTGTAATAATTAAACGGCAAACCAGTACAGGTGTACAAGCTAAAGTAGAGACAGCCAAACACGAGCCACGTGAACTGGTTCGCGACACCAGAAACTGACTCGGACAAGCTAACACAGGTCTACCTCTCAGTCTCGCAGCCACAGACGAAAGGTCCAATTGCCGCTCCACGTGAAAAGTCAAGCAACTGTGGAGACCAACCAAACACCACCACCTGTGGACCACACAGTCATAGGCCCATGCCTGACACCTCTAGAGATCCTGGCCCGGAACTCTCTAGAGTGAGGCACTGGAAAAGGACTAGCTGGGGTCCAGTACCTCTACTGGTGTCCGTAGCCCCAACTACGAGCGCGCTACAAGTGACTAAAGACAAACACAAGTGTCATTGTCCCACTGTCGTCTTTTTCTCAGCCGGACGTACAACTCAAACACAGGAGTGAGGGTGTCCAGGTCAGACGACACAGACCTCGACGGTACAACACAAGTACCGGGACAAATCCCCGAGCTAACAGCCTGGCTCACAAAGAACCTGGGGCACCCAACTGGAGAGGTAACCACGGTAGGCATCGTACTACTCGCCACGTACACAAAACCACGTGCACGTCACACATAAATCACGTGAAACCTCACGTAAACCTCAAGTCAGAATGGTCCACCACACGTGAATCCAACTGAACTCGCGTGAACAACACGCAACCTCGAAAGTGAGTAACTAACTTCATACTCTGTATGCTAAACACAGAAACCATGTGCACTCAATGCACCACAGGTGCCAACGCACCATTCATTATCGATAAATACCATAATTAGTCATTTCTGCTTATATACAAGTCAGCGGCAACATCGACTGCCGCTTACAGGAAGTAGACGGCAAGGGATATGGCCGTCTGTATCCCAGCTGATGAGCTTGGCGACAAACGATGTTGACGCCAAGTTCTTCAACCTCTATCCCTGCAGAAACCCTAAACCGATTCTACAGGTTTTACAATCGTTAAAACAACAGTAAAACATACAGAATTAGTTCCTCTAACATCCATACACTATAATTAAATTAAGACAGCATGCTTTACTACTTAAATTCATCAAACCACCCACGTACCCCACATGGATACCATGACCTGAAATCACCATTTTCATGTAGATTCATGTTATCTAATTTCATTATCACGACCTATAGGAATTACAAGGGTCATTCCCTACCTCAGAACACGCTTAAACCTCCCGTAATCTCCCGGTTCACACCGAACCCTCCGCGAGCTCCCACGAGAATTGCACCACACCACGGCGTTTCCTCGCGCAATTCGGCAACGCCACACGTCCCACGATCCTCCAACCACTCTCCTGTACCTGTTGGAAGCTTCAGGATGCAGGGGCGTGAAGCTGGGGTAAGGGGAAGAGAGAACCAGGTAGAGAACCAGGTGGAGAACCTGCTCTCGGGTGACCCTATAATCTGCAGAATTCACAGGTTGGAGTCAACCCCTCTGCCGCCTAGGGCAACCGCCACCATAAACGTCCACATCTAATGCTGCCAAGTTCATGCAGTCAACGGCATCTTACCTGGACGCCAACAAGTCAACGGCCACCCCTGGCCGCCAACTCCAACTCAACTGCAGCAGGTCCTATTTCATTTCAGGACCAAACCTGCTCCTCACCTGAACAAACCACACATCCAAACCACACATTCCACACAACCAACTCGCACTGGCCTCACAACGGCCATCACAATCATTACACACATGATCCGCATGGATCCGAAAAGCACTCGACGTTACATTACTATCATCTAAAAAGAAACTTTCGACCTCGAAATTTATAACACAACTCAAAGTTAAACAACTTAAACATATACAAGCACTATCATCTAAAAAGAAAATACAAAGACTTATTCAAATAGATAGGGATACCCTTTAGCCATCTCCTCGGCTAACTCCCAGGTATCCTCACCACCCAACCTATTTTCCCATCTTACTTTAACTAGCTCAATTTCTTTATTTCTCAGCTTCTTTATCTTTCGATCAGTGATCTGCACTGGATACTCAGACATAGTCATATCCGGCCTCAGGTCACCACCTTGATATCTGATTATTTGAGTTGGATCTTCAATGCACTTTCTCAACATAGAGACATGAAATATATCATGAACATCTGCAAAATCTGCTGGCAAATCCAGCCTATAAGCTGTCTCCCCAATCCTTTCTAGCACTTCAAAGGGTCCTACATATCTCGGGCTCAACTTTCCAGTCTTGCCAAACCTCATAATACCTTTAATTGGGGAAACTCTCAGAAAAACAAATCTCCCACCTCAAACTGAAGTGGTCTCCTCCGAATATCTGCATAACTCTTTTGCCTGCTTTGAGCTGCCTGTAATTTTTCTTTAATAAGCTTCACTATTTCTGTGGTTTGCTGAATTAATTCAGGACCCACTAATTGCCTTTCTCCCACTTCATGCCAGTTTATTGGGGTTCTACATGGCCTTCCATATAAAGCTTCATACGGTGCCATCCCAAGACTGGTATGATAACTATTATTGTAGGCAAACTCAACCATTCCTAAATGATGCTCCCAGCTACCTCCCCAAACTAAACAACAAGCCCGCAACATATCTTCAATCGTCTGGATGGTCCTCTCTGTCTGACCATCTGTCTGGGGATGATAAGCAGAGCTATATCTCAACTCAGTACTAATTACTCTTTGCAGACTCCTCCAAAAACCAGAAGTAAATCTTGGATCTCTATCAGACACAATAGTCTTCGGAATACCATGCAGTGGAACAATTCTTTCAACATAAATATTTTCTAATCTGTCCACTGTCCAAGACATACTTACTGCCACTAATCTGCACACCTTGGTTAATCTGTCAACAAATACCCATATTCCATTATGCCCGGAACTCGATCTTGGTAAACCTGCCACAAAATCCATAGAAATATCATCCCACTTCCACTGTGGAATGGGCAACGGTTGCAATAGACCTCCAGGCTTCTGATGCTCTGCTTTAATCTGCTGACAGATAGCACATCTTGCAACAAACTCTGCTATTTCTTTCTTATATGAGGCCACCAGAAATGCTTTCTCAAATCATGGTACATTTTAGTACTACCCGGATGAATAGTGTACCTAGATTTATGAGCCTCTTCCAACACTCGCTGCTTCACCTCTTTTTTGCTGGAACAAACAACCTGCCCCTGAGCCTGACCACACAATTATCATCAATGGTAACTCCTTCCATTTTCACAATTTCAGCTAAACTTGCATCTGCTCTCTGAGCTTCAATAATCTGCCAATACAAAGACGGCTCTACAGCACTAGCAGCTAGTACTGCCTGTCGCTGACTACTGGGCACATACAAGGAGTTCTCCACTACCTCTTCATACAACTTCCACTCTTTAATCATCATCAAACTTACATATGCCTTTCTGCTCAAGGCATCTGCTACAACATTGGCCTTACCCGGATGGTAAGCGAAACTGAAATCATAATCCTTTAAATATTCAATTCATCTGCGCTGGCAAAGGTTCAAATCTTTCTGCGAGAAGATATACTTCAAGCTTTTATGATCTGTAAAGATCTCAAATCTCTCGCCATACAGATAATGCCTCCACATTTTCAAGGCAAATACAACTGCTGCCAATTCCAAATCATGAGTGGGGTAATTCTCCTCTGCTGGCTTCAATTGTCTGGACGCATAAGCTATCACTTTACCATGCTGCATAAGCACTGCGCCAAGTCCTCTCCTTGAAGCATCAGTATACAGCACAAAACCACCACTCCCTACCGGTAATGTCAATATAGGTGCTGATGTAAGTCTTTTCTTCAATTCCACAAAACTTTTCTGACATTCACCGGACCACACAAATGGCACCCCTTTTCTAGTCAATTTAGTCATAGGTGCTGCAATCTTAGAAAAATCTTGAATAAAGCGCCTATAATAACCTGCCAATCCCAGAAAACTTCTAATCTCGGTTATTGTCTTAGGCACTCCTCATCTCATCACTACTTCCACTTTACTTGGGTCTACTGCTATTCCTTTAGCTGAGATAACATGACCCAGAAATTGAATTTCTTTCAACCAAAATTCACACTTATTGAATTTAGCAAACAACTGGTTTCCCTTAACAACTGCAGGGTAAACCTCAAATGAGCTGCATGCTCCTCTTCAGATGCTGAATAAATTAGAATATCATCAATAAAGACCACAATGAATTGGTCTAAATATGGATGAAAAATTCTATTCATCAGATCCATAAAACCTGCAGGAGCATTAGTCAACCCAAATGGCATAACCACAAACTCGAAGTGACCATATCTGGTTCTAAAAGCTGTTTATCTATATCCTCCTCTTTGATTCTCAACTGATGGTATCCGGACCTCAAATCAATTTTAGAAAATACTTTTGCTGACTGCAACTGATCAAACAGATCATCTATCCTCGGCAACGGGTACTTATTCTTAATGGTCACATCATTCAACTTTCTATAACCAATACACATTCGAAAACTTCCATCTTTCTTTTTCACAAATAAAACCGGCGCTCCCCATGGGGAATGACTCGGTCTAATAAACCCTTTTTGCAACAATTCTTCTAACTGCTTCTTCAATTCTTTAAGTTCTGCTGGTGCCATCCGATATGGAGCTTTAGAAATCGGCATGGTACCTGTCAGCAACTCAATGGTAAAGTCCACCTCTCTATGTGGAGCTAAACCAGGCAAATCCTCAGGAAAAACATCAGCAAATTCCCTAACTACGGGAACTGCTTCCACAGGCTGACTAGCTTCTACCAGACTTACCGAGGCTAAATAAGCCACACATCCAGCATTTATCAACTTTCTAGCTTTAATTGCAGAAATTAGAAACTTAGAGGTATAAAAAGGCATACCTTGATATTCAAATACTGCACCATTAGGATGACAAAATCTGATCCTTTTCTTTCTGCAATCTAACATTGCTCCATACATCTCAAGCCAATCCATACCCAAAATAATATCATAATCTGACAACTGCAAGGCATACAACCGACCCGGCATCTGGTTCCCTTCAATCATAACAGGAGCTTCATCTATATAACTTGAAGTGAGTAGGAACTCACCCGAAGGAACCTCCACTACTAACTCACAAGACTTCTCCTCTAAAGGATGAGCTATACAATCCAGAAATTCTTCAGAAATGAAAGAATGAGAGGCACCCGAATCAAATAAAACTCTTGCTGAATAATTATAAAGAGGTAGAGTACCTTCTATCATATTCGATGCCTCCACCTGGGCTCGGGTGATAGCCATAACCCGGCCTCTTCACCGCTGCTGCGGTGCTCCTCTGCCACGACCTGCCTGTGGCTGCTGAAACTGTTGAGGCTGCTGCTGCTGCTGCACACCTCTTCCATACCCATATTCTCTCAGATAGGGGCAATTGCGGATCAAATGCCCCAGCTGATTACAATTATAACACCGATACCCTGGTGGAGTAATAGGCTTCCTGGCAGTACTCTGCTGCGACTCCTCCACCTCAGGCCTACCTCGGCCTTGCTGAAACTGCTGACGACCTCCCCATCCTCTTCCTTTGCCTTTAAATGCTTGCTTTAATTTCTGACCCCATTTACCAAAGCCTGATGAAGAAGGTCTTGCTGGTGCCTTACCCTTGCTTGCACCCATTGACTGCTGCGGTAGCCAAAAACTACCTGAGCCTGACTCGCCCACCTGACGAGTCCGAATAGACCTCTCCAATGTAGCGACTCTCTGAGATGCTTCCTCCACTGTCTTGCACATGAGAGGTACTATTGCATCCTGCAACTCCACTCTCAAACCTCTAATAAAATACTCAACCATCATATTATTATCTGAAACTACATAAGGTGCATAACGGCTAAGTGCCATAAACCTCATCTGGTACTCTAAAACTGAAGAGTTACCTTGCTGGAGCGTCCGAAACTGCTCTCTTTTCACTTGCTGCACTTGAATCGGAAAGAATGTATCATTAAATACATCGAGAAATTCCGACCAAGTAATAGCCTCTTCTGTCCTACCTGCAAAGGTGGTCTGCATCTTCAGTCGCCACCATTCCAAAGCAAAACCTCTCAACTGATAAGCAGCTAACACAACTTTATCTGCTGCCAGACATCTCATAGTTATAAAAACTCTTTCAATCTCATGAACCCAGTGCTCTGCTGTATCTGGATTCGGCCCTCCTGAATAAGTAGGTGGCTGCAATCTAAGAAACTTTTCAACCTGCATCACTGGTTCCTCTGCTAATAACACTGGTGGTGGTGGCACAGGTGCTGCAAAAGTCACCTCTACTCTTGGCGGGACTGGAGCAACAGGTACAGCATCTCCATCCCCAGGTGGCACTGCAACTGGTGGTACCGGCGCCTGTTGATCCATCCTTGCCCGAATATCCGTGAGGCTTTCCCAAATTCTTTCTATCATACGCTGAGTACTTTCCTCCGGATCATCTCCTCCACCACCCCAATATCTTCTATCAGCCATTCCAAAAATTTCTACATAAACAAAACACTAAGCAAAAATCAAAACAACAAATTATCAGAAACCAGGGTCCCTACCAGCAGTGTACAAAGACCGAAATAAGGCTATGTATCTTTCTAGTTTCCTTATATTAACACAGACCTTGCTCTGATACCAACTGTGGCGAAATGCCTCGGCCAAGCCCGTTAAACCAATAACGTACTTGATCCGAGTCCGCCTCCCGCGAACGGGCCGAAGCCTCGCAAGGGATACCAAACCACAGTCCTTGTAAACACAAAGGAACACACCACATTTTATATATATATCACAAGTTACATAGCCATATTTCCACAGAACTGAAAGAATTACAAGAGCCTGGGGCATACCCCGAGGTATAACTGAAGAAAATAAACAACTAACTACACCACACTGCTGGAGCTGCTACTACACAGCTGGAGGTACCGACCCTGCACCGCTACGGCGCGACTCTGAGCTGGACGATGGTCGTGAAACGTCCTCCTCGCTCTCACCTGTGAGGGTAGGGGTGAGCCTCGCTAGTCACTGGCTCAGTAGGGAACTCCCCCAAAACCGAGCAAACCAAAAACCACAGGTACAAAAGTAATAAACAGTACCAACAATTTACAGAACAGCTAAGCAGGATATAAAAGCTGTAAAAGTACTCACCGTCTGCCGACTACGAAAAATAACTGTAATAATTAAACGGCAAACCAGTACAGGTGTACAAGCTAAAGTAGAGATAGCCAAACACGAGCCACGTGAACTGGTTCGCGACACCAGAAACTGACTCGGTCAAGCTAACACAGGTCTACCTCTCAGTCTCAGCCACGGACGAAAGGTCCAACTGCCGCTCCACGTGAAAATTCAAGCAACTGTGGAGACCAACCAAACACCACCACCTGTGGACCACACGGTCACAGGCCCATGCCTGACACCTCTAGAGATCCTGGCCCGGAACTCTCTAGAGTGAGGCACTGGAAAAGGACTAACTGGGGTCCAGTACGTCTACTGGTGTCCGTACCCCCAACTACGAGCGCGCTACAAGTGACTAAAGACAAACACAAGTGTCACTGTCCCACTGTTGTCTTTCTCTCCGCCGGACGTACAACTCAAACACATGAGTGAGGGTGTCCAGGTCAGCTCGATGGTACAACACAAGTACCGGGACAAAGCCCCGAGCTAACAGCCTGGCTCACAAAGAACCTAGGGCACCCAACTAGAGAGGTAACCACGGTAGGCATCGTACTACTCGCCACGTACACAAAACCACGTGCACGTCACACACAAATCACGTGAAACCTCACGTAAACCTCAAGTCACAACGGTCCACCACACGTGAACCCAACTGAACTCGCGTGAACAACATGCAACCTCGAAAGTGAGTAACTAAGTGCATACTCTGTATGCTAAACACAGAAACCATGTGCACTCAGTGCACCACAGGTGCCAACGCACCATTCATTATCGATAAATACCATAATTAGTCATTTCTGCTTATATACAAGTCAGCGGCAACATCGACTGCCGCTTACAGGAAGTAGACGGCAAGGGATATGGCCGTCTGTATCCCAGCTGATGAGCTTGGCGACAAACGATGTTGACGCCAAGTTCTTCAGCCTCTATCCCTACAGAAACCCTAAACCGATTCTACAGGTTTTACAATCGTTAAAACAACGGTAAAACATACAGAATTAGTTCCTCTAACATCCATACACTATAATTAAATTAAGACAGCATGCTTTACTACTTAAATTCATCAAACCACCCACGTACCCCACATGGATACCATGACCCAAAATCACCATTTTCATGCAGATTCATGTTATCTAATTTCATTATCACGACCTACAGGAATTACAAGGGTCATTCCCTACCTCAGAACACGCTTAAACCTCCCGAAATCTCTCGGTTCACACCGAACCCTCCGCGAGCTCCCACGGGAATTGCACCACACCACGGTGTTTCCTCGCGCAATTCGGCAACGCCACACGTCCCACGATCCTCCAACCACTCTCCTGTACCTGTTGGAAGCTTCAGGGATGCAGGGGCATGAAGCTGGGGCAAGGGGAAGAGAGAACCAGGTGGAGAACCTGCTCTCGGGTGACCCTATAATCTGCAGAATTCACAGGTTGGCGTCAACCCCTCTGCCGCCTAGGGCAACCGCCACCATGAACGTCCACATCTAATGCTGCCAAGTTCATACAGTCAACGACATCTTACCTGGACGCCAACAAGTCAACGGCCACCCCTGGCCGCCAACTCCAACTCAACTGCAGCAGGTCCTATTTCATTTCAGGACCAAACCTGCTCCTCACCTGAACAAACCACACATCCAAACCACACATTCCACACAACCAACTCGCACTGGCCTCACAACGGCCATCACAACCATTACACACATGATCCGAATGGATCCGAAAAGCACTCGACGTTACAAAGGCCCTCAATGACCTTGCCGCCAAGATCTCCAGTCTGCGTCCAGCGATCTTGCCGTCCAACTCCTTGAACGGCCAGAGACTGCCGTTAAGTTCTTCAGGATAGAACAGTGAGCTGTTCTTCCTGGTATATGACTATTTTCGATGTGTTTTCACAATGAGGATATAATGTAACTTCTATATATTATGTATACTAGTTAATGTGGTGTGTGGGAGAATTATTGTGCATTTTTTTTGTGGATGGTAGAATTTATTAGCTTATTGGAATGCATGTGGAAGATATGGCTATGTATGTTCACCCACTATTCTCATGAACTGTGGAGAATTTGGGTGCCCTAAATTTTATAAACCATGCGTGTATGGGTCAGTCTGTGCCCTGCAATTACTGAATTTTTCCCATGCTCCTATGATTTACTGTAAATTTATGTTTTGGAAAATAACAAACATGCGTAGGCTTTAAAAATTTATAGTAAATGGTGTGTTGTGCATTAAATCCGGGGGAAAATTTCTGAAATGATGTGTATGTTGGGTTCAGGGCTATGAACTGTTAAACCTGATGTTCGTGTTATGTTCCATGTTGAATTGAATTTTTAATAGAGTGAAAATGAATGTCTTAATTTCTGTAAATATCTGATAATTCAGAAAAATCTAAAAATTTGCATGTGAGGTTATAAACCTGTAATCAGAATGTGGTTAAATTTACAGGCCATTGGGATAACCGTGGAATGCATTATGGGATTTCCATGCAAAAATATGTAATTAATGCATGCCATTATGAAAATGAGTTGAATTGTGTTTTCAACCTGATTACTATAAGTTACTGAATGTGTAATCTCTGTCATCTGTAGTATCATGCGAGGAAAACAGAGCCACGTGTGAATGAGAGAATGTAAAGGTGTGTGTGCGCCATGTGTAAAAATGTGAGTAAAAATCGATATGTGTAATGTGTAAGACTGTGCCAAGTGTGATACTGCTTCCATAGAGGGCCGTGGAACCGTACCATGGAAAAGTCCCCATGGGAAGGTTCAATGTGTTAAGATCCTAAGGGCATTAGGATGAAATCCTGGAGGTGGACAAGTACCACTGGTTAGGGTGGAGACTTGTTCTCTCGGTCTGCGCAGTCCAAGAGTCGTCACTATATTGCTTAGGTGGCGTCTATGTGTTGTGTTATGTGATGTGTCCTTCTTATGGTGGTTTGGACTATGTGTCACGGCACTAAAGTGTAAAGTGTAAAATGTGAAATGTGAATGTGATCATGTGTAAATTATGTAGTGCGAATATGTGTAAATGTGCAATGTGTGAAAAGAGAACTATATGAATGGGAAAATTGTGAAAACCTGTGGAACCAATATGTGAGATTGTGAAATTGTAGTCTGTGATATGATAATGTGAAATTATGTTACAACAGCAACCTTATTGTGGCTATGAGAATGTTTTATATGTGTAAAAATGCGTAGATCCATGCTAGTAGCACTTCTTGCATATGTGTGAACAATTCCATGTCTCGTTGTTATCATGTTGTAGTTCAATTAAGAATGTAGCTCTCATGTGAAGGGTATGAATTTCTAATCCATGACAAAAAAAACAACCTTAAAGTGTATAAAATGATAGTTTACATATGCAAAAATGTATAGCAACCATGTTAGGAATGATTTCCTTCATGTATGTGAGAATCCCATGTTTAGTCGTTTCATGTTATAGTTTAATCTGAAGTGTGGTTTTCATGTGATTGAATGAGTAGAGAGCATGTGATAGGATATTTATGTTGAATGTCTTAAATCATGTACCATGTGTTTAATTTGTAGAATTACTATGGTAGGATGTCTCGTTATCAGTGTTCAAGCATG
Source organism: Colocasia esculenta (assembly GCA_014218235.1). Lineage (NCBI taxonomy): Eukaryota > Viridiplantae > Streptophyta > Magnoliopsida > Alismatales > Araceae > Colocasia > Colocasia esculenta. Next base: position 80,982,220 of record CM024759.1, read on the forward strand.
CTATATGTTTTACCTTGTAAATTGGAATGTAAAAACCTACCGTGATATATGCATGTATGATGTGTGTGGAGATTACTTGTGAGTCTTTTAGACTCACTCCTTACTTCGGCGTACATGTTTAGTTGGTGACGCCACACCGTTGGAGGAGACAGTGGAGAGTGACTCCGAGCGTGGCGAGTAACTTGGAGGAGACGTTGTGTGACTTTTGCTTTCATAGTATGTATTAAGGCATTGTAATAGAATTATCATGTAATTGTAGACAAACTATGTATTAAATTTTAGCATTTCAATTATGTGGACTTTAGTTCTTTTAAATTGTTAGTTGAATCATGTATGTTAAATGTGGATGATGAATGAAATGAGGACATTGCTTCTTTACTTCCGCTACTCTATTTCTATATTTGTGTGTATCTCAATCATGTGATAGCGTCTGGGTAAATGCCCCACTGTGATAACATTCACCATACCGACGTGGGTTGGTATAACCGTACCGGTATAATGAGGGTCGTCACAGGGATTGGTATCAGAGCGACCGAATGAGATTATACATAAATATACATGAATCATCATCTTCATTACATGCTAAATCTTCATAGATGTCCACATGTGTAGAAATCATTAATAATGAGTGGAAAATAGATAAGAAAATAGTTAGGAAATAAATTAACGTAGCTCTAATGGTGGCTGAAATTTACTGCAGCCATGGCTTCGAGAGGTAGACGTGGTGGTGTGCCGGCCCGTGAGGATGAGCCGAGACGTGAGGAGCTGGCGGAGCAGCAGGCCCCGACACCGCAGGGTCCTGTACTTCCCCCACCACCGCCTGTGGATTATGGAGTGTTCATGCAAGGTTTGGTGCAGGCCATGCAGACGCATGCCCACACCCATGCTGCACTCCAGGCTCAGTTGGAGGCTCAGGTTAGCATAATTAATTCAAGTGTAGTCTGTTTTATTTAATTGTATGATGTTATGTTGAATGTGCATTAATTGTTGTGGGATGTAGCAGGCTCAAGTACCAGCTCAGGACCATGGTGGACCTTCCATCATGGAAAGATTCAAGAGGATGCTGCCACCCTCTTTTAAGGGGGAGAGCGATCCATTACTAGCTGAGATTCGGATGAGGGAGATTGAAAAGATCTTCCGAGCTATTTGGTGTGCGGATGAGGATAAGGTTACTCTAGCCACCTATATACTTCAGGTATGTGTTAGTTTTGTATGTTTGTATGTTCTATTAAGTTAGATTTGTTTAGATGGTGCTTATGAACGGTGTACTACATGAAAGAGCTGATGTATGGTGGGCTTCATTACTACGTACACAGTTTGAAGACGACGCTGTTGATGTTGCTTGGGACGAGTTCGTGAGGCTCTTTCGGGCCAAGTTCGTCCCTGAGCATATTCAAGATCGGATGGAGCAGGAGTTCCTCTCTTTGGCTCAAGGCTCCATGACCGTGCTAGAGTATGAGGCAAGGTTTGCAGAACTATCTAAGTATGCACCTCACATTGTGGGTGATGAGCACAGAAAGGCGAAGAAGTTTGTGATGGGACTCAAACCATCACTGAGGATGAGGCTAGTGGCGTTCGACCATCGCACCTTGGACGAGGCACTTAGTGCTGCTTGCAGACAGGAGGGTGAGATGGAGCAATACCTTGAAGAGAAGAAGGCTTCGCAGAAGAGACCTGCAACTACGTTCCAGCAGCAAGATAAGAAGAAAGCGGTGTACCAGACACAGCAACGATCAGTAGCAGTCGGCAGTACTCAGGTACCCTCTATACGTTCCCCTGGTGTGAAGAAAGAGTGTCCCCACTGTGGGAAGACACATGGTGGTTCCGAGTGTTGGATGATTACGGGAAAGTGCTTGAAGTGCGGAAGCAGCGACCACAAGATCAAGGATTGTCCGAGACTTCAGCAGAGAATCCAGCGCGGAGCGCCAGCCCCAGCAGCGGTAGCGGTAGCAGCGCCAGCTATAGGAAGACCAGGAAGGCCTCGAGCCCCAGCTCGAGTGTTTGCTTTAGCGCGCGAGGACGCCGAGCAGGCGGAGCATGTCACCGAAGGTACGGTTTTACTTCTAGGTGTGCACGCTCGGGTTTTGTTTGATACGGGTGCCACTCACTCATTTATTTTCGAGCAGTTCGATAGGCAGTTAGCCCTAGAGTCAGACATAGAGTCTGCGGATTTAGAGGTCCTTTTGTCTATGCACACCCCTGCGGGTACAGTATCGACTAGGAAGTGTATTCCGTCGTTACCTGTGTGCATTGAGGATAGAATCCTAGAAGGGTGTTTCTTCTTGCTAAAGATGAAGGACTATGATGCTATTCTTGGTCTGGATTGGCTAGAGGAGCACTATGCGTTAGTAGATTGTCGTGGGAAGAGGATTGTTTTCCGCATTCCTGGTGAGGATGAGTTCTCTCATCCCTTGCCAAGGAACTTGGCGGGAAAGTTAGTCATCTCTGCCATGAAGGCGATGCGCATGGTAAACAAGGGTTGTGACGCTTTTCTTGCCAGCGTGGTATTAGTACCAGAGGCTGATGAGTCACCTACTCTTGCAGAGATCGAGGTAGTGCAGGATTTTCCAGACGTCTTTCCTGATGATTTATCTGGTTTGCCACCGGATAGAGAGATAGAGTTCACCATAGAGTTGCTTCCGGGCACCTCTCCTATCTCGAAGGCTCCATATCGGATGGCACCTGCAGAGTTAGCCGAGTTGAGGAGGCAGTTGCAAGAGTTGCTAGATATGGGATTTATTCGCCCTAGTGTTTCCCCTTGGGGCGCACCTGTATTGTTCGTCAAGAAGAAAGACGGGTCACTTAGGTTATGCATTGACTACAGAAAGCTGAACCAAGTGACTGTGAAGAACAAGTATCCCTTACCTCGTATTGATGATTTGTTTGACCAATTGCAAGATGCATCAGTCTTTTCTAAGATTGATTTGCGATCTGGTTATCATCAATTGAGGATTCGGAGTGAGGATGTGTCCAAGACGGCATTCAGATCCCGTTACGGACATTATGAGTTTTTGGTCCTTCCTTTCGGATTGACCAATGCCCCTGCAGCATTCATGGATCTCATGAACATGGTGTTTAGGCCGTATCTAGATAGCTTTGTTGTAGTGTTTATTGATGATGTGCTGGTCTACTCTTCGAACGAGGCCACACACCGTCAGCATTTGAGGGTAGTATTAGATGTTCTCCGTGAGCACAAGCTGTATGCTAAGTTCAGCAAGTGCGATTTCTGGTTGCGCGAGGTTCATTTCCTCGGGCATGTTATCTCCGGTGCTGGTGTTGCAGTTGATCCAGCAAAGGTCCAGGCAGTTATGGATTGGAAGATTACCAAGACCCCTTCGGAGATTCGTAGTTTTCTGGGTTTGGCTGGTTACTATCGGCGATTCATTGAGGGATTTTCATCCATCGCCGCCCCATTGACACAGCTCACCAGAAAGGGAGTGAAGTTTGTCTGGTCCGAGAAGTGTGAGAGTAGTTTTCAATTGTTGAAGACTAAGCTCACGTCAGCCCGGTGTTAGTCTTACCGAGCAGTGTAGAGGGTTTTGCTATCTACACGGATGCGTCTCGGATTGGTTTAGGCTGTGTGCTAATACAGCAAGGAAGGGTAGTGGCTTATGCTTCTCGTCAGTTGAAGGAGCATGAGAAGAACTATCCAACTCATGATTTGGAGCTCGCAGTAGTGGTTCATGCACTAAAGATCTGGAGGCACTATCTTTATGGTGTCAGATTTGAGGTGTTTACCGACCACAAGAGCTTTAAGTATCTTTTCTCCCAAAAGGAATTAAACCTGAGGCAAAGAAGATGGATTGAGTTCTTGAAGGACTATGACTTCGACCTTCAATATCACCCTGGGAAGGCGAATGTCGTAGCGGAAGCTCTGAGTAGAAACATGCCATCTCTTCAGCAGGACTGGAAGATGTTGGAGGATGCGGCTTGCGCGTTGACTGAGTTAGAGCCATCGCTATGCCAGGCTTTTGCAGCTCAGTTATCCCTTAGGTCCTCGGTTTTGGATGAGGTGATCGAGCAACAGAAAGCCGACCCTAGACTCCTAGAGTTAGTGGGCAAGGCAGGTATTGCTCGTGATGAGGACGGTGTTATTAGATTCCATCACTGTGTTTGTGTCCCTGATTTGGTAGATGTCTGTGAGCATGTGTTAGCGAAGGCTCACAGGTCGAGATTCTATATTCATCCGGGTAACACTAAGATGTACCAGGATTTGAAGAGGTCCTTTTGGTGGTCCGACATGAAGAAAGATGTGGCAGATTATGTATCCCGGTGTTTAGTGTGTCAGCAAGTGAAGGCCGAGCGACAGCGACCATCCGGCCTCATGCAAAGGATGGAGATCCCAGTGTGGAAGTGGGAAGCTGTCACTATGGACTTTGTTTCGGGTTTGTCTCGATCTAGAAGGGGCAATGACTCTATTTGGGTAGTTGTAGATAGATTCTCAAAGACTGTGCATTTCTTACCTATGAAGAAGAAGCAGTCGGTTGAGAGTTTAGCTAGATTGTATGTTAGTAGTGTGGTTATATTGCATGGTGTGCCGAAGTCGATCATTTCAGATCGAGATCCGAGATTTACTTCGAGATTGTAGAAGGGTCTTCAGCATGCGTTAGGTTCGGAGCTGAAGCTCAGTTCGGCGTTTCATCCCCAGACAGATGGACAGTCTGAGAGGACTATCCAGACGCTCGAGGATATGTTGAGAGCGTGTGTACTGGATTGGAAGGATGATTGGGAGCGTCATCTACCTCTAGTGGAGTTTGCATACAACAACAACTTTCATGCGAGTATTGGTATGGCTCCATTTGAGGCGTTGTATGGTAGGCCATGCAGATCTCCTTTATGTTGGGAGGAGACCGGTGATAGGCAGCTGATCGGTCCGGAGTTAGTTTAGGAGACTTCGGATAAGGTCTAGCTTATCAGGAAGAGGCTTGTTGCGGCGCAGAATAGGCAGAAGAGCTATGCCGACAACAGGAGGAAGGATTTAGAGTTCGAGGTGGGTGAACATGTCTTCTTGAAGATATCACCTACTCGTGGTGTCGTCAGATTTGGCAGGCATAGTAAGCTGAGCCCTAGATTCATTGGCCCGTATGAGATTCTCAGACGATTGGGCAGTGTGGCTTATGAACTAGCTTTACCCCCAGCTTTAGCTAGTGTTCATCCTATTTTCCACGTTTATATGCTCAGGAAGTATGTCTGAGATCCATCTCATGTGATTAGTCATGAGCCAGTGGAGATTCAGCCAGATTTGTCGTATGTGGAGCAACCAGTAGCTATTCTTGACCGGAAGGTTTAGCATCTCCGGAACAAGGGTATTGCGTCGGTGAAAGTTCTATGGCAGAACTTCTCGCGAGAGGAGGCTACTTGGGAGCTTGAGGATGCGATGAAGAAGAAGTATCCCCGTTTGTTTGAGTAGTTTCGTTTAAACTTCGAGGATGAAGTTTCTTTAAGGGGGAGAGGGTGTAAGGCCCTCGAATTTTGTTGTATTATTTTATTTCGTGTAAATAATTCATGTTTGTGTATGCATAGATGTACATATCTACGTATGTATTAACTAGTTATACTTATGTGTTCATGTGTATAATTAGTTGTAAATAATATATGAATTGCATGGTGGTAGCGTGTACATAATAGTATATATATATATGGCATGAATATATACATATAAGTTAAGCATGGATTTTCTGCATGTTTTGAGTTCTGGACGAAGGACCCAATTGGCATCCACATGGATGGACGTCCATGCTGAGTCAGCGTCCACCTCGATGGACGCCAATACTTAAGCCAACGTCCATTGATGTGGACGTTAAGATCTCTTACCTGCATGCGTTGCAGACCCCGAAACTCCGAGGGCAAGCAAGCCCAGCCATTAGGGAGATGTCCCCAACGGCTAGCAGGCCTTCACATCACCTCTCCGGGGTTCCCCAAACCCCTCTCCTTTAAACCAAACTCCTTCTGCACCAGAAAGAGTTCTCTTGACTCTTTGCAAAGAGGAGAGAAAACCCTAGCTTCTGTGAGAGAAAAACTGAACTTGGCAAGCTTGAATCCGGCGACTGAAGGCTGCTTCCGGTGATCCATTGTTGCTAGGAGGGAGTCTGGACCTTGGGGAAGGCTTCCCCAACACTGGACTGAAGCTTGCATCGACTGAGAACCAGGAGGAAGGAAGTTTTGGAGACTTCTTGGGACTGCCCAAGGAGAGCTTCATCAACCTCTTTGATCCCTTTGAAGATTTATTTAGAGGCAAGTACCCCATACATTTCGTCCATGTAGATGTCTAGTAGGGTTTTACTATTTTTACAGATTTTAAATCATGTCCTGGATCCTCCTTTTCACCCTGTATTTGGAGCTCGGTCTGTGCTCTTGCACAGACAAGAACTTGGCGTCAATGCCTTTGCCGCCAAGATCTCCAGTCTGCGTCCAGCGATCTTGCCGTCTAACTCCTTGAACGGCCAGAGACTGCCGTTAAGTTCTTCAGGACAGAACAATGAGCTGTTCTTCCTGGTATATGACTATTTTCGATGTGTTTTCGCAATGAAGATATAATGTAACTTCTATATATTATGTATACTAGTTAATGTGGTGTGTGGGCGAATTATTGTGCATTTTTTTGTGGATGGTAGAATTTATTAGCTTATTGGAATGCATGTGGAAGATATGGCTATGTATGTTCACCCACTATTCTCATGATCTGTGGAGAATTTGGGTGCCCTAAATTTTATAAACCATGCGTGTATGAGTCAGTCTGTGCCCTGCAATTACTGAATTTTTCCCATGCTCATATGATTTACTGTAAATTTATGTTTTGGAAAATAGCAAACATGCGTAGGCTTGCAAAATTTATAGTAAATGGTGTGTTGCAAAATTTATAGCAAACATGGGTTCAGGGCTGTGAACTGTTAAACCTGATGTTCGTGTTATGTTCCATGTTGAATTGAATTTTTAATAGCGTGAAAATGAATGTCTTAATTTCTGTAAATATCTGATAATTCAGAAAAATCTAGAAATTTGCATGTGAGGTTATAAACCTGTAATCAGAATGTGGTTAAATTTACAGGCCATTGGGATAACCGTGGAATGCATTATGGGATTTCCATGCAAAAATATGTAATTAATGCATGCCATTATGAAAATGAGTTGAATTGTGTTTTCAACCTGATTACTATAAGTTACTGAATGTGTAATCTCTGTCATCTGTAGTATCATGCTAGGAAAACAGAGTCATGTGTGAATGAGAGAATGTAAAGGTGTGTGTGCGCCATGTGTAAAAATCGGTATGTGTAATGTGTAAGACTGTGCCAAGTGTGATACTGCTTCCATAGAGGGCCGTGGAACCGTACCATGGAAAAGTCCCCATGGGAAGGTTCAATGTGTTAAGATCCTAAGGGCATTAGGATGAAATCCTAGAGGTGGACAAGTACCATTGGTTAGGGTGGAGACTTGTTCTCCCGGTCTGCGCAGTCCAAGAGTCGTCACTATATTGCCTAGGTGGCATCTATGTGTATGTGTTATGTGATGTGTCCTTCTTATGGTGGTTTAGACTATGTGTCACGGCACTAAAGTGTAAAGTGTAAAATGTGAAATGTGAATGTGATCATGTGTAAATTATGTAATGTGAATATGTGTAAATGTGCAATGTGTGAAAAGAGAACTATATGAATGGGAAAATTGTGAAAACCTGTGGAACCAATATGTGAGATTGTGAAATTGTAGTCCGTGATATGATAATGTGAAATTATGTTACAACAACAACCTAATTGTGGCTATGAGAATGTTTTATATGTGTAAAAATGCGTAGATCCATGCTAGTAGCACTTCTTGCATATGTGTGAACAATTCCATGTCTCGTTGTTATCATGTTGTAGTTCAATTAAGAATGTAACTCTCATGTGAAGGGTATGAATTTCTAATCCATGACAAAAACAGCAACCTTAAAGTGTATAAAATGATAGTTTACATATGCAAAAATGTATAGCAACCATGTTAGGAATGATTTCCTTCATGTATGTGAGAATCCCATGTTTAGTCGTTTCATGTTATAGTTTAATCTGAAGTGTGGTTTTCATGTGATTGAATGAGTAGAGAGCATGTGATAGGATATTTATGTTGAATGTCTTAAATCATGTACCATGTGTTTAATTTGTAGAATTACTATGGTAGGCTGTCTCGTTATCATTGTTCAAGCATGCTATATGTTTTGCCTTGTAAATTGGAATGTAAAAACCTACCGTGATATATGCATGTATGATGTGTGTGGAGATTACTTGCTGAGTCTTTTAGACTCACTCCTTGCTTCGGCGTACAGGTTTAGTTGGTGACGCCACACCGTTGGAGGAGACAGTGGAGAGTGACTCCGAGCATGGTGAGTAACTTGGAGGAGACGTTGTGTGACTTTTGCTTTCATAGTATGTATTAAGACATTGTAATAGAATTATCATGTAATTGTGGACAAACTATGTATTAAATTTTAGCATTTCAATTATGTGGACTTTAGTTCTTTTAAATTGTTAGTTGAATCATGTATGTTAAATGTGGATGATGAATGAAATGAGGACAGTGCTTCTTTACTTCCGCTACTCTGTATCTATATTTGTGTGTATCGCAATCATGTGATAGTGTTTGGGTAAATGCCCCACTGTGATTACGTTCACTATACCGACATGGGTTGGTATAACCGTACCGGTATAATGAGGGTCGTCACAATCTAACACTTCAAACAGACCTATGAATCTTGGTCTCAGCTTGCCTCTCATCCCAAACCTTTGAAATCCTCTGGTCGGGGATACCTTCAGCATTACATGATCTCTAGTCTGAAATTCTAAATCTCTTCTTCTTTTATCAGTATAGCTCTTTTGCCTGGACTGAGCTATCTTAATTCTGTCTCTGATAATCTGTATGTCCCTGCTAGTGTTCTGCACCATGTCTGGTCCTAGCCATTGCTCTCACCTACTTCCTTCCAGCATACTGACGATCTGCAACTTCTGCCATACAGTGCTTGAAATGGTGTCATCTTAATGCTCGCCTGATAATTATTAATGTAGGCAATTCGATCAGAGATAACTGTTCATTCCAATACCCCTCAAAGTCTATAGTACAAGCTCGCAGCATGTCTTCCACTATTTGATTTGTTCTTTCAGTCTGTCCATCCGTCTGTGGGTGGAAAGCAGTGCTGAAGTTGAGTTTTGTACCCAACGCTGTCTGAAGTCCCTTCCAAAATTTAGATGTGAATCTGGGGTCACGATATGAGAAAATGGACACGGGGACTCCATGTAATCTCACGATTTCCTTTACATACAAAGCTGCTAACACATCCACACTCCAAGTGCTCTTAATGGCAAGGAAGTGTGCGGACTTGGTTAAACGGTCCACAATAACCCAGATAGCATCAAGTCCACCATGAGTTTGGGGTAAACCCATGATGAAATCCATGCCGATGGTTTCCCACTTCCATTCAGGTATGTCTAGGGGTCTAAGCACACCCGCAGGACGACGACGCTCGGTTTTCACCTGTTGACAAGTGAGGCAGTGCGCGGCATGCTTAGCCACCTCACGCTTCATGTTTGGCCACCAAAATGACCTTTTCATGTCTTGGTACATCTTGGTTGCGCCTGGATGTATTGTATGCTTGGTCTTGTGGGCTTCATCCATCAGTTTCCTTTTCAGCTCTTCATTGTCAGGCATGCATGTCCTGGCTTGAAATAATATTCTCCCATCCTCAGCGATGGAGAAATCTGGCTTGTCAGCTATGGTCTCCCTAATTCGGACTAAAAATGGGTCGTTTGCCTGATTCTCTGATCTCGGCAAATATGTCAGGTTGAGCTCTAAGGTTAGCAACTATCATCTTATCATTTCTCTGCTCAATGTTCAGATTCATGTTGGCGAATTGTTCTAGCAATTGCATCTCGCCCATGACTAGACAGGATAACGAAGCTACTGGCTTTCTACTGAGTGCATCAGCTACTGTGTTACCTTTGCCTGGGTGATATTGAATATTGAAATCAAAATCCTTCAAGTACTCTAGCCATCTCCGTTGTCGCATGTTGAGCTCCTTCTGAGAAAATAAGTACTTCAAACTCTTGTGGTCGGAGTAGACAATGAATAGTTCCCCATACAGGTAATGCCTCCAGATCTTGAGTGCAAAAACTAAAGTAGCTAGCTCTAAGTCATGGACAGGATAGTTGACTTCATGTGGCTTCAACTGCCTTGAAGAATAAGCTATTACCTTTTCGTTCTGCATTAATACACAGCCTAGACCGATTCCAGATGCATCAGTGTAGACTGAGAATCCTGCGCCTTCGACTGGTAATGCAAGGACAGGTGCAGATGTCAGTAATTGCTTAAGTGTTTGAAAACTCTTCTCACATTCCTTGCTCCAGACATATGGGTTCTCTTTCCGCGTAAGACGCGTAAGAGGAACGACTATCTTGGAGAAGTCTTTTATGAACCGTCTGTAATAACCAGCCAGTCCAAGAAAACTTCTTATCTCTGTGACATTGGTCAGACTTTCCCAGTTGAGTACGGCTCCTACCTTGGAAGGATCGACAGCGATACCTTCCTTGGATATGCCATGGCCCAGAAATGACACCTCCTCGAGCTAGAATTCACACTTGCTCAATTTGGCGTAGAGTTGATTATCCCGCAAGATTTGCAGAGCGATCCTCAAATACTCATGCTCTTCCTTGGTCTTGGAGTATATGAGAATATCATCAATAAAGACCACGATGAACTTGTCGGGGTATGGTCGATAGATGTTGTTCATTAATTGCATAAAAGCTGCAGGAGCATTGGTTAGTCCAAAAGGCATGACAACAAACTCATAATGACCGTACCTGCTCCTGAAAGTCGTCTTGTAGATGTCTGCATCTTTAATCATCATCTGATGATATCCCGATCTAAGGTCAATCTTAGAAAAATATTTTGCTCCTGATATCTGATCAAATAATTCATCGACACGCGATAGAGGGTACTTGTTCTTGATAGTGATGTTGTTCAACTGCCTGTAATCGATGCATAACCTCATGGATCCGTCCTTCTTCTTGACGAACAGCACTAGTGCTCCCCAAGGAGAAGTACTTGGTCTAATAAAACCCTTTTCTAGAAGTTCCATCAGTTGCTCTTTCAATTCTTTTAGTTCAGTAGGGGACATCCTGTAGGGTTGGCGTGAAACCGATGCAGCTCCAGGTACGAGATCAATTGAGAAATTTACATCTCTCTCGGGTGGAATGCCTGGCAGCTCATCAGGAAACACATCGGGGTATTCTTGCACTATATGAATGTCTGATAACTTGGTTGCTTTCTTCTCAACTACAATTGCGGCAAGAAATGCCACACAACCCTTTCTTATCATGTTTTGTGCCTTTATAGTAGAGACGAGAGACAAGTGTCTCTTGTGTCTACATCCCGTGAAGGTCAGCTTAGGGAATTCACTAAAAGTAATCTTCCCTCTTCTACAATCAACACAAGCCCCATAAGTAGATAGCCAGTCGGCTCCCAGAATAACATCGTAACCCTCCATGGGCATACAAATTAGGTCAGCTCTAAGGTTAAGTTCACCAACCTTAACATCAGCTAAAGGAAAGTATTTGTTGAGTTGAGCCTTTTCTCCCAATGGTGTAGTAACAGGCAATTCAAATTGCATAGATGCAGGTTTTTCATTTAATGTATCAGTAAATGCTTGTGATATGAACGAATGTGTTGCGCCAGTATCAAACAAAACAAATACTGATTGAGAAAAGACTGGTAGTGTACCTTCCACCACTCCACCTTCCTCGGTGGTGTCCACTTCTTGCAACGCCTGCAGTCAGCCGGGCTTCTTCTGTCCCATAGGACACTTTTCATTTTCTTTTAACAGAGGGCACTCCTGGATGCGGTGATCACGACTCCCACAGCGAAGGCATGCACCTGCCTTCCTCCAACATTCTTCTGTCGTGTGACCAAGCTTGCCACAATGCTTGCATCTTGGTTTGTTGTTTGGAGAAGTAGTGGTGGGGACTTTGGGCTTCCGCTCCTGGCTTGGCCCGTCAGTGATACTTAACAGCCCTTTCTTGCCGTTAGTAGGCTTGCTCGATGCTCCGGAAGTTTGCTCTTTCCTGAACATTCTACCCTTGAGGCGCTCAGTGAGTTCAATCGCATCCTCTAGGCATTGTGCTCTCCTGACCATCTCTGGATAGGTTTGAATATCAAATGGCACAAGTTGCGTGAAGTAAGCGGGCCTGAGCCCATTAAGGAATCTCTTTGCCTTCATTCATTCTGTACTGACCAGATGATTGGCATATCGAGCCAATTGGGAGAACTATGCTTCGTATTCAGCAACTGTGAGGTTCCTCTGCTTAAGTGCAGCAAACTCAGAGGCCTTCCTCTCTTGGACTCTTTCAGAGAAGTACTTGGAGTTAAAGTTCTCCTTGAACTCCTCCCATGCGAACTGTGCATTTGCTCGGGTAGCCTCAATGGACTCCCACCACGCACGGGCGTCCCTTTCTAGCTGGAATGTTGCTAATAGTAGCTTATCACCATCCGCGCATTGCATAACGCGGAATATACGCTCAGTCTCCTTGAGCCAATTTTTTGCCTCATCCGGATCTGTGGTTCCACTGAATCGGGGTGGATTCAGATTGCGGAAGTTCCTGTGTAATTCACCAGCACCTCGGTTGTTGTTATTATTGTTGGCTCCAGCAGCTTGGAGTAAAGCCTGAGTCAGTTGCTGGATTGTTTGCTGCATGTCACAGAGTTGTGCACGCTCCGCTGCCATTGTTGAGGTTTAAGTTCCTTCAAAAGAGAATGTTTAATGTAAGTTACTGAATTTGCACTAAGTTGTGCGTGTGTGAGTTCATTTTATCTTATTACCCAAGGTTCTACCCATCTCACATAGGTATGGAACTTAGACTATAAGTCAAGTAAGGTCAAACCTAGATCATCCTATACTTAAGAATAACCTAGGCTCTAATACCATTAAACTGTAATGCCCCAACGCGGAATATCGGAGTGGGATTACAGTTATTAAATAGTACAGAGCGAGAAATAAATAACAAACCATTACACAAATGGAAATAATACCAAACAACCTCATATTTCATTAATAATCCAACAATCTCCATTACACTCACTAATAACTCATCATCTTCATAAACCGACTAATACATCAACGTATCAGAGCCAAAACTAGGGCCCAGAGTTCTTTATTCAAAATCAAACTATTACATTATGACTAACTGACTCACTAACTCATAACTATACTAACTACTACTAGATAGCACTGATGGCTGAAATGGTCACTCCTGAGCATCTCCCTCAGTCCCGTCCTCGTAAGTGTGGTCGTCTCCATCCGACTCACCTGAACACATTAAACAAATACGCAGGATGAGCGAGTAATGCCTAGTAGGACTTAATATCTCATGAACACAAGCATGCCTTAAATAGTTAATGTCTTAAAGACAGGTTAACTAGAGAGTAAAGTCATGGAGAGCATGTCACGATAACGAGAGAACAATAGAAACTGACACAGGGAAAATAGTACAACGAGAATGACAATAGAATGGCCATGTAACGTTATAACATGTAAATTGAACAATGGTGCACTAGTAACGATCACGCTTGCACTTGTAGAGATAGTACTTTGATTGTCATAGATTAATCCAGATAGTAAACTGGCACTATATGCATGCAGTAACACATCCTTGATCATTTTAACTCCCATGGGCACTGACACTTTTTGGGATGCTCCTCCCAGGACCTGATCGGGCCCCATTGCGCTGGCATTAGTCATTTCATTATCTTAGACAATCACACGAATGGCCAAGAGAGTACCAAGAAGAGATAAGATAGTACTAGACGAGATAGATGAGAGTGTAGAGAGAACGTGAACAGATGAGAGGATATAGAGAGCAGATGAGATAGGGACAATTCCGTAAAACAACGTGACATTCCGATAGTAACGGTTGCACGGCACCAGATCGGTCACCGGCAGTCTGGTAGAAGTCAGAACCACCCACTTAGTCGTGTCGTGAACACGACCAAATGGTTCGGAGTGAACCCGAGATGAGAAGGAAAAACACTAAGGCCTGGATCGTACTGATCCCTAATGTGTATCGAGAGTTGGGGTACAACCAGCTCATTGACTAAGGACGTGCGCCAAAGCCAAGAAGACTTACGGAGGTCTTGACAAGGAGTCCCTAGTCCAGTCGAGAGTATTCTCGGTGGAGAGGTGGTCCAAGTCAAGGGATAGTGTGTAGGAAACGGGTCCGTCGTGCCTCGAGTGCTCGAAGGCCGAGGGAAAACGATAACGGTAGATGAAACAAGCGAGAAAAACGGAAACAAGTATAATTAAATTAAATAGGGAATTTAGTAATTAATTTTACTAAATTACCAGATATATTATTGAGTGAATTAACAAGGTCTCATGGCATATAATAACGTCTAGTGTGTGCAGGTGTAGATGAAATCAAGAGAGCAAGCATGATTGTGCACATGGATTTTAGTTAATTTCACGTAAGAATATTCATTAACAATTAACAAGTCAAATTTCACCTTGACAGCACTTAATTAAGATTACACAGGGTTTAATTGACATGTATAGCATGGTTATATGTGTAAGTTGTAGGTTCTGGCCGTTCTGTTCAGAACGTGACGTAGGAGTCTGTCACGTCCAGGTCGCGACACAAGTTCGGGTCGCGATCAAGATCAGGTCGCGACAGGGTCTAGGGTCACAATAAGGTCGCGCCACCAGGTCCGGTCGTGTTCTTCTGAACTGGGTGCTGGGGTGGACCGGAGGGCAGGTCGTGATGTGTCGCCTAGTCGCTTTCAGAACGCGACGGATCTTAGCGTCGCGACACCATCTGCTGTCGCGGCGTATCGTGCCGTCGCGACACCAGAGGGCCGCCCGAACCCAGAAAAGGGGTTTTCCCAATTCCCAAGTGGGTCTACTAAACCACCGAGCACTTCAAAAATCCGAACAAATTCATACAGATGACCAAAAATCACAAGATAAATTTTATACAAAACTAGACATGGAGATCTATCATTGGAAACGACTAATTAGAAAACAGACAAGTGTAAAGCATGATTTCGCTAGGTTACTTTTCGTTAACCTAAACATGCACAGGTCTAGAGAATGATTTAATTCGCCATAGATACGAGACAAAAATTAGGGCAAATAGGGGCGTTTGAAAGGTAGAAACAAGTAGTATTTATGATATTTATTTCAGATCATGGGATCGAGTATATGCAAGGATTCAAAGAAAACAAGGGGTTCGGGTGCATGAAACAGACAGGGTTTTGCAACATTTAATTCGCTCACATAGGTGAATGAAATTGAACGAAACAATAGGGCTTTAGCAGAGGGTCATGAAGTCTTCCTAGGGTAATTGTTACACGATTTAAGCCTGCGAGATTGCCTACCTTTTTCACGGAGTAAGAAAACTAGGGTTTGATGACGAAAATAGGATGAAATCTCTTGCTCCAATCCTTCTTCTCCAAGCTCCCAACGTCCAGAACTCCTCCTCTTCGTCCCTCAGAGCTCCAGCCACGAACTAAGGTTTGATTGGGACGAATTTGGGGGTATATGGCTAACTATAGGAGTCCTAGCCATTCTAAGAGTCCTCCCTTCTATTAAACTCCGAATTTCCTTCTTTATCTCCCACTTTCTCTCATTTATCCACCTAATAGAGTTGGGAAGGGATCCAATTTCATGGGTAAAGATATAGGGTAAGTGTAGGACTCTTTTTATGATAGATATGACTTGTTTTAATAGTAAATTTGACCATTTTCTATTTATTAATTAATTAGATACGAATTTCTCTTAATTACTTCTCCTCTCATAATGGGCTATCCCTATTTGGGCACCATAAACCATGTTAGGACCATTAGTACATCCCATCATGGTTTGGCGCGCCGGATCGAGCCGGGCCGATCCCCCCGAATCACATCGGATCAGGGAGGATCCGATGCGCGACTCGCTCCGATGCGCCCGGATCCCTTCAATAAGAGTTCTGCCGAATGCAAGCGGATCGAACCGAATCGGTTCGATCCGCCCGAATCGGATCGGATCAGGAAAAACCCGATCCGGTCCGAATCGGGGACGCGCCAAACCTTGCATCCCATTACTAATTTGGCTTGATGGACTTTGATTTAATTTATTCTATTTCTATTTATTCCCCCTTTTATCCAATTAAATCAATTTATCTCATTTATTTAAATAATTTTTTTTATTTTTCTTGATTTTAAAAATCAAGGTTACTATATACTCGGTCTGATAAAACTTTTTTCCAGCTGTTCCATCAATTGCTCCTTCAATTCTTTCAATTCAGCGGGGGACATCCTGTAGGGTTGGCGTGATACTGGTGCAGCTCCAGGTATGAGATCAATTGAGAAATTCACATCTCTTTCTGGTGGAATGCCTGGCAACTCATCGGGGAACACATCGGGGTGTTCTTGCACTATATGGATGTCTGATATCTTAGTTGCCTTCTTTTCTACCACAATTGCGGCAAGAAATGCCACACAACCCTTCCTAATCATGTTTGTGCTTTTATGCCAGAGACGAGAGACAAATACCTCTTGTGTCTACGTTCCATAAAGGTTAACTTAGGGAATTCACTAAAAAGTAATCTTCCCTCTTCTACAATCAACACAAGCCCCATAAGTAGATAGCCAATCAGCTCCCAGAATAACATCGTAGCCCTCCATGGGCATACAGATTGGATCAGCTCTAAGGTTAAGATCACCAATGTTAACATCAGCTAATGGAAAATATTTGTTGAGTTGAGCATTTTCTCCTAGTGGTGTTGTGATAGGTAGTTCAAATTCCATAGATACATGTTTTTCAGTTAATGAATCAGCAAATGCTTGTGATATAAACGAATGTGTCACACCAGTGTCAAATAAAACAAATACTGATTGGGAAAAGATAGGTAGTGTACCTTCCACCACTCCACCTTCCTCGGTGGTTTCCACCTCATGCAAGGCCTGTAGTCGGTCCGGATTCCTCTGTCTTGCAGGACGCTTCTCATTTTCTTTCAACAGAGGGCAGTCGGGTATACGGTGCTCTCGGCTACCACAACGAAGGCATGCGCCTACCTTCCTCCAGTACTCCTCTGCAGTGTGACCTAGCTTGTCACAATGCTTGCATCTGGGCTTGTTGTTCGGAGTAGTAGGAGTGGGGACTTTGGGCTTTCGCTCTTGGCTTGGCCCGTCGGTAATGCTTAACGGCCTTTTCTTGCCATTAGTGGTCTTGCTCGGCACTCCGGATGTCAGCTCCTTCTTTACCATTCTACCTTTGATGCGCTCGGTGAGTTCGGTCGCATCCTCCAGATATTGTGCTCTCTTTACCATCTCTGAATAGGTCTGAATATCAAACGGTGCCAATTGTGTGATAAAAGCGGGTCTAAGCCCGTTGAGGAATCTTTTCGCCTTCATCCTTTTGGTGTTCACCAGATGATTGGCATAGCGTGCCAATCGGGAAAACTGAGCCTCATACTCAGCGACGGTCAGATTCCTTTGCTTTAGTGCTGCGAACTCGGCGGCTTTCTTCTCTTGGACTCTTTCTGAAAAATATTTGGAGTTGAAATGCTCCTTGAACTCATTCCATGTGAATTGTGCATCAGCCCTTGTAGCTTCAATGGACTCCCACCACGCACGGGCGTCCCTTTCAAGCTGGAATGTGGCAAGTAAAAGCTTATCTCCATCCGCGCATTGCATAACGCGGAAGATACGCTCAGTCTCCTTGAGCCAATGCTCAGCCTCATCAGGGTCAGTAGACCCACTGAATCGAGGCGGGTTTAGATTGCGGAAGTTCCGATGTAACTCTCCAGCTCCTCGGTTGTTGTTGTTATTAGCTCCAGCAGCCTAGAGTAATGCCTGAGTGAGCTGTTGGATTGTGTGTTGCATGTCACGGAGTTGAGCATGCTTCGCTGCCATTGCTAATGTTTATGTTCCTTCAAAAGAGAATTTTTAAACGTAAGTCATTGAGTTTGCACTAAGTTTGTGCGTGTGTGCGTTTATTTTATCTTATTACCCTTGGTTCTACCCATCTCACATAGGTACAGAATTTAGACTTTAAGTCAAGGCAGGTCAAACCTAGATCATCCTATACTTAAGAATAATTTAGGCTCTGATACCACAAAATTATAACGCCCCGACGCGAAATATCGGAGTGGAATTACAGTTATTAAATAGTACAGAGCGAGAAAATAAATGATAAACCATTGTTCAATTGGAATAATATTAAATAACCTCAAATTTCATTAATAATCATCCATTAGTTATTACATCAACTGATCAGAGTTATAACTAGGGCCCAGAGTACTTTATTGAAATCCAAACTAATACATATGGACTAACTGACTCACTAACTCATAACTATACTAACTAACTACAAAGCAAATGGTTGTTGAAAGGGATCACTCCTGGACGTCATCCTCGTTCCCATCCATGTGAGTGTGGTCATCATCTGACTCACCTGAACACAAGAAATAAACACGCAGGATGAGCGAATAACGCCAAGTAGGACTTAATATCTCATGAGAACAAGCATGCTTTAAATAATTAATGACTTAATTTCCATGGTAATGAAAGAGTATAGTCATGTAGAGCAAGTAACGATAGCACGAGAGCAATAGCACTGGTATAGCACAACGATAACGACAATAGAATGGCCATGTAACGATAATAGCACTTGAATAGATAACCCTTGAATAGATAGTGCTTTGATTGTCAACAATTAATTGTTATAGTATTAAATGGCACTGGATGCATGTCGTACACATCCTGATCATGTAACCCTTGCAAGGAAATAGCACTCTTCGGGAGCTCTCCCCAGGACCAGATCGGGCCCTATTGCACTGGCATATAACACTTGTTATTTTATTTTTGACAATCAATTGTATGGCCAAATAGATGAGAGTAGTAGACGAAATAGATGAGAGTGTAGAGAGAATAACGTAAAACATGATAAACAACGATAGTCACAGTTGTACGGCACAAGGTCGTGTACCGGCTGTCTGGTAGAAGTCACCACCGCCCACTAGTCGTGCTATGAACACAGACTAGATGGTCCGACATGATCACAAGGTAAGAAGAGAACACACTAAGGCTGGTTAGATCGTATTGATCCCTAAGGTGTAACGGATTTTAGGGTACAACCAGCTCATCGGCTAAGGACGTGCGCCAAAGCCAAGAAGACTTACGGAGGCCTTGACAAGGAGTCCCTGGCCCAGTCGAGAGTATTCCCGATGGAGAGGTGGTCCAAGTCAAGAGAAAGTGTGTGGAAACTGGTCCGTCGTGCCTCGAGTGCTCGAAGGCCGAGGGAAAACGGTAACGGTATTCAAAACACGCGTATAAAATGAAGACAATTGTATTTATTAAAATAGGGATTTTAGTAATTCATTTCTCTAATTTACCAGATACATTATTGAATAACTTATTAGGGTCAAATGGCAAACACTAATATTATGTGTGTGCATGTGTAAGAAATCAAGAGAACATGTATAGTTGTGCACATAGCTTTTAAATTAATAATTTCCATGTAATTAATACTCATTATTAATTAGCAAACTATTATCTAACATGTTAGCACTTAAACAGGGTCAAATGTCATAAAGACAGGGTTATATCAGCAAATCATATGTTATGGTCAAAATTCAGAGGTCGCGACGTCGGCCTCTGTCGCGTTCAGGTCGCGACAGGGCTAACCGGCGCGTTCAGGAAGTCAGGTCGCGATGGCTTGAAAGCTGCAATCAGGTCGCGACCCTTAGGGTTGTCGTGTTAAGGCCATCGCGACACCCACACATGTCGCGATCAGTCGAACCGGCGGGCAGGTCGCGACTAGTCGACCTGTCGCGATCAGATCGCGATGGGTCTGGTGTCGCGACCCTCTCTGAGGTCACGGAGGATCGGGTCGTCGCGATCTCAGGGAGTGGCCCGAGCCCAGAAAAGAGGGATTTGCCCTTTTTCTAGGGGGTCTACTTGACACCGGTCTATTCAAAATTTAATAATAAATTGCACAGTGATCCAAAAAGTATGAAACCAACTTTAAACGAGAGTAGACTTGAAGATCTATCACCAAGCATGATTAATTTGATAATAGACAAGGTTTAGGCATGCTTTGATTAGGTTACATTCTGGTGACCTAAACATCCGTAGTCAAGGTTCATTGAATTAATTCGCGATGGATACATGATAAAAATTAGGCAAATCAAGGGCGTTTGAAAGCTAACATGATGTAGTATTTATGAGAATTTTCTCATGTCATGGGATCAAGTATACACGAGGTTTGAAAGCATGCATGTAGGTTCAGGTACAAGGAACTGACAGGGATTCAAATAATTAATTCTCCCTCATGGGGGATCGGAATAGAGCAAAACCAGAGGCTTTTACACAGGATCATGAAGCCTTCCTAGGGTAAATTTTACACGTATTTGGCTTGAGAGATTGCCTACCTTTTGTTGATGTAAAGAAAAACCCTAGTTTGGAGACGAAAATAGAAAGATCCTCCTTGCTCCAAGCCTTCTCCTCCCTTGCTCCTTCGTCCACAACCTTCTCCTTCATTCTCCAGAGCTCTAACAATGATCTAGGGGGTGATAGGGTCGAAATTGGGGTGTTTTATTGTCTAATAGAGTCCTTACTATCTTCTAACTCTTCTCTTCTCCTCCAACTCCAAAAATTCACATTTATCTCCTATTTTCTTTCATTTATCTGCCTAATGGGGTTGGAAAGAGAGCTAAATTCGTGGCCATGGGGTTAGGATAGGCTAAGGACTCTTGTTCTAGATAAATATAAGTTATTTAGTATTTATCCTAGTCTTTTACCATTTACTAATTAATTAAATCCGAATTTGAGATAATTATTTCCCATCCCATGATGGGCTCCACTTTATTAGGCCCATTATTTAGTAATTGAGCCATTTACACAACTCATTAGGGTTTTAACTTAATGGACTTGATTAAATTATCTTTATTTCACTTATTTCTCATTTATTCTAATTAAATCCATTTACCTCATTTATTTAAAATAAATATTTTATTTTATTTAGATTTTAAAAATTAAGGGTGCTACAGGGTGAGCCTCGCGAACAAGGCCCAGTAGGGATAACCAGTCCCTTACCAGCCAGAGAAGCAGGAACTCAAAGAACGCGGAAGCAAACTACTCTAGAAAGCTGTAAAGCGAGAAACACCTACTGCAGAGTATTACAAAGCATCGGAACAGAGTAATGCCACGGCCAACAACCTGGGTCGGGCCAAACACGACTCCCGCAGAACCAGCAGAGTCAGACACAATGCAGAAACAACCCTCGGCACACATCCGCCGAGACAAAGAGCTCAAGGAACACCAGAGCAACCACGTGAGACTAGAGTCTCACGACACAAGCACCGCCATCCCATACCTCCACGAGGTAAGGAAGGCACAGACAGTGTCACCATAGCGACACCGAGCAGCCACGTGAGAAGGACGTCTCACCACAAACACGGCCACCACACACCTCCACAAGGCCGAGGGCCTAACAACAGAAACACCCTGGACCCCGAACACGCCACAAGGTCAGGGAACCACACCCGTCGGTGCTACCACGGACGACACCAAGGAACAGATTATGGAACAACAGTCAGGTGCCTGCACAAGGAACCCCGAGAGAACACGCAATGCAAAAACCAGCAAGCACAACCAACGAAGCTAGATCGACAATGCCCACGGAAGCTAGACACGGCCAGGTTACAACCACCGTGCATGCTAGGGCAACGAGACACACTTGGAAACACGAAATGAAATGTCGTCACAACAATAGCAACCAAGCCACCGCCATTGGCAACTAAGAGGAGGACACATCGGCCACTCCTCTGCTCCCCAGCCACCGGCTCGTACCTACAACCTCCCCGGAAGAGTGAGGCCAGTGAGCCACCACAGATAACACCACAACGAACAATCGCAGCCCGGCCGAGCTGCGGCCCCACGCCATGACGTGGCTCCAGAACCAACGCCGAGAGAGGCTTTGAGAAGGACTAGATGATCTACGCTGGAAGAACAACCCAACCACCTCGGCGTCCCAGACTCAGCTAAGAGAGCTCTACAAACGACTATACGTCGCTGTCCACTACTGTTTTCCCCTCTGTTACCAGAGTCTGCAACTCGAGCTTGCCCGCCGCCTGGAGAACTCCCTCAACAGGCACGGAGACTGGGGGTCCAAGTAACGGTGAAACCTCTACAACAGACAAGCCCTCGAGTGCCAAGCACCGGGTGACTTGAGAACAGGCAGGGCAACCACAACAAGCGACGGCACTGCTGGCTTGTAACCAGACAAGTCCAGCAGGCATAGGCACACACGACACCCCTCCCGGAACACTCAGGAGGACCGTCGACCAACCTCGGCACACACACCATGGCCAGAAACTCAGCAACAAGAAAGTGACCACAGGGGCGTCGCCTTCTAAACCAGAAGGGGACGACCAACCAGTCGCAACCAGGTCACGACGACCGGGATGCCGCCTTCCGATCTGAACGCGACATATCGACCCATCGCATTTAGCATCAGAAGACTAAACCCCAAGCAGGCCAGCAAACCCGCAGCCAAACACCACCAAAGCCAGAAGGCGACAAACAAATCGTCGCGACCCAAAGACACTAGAACGCGACAAGGGACCTGTCATGACCAGAACGCGACCAGGAAGGTGTTGCCTTCAGATTTAGAACGTGACGTACCGACCCGTCGCGTTCCTCATCTGAAGGTAGGACCCTTAGGGCAAAACCACCCCAAGGCCCACACCCAAAGGAACCATGATGGAAAGCCACCCAACAGGAAGACAGGCCCCGTTCCAAGTTGGGGAGACCTCCCTCTAACCAACTTGGGCACATGCCACCCCACCAAGACTGGAAACGGGGAAACAGAAGGGCAAAGGGGAACGTAACAGCCAACCTGTCGCCACCAGAATGCGACAGGTTGCACGTCGCCTTCTGACTGGTGTCACAACAGCTAACTTGTCGCGACCCCAGATAGAAGCCCAAACCACGAATGGGGGCCAAACCACGGTCCCCCAAGCTACAATACAGCCACCAAAGAGGGGAGGAAGAAAAGCACACCTAGAGAGGAACTGAAAATTGCTCGAGGGGCAACAATGCCACCTCTCCTCGCCCACAAACCACAAGAACTAAACCACCACACAAGAGGGAGCACCACCGACAAGCTTTCTCCCGTGCTAAACCACAAGCAAACCTCGAGCACAAGGAGGATAGCCCAAAACAAGCTCCATCTCCTCAGGACAGTAGGAGAGAGAAAGAGATCCCAATAGAGAAATGACGAGGCAGACCCATTGGGGCCTTTCACATTGGATTGGCCGCCTCCTCCTCGCTCCACGCCGCTCCAACGCTCTGTCACCAGCACGCCGGCACCTCCACGCCCAAACCGCTTGAGAAAGGAGAGGGGAAGCTCCCCCACCACGGAGAGGAGAAGGGAAGGGAGAAAGAAGAAGAAAGAGATGCCTGCCAGCCTTAAGACCTCGGGACTGAGGTCGCGACAAGGAGAGCGTCGCGTTCTCACCAGAATGCGACAGACATCTTGTCGCCTTCTCAAAAGTTTTGACAAGTCTTCTGACAGGCAGACAACCTCCAGACCACGTGTCATGCATATATGTGCCTCAGGTGAACGCGACACCTAGCACGTCGCCTTCACACACATGTGCGCGGACACATGGCGCACCAGCCACAGACAACATGAATGCGACAAGAGGGCCATCGCCTTCTCAACCAGAAGGCGACACAGAACACGTCACGTTCAGAACGCGACAGCCCAATCCATCGCGATCCCAAGAACAACTCAAAGGCAACCAAAACCCGGGATGTTACATGATGTGAGATGACCATGACTATGCAGAGTAGGATTTAACATATGTTTAGTGGAATTCTGTGATCTTACTCAATAAAAAAATTTGTATTGGGGAGATAATTTTTCACTATGAATGATCCCATTCAATTTACATGGGGGCACCATTAGAATTCTACTGAAATAAAATTCTAGATCCACCACTATAACTATGGGACTAGCTGTGGTGCCAATTATTAGTGTTGATGACTAATGAGAATAGTGACGGTGGTTAACGATGACAAGAAGTGACTAATGGAGCCAATGACATTAGCAACAGTAGTAGCGAGAGACGATTGGAGATGTACAAATCATATAACATCCATAAATATGGTGTGATTATTGACTCATGCTAATTTAGATCATACTAATTACAAAGCTAATCTTACAATAAATAGTTCTTAATAAATATATATATGTAATTGCCCATTTTGGTGCACGTCAAGTACTACTGAGGATGGAAAGTGTTGAAAATGACAAACAATGTGGCATCGAATCACATCTTATGATGGAGAGAAAGGAAAGGGTTCTACAAATTTTTGCAACATATATACCACGTAAATGTCAAAAAAAAATCTTTCTATTGCAATAATAAGATTTTCGACAAATGAATTAATGTCAGTATTGTTTTGTTTATATAGATATATAATGTACTACAAGTCACCTTTTCGTGTAACAAAATTAATATCTCGGTGACGTACATCCTTTGTCTTGTCAATTATTTGATGATATGGCATCTAGAAACATGTGATACAACTTAAGTTAGCCAATCAAATGCATCAAACTGAGTATGTTTAGTACAATTCATGTGGAAATAAGTATCGCATGTAGACATATACCTTTACAATTAATTTCCCATATCCTTATAATTAGATTTCAAGGAATACAAATGAATGATTTACAGAAAGAGGAGGTATGGAGTTAATACCCCCGAAATAATGAAAAGAACATGCTCATATGATCTGCTTAACCAGAAGGGATTCATGGGGCTGCTCATCCTCCCCCACACCCCATCCTTCTTCCTATGAAAAGGTTGTGTTCTCTCCCTCATCTTTTATCTAGCTCTTCGTCTCCTTCACCTCGGCCGCCTCCTATAACAAGCTACCAGATCGGACCAGCAGAAGTGCTCGATCTATCCACCCCTCTGCAGATCTTCGCTGCGTCTCTTTTCCTTTCAGTTCGATCGTCCGCCATAATCCAGGCAGGTCCCAAATCGTATTCTGGGATCCCTAGCGGGTGGAAGGGAGATCATAACACGGTACCTGTCCGAAAATCCCATCAATAACCACATCAATCCTTGATCTATCCATCTCTCGTGGGTCAGCTGAAAGCCGTCTAATCTTTCTAGTCCTGCAAGCAGGCGAAGAACAAGCTGCCGACCAAGCACCCCCCCTCTCTCTCTCTTCCCCTCCTTCCTTTCTTCCTTTTGAGTACTCCAATATCTTAATTTGCTGCCAAGCAATTTAGTGGGATGGTGGGTGCCTGCAGCGTCTGTCTTTCTTCCTCATCTCACAGGGGTAGATAGATGGAAATAAAGATTCTACAGCAGATCAGCTGTGCGGTAATGGCAGTAGTGACAGCAGTGGAGATCCCCTCCGAGGAAGGCGCTAGATCTGCATAATCATCATCGCAGTCCTGGTCGTGACAAGCTCGTCAACTCCTTCGGCACTGACAACCTCACGTTCATGGATCCTTCACCACTACTAGGAAGAAGAGAAAGCAACCGTTACCGCTACGAGGAGGAACACCGAGCAGCAGGTGACGGGCCCCTCCTCCGGCCGCAGCAGCCCTTGTTTGCACACCCACCTCCCCCTTCCTCCCCTTCCTCCTCCTCCTCCTCCGCCCGTCAGTCCACCGAGGAAGGCGGCATCGCCGGCGGCGGCCCCCCGGCCACCCCCTTGAGCTTCGTGGAGAAGGAACACATGTTCGACAAGGTGGTGACCCCCAGCGACGTAGGCAAGCTCAACCGGCTCGTCATCCCCAAGCAGCACGCTGAGAAGTACTTCCCCCTGGACGCCGCCTCCGGTGAGAAGGGCCTGCTGCTCAGCTTCGAGGACCGCACCGGCAAGCACTGGCGCTTCCGCTACTCTTACTGGAACAGCAGCCAGAGCTACGTCATGACCAAGGGCTGGAGCCGCTTCGTCAAGGAGAAGCGCCTAGACGCCGGCGACACCGTCTCCTTCGGCCGTGGCGTCGGCGAGGCGGGCCGCGACCGCCTCTTCATAGACTGGAAGCACCGCCCCGACACTCTCCCATTCCAGTACCCGCTTCTCCACCGCCTCCCCCTCCCTTTCCACAGCGTCGACCCCTCGTCGGTCGTGGTCCCCTTCGCTCACTCTGGCGCCGTCCCGTGGGGGCGCCTCGTCGTGCCGCCGCCGAGTTCCCCCTTCTCGGCCGTGACGGTGTACGACCATCTGTATTACGGCCCCCACAACTCTGCCGTCCCCTCCAACCCGTACCTCTACCTGAGATCGGCGGGGAACCCGTCGCAGGCCACGGTGCAACAACTTGGGGGCGGCAGCGGCGGCGGGGATGGGACCTTCGCGATGCCCATGGAGGTCTTCAACTCGGTGCCCGCGGCCCAGAGCGGCACCACAGCGGGCAAGACGGTGAGATTGTTCGGCGTGAACCTGGGTTACTCGCCTTCCGAAGGCGACGCGGGCAGCGATGCAGCGGTGCGTGGCCATGCACCGCCGCCCGCACTACCTCCTCTCCGCTTGAGGCCTGGGGAGTCGCCAGGCACAGATCAGCATCTCATGGACTTGGCCATGTAGAGGGCCGGGCTTAATTATATAAATTAATTTGATCAGACCGACAAGCTAGCTAGGTCTAAAGAAGAAGAGGGTGATTGGTGATGCAGGCAGGCCTTTTTAGGGAAGCTTCTCTCAATTCCCATATGAATCAAGATGATGATCTCCTGCATGCTCATAATTTCTGTTCTTGATGCGTAAGAAATTAAACTACGTTGGTGATATTCAGTATTGAAATAATTCTTTAGCTAGCTGAGAGAAATTGGAGGCCTCTCTTTCTTTCCTTTTGTTTCCCTTAATTTCCTTCTCTTAATTCTCTTGGGTCTTCTGCCACTTAACGGTTCAATTGTACATATATTATATTAATTTCATATTAAGACACAAACGTGTCGACCCACATTAACCTCACATATATATATGCGCTACGCTAGCTTCATATCAATATCTGCATATGTGTGTGTGTGTGTGCGTGAGAGAGAGAGAGAGAGAGAATCTTGAATCAGCTTAGAACATTTGTTCTAGTCTTAGCATGTTTTCTGCCATCCCAGCTCTCCTTCCATCCTCGATCACAAACAGGAGAGATTTAAGTCTAGCCAGCTGAATAAGAGAAGGCAGTGCAAAGTGTTCCTTCAGTTCCCTGCTCAAAGGTATGTGGCTTCTGCCATGTTTCCCGTTACCTTTATTACTGCGCAAGTTGTGGTGTTTGCAGCACCTTTTTCAGATCGATCGGACGCGCTGTGGCTGAGGAGCACAGGGCTGGAGCATGTCAACAAGCTAACAGCCGGGGCTGCGAAGGTCGGGTCCCTATCCCATTTATGTTCTTGTCTTTTCTTTCTCTTCTCTTTTTAAACTTTCTCAGCTGCCAGCTACTCCATCGATCAGCTCCTTATTCGCTTAACAACTGGTCTCTGAACATCGTATATATCTATGCCACATGGAAGGGGATCGATCGATTTTTCCGAGCAGTTTAGCTGGATCCGATCGTCTCAGAACTTCTACGGCCAGCTAGTCTTTCATTTGCATCTGAAATTGGTTCTCATTCTTTTCTGTGAAGAGAGATGTGTAGATATTTCAAGAAGGCGTTAGGTCTACAGATGACGGTGAGAGAAGAGACTGCAACGACGCACAAAATTAGAGAAAACGCTGGACCTGGCCTAGTTTGCATACTGCAGGTATCTACCGATCATCTGTTTTCTTGGCTGTCTATGTCACAGGGTGTGGAGCAGCGAACTTTGAAGAGTACCCCACAGACGAGCTGACACTGTGCATAAAGCCAAGTGGGTGCAATGGAGTAAACCTGATGGGTCGACACGTAATGCTGGTTTCTGCTGTTCTCAGTGAGTAAATCTGCTTCCCGTAATTGTCTTTACTTGGATGTGTCATTGTATTTTAATTCTTAATTAATTGCTTCCTTCAACCCCAAGGGTTATGTTCTAAACTCTCTAGCTAGCATCACTGAACTCCTATCAATAATGCAGTACTTCTCCATAACAAGAAGGGACGTTCTTCAAGGCTTCACCGGTTCATGAAGGAATCGGTTTAAGTTCTTGTCCAAACTCATAATATTGCTTCTTAATTAGATCAGTAAAGAGGGAAAAGAAACCTCATTAACTTGTTGATCTTTTTGCTTTGTCTTCGTTAAACGTGTGGGTATCCATGTGCATGCATTTATTAAATATATGAATGGTGATAATAATCTTCGAAGAGTAACCCTGGGGAGCACCTATTACTAGGGTACAAGTACATCGCTTTGCAAGTTGCGTTACGGTATCACAGACTTCTAATTAGACATGACGATATTAGTCCACACCCAGCTATAATTAAGTTTATTATGTTTCTGAAACTCATGTTCTCCTTTTCATCTAATTCTTTTTAACTTGAAGGATTGCATATTGTATAACTGTATAAAGAATTCAGACTATATGATAAAAGCCAAAATAATTAAGTCAAGATATATATACATATATATA
Source organism: Colocasia esculenta (assembly GCA_014218235.1). Lineage (NCBI taxonomy): Eukaryota > Viridiplantae > Streptophyta > Magnoliopsida > Alismatales > Araceae > Colocasia > Colocasia esculenta. Next base: position 81,010,770 of record CM024759.1, read on the forward strand.
ACTAGTCGTCAGCTCTTGAACTACAAGTTTACTGTTTATTATCTTTGCGTTGTCTGTGATTCTGCAGGAGCATATAGATAACTATGTATCAGTCTCATAATATTTCATGGTTTTGACTTGGACTTGGATCTTTCTTGGGTCAATAAATGTTAACCTTCATGAATAAGCCAGGTGAGATCTGTTGTTAGCTTAGAACCATAAAATTTCTGGTGAATCCAACCTGGCCAGCTGAGAGAAGGATTAGAAGAGAAGATTTCAAAAGGAAGTGGAAACTTAATTAAGAGAGCGTAGTGATGGAAATAGATTCCACGGAAGGGGTCAGCACAGCTTTCCTAGCCTTTTTGTCTTTTTTGGGACTGGTAACTATCAAGAACCACTTACGGTTCTCAGTATTGTTTAAGCGCCTAGTGCTGCTTTAAGCATGATTATAGGCAGATGCTATTATATACTTGATATCTCCAACATCACTAATCGATTCCACAAACTATTAGTTCCTTAAAGGTGGACGTAGATAGGATGATCAAATAGTGGGATACCACCTAATTTAACTTGCAATAAACTCCCAGTAGCTAGGTAGCATGATCCATAATAATAGTAATAGTAATTACCGGCTTGATCATGAAGTCCTTAAAATTAAACTGCATTGTCCTCATTCCCGTCACATTAAAAGTTGCATATAATTATATACGACCCCAGGACGGGAACAAACTGCAGGAGGTTTATGACTTCAATTTCTCACTCTTCTGAGCACTGAAAAGTCTAAAGACTAAAAGAAATCAATTCATCTTCACCAAAGTCTACAAGCGGACATGGCCGCTTGACTACTAGGTCGATGATACAACAGTTAATACCACTTGGATATAAATTTTGGTTATTATCACTTTCAAAGCATCTGAGGATCTCCATGATTTCCAATCAGTATTCATGCTCACGATATATCACTTGATATATATACCTGCACGGTTGCAAGGCTAGCTAAGTTGCAATAGACTTCTATGTTCATCTCATCGATTCTGATTTTCATGGAAAATTTACAATTTTTTAATAAGGAAATTTACATGCATTGTCTTTGATAACTTTCTGCTTTTCAATCTTCTGAAATGAAAGTACAATGTTTCCATTGTTAACAGGCTTTTGCTTTTTGAATCGCCTTAGACATGATTTTCATCAAAGTACTTGACTATATGCTCTAGCTAGCTAGCTTAAACGATTGATCTGATCCAAGGTGAAGCCTCAGAAAAAGGCGTACAAAGGAGTAGAGTAAGTTCATGAAGAAACCATAATATAGTCCTTAAAACATACCTATGATAATGATGTGAATGGTCTTGGTAAAAATGTCCACTTATGTTTTGTCTTCTTAGAGTTATAACATTGTTAATACCTTCCTTAGACAAAGAAATGTTTATGATTACGTTTTTAATTTAGAGTTGTTTGAGGAATAATGTAAATGTAAATTATGTTAAAGTAGGATGGGTATTCATGACATTGAAAAGGGCAAATGTGACATGTTTTTCATTTTAAGGAGATATTCATGGCATAATGATTTCAGAAAAAAAATTATATAAAAATTAATTTGGTTATTCATACAAAAGAACCAAACTAAATGGATGAGGTGACACATGTGACACTGGCTGTGATGATAGTAAATACTTTCATAAAGTCGTCTTCTTTGATCATTTTTTGTCTTGTATATATATGTACTATATTCTTCTCAGCGTCAACTGTTTCCTATTAAGATTCTCATTTAATCCTCTAATATTTACCATATTTTTTACGTGAGAAAAATTGATCATAGATTCATAAGAATATCAGGCTGTCAGCTTTTGCCGGGTAATCTCTCAGAGTATTGCGAGTGACAGGATCATATAAACATGAACCATGTCATTGATCGTCACATACATATATAGATCACCTCATCCTTAAGCCATATCTCTTCCTCACTTAACAAATCAAATGGAAAGAAAAGAGAATGCCTTCATGTATATATAGAATATGAAAAGATACACGAGGAATAATATACTGTATAACCAAACTAAACTCCGCACTTATGTCTTATTGTGTTCTGTTTCGTGTGTATATATAGATGAAATAGTTGCATCGATCATGCAAACGAAGACAGCACAGACAAACCAACCAACGCATTTAGTAGTCTAAATATTTCATACACTTGTCAAAAAAAAAGTCTAATTTCATACAATAGGTATATATGTTTGTTTTGTGATCGTGAGAATCTAGTCATGCATATTCTTACCCAAGGATGCAACATTACTTTCCTATATATATAGGTATTTTATATTCACCTTTTGCCGTCATCAATCTTTCATATTTGGCCTGGATTTTTCAACCTTGTTAGAGGAAATTGGTCTTCCCCCACTCTCTAGGTGGGTACACTACTTTCTAGTTGTTGAGACTTACACTATGATAGCATGGTTACAATCTTAATGGATGAAAAGAAGATGGATATGGCTTGGCAACTTAAGAAGCATTAATGATATTTCAAGGATATATAGTCACGTCTTAACTTGCCTATCTTGTGACCGCTATCTCTTATATTAAGGAAAATCACAGTTTCTCGTCGTCTACATGATTATGATCTTGTTCTCGACAGTACAATATATCTTAACTTTTATACTGGCAGGGCGCGCGTAGAATGTTTCATTAACTAGGGAGGTCCTCCAGCCGAAAATATTTGCTCTGTGTAGCTCATGTAAGAAGGTATATATATTTCTGTATTAATGGCAACATGACTATCATATTTTCAATATAGATAGTCTCTTACTTTGTGTTTCTTTACCATGTCTTTTAATTTGATCAGCCCCAAGCTCCCAGAACTGAGAACTGAGACGTACAGGTATATATATGTACTATCCTTTTTTTCTGAATCTGGCAGCTTTTGCTGAGTCTTTGTACCATTGATTTTATTTGTGAATGATTCTACTTCTTTTGTTTCCAACCTTTAACAACCACTTTATTGATAGAGATTGATCACAATTTACGAACCGCATAGTCCCCAACACGAATCCTAGCTAATTAAGTCTGTAGATTCTCATAGACTTGGGATTAGATTTGAATTAAAAATTCATGGTCGGTCATGAATTAAACATAAATAGAGTCTTCAAATAATCTTAGGACAAACAATCATTTGCTTATGAGATCAATTTTTACCTTTTTCATCCAAGTGGCACCCAAGTGAGACTAAATCTTACGGCAAGCCTTCTTTAGGGCTAGAATTTAATAGGAACAATACCTTTAAAGATAAGGGTGGCACCTCACTCTTCCAAAAGACATGGATATTTTAAAGGACAAAATCCCACCTCTGCTCCAGGGCAGTTCCTCTTGGAGGCTGTGAAAAATATTCTCAGAAAACATAGTTATGATTTGATACAAACCCTAGTGTGGGCTTATTGTATATGCATCTTAAAGACCGTTTTATATTTTTTAAAGATTTTCGTTGATATATGCTAGATATTACTTAATGATTTTTAAGGCCTTTCTGAATAGTCACAGAAAACAGAAATGGTGTAGAAGCATACGGGAACAAGATTCCAGAGCGTTGCACTATTTCTATATATTGCTGCCTATCGCAATTTTTCTAAGTTATTTTGCGATTGCTAGTACTTCTATTCTTGCTTCTTCAACCATATTACTTCTATTGATGTTTAATGCTTCCTTTCTACAGCTGGGAGGGCTCGTCTAGTAATAGAACATTTTTTGTCCTCTTTCCTTCTCATCTTTCTCCACATTTTCTTTATTGTCAATTACCACAATAATTCTGAAACTGAGTAATCTGATTTGGAAATGATCTGGCGAAGATCAGGCAACTCTGATCTGAATGCCGGTTTGATTCCTGATCCTCGTCATATCACCATATATATTAGAAAAAGTAATAAAATGATTAAATGTATGCATTTGATATTAATTTCTAAATATCATGAACAATAGATATTTTGCTAATATATCATGCCGTATTAATCTTTGTTTGTAATTAAGCAGGCATAATATTTCTTAGTCTTTGCCTGTCATGTTCTATTTTCTTGGTTTTGATCGTTTTCTTTATCCCATCTTATTTCTCTTTTGTTCGGCTTATCCTACCTTCTGGAATTACCCATTTTCGGGTATAAGTTTATTTATGTCTATTCTTACGTGCAGTTGTCTTCTACGCTCAAGCATGTTCATGGTCTGAATGGTCTTAAGGAAACTTACACCCATTTCTGGCTTTTAATCGTTAACGACGACAAATCAATTATATAGTCGAGATTCTGTACTATTTCAACAAATTTTAATGCTTTTGGAGTACTATCAGTCCGTAGAATTTTTAGGCATCCCGATAATTCTAGCTTATATATATATTGACATTCATTCCTAGCTGTGCAATATTGTTATTGATCTTGGCATTCTTATTAGGCGAGAGTAAGGGCTGATATTTAGTAGCAGATAATATATATACCTCTGAGTTAAGATATCTAGCTAGAAATAATTTAACTAATTTTTTGACCTAAATTATTTTGAAATAAAAAAAAAGATACTCCTTGCTATCCCAAGGGTAACACTACCTCACCTTTGAGGTCAAGTATATAACTTAGTGTACCTCTATGTATTTTTTTATATCCTTAGCCTATACCGCCACCTTAAAATTAATTAAATTTTAACCATGTATTTATGCCCACAGGAAGAAAATGGCGCCTAAAGTGACCTTAATATATAGATGTAGTCTTGTCACTTTTGGATTCATATTGTATTTATCCTGTCCCCATTTTCTCTTTCATGGTTTGAATTTCCTGCATCGCATGTTATCCAAAGCTACTTGGACGTCGAGAGGTCTCTCACTCTCTCCGAGTGAGAAGTTTACCGTACAATGGTAACAACGCCGAAGCATGTGAAAGCGGAGGTTTAAAGAGGCTCTGAAAACTTTAGACGTATCATCACCGAACTAAAACGAGGCAAATCTCAAGTAAATCCAATCCGGAAAAGAAAGAGATGGACGGTTCACATGATGATGGGTTCCTTTCCTGATCAGCGTGTCGCAATACCAAAACCCGTCATGAGAGCCCCGTTCCGGTTTCCCATGCAGGGAAGGACTCTGCTCCGTGACCGTACAGATGCCCATCCATTGAAGGGGCGCCACGTTCGTTATGGCGTCCTCTCGGACCAAGGAAAAAAGGAATCGAAACCGCCATAAGCTTGGCCGACGACCTGCCGATCTGCGGGCACGGGCTGGCCACTGCCCTCACTGCATGGAAACTGGCAGACCAAGATGGGCTGCTCTCACTGGTTGCCGGGCTAGCTAGCTGCCACTGCTGCTGCCTCCATGCCAGCACTGCAGTTAAGAGAGCAGTCTGCGAGGGCAACAGAAGCTCGCCAGCTCGAGCACTGCCAATCTGTGTGCATGGCATGGCAGCAGCGCGTCCGTTCCTAATAAGATTCTATCGTTTCTGCAAAAGACTCCGGCAAATTGCCCTCACGGCATGCGTCACTCCTTGGGTGATGACACAGGGTGGGTTACAGGTACATGGAATCCCAAAGAACCAACCTGTAGCTCCACAGCGGAGGCCTACCCTCATGCCCCACCCTCCCTTAGGCTTCACGTTAAAGCAGTCTTTTTTGGAGAGGCTAGCTAGGTACTTGGGCGTCCTTTATGGACACTTTTTCTAGCTGTAAATATTGCATCTTTGAATACGGCAGAAGGTAGAGTACTCGCTTGTTAAGACGTACACGATAACCTCCGGTACTCTTGTTTCTCGTCATCTACATTAGCAATTCATATACCTATCCCAATGGGCCTTGTGGTAGAAAACTTTGACAGATAAAGGCGCACGTAGTATCATGGTGACGACTGACGAGCGATCGACTGCTTCACCAAATGATCGCTAGAGCAGTTGCGAAGCTAGAAATGGAATTAGAGAGAAAGGCCAATAACGATCAAACCGCATCCTACGCGAGGATTCTCGTTGGACATTACAAGATTTAGCCGTCGTTATCACGCCTGTGCATGATCTGCACAATAAGCAACGAGGCGACTGCACGTGATCGATCGGGGGCCATAGGATTTCAGCAAGGTACGACGGATTAAAATTTTCACCTGCAGTTGCACGTTAATTAACAAGGGAAATGTGAGCAGTATAATTTCTCCCGGTGAACTGGTGTGTGTGCGCGTAAACATTTATCTAATCATGAAGTCTAATGTTAAGAACTTACATTTCACGACAAGGATTTGTTTGATAAATTGTTAAACCATGTTAAAGGGTATTTATCAGCCCTGATAAAGTCAAAAATAGTTTGATATAACTCAGATATATAGTATATTTAATTACCTGTTAAATGGGTCCAGGAGGCTGTTAACCCCTCCAATTAGCCTAGCTAGCGATGAACCCTCTATTTATTTATTGGGGTTATCTATTTTTATGTCAAATCACAAAATTTGTTAACCCCAATACTTCTCTTAAAGTTTGCTGTACTTCGCCTCATACGCTTATAATATATTTTTACACTTTTTATTGGTTGGACATAATGTATCAGTAACACATTGATTAATAAGAGATATCCAAAATACACTAAAAGCACATGAGAAAAGTGCAACAATTTTTTCTCATATCTTGAGTTATCTAGTTTTTGAACAATCCCAAGCATTGGTTCAAAATAAAGAAATTCGTATCGCACAACGATGATCATACGATAATCCAAGACTTTCATATACCGAGTATATATAGTATTTGAAGATACATAAAATTCCAATATACCCTCTAAGAGGTATTATCTTTCTCTGGAGTTTTTTCCTTTACTTAGAAAAAAGATCTTCTTAAGAGAAGAGGAATATCACTTCCTTATAACATGTATTTATTTTCACTATTTTCAATATAAAACTAAACTACGTCTCTACAATGCTCTCCTTTAGTGAGGATAAGAGTGTGTGTTAAGATAAGATGATCGGACAGGACAAGTGATCTCTTGTTCGTTTTCTACAAATGTCATCAATAAAGATATGTAAAATTTCAATATATCCCCTCGAGATATTGTACTCATTTAATTGGGGTTTTATCCTTTTCCTAAGCGAAGGGCCCTCTTGTAAGAAGATAAATGTGTCTTACTTATAGACATACACTTATTTTCACTACTTTTAATATAAAATTAAATTATGCCTCTATACATGACCTCCCCCCCCCCCCCCCCCCGCATGAGGATAAGTGAGATCTTATTAAGATAAGATGTTCAGACAGAGCACATGGCCTCATGTTCAATTTTCCACAAAATAGTATGTGTCAATGAAAATACATGAAATTTTAGTGTGCCCCTAAGAGGTATTATCTCCATCTAGAGTTTTTATCTTTTTTCTAAAAAAAAAATCTTCTTGAGAGACGAGGAATATTGTGTCTTTCTTATAAATACATACTTATTTCCAATACATCTAATATGAGACTAGACTGTATTTCTATAATACTATCTTTTATATATATATATATATATATATATATATATATATATATACTATGTTACGACGTGGCTTTTGGTACGGCCCCGCCATAACACAGAGGCACACCGCCTGTGCATTTTGCACATTTTGTGGGGTTCAAAATTTTATTGAGAAATGCTTTACTCCCGGCGCTGCCGGGAGCAAAGCTGAGCTGGGGCTCCCGCCCCGCGCGGCCGCCGCGTGGAGGGGGCGGGCCCCAGCTGCATTAAATGCCTTTTTATACATAAATGATATATTTATGCACACAAATAATGTATTTGTGTGCACAAATATATCATTTGTGGGTACAAAATGTAAAAAAAAAAAACCACATTTAATGCAGTTGGGGCCCGCCCCCTCCACGCGGCGGCCGCGCTGAGGGGCGCGGGAGTCCCAGCTTAGCCTAGGCTCCCGACGTGCCGGGAGCCTAGCATTTCTCAATTTTATTTTTTATTTCCCACCGTTGAATCGGGATCTAACAGTAGGACACTGTCGTATTATTGCACTACTATATATATATATATATTTCATATACTATCAAGAATATTTTTGAAGGTTATTAAAGCGGTAAACACGATAGTGCCAATCTTCAAAACTATAATTTGTTATGAAATCATAAGGACGCGGAGCAATATTGACCGCTTGCATTAACGAAACTTTACATGTCAAAGATTTAGCCGATTAGCTAGCTAGAAGGCATGATACGCGACAGAATTTAAGGGTGAACTATCCAACCCTCCTTGTATTTTTCGTCCACTTATGTCTTACTCTTCATGCGAGAGAGAGAGAGAGAGAGAGAGAGCTTGTCCGTGCCTTCTGACACATGAACGCCCCAGAAGTTTGGGGATAGCTTAGATATACCGCAGCTCTGGGCACGCCCGCCAGATGGTCCAGGCCTATCTCACCTCGACAGACAGGGCGGCACCACATCAACAGTTATCATTGTACGTACAGCTTATTTAGTACCACATATAATAGTTGACGACACTGTTATATTACACGCAACAGGCGTCAAAATGCGCGGGTGCATGGGATCATCTCCGTAGAAAAGAACAGTGTCGAACACCACATAGGTAGTACGCGATGCACTACAATACAACTCGTCGGATATCTTGTAATCATAAAGAAGGATAAGATAACGCATGTTATATGGTCGAAGATGTTGTCGTTTCTTACGAGACGGGTAAGTAGTAATGCCACTTTCATCGTTTTGCCACCCCACGTTGTGGTCCAGTTAACCCCCTCAGGCGATTGCCCTACCGCTATGTATTCCCCTGCTGTTATTGATCAATTTAATTATATCTCAGGCTAGGCGCTCGTCCCCTTTTGAGGAGAGGTCGTTGTTTTTTTTTGGGGGGACAAGAGGAGACGTCGTTGTTGCGGCCCATGTGATCTCAGTCCCGTGCATGGGCAAGAGGGAGGACCACCCCGGCAACCAGTACTATGGTGGGGAGCCCTCCATCTCTACCCGACAACCGAGCACTTGTGAGAATCGGTGGGAGACATCCATCTCTACCTCTGAAGTCTGACCCACACATGTTGGATCCGTGGTAAGTGGTAACCCTATATAGATCAGTTTATTAAGCTGAGGTCTCTTCAGAAAACCTTGACAGAGGAGCTGGAGGTGGACAGCTGCCAGACCTACGCGTATCTTCTATTAGGTGAAGCTGCGACGTGGCCGTGTTCTCCCATGCAGTGGGATTGCACAATCGTGCACGTGGAGGGACTAGAAGTGTGGGATGGATGGGAAGAGGAAGAAGATTAGAAAGGAACCAAAACAACTTTCATTTCGATGCCTCCAAGATCTCAAGAGTCCACCCGGAAATACATACTGGGAGGAAAGGAGGTGGTACTTTCTTCAGTTGTATAGATTCTAGACCCAATCTTTGCTGCCGGAGCCTTGTTTTGGGGGAGTGGGGGGGGATCAGAGAGAGAGAGAGAGAAAAGAGAGAGAGTGAGAGAGATGCCTAACGATTGTTTGTCTCTATCTTTCTCTCGCTCCCTTATCACTCTGTGTACGTACTGTCATTACCAGTTGGTTCCCCTTTTTTCTCTCCTTTTTCTTTTTTCTACTGCGTTCTTCTGAAGAAAAGTTGATTGAGAGGAGGGGTGTGGCAGAGGGCGTGGAATCTGAACGTTGCAGGGGATTGTTTCTTGCATGGACCACGTAGATGTTGCTGAGCGCATATTTGAAATGAGTTCTTCCCGTGACTTTTCCTCCTTACAGAAGTGTATATAGTTCTCTTCTCCCCCTTAGTTTCTCCGTCGTGCAAGGAAAAACAAAAACCAAGAGAAAGGGCCGGCGGAGAGAGGAGAATACAGGTCCACATATGACGTGATAGACATAAAAGACCAACATATATCATGACTCGTGTTCAACTTCTAATTAGACTCTGCTTTTCATGTTTTAGTCCGACCGATACCTTGAAGACATTAATCTTTTTATCATAGAGAAATATTTGCTTCACACTCTTGTAAAAAGGGGTGCACATATATATTTTTTGTGATTAAGTGTCTACCACATTAATATGATTATCTAATCACATGTTGTTGTGCACGGACACTACTCCAGATGATGTGCACAGGGATAGACTCAAAAATTTTGTTCAGTGAGGTAATTCAAATTATTTTTTATTCATCAAGAGTAGAAGCAAGGTTAGGGCTAAAAAAAAAGAAAATTTAAGGTTTTGGACTCTTGGGGTTGGACACTGCATTCCAGTAGGGTCACTCTCGTGTAAAAACTCTTAAAAATTGATAACTTAAATAGTTATTTCTATAAAAAAAATTCAGTAGAATCATGTGACCGCACTAACACATGCTGCGTCTATACATGCATGGATGTACACCTATCTTTCAACATATATATGCATGATTGATTCTTTTCTTCTCAAGGTCTATTGAAAGGACTTGGAGAATGCTTGATCAATCTTTGAAAACCCCCCCCCCCCCACAAGTCCGTACACATGAGACCCATAAATGTAACTTGCGATTAAATATTTCTGCGTAAAAGAGAGAGATGATAAGTACAATGTTAAGCAGATCAGATCAGTTCTAGTTTAATGTTGATAATCAAGAATGGCTAAACCGGAACAAGAAGGCTTTAATTCGTTGGCTTCTTCACGTACGCCCCCAGTACTACTCGATCCCCTCAATTACGAAAGCTGGATAGATGAACAAGAGATTGATCGGATAAATGTACTTCTTGATATGTTGCATAAGGAAGGCCCAAAAGAGGAGAAAATTTTTTGATAACGAGAAAATCTCGCCCCGTGTGATTTTGTGGGTTCAAGGATTAGTGTTCGTGAACTCTAAGGTTAGGACTTGGCAACTCCTACTTTCCGTATACCCGTATTGTCCTTACTCCACTTGACCAAAAAAATCTCGAACCTACACACCTCGAGAATTACATGTAGATCAGGTAAACCCCCCAAATTTCTATATAAACCCATTAATATCGATCCAATTTCGACCTTATCTGTCAACATCATCAACAGTACTGCCTCGTTTTAGTTATGTCTCACATGATCAATTGCGTGATATGCGAGTATGGGATTAGAATCAAACGATTGGAGTTGGATCTTCCAACATTCATAGTCAAATTAACCATATATATAGGGGTGTCAATGGGCTGGGTTAATTTGAAGTCCAATGGGTAGTCCACTCCAGATTCAATTTGGGTTAAAATATGATGGCCCATGGATCTCTTTTGAAGCCCATTTGTCAAACCCATCACTTGATGGGTTGGACTCGGGTTAGCCCATTGGGCTAAGAGATATAACAACCATACCTATCAATAACCACCATACCTACACATGCATTAAAAATATGCTTAAATAAAGAAATCGGTTTCCACCACACCAACAGCTCTATTTAAATTAAAACATGTTTAAATTAAAATAGTAAATCTATCTACATATTAGTTTGATGGGCTGAAACGGATCTCAATAGACTACCATGGGTTTGTTTTACTTTGATCCATTAAATTTGAGTTGGACTTGGGTTGAGTTATTTTAGTGTTGGACTAAACTGAGTTTAACTTGGGCCAGCCCAAGCCCACCCATTGACACCCCTACATACACTACAGGACAAACCTGATATGTCAGCGGCTGTTAGCCGCTGACAAATGATTGAAAATTGTTGACAAAAGTTTATGTCAGCGGCTACTGTGCCGCTTACAACACCGCGGACAAAAGACCCGTCGACTAATGATATGTCAACGGCTATCCTCAAACCGGTGATATAAGAGAGATATGTCACCGGCTATGAAAACGCTGACATATATGCTTATGTCAGCAGCTTGATCAGCCGCTGACAATTACTGTGGAATGAAAAAAAAAAATTTAATGTCTCCGCACAGAACGTAGACATTTTTTTAAATTCAAAACTTCATGCGCAACCATTTTCTATCCTTTTTAATTAGAACATTAAAATAAGCTTACTTGCGGCATTTGGAAGGACAGTGATCCAACTATTCCTCATTGGTTTTACACTACCAAAATCAGCAATTTTGATATGTCCATCCGTAGTAAGCAATAAGTTCTCTGGCTGGCATATGCAAGAAAGTTAGCTTGACTCATGCTGGTGAATCAAAGTATGCACCAGTTCCCAACAAGTACCTTAATATCCCAGTGTATTAATCCTACACTATGAATGTACTCGAGAGCATCAACTACTTCTGCTGCATAGAAGCGAGCTTTATCCTCTGATAAATGGCCTTTCTGCAGGTAAACAAGACTAAGTAAAAATGAAGTTGAGATTCTATCACATGGAAAAATTGGATTATGACTTGCGCTCACCCTTGTAATTTGATCAAATAGCTCTCCACCTTCACAGGACTCCAGTGCCATGTCTACAAAGATAGAATAAACATGACCATTTTAATCAAACCAACTTTTAAATAAAATGCTAAACTGCCAAAAGAGAGAGACTAACAGTTCACTTCTTCAGATAGGTAATGCTAAAATAAGATTGTCTGAAAGTGATGAGTGAAAGTAATGGTTGACGAGTACTTACAAAGGGAATAGGTGTCTTGAAAGGTGAAAAACAGGCGAATTATACCAGGGTGTTCTAGTTGATCAAGTACAATGCGCTGCAGCTTTACATAGGTTCTCTTAATTTCTTTTGTGATAAACATTTTATCCATGATCTTCAAAGCATAGACATTTCCTGTGTCCTTCTTCTTTGCCCATACAACCTGATGAAAAGAGTGGGATTGCGATAAAGAATGCCAGTCAAATGTATTAATGAGGTAAGAAGCAAAAAATAGGCTACTTCAGAAATTCAATAAAAAGGAGAAACAAGCAGGACTATCTTCATTACTAGTTTATTCCTATATCAGAATCTCAATGTATTGCACACATAGAACTCAATTGGGAGGTGTTAAATCCTTCCTTTTCTTTTCTGTTTGACTGAAAGTCTAAAGTACTTTTAAACAGTGGCAAGGAGATACAAACCCTGTTCCCCCCCACCCAAGAAAAAAGGAAAAGGAGAAGCAGAAGAAGAAGAAGAAGAAGAAGAAAAGTAAAGAAGGCCTCATTAATCTGATTGATGTCTACCCATGCTTTTGTGCTATATTGTAGTGTGAATTTCTAATCTTGAGGATCAACATCAAGATTTCCCTTTCGAGGATATATGGGAGAACTGAAGTTTCTGGAGGTTATTCTTGAAGAATTTTCAGAATTCACTTTTGGACAACACACGAGACGAGGGCCTCAATTCTATTATCCTGTTGTGTGTAGTATGGTTTGCAATGTGTTTTGCCCCACATATAAGGAATAAGAAACTCTTTACCCACACTTCATACATGAAATACAACAAAGTAACTTATAATTTGCAAATTGTACAATAGTCACCACCCCTATTATTTTACATAATCCTTCTTAGCAAATATTCAAATATTTTCAATTAAGATGGTGCATGAACCAAATTCCTACATCTTAATTGAAAGCAATATTTCAGGTAATAATTCAAAGCATGGTTAACCATATCCCCTGTTTTGCCTGAAATAATTCACATGCAATACTAATTCATGTATACACTCTTCTCTAATCTTTTGGGCAGAGGGATGCGACTAGCACCAATTTATCAACCAAACTGTGGTGTCCAAGGAAATGGCGAGAAAATATGTGAGGGAACAAACAAAAAATAACATATCAAAAGGATAAAAGAGAAGTAAGAACGCCAACTCTACCCACTCATTAGATGGATTGAAAAGTTCAATGTCAAAGATATAACCTCCAAAATCTGTTTCGTGAATATTAATTGATATTTTAGAGTATATTTATTCACTATTCACCACATCAAGCAGCAAGCAACATGAAAAGTAAGTATGCATTCCCAATTTCTCTCTTTTTTCTTCTTTATTGAAATTATTCCAACATTCACAAGGTGAGAAGATTACAATGCCAGAGCAGAATTTACAAGCTATTTCCCCTCCAACCTCTCTGCACAGGCTAAGTCTGTCAAACGGAAGCACACCTTTAGCAATTGCATACCCACACATCAGCTACATGTTCACGGCAACATTAACAATCAGTAAATTTTGATGAAGATGGAGCTTACTAGAAACTTCTTGCCAGAAGTCAGCATCTGGTAGAAAGCTTGAATTTGGAGTGCATGGCTTATGTGGTACATTCAACTTTGTGCAGAATGATAAAAGTGAAAAGTCATCCTGGAAATAAAAAACTTGGAGGGCACGCCCTCTGTTTTGTAGGAATTATGGCAACAGAGTTTTATTCATAGGTGATTCTTTAGAACACAAAAGGAAATCCTCAATTCACGACCAAAACTGCAAAATCAAACTTCCAAACAGATGAGTCTACCACTCATGGGTGTTCAATGGAAGTCCAGCCATTGATATCACACACCCAACGACGATATGTTATATGAATAGGACTATAAAAGATTGTTAAGATAGACAGTGGAAGATCAACATAGTTGAAGATTTCCTCCTCCAGGTATGGATATAAACCAAGTGTTATACCAAACCATGGATCTAGAAGAAACTAGAGAACTTATCTCATGCCAGTTCTTAAGTTGCTCTCTTTATTAGTTTCTCTAACCACTTCACAAACACAAACGGAAGCACACAATTGATTTAACCTCGTTGTTTCATGTGTGCCTGAATGCACTTATCCAGTTATCCATGTCGGTAACATATTGAATATGGATATGAATCTGAGTTTAATCCCGCAATACTCCAAGTCTGCTTCTTCTGGGGGCTGATACAAAGTGGACTGGACGCAATGTCTAGATGGTCAGATCATATGCACTCTGTTTGTAACCTTACCCTATGCCTCACTTTCCACGTTTTATATGCGATTCGCATTTGTGAGAGAAGTGCTCGAAAGTTATCGGTAGGTCCTTCACCATCGACCGTGCAACATGCTCCGAGTGCGGTGAGCAAGGAGAAGCACATATTGCTGCTACACAGATCATAATTTTGACAAACGAACTGATAGGATTCGCAGCATCTTCTCCGAAGAAGATTTTCTGCCCCCCAAAAATTCCCCTCCAATCAAAGTGATCCGCGAACCACGGGGGATGATAGACAGAGCATGCAAATGCCACATCGGCCCAGCACGTTTCCACGGTGGAAATCAGAGCCATGCAAACTAGGCTTTCCAGAGTAAATTCAGGATTCTCCATCGTGAGGCATGGAGTCTCCTCTCTCTGTGTTCTTCCTCACATAACAGCGTCGATCTCCGCATTCTATCCTAGAATTACTTTCCTGATCGACGTGTTGTCAACGACGATCTAGAACTAATATCCCGACTAGCGTATCGTCAAATCTCCTTCGCACATACACGCCAGGCGCGCCGTTCTATTGTCCATTCCCTTGGCCTCGATCAAATTTCCATCGGCAGATTAGGGAAACGCAAACACGATGCAGAGAGGACGACCAGACAAGGGACTCTCATCAACGACGGAAGAGGAGGAGAGAGAGAGAGAGAGAGAACGCGTGGCAAGGCGGAGGGGATCCGGGGCCGCACCTTCGAGTACGATCCGACGCCGTAGATCTTGCCGAGCTCGAAGTCGTGGATGGTGAACTGCTCCTGCGGCGCCCTGAAGGAGATGCTGTTCGTCCTCTGCACCGCTGCCGGCCCCGCCCCGAGCGCGCCGTTTCCGTGCCCCCCGCCGCCGCAGGAGGGGTGGGGGTGGCCTCCGGTGACATGCGTCGATGGGGAAGGGAGAGTGGAAGTGGTCAAAGGGAAGAAGAGTCTGGAGATGATGACGAGGCTGCTTAGTGGGGGAGGAGGGGTGAGTTAGGGATTTGCCACGAGGGGAGGCGGTGTGGCGGTGCGAAGAAGATACGTCAGCGGCTTCAAGGAAGCGGTTGACGAATGTAACATATGTCAGCGGTTTTTTTAAGCCGCTGACATATATTATATTTATCAACAACTTTTTTAACTTATCTTTGTTGACATATGTTAGTTTTTTTGTAGTGATATATATAGTATGACGCAGTACTCTTAATTGAATTCTCTCCGCCATGCATGATGTCTCATGTGTCAGACTTTCCATGCATGATTATTACGTACAAATTAAGCCTTGTGGGAAGAATATTAAGAGCTAGGTACGATCGACTTGTAGATATAGGTAGGTAATTAAGAATGGTATAAACGAGTGACCATATCGTCTCTATCCATGGCTTTCGGCCAATTATGCATGCTTATATATATATATTAAATTAACCTGTTCTCATTTCTAGCCACCTTGTATATATATACACCCAGTTAGGAGAAACACGACTGGCAGTTAAGTAGGTAGCTTCCTGTAGCACCATGAGATTTACGTTGGCTCATAGGGCCTTGAAGTTTCTAAAAAGCAAGAACATATCATGCTAGTTTTTTTGACACTTCAGAACATATAACGCTGCCAAGTAGCTAGCCACAGTTGCCAGAAATATGAAAATATTCGTAAGCCTCTTTCACATGCGGATCAGCGGCGGAGAGGAAGAGCAGTACTGTGCGGTATCGACCTCGTTAATTAAGTTCACACTTGTATATATTATTACATATATGTATATTGAATATACGTGAAATTTTAATGTGTCTTTCTTAAAAAATATTATTGTTATTTTTTAAATTTTACCTCTTTTCTTAAAAAAAGTTCTCTTGAGAGTAGAAGATAGATCTTATTTTATAAACACATACTTTATTCTCATGATCTTCGACATGAGCCTTCTATACAGCCTCCTCTTTAATAAGGATAAAAATGTGCAGTATGTAAGAGAGTACATAATTTTTTCACAGACGGCATCATTAAAAATATATGAAATTTCAGTATGTCCATCCTAAAAATATTATCCCCATTTTTAAAATTTTATCTTTTTTTTTAAATCCCTCTTGAGAGTAAGAAATAGATCTTACTTTATAAACATTCACTTTATCTTCACAATCTTTCATATATATGAAACTAAATCTCCTCTCTATATATACATACCTCAATTAATTGTTTGGGGAAGCTTCACGTTCTCCAGCTCATCATTTGGGAGGCGTGCCACGGCTCTTCTTGTCTTGCATGTTGGAGTGAAAGGGAGAGAGAAGATATCATCCCCCCTCCCCACCCAATGAAGCTTTCTCCGGAACAGGCACAGGGAGCCTGTTTTGGCCATTCAAGTACAGGGCACAAACCTACGGATGCGGTTTTTATCTAGAAGAATTAATTTTGCTCTTTTCCAATATATAAACACATGCCGTGGAATTTCTCTATTCGCACAGACCGCAACAAATGTCATTCCATTTCTTTTCAGACTTTATAGTACGTAGAAACGGAAAATACACAAGTGCAATCATTTGGATGTCGTACTTGGGTATAAAAACACAAAATACATAAGTTTGCACCGATTCTATTGCATATAGAAATATAATAGATTTTGTGCAAACTTATTGAACACAAAGCTGACATAAAGTTTTGCCAGAAAGAATTTGTGCAAGGCCAAATGTTAGTTTCTAGTTTCGACAACCGGAAGATAACGTCATCTGCTACCTTCATCAGTTAGTTGCTTTGTCAAGAGACAAACTCGTCCGTACGTTAGTTCTTTGTTCTAGGTGCCAAATGTAAAGATTTGTTTGGCTTTAGGATAAATATATACTTGCCACAAACCCTACGTGTTCTAAAGGGTACTGCAGCAAATGAGATCTTTATTAGGTCACATTAATTCACATTAATGTGTCATGATCACAGGACAAGCAAAAGACATACAAGTGATCTTTAGAAGATAATTAAAAGAGTTGTATCCTATACCTTGTTCCTAGGTCATGCCACGTTAACGGGACTCCATGATCAGAGGCCATTTTATAATGTCAATATTTGCAAGGTAGGAATGCAATAAATGTTATAACAAAATTTTGTAGGATATTATTAATGAGATTTGGGGACAAAAGAAAGAATCTCAAAAGATATAAAAAGACTGAATCACAAAGTTTTCCATTTTTTATTTTATTTTGTCTCATCAATCCTACATAGAGGGCCGTACAACTAGTGCGCTTGATACATGGGCTCACTCACTGGGCCTAAAAATGGATGCTGGTCGAGGCCAAGAAATCTCCGACCCACGAATTGGACAGGATTGCCCGTTGCGGGCCCAATAGGCCTATGGGACATGCCCAAACCATTAATATCTTTAATTGAACAAAAAGGGCCTGAAACATATTTTTTTGAAAACCATTTCCAATCAGGTCATATATATGCAACTGAAAAGAATCTAAAAAAACGTGGGAAACAATGCCACTCTATTAATTCTACTCTCCAGATTTTGTCGAGTGACCTAACGGACGCGGTGTTCTTCGAAGTGGTTAGCTACCTACTCTAGAAGCAATATATACTTATTGTATTTTTGGGTTTACAAATTTGATCATAACCAAATCCCGGTTGGCTGTGGATGAGAAAACACTAAAAGGTGCGGGGCATGTCAGTTTGAAAAAATAATATTTTTCTGTGTTTTTTTGAAATTTAGTATGCGAGTCGATCTAACAAAATTAAGGATCGATCAGGAGATTGAGATTTGGTAGACCCTATCCCGATATCATAAAGGAATAGATTAATTACACCTCACACATGAACTATGAGAAAACTCTTGATTAAGCAATTTAAAAATATGGAGCCTAATATTCTCATTTGCAGATAGATTTATTTGAGGAGTTTGATAAAATCGATCGACATGAGAGGATCCATTATTTTGCTACAAAGAAGAGATGAAACCGTGCCAACATTCAACTAAAAAGTGCAAATTCAAAGGAAGAATTTATTCATCCAAAATTTACTTGCAACATTCATATGATTGAAATACATGTGAAAATACACTATAGTGTCCACATGAAGATCAGAGAGGTGAAGATTATACATTAATTATAGGCAAATGGGCCAAATTTAGAAAAGGCAGGCATCATTTCAGATTGGGCTTTGTGTTGAGTTTTGGATTTTGGGTTTCATTTCCAGTTTGGATTTTGGATTTAAAAGACTTGCTTTTGGATCTTTGATTTAGGTTCGACGCATTTATCCATTTTTATCTGAATTTTGAACTTAGAGTATTTATCCAATTCCCTCTAGTAATTGAACCAAACAGACAGACGTTCAACGACCCAAACTCAACAGATGTCAGATCCTGCTGGAATCTATATATCCATTGGATTCAATCCTTTGATGACATTACATCTTACATAACATGCTTGATAAGAGATTACAACAACAGGGTGCTTATATATCCCAGAAACGAAAAAGACAAAAAAATCAATTTGAAGGAGATAAAACACAAGACAAGGAGATGCAATAAAACATTAGAACTTCTAAGAAGCTAATGCACACAAGTTTGTACCTGACATTTTCACAAACAGATGTGGAACATGGTGGGTATTCCTATCGTTCCCTTCTGACCGCAGCCGAGCACGGAACTGCATATCGTGCATACACCTGGAACTCCGCTTAGCACCCATTGATTACGCCGCAGTTGAAGCGCACCTCCCCCTCCTCCCCTGTGAGCACGCCGATGTGACCCATCTTCACCATGGCCTCCGCAAACCTCTGACGGAAGAGGGGGCTGTACTTGGCGTGCCTCCTCACCAGCCGGGCGGCCTTGGCGCTGCCCATCAGCGCCTGGTCGGACGCGAACAGGCCCCGGTGCCTGAGCAGGTTCCGGTAGTAGCTGGAGTCGAACATCTCCGGGGACACAGGGTCCATGGGCACCGTCAGGTTCGAGCCGGCGCTCCCGCTGGGGCACCTCCTCTTCAGCGTCTTCGCGTAGCCAGAGTCCAACGTGGGGTCGGTGGCGGCGGCGGTGCTGAAGTTGTAGAGGCGTTTGGTGATGCTGCTGCAGCGAGACACCCCGATGGTGTGCGCCCCTGCACTCGCCGGACAACGCTTGCTAGTTTGATTACAGTAGAAGTGAATTAAAAAAAAGAAAGAGAAATGTTTATTGCATGATTAATTTTTTAATAATGTTGCGGTGAATTGCAAGAAAATAATTCTATTAACCAAAAATCTAATTTAGAAGATCAGCTGGCCTTTCCCTCTAGCTATATGTAGGGAATCTCAAGGATTGAGGGAATTTGATCTCATGGGCTGACTCCCTTCGTTAGGTGGTATTCCATCAGCTTGCCCATTCATGGTTACAACTTCATGTATATTCTATACCTTTGTGGTGAACCTCCACCAAAAATCTCCATAAACTTCTTTTCTTCTACATCTCTTATTAGAAGATATATTCAAATAGTTTGGTAATAGACAGTGACAAAAAAGGCGCATATGTTAACTTAATTAGGAATGAAAAGTACAAGTACCAATGCAAAATCTTGCATGAATTCTCTTGCAGAGGGTAGTATATATATATATGAAAAGGAAAGGCACTATTTAATTCTTTATTTTAACTTTTATTGCAACTGTTTATGGTGGCTTCAATTCGTAAAGAAGCTCTTGATCAAAGCAGAGTATCTGATGCTCTTAATTCTCGTCATAACGTGGCAATAAGAAATATGTCCAGATGCGTTGGCCTCCAAAAAAAAAACAGAATACATAGATAAACCAGATGCCTTTTATATTCTTGCCTGAGAGGATGATCATATCCTCTTGCGTGAGGCCCTTTCTGGCAAAGATCTGTGTGAGCTGCTCCAGGTTCGAGGCCGGCCGTGGCAGGTTTTCGTTCGCCTCCGAGCTCCGGGAGATCCTGCCATCCCTCCTCCCGGAAGGTACTTCATAGCTTAACCCTCCCCTCTGCAGCATGCACGATAGCACCGAATTAAACGACCAAAAGTCGTTGAAAAGATCCATGACAACTACTCGTCGGAGAGCAAGGTGAATGTAGAAATTGCCCTCAGAGAGTCCTGACCAGTCAGGCCAGCAGTCCTACCAGTTCCACACCATCTCTGGCCGCAAACGCGATGATGTCGGCACAGGAGACGACCCCCCTGCATGCCTCCTCCAGCTTCGCCTTGGCCGCGTCGATGACGTCGAAACCCTCGAGACTGGGATTGTTGTCGGGCGAGTCCTTCTCGGCCACATCGTTCTTGGTGGAGTTGATGAGAATCGACCCATCGCACCCCTGAAATTAACAATCCAATATCCGTGATAGAATCTGTGATAGCAGTAATGCGGCGTCCGCATTCGTACGTAGACGCATCAAACAGATGTAAACAATGCATGCATGAGCCTCTACCCAATCGACGGCCGTCTCAATTTTCACGCGGTACTGCGCGCAGTTGCATGTTATACGTAATACGTGGGTGTATAAACGGGTCTCCCTGGGTTGCTACAATGACTCACCCTCACGAAGCAATCATGGAAGTGCATCCTGAGGAAATCGGCAGCCAGCTCTGATTCCTTCTTCACAGCATCCGTGACCACCTCCTTCACGATGGTCTCCGCGAGGGGACATGTCTTCCTGTAAAACCCTACTTGTAGTTGAGCTTCTAACTGCGCAGCCAGGCACAGGACCATGACCAGGGCCGGCAACATCAACTCCTCTCTCAACACCATCTTCGTCACCAACACGTTCTCTCCGACCTCCCTGCTTATTTGATTGCTCGACATTTGCCGCCACTTGGGCGCCTACACTAGCTATTTATGCTTTTAATCCAACTTCATATGCAGTAGGGTGTGGTATAGCAATAGCATATAGAAGACAGATGCATGAGAAATGGGTTTTGGACCGCCGGGAGGTTTGCGTGGAAAGGTGGCCATGTGCAAGATGGAAGTAAGTACATGAAGAGGGACTACGATCAAGTAGAGTATGTTTTGCTCAGAGAGGGAGATGATAGTATAAAGCTGTGGCACTACATACATCCAAGTGTTCACATCAGCTCGATCATGCTTTTTCTAGCTTGGCTTTGTGTTCCAAATAAACAATTCAATGCCGTCGTTGTCCTCTATATATGTCCTCTAGTTGTAGGTGTACCCTGTTTTATTGCTCCTGTACATCGATCCCCTTGCGTGCAGATTTGTGCAATGGGTGATCTCAGGTAAATGAGGTTTTTCCTTCTGATTGGCGGTACCCAACTATTAGTTGCAGTCGTGGCATATGGATTTCGATTGATTGGTGAGTGATGAGACGTGTATACAGGAAAATGTCAGATATCCATAAAAGGAAGATACGTTGTGTTAATTCTTGGCCGCAATCTTTTGGGAAAAAAAGGCCATGATATCTTTTGATGCATAAACAACTACAATAGTGGAATAAGAGGGGTTGCATGGTTAAAAATTAAAGAGAATTACCGATCAATCTCTATTTTTTAGAGATTTATTTTTAAGTTCTTAAATTACATATTTATAATTACAGAGATAAATATATAATTACATATTTTTTAAAAGACTTACATAATTATCAAGACTTAAAAATAAGTCTCCAAAAAATAATGACTGATTGATAATTCTTCCTAAAAATATTTTAATTTGGGTAGGTTATACATATAAGTTAATCAAACATAACTAAATTATCCATAGATAAATGAATTTTAATCATTATGAGGATGAGATAACTAGATAATTCCGTATAAGACGATAGGGGAAAAAGTGGCAAAGTGAAATTGTTTAAATTCATAGTTAATCTTTATAGAGATATATAGTTGAACAAATATATAAGGATCAGTAAAGACAAGGAGAAACCATTTTACAGAAGAACTAGCCAACAATTTATAGCAGTGCCACCACCCTGCATTCGACTTCCAGAGGTGACATTCCACATATTTGGGAGCTAATCTTCGTGCATATAATTATTATTATCTGCTGCTAAAGAAGAAAGCCTCGTCCCTCGGAGTTTAGTTCGCCGGTTGTTGATGCACATACATCATCGTAATTAATTAAAGGACGACGGAAAATTGAGGAATATTACTGTGACACGTTTCCGCATCCGCTAGTGCTTAATTGATGGGACGATAAGACTGAGATCCATTAAGAGGAATTAGGATTCTTTTCTTTTTGTTTCAATCGTTGGCTCACAGCAAAAGTTGTTGCATCGATCTCAAAATCAGTCGATTTATGTGATGAGAAATATTTGGATGTATATTAAGTTAGTCACACACATTAGAGTTGCTGTAACACTAATCTTAGAAATTTTTTAATATCTCTCTGATCGTCATTTTTTTAAAACCTCTCAAAATAAATGTCACAATCTTAATAGATGTGATTAATTTAGTATACCCCTAAATATTTCTCTTCTGTGATAACCGTTGATCAGTTTATAGATGATACTGAGGAGAGATAGCTAGAGCCAATCGAGGTGCATGTTTCTTATGGTGCCATGTTATAATATTTTATACATAAATGTTAAGTGATCTGATAAATCAGACAAATGATTTGCTAAACCACTTAGTGATTGACTGGTGCACAAGGAGATCTCGTGCGCTAGTCAATAACATAGCTGATTTGATAAATTATTTATCCGATCAATTGTGCACCAAACATTTCTTTATTTTATATATCATTTTCTATATGCATTGGTATATGGGTGTCGGTGAGAAGAAAGGAGAACCTAATTAATCAAGTGGGTACATAAAAAAGCTTCGAGTTTTTACAATAACGGATCAACTTGAGTAAGCACGTCTTTAGAACATTTGATGTGGAATTGTGAACTACTGAACCGTGATCAATCCATGGAAGGTTCACAAAATCTCTTCTAATTGCGGGAAGCTTATTCCTTGGCCGCCTAAGCGATTGGCTCTGATTAAGGTTCCGAGTAGCATTCGTTGCTAAATCTATGTGATGGGGTTTGGTAAGAAGCCGAAGGGGATCGAGAGGGTGCGAGCTTAGGTCGCACTCACAGTCGATAGATATGGAAACTTAATTTCCCAGTGGCAGCACGACTTTCCGTCTTCCCTAAGCACTTTCTCGAGATGGCTCTATTAATTGACCAATACTAACATGAAACCGAAACATATATATAGCGACTATCCGAAGTGAAGTGAGAGATGTAACTGCATGCATGTGTATGTACGTACGTTAATGTTATTATGTGTGTGGGCCGGATTACGTGTAGGCCAAGCCGTCCAAAACTCAAACGATTCTGATATTAATTAAGTGTCAACATCAAACAGCAGAATCGGATCATCTAGCATTTTATGTTTTATGCGCTCCATGAGTGGTTGAGGAGGGTGTTTTTGTAATTGATGATTAGAAATACTAGTCAAATAAACGTGTGTAGTAAATTTGAGGATGTAGTATAATTATAATTGAAATATTTGTTATTCAATTGATACATTTATTGTTTAATTGGAACATTTGTTCTCCAATTAAAAAATTTATTCATCAATTGAAACATATGTTCATTAGTTGATACATTTGTTCATCAATTAGAACATATGTTTATTTATTTTTTAAAATTTTATTTCTATATTTATCATATCATCATTTATTTTCTATATCCATTAAAAGTCCTTGACTTGTCCATTGGGGCACCAACACATCTAAACATTCAACTCATTTGAGGACATTATTGATTTATTACTTTTTTTTCTTGAACTGACACAAACATTAATGAACATTCAAATGTATTTGCAAAAATTAAATAAATGATAAATCCGATTATATTTCAGCATCATCTCCCCCTATCTCGGGTTGCGGGAGATGCAATAGGTACTCATCCACGAAGATCCGAGATGACCCCAGAATTCTAGGGTGCGTGGCTATCACAACACCAGATATTAGCCTTGCTCGAGGGTAGATGATATTTATGATGGCTTATACCTTATAAGAGTCAAAAGATGCAGATTTACTAATACATTAGAAACCTTTATTGATACGGTCATTTATTAATTATTGTGACTATTTTATTATTTAAGGCCATATCTATATAAGTGTGGTATAAAAAAACCATATATTAAAATATATCATTACATTGTTGACAATTTTGATATTAGAATAAACATATTAAATTTTTTCTTAAAATATATATTTAATATATTTTTAACTATTGAACTTGATATACTACAAATAAAGATCTAAGTAAAATGTTGGATCCCTTTGAATTTTGATGATTACAAAACACTCATGTTGTTTGCTAACAAGTTTGCAAAGTAAATGCAGAAAACAGGGTAGTCTACACAAGCAAGAGAACTCACAAAGAAGCAATTCCTGCCTATTGGAGTCGACCTCAAAGATGTAAAGGAGTCGACCCTCACTGTGTTTAGTTTTTCATAGTCGACCCCCAGTCTATAAGGGAGTCGACCTCCATTCAAAAGGCCATGCAGAGTCGACCCCAGATTTCTGAAGGAGTCGACCCCGACTGTGTTCAGTTTTTCAGAGTCGACCCCAGCTTTCTAAGGGAGTCAACCTCTGTTCAAAAGTGCACCTTTTCTTCAGCTGGAATCGACCTCGAGATTGTGAAGGAGTCGACCCTGGATGAACTGGAGTCGACCCAAGCAAAAGTGAGAGTTGACCTTGACATGTAGAACTTTCTGAAAAGCACTTTTTGAATACCTTTTTGACCAAGACCACTTTCCACCTCTCTCAAACGGCTACATCCTTGGAAGGGCTATAAAAAGGACACCTGGGGGAAACCCTAGGCATGCAATTTCGTGGGGAAGAGAGCCACACTCAAGAGTTTCATCTAGAGCTTCTTCTTCCAAGCTTTTTCACCTTCTAAAGCTTACATCTGCTGCATCTTTGAAGAAGGTTCTATTTGGAGGAGATCTTTGCTGCTTCAGAGCTTCAACAACATCTGATGATCTTCCTCAAGAGCTTTGCATCTGTTGTTGCTTGTTTCATTTTTCTCTCATCAAGTTCTTTGCTTTCTAAGTTCTTTCTTGGTGAGCTGGGCACCGCATCAACTAGCAATTTGTTGGTGATCTAGGCATCGTATTAACTAGCGGTTTGTTGGTGAGCTAGGCACCGTGCTAACTAGCGGATTGTTGGTGAGCTGGGCACCGTGCTAACTAGCGGATTGTTGGTGAGCTGGGCACCATTTCAACCAGCGTGTGTGATCATCTCTTTGAGAGGGTAAATCTCACTGTGTTGGTGAGGACTGGATGTAGGTAGACCAAAGGGGGTCTTATCGAACCAGGATAAATCCGTGTCTCTTCGTGTGCTTGCTTCCTTCTTCTCTCTCTGTTCTCTTTACCTTGCATCCATCTTTTATTTCTACATTAGTTTCCATTGATCATTCAAGACAAATTTTTAAAGCCCTATTCACCCCCTCTAGGGCTAGTCATAGTCTAGATTCTTTCATTTGGTATCAGAGCTTGGTCACTAGTTTAAGGGTTTCACAACCTCTAGTGTGGATTGACTATGGCTGGATTTGGAGAGCAGAGTGCTTTCACTAAAGGTAACTCTACGAATAGGCCACCTTTGTTCAATGGCAATAACTATAGCTATTGGAAAGCAAGGATGACTATCTTTCTGAAAGCTATAGATTATGAGCTATGGAACATTGTGGAAAAAGGTCCTTATGTTCCCAAGGAACCTGAAAAAGGTTGGACTCCTAAAATCTTTAAAAAGTTGTCTATGAATGCCAAGGCAATTAATGCTTTAGTCTATGCCTTAGATGCTAATGAATTCAATCGTGTTTCTATGTGCAGCATCGCAAAAGAGATTTGGGATAAGCTTCAAGTGACCTATGAAGGAACTTCTCAAGTCAAAGAAACGAAGATCAACCTTCTAGTTCACAAGTATGAGCTGTTCAAGATGGAAGAAAATGAGACCATAACGGAGATGTTTAAGCGGTTCACGGACATCACGAATGAGCTTAAAGCCCTTGGTAAAGAATACTCTATCCCTGAACTCAATAGAAAAATTTTACGATCTTTACCTATGTCTTGGAATCCCAAGGTCACAGCTATTGAAGAGGCAAAAGACCTCCCAAGAATCTCCTTGGATGCTCTCATAGGATCTCTTATGACCTATGAGATTAACATATTGAGGGTCGTGGACGACTCTAAAAAGAAAAAGGGTCTTGCCCTCAAGCTGTTAATGTGCTTAATGAGTGTGACAGTGACAATAGCATTGAAGAGATCGATGATGAAGAAATTGCCTTAATGACAAGGCTATTCAAGAAGTTTTTGAACAAACATCGGTCCAACTTCAATCCAAGAAACAGAAGATTTCATAAGAGGAATCAAGTTAAAGGGGAAACCTCCAAGAATGAGGAAGTCACATGCTTCGAGTGCAGAAAACCGGAACATATCCATCCTGAATGTTCTGAACTCAAAAAGAAGAAGACATACTCCAAGGGAAATGGCAAGACATCAAAGAAGAAGGCCCTTGCTGCATGGAGTGATGAAGATACCTCCACAGAAGAAGAAAGTGAGGAGGAAATCGCCAACCTATGTCTCATGGCCAAATCTGACCATGAAAAGGTAAATTCTGAAACCTTTACATTAGAAGAACTTCATGATGCGTTTAATGAATTATATGAGAAATTTATTGAATGCAAACTTGAGAATAAATGTCTGAAGAAGAGTATTGATTTAATGACTCAAGAGTTAAATGCATTATGTTTGCATGAATGTGAAAATGTTGATAAAGTAGTAAGTGATAATACATTGCTTAAGAAAAATGTTGAAACATTAGAAGAACAACTTCCTAGTTTGAAAAACGATTATTCTAACCATCAAAAGGAAGTAGATAGATTAAAAAATGCCTTGTCTACATTTGTCCATGGTCGTGATAATTTAGATGTTATTCTTGGTAGCACAAAAGGCGTCTTTAGAAAAGAAGGAATTGGATTTATTCCTCACAAGTCAAAGCATAAAACTGCAACTTCTTTTGTTAGAGCTAAGTTATCTAGTACTCATTTTGCTACATGTAATTATTGCAAGCAAGAAGGGGCATAAAATTTAGAGTTGTTGGTTCCGTAAGAACATCCACAAGATCAAAACGATGTGGGTGCCAAAGGAAACAACCAAGAGTTGGACTAACGTGAATGGACCCAAACAAATCTGGGTACCAAGAAATCAAGTGTAAATCTCTCTGTTTGTCCAGGGATACAATGGTTCGATGAATAAAGAGTGGTATTTGGATAGTGGTTGCTCTCGGCACATGACGGGAGACAAATCACAGTTTTCAAGTCTAGAAAAGAAAAACGGTGGAAGTGTGACGTTTGGAGACAACAGCAAAGGAAGGGTAATTGGCTTTGGAAACATTGGTGAAACTCCCTCCACTAGCATTGAGCATGTATTATTTGTAGATGGCTTAAAACATAACTTGCTCAGTATTAGTCAGCTTTGTGATAAAGGATTTAGAGTTACATTTGATGCATCTCACTGCATGTTGACCGATAATGTCTCGAATGAAATCAAGTTTGTAGGAAATCGAAATGGGAATGTTTATACCGTTAATCTGGATGATTTGGATGAAAAGGAGGTTTTCTTTGTAGCAAATAACTCCAACCCATGGCTATGGCACCGAAGGTTAGGCCATGCTAGCTTCGGAATTATTTCCAAATTATCTAGACGTGAGCTTGTGGTTGGTTTGCCTAAAATGAATTTTGATTCAAATGGAGTTTGTGATGCTTGTGCCAAGGGTAAGCAAACTCGAACTTCATTTAAACCCAAGAACATTGTTTCTACCTCTCGGCTTTTGCAACTCTTGCATCTTGATTTGTTTGGTCCGACAAGAACTGCTAGTCTAGGTGGTAAACGATATGGCTTTGTGATCGTTGATGATTTCTCTCGATTTACATGGGTTTTGTATTTAGCTCATAAGAGTGATGCATTAACTGAATTCATAAAGTTTTGTAAGAAAGTTCAAAATGATAAAGGTTATGTAATTAATGCTATATGTAGTGATCATGGTAAGGAATTTGAAAATATGCAATTCAATTCTTTTTGTGATGATGAAGGGTTCAGTCATAATTTTTCTGCTCCGAGAACTCCTCAGCAAAATGGTGTGGCTGAAAAGAAAAATCGGACTTTGATTGATATGGCTCGAACTATGCTTTGTGAATCTGTTTTGCCTAGATATTTTTGGGTTGAGGCTATTAATATTGCATGCTATATCACTAACCGTTGTTTGATTAGACCTTTGTTGCATAAGACTCTATATGAACTCTACAAAGACAGAAAACCAAACATCTCTTACTTCAAGTCATTTGGGTGCAAATGCTTCATTTTGGTAAATGGCAAAGAGGACATAGGTAAGTTCCATCCTCGAAGCAACAAAGGTATATTTGTTGGTTATTCATCTCATTCTAAAGCTTTTCATGTATTTAACAAGAAAACATTAGTTTTAGAAGAATCTATTCATGTAATCTTTGATGAAACTAACAACAATGCTAGAAAAAGAGATGATGATGATGATGCAGAAATCATGAAGAATCAAGATTTAACCATTCATGACATAGATCTCACGGAGCCTACTAAAGAAGCATTGGATGATCCTACCCAACTTGTTGGTGATGAAAACGAAAAGGAAGATCCTCCTCTTGAAGAACTTCAAGTATCCTCAACAAATGATGAATTACCCCGAGCATGGAAGATCATGTCGAGTCATCCAATCGGTAATTGATAGGTGATCCGTCATCCGGTATGCGAACTCGAAAAACTCAATATCAATGTGATTATATTACTTTCATTTCTCAATTTGAACCAAAAAATGTTGATGAAGCCCTTCTTGATGAATATTGGTCTATTGCTATGCTTGAGGAACCAAATCAGTTTGAGAGGAACAAAGTGTGGACTTTGTCTCCTCGTCTGAATGACCATCCCGTGATTGGAACCAAGTGGGTTTTTCGAAACAAACTTGATGAATCCGGTGTGGTAACTTGGAACAAAGCTCGTTTAGTTGCCCAAGGATACTCTCAAGAAGAAGGGATAGATTATGATGAGACTTTTGCACCGATTTCTAGACTTGAAGCCATTAGGATTCTATTAGCATTCGCTTGTTCAAGAAATTTTGAATTATTTCAAATGGATGTTAAATGTGTGTTTCTTAATGGTTTCATAAAAGAGAAAGTCTATGTAGAGCAACCTCCTGGGTTTGAGGATCCAATTTTCCCAAACCATGTCTTTTGTCTTCATAAAGCTCTATATGGTCTTAAGCAAGCACCGCGTGCATGGTATGAGAGATTGAGTCAATTTCTTGTTCAACATGGTTTTAAGCATGGTTTTGTTGACTCAACTCTATTATAAAGTGTGTTGGTTCAGATATTTTACTTGTTCAAATATATGTGGATGATATTGTGTTTAGCTCTACTAAAGAAAAAATGTGCAAGGATTTTTCTGAGGATGCAGGGAGAGTTCGAGATGAGCATGATGGGTGAGCTCAACTTCTTTCTCGGACTTCAGATAAATAAGGCCAATATGGCATCTTTGTGAGTCAATCGAAATACACAAAGGGATTGCTAAAGAAATATGGATTCAACAACACCAAGCCTCTTCCAACCCCTATGTCTACAACAACAAAATTGGACAATGATGAGCTTGGTAAGCCTGTTGATTCTAAACTTTATCGAGGTATGATCGGATCTCTACTTTACTTAACTGCAAGTAGGCCCGATATATTATTTAGTGTTTGCATGTGTGCGAGATTTCAAAGTTCGCCCAAACAATTGCACTTAATTCTTGTTAAACGAATCTTTCGGTATCTTGCTTCTTCGATTGATTTTTGTCACGCCCCGAATATTTAGCAGCGAAATAAATACCAGGGGACGTGAACGATACAAACCGGCGTTTCACAGTTGAATAGTGCAGAGTCACATTCAGATATAACAACACATTCAAGACTATAGTATGGTCACCAATAGCATACTTTAATTCATTTCATTCAACTAGATACAACCTCATATAAGAAGAATTAACCTAAGGGTCCATTATTCAAATAATCTTCTAGAAAAGTTTCACTATTACATAGACTACTCAATTTCTATTTCTAACTGTCATCTATTCTAGAACGGGTGCTCGTCACTCTTGCCCGGCCCCATCTGACTCCACGGGTTCTCCATCACTACCTGAAAAAGGGCAGGATGATAGGGTGAGCGAACTAGCTCAGTAGGATTTACATCTCAATAACGTGCGGGCACTAGTAACATGATTAACATTTAAGTAGGTAGATATGCATATGAATATGATGACAATGTATGTAACACTAACCGATTGAATAGCAGAATAGAACGGATATCGTATCAGATCAAAATGTCGAATTGCATATACAATGAACAGATGTTTCAAGAATAGAATCATGTCAGAAGAGATTGGCCATATTCAAGCAGAGTTCATGTGTTCACAAGAACAAACGTATCATATCATGTCAAGTCAAACTTATCATGTCAAACAGAAGGCACATATTCACAAATCTTGCATGTCAGGTGTGCTATGCCAAGCACCAAGAGTCCATACTCCCTCGGTTAACAAGTACGTTGGGGCGCTCCTCCCTAGGACAGGACAGGGCCCTATTGCACAGGCATTGTATCAAGTTTTGGATTGGAGTCCCACGATGTGCCGAACAAACATATTCATATTATGGCCACAGAGAGTTTCAATGACAAGCTCATAGTAAAAAGGACATGATCATTCATAGAGTCAAGGAATGACAAACAGCTCAAAAGAACAAGGCAGGATAACATCGTATCTTATATTTCACAATTCATTAATGTCTTGACAAGAGGGTGTTTCTAAAGACAGATCATATGTAGAACATGTACTTTCCTAACATGTATGCATATGACAATTAATCAATTGAACACCGGAAAACATGAAACCATGAAACTTATATGCAAATCATAACATTTACACCACTAACATGTCCATACTAATCATGTATTCATCCCCACATTCATATCATATTATTATCTTATCAATTGACAATAAGCAAGATCACAAGATAATCCAATGATCATAAGAACAATCAAAATTACACATTAGAATCATATTCACATCATTACTATTTCCTTTAATGGTTTGATTTATTTTAGGTCCATGCATACTATATGACATCATGCACAAGCTAGTAGACATCATGAGATGATTAGACCAAAATTATGCAAATTATTGTAAGGTGGTGTTGACACTAGATCAAGTGGTGTCGACACCATGCTCCAAACACAAGACAAAATCAGGCAAAACTGGTCAGGTAGTGTCGACACTAGTTCAGGTGGTGTCGACACAGTGCATCAAAAACAAGGCAAAAAGGTCAAGTCGTGTCGACACGAGATCAAGTAGTGTCGACACTAGAGACAGCTTTCAGAAAACCCTTAACCAATATGGGACAGTGTGTCGACACTAGCACAGGTGGTGTCGACACTAGATCAGCTTTCCAGCACTTTCTGGGTCAAACTGGGGGAGTGTGTCGACACTAGATGGGACTGTGTCGACACTAGAGGCTTTCCCAGAACACCAGAGGGCTGTTTTGGGACAGCAGGTCGACACTAGCTCAGGCTGTGTCGACACGAGTGGCTTTCCCAGAACACAACACATGGTCATGTGGAACCCGATGACACATCTCATGCAGCGATTCACTTACGACTCTTATAACTCTTTAACGAGAGACATTTAGGCAAAACATTCAACATGAAAGATGAAGAGGACAACTAGTAGAAGAACTTTTATGTTGAGGGTTTGATCTAATTCGGTCTCAAATCCCGATAAACATATGAAAAACAAAAAGTCAATAGTAGCCCGAAATTGCAGTAGCATGCAGAGACTCTCTTATCATGCTCCTAAATCTCTAACGAAGGATTTTTGGACAAAACGTCCAACATAGAAGATGATCGTGACTTCAATTGGAAGAACTTTTATGAAGAAAGTTTAGTCAAATTCGGTCTTGAATCGTGTGCACATTATGACGAACGAGAAAAGCCCTAACTGTGCAAGACTTCGGGAAAATCACCAATACACGATGAATACTCCATGAAAATTGGGAAAATCAAGTGCAATTGATCCTAGACTCAAGAAACTACATGTTGGCATTGGTTTTCTTTAATCTTGCCCGAGAACACCTACCTTTAGGAATCTAAACCGTGATGTTCTGGATGCAACAGAAGATGCAGGGGATGAAGCTCCGGATTCCCAGCCTTTCTCCTGTTCCTCAGAAGTTCCTGCTTGCTTCCAAACGACTCCAACTTCGTTGTTAAACCTTCTCCAAGAGTTTAGGGACGAGTTCTTATAGTTTTAGGATGTTGTTAAGAGTCCTAACGATACTAGGAAAGGGGCTACGAGCTCTGTTTCCTAGTTTCCAGGAAATCTGGGATTCTCTTACCTAAAAGAGGTAGCAAAGGTTTAGGAACCTCCAATTGGGATTGAGTTCGGTTTTGGCTTACCTTACATGACTAATCATCCATACTTTAACCCTAAATTACCCTCACTAATTACTATATAATTACATACACGAATTTCTGGGCAATTTCTGTCCTAGTTTATTCATATCCTTGGGCCAAATATGCTCTATCGGCCCGATCTTGTTAATAGGTCATTAACACATGGTATTGGAAGTCTCTCCAATACGTTTATTTAATTTATCCCTCTATATTTCTGAAATTTTAAATTGCTAAATTTCTGGGGTGTTACAATTTTGGTTTGTGGTATCCCAAAGGATGTTCTTTCGACTTGGTGGGTTACATCGATGCTGATTATGCTGGGTGTAAGGTTGATCGAAAGAGCACAAGCGGAACATGTCATTTCTTGGGAGGTTGCCTCATTTCGTGGTCCTCCAAGAAACAAAATTTTGTTGCTCTCTCGACAGCTGAAGTCGAGTATATCGCAGTCGGGAGTTGTTGCACACAAGCACTTTGGATTAAACACCAAGTAGAAGACTATGGATATGTTTGTCTAAAATTCCGTTGCTTTGCGATATACAAGTGCCATAAATTTATCAAAAAATCCTATTCACACTCTCGCACTAAGCATATTGAAGTACGCCATCATTTTATTAGAGATCATGTCTCTAGGGGCAATATTGAATTAATTTTATTGACACCACACACCATTGGCTGATATTTTCACTAAACCGCTGTGTGAAGACCGGTTTACTTCATTGCGCCGTGAATTAGGAATGTGCTCATCTTCTTCATAAGCATCACATATTAATTTGTTTCCTCCTTCCTCTCTTTTTGACGATGACAAAAAGGGGGAGAACTTGTGTGAATTGATGATAGTTATGTGATAGCACTACAGCTTACTTAGTTCGAACTCCTTTTTGTGTAAATGTCTTTTAATAGGTGCTCATAGTAAGGGGGAGATAATACTTGCATCTTTTTGGTGCTTATAGTAAGGGGGAGATGATACTTGTAACTTTTTGAGTTATGAATGGAAATACATGAACATGACTATCTTTGAGCAAATTGAATGAATTAGTGTTTTAATTTATGTGCTTTAATGTGTTGAGGATTCCATGTGAATTGATGTTTTGATTTATGTGCCTCATTGTGTTTCGGTATCAGTGATTGGTTTTGAGAAATGAGTATTACTGTATAGGTGTTTTGTCATCATCAAAAAGGGGGAGATTGTTGGATCCCTTTGAATTTTGATGATTACAAAACACTCATGTTGTTTGCTAACAAGTTTGCAAAGTAAATGTAGAAAACATGGTAGTCTACACAAGCAAGAGGACTCACAAGAAGCCCCAAATTTCCTGCCTATTGGAGTCGACCTCAAAGATGTAAAGGAGTCGACCCTCATTGTGTTCAGTTTTTCAGAGTTGACCCCCAGTCTATAAGGGAGTCGACCTCCATTCAAAAGGCCATGCAGAGTCGACCCCAGATTTCTGAAGGAGTCGACCCCGACTGTGTTTAGTTTTCAGAGTCGCCCCCATCTTTCTAAGGGAGTCGACCTCTGTTCAAAAGTGCACCTTTTCTTCAACTGGAGTCGACCTCCAGATTGTGAAGGAGTCGACCCTGGATGAACTGGAGTCGACCCCAGCAAAAGTGGGAGTCGACCTTAACATGCAGAACTTTTTGAAAAGTACTTTTTGAACATCTTTTTGACCAAGACCACTTTCCACCTCTCTCAAACGGCTACATCCTTGGAAGGGCTATAAAAAGGACACCTGGGGGAAACCCTAGGCATGCAATTTCGTGGGGAAGAGAGCCACACTCAAGAGTTTCATCTAGAACTTCTTCTTCCAAGCTTTTTCACCTTCTAAAGCTTCCATCTGCTGCATCTTTGAAGAAGGTTCTATTTGAAGGAGATCTTTGCTGCTTCAGAGCTTCAACAACATCTGAAGATCTTCCTCAAGAGCT
Source organism: Colocasia esculenta (assembly GCA_014218235.1). Classification (NCBI taxonomy): domain Eukaryota; kingdom Viridiplantae; phylum Streptophyta; class Magnoliopsida; order Alismatales; family Araceae; genus Colocasia; species Colocasia esculenta. The sequence goes on from CM024759.1 coordinate 81,045,809, forward strand.
TTGCATCTGCTGTTGCTTGTTTCATTTTTCTCTCATCAAGTTCTTTGCTTTCTAAGTTCTTTCTTGGTGAGCTGGGCACCGCATCAACTAGTGATTTGTTGGTGAGCTAGACACCGTATTAACTAGCGATTTGTTGGTGAGCTAGGCACCGTATTAACTAGCGGTTTGTTGGTGAGCTAGGCACCGTGCTAACTAGCGGATTGTTGGTGAGCTAGGCACCGTGCTAACTAGCAGATTGTTGGTGAGCTGGACACTGTTTCAACCAGCGTGTGTGATCATCTCTTTGAGAGGGTAAATCTCACCGTGTTGGTGAGGACTGGATGTAGGTAGACCAAAGGGGGTCTTACCGAACCAGGATAAATCTGTGTCTCTTCGTGTGCTTGCTTCCTTCTTCCCTCTCTATTCTCTTTACCTTGCATCCATCTTTTATTTCTGCATTAGTTTCCATTGATCATTCAAGACAAATTTTTAAACCCCTATTGACCCCCCTCTAGGCTAGTCATAGTCTAGATCCTTTCATAAAATGACTATTAATAATAATATCATTGTTTAAGAGATTTTTTTTGTTAAAAAAAAGAGGTGACCAGACCCGACATTCGAACTACCCCCGTTTGACTTGGAAATATGGAGGAGAGAGGATGGTGGGGGACCATTTAGAATCATATGTTTTTGACTATTGAACCTTATATACTACAAATAAAGATCTAAGTAAAATGACTATTAATAATATTATCATCGTTTAAGGGACTTTTTGTTTCAACATAAAATATATTTTGGAAAAAAATTTATGTAAAATTTCAAAGAAATTTATTATTTTGATAATCAATTCAGACATAATATATGAAAATGATAATTAATCCAAACAATAGTTATCATAAAGTCACAAAATAAAATGAACAATTCCATGATTAAAGACATTATCAAAGTGAATTGTAATTGTCTTGTTTGTATGCTAATCATCTCATAATAAGTATTCTTCTTTTGAATCTTTTGTTTTCTTCTTTCTCTTTTTCTTCCGCATTTGCATCACCTTCGTCTTCATGTTCATGAACTTTCATTTCTGATTTGTCCACGTTCACACATGTATAATTGTAACCTTCAAATTTTCCAAATCTTTTTGTCACTTTGATTGCCAAGAGACAATATTGATTGTTGATGCAGCTTTCTATTGTAGATATATAGTCTGAAATGTTTGTATCCTACAAAGATTTATAGAGAGATTAGACAATGACTTTAGAGATTAGTATGAATATATAAAAAGAGGTTAGATGGTAATAGCTTTGGAGTTTAAAAAATGTCATAAATGATCTTCTTTTCTTTCAATTGTTGCATTGAAATTCCAAGATTTTTTCTGCTTCTTCATTGAAACATGTAATCCAAATATTTGATGTACCATCATCAATGTTCACCCTTAAATTGTACCTATGAAAAAAAATTTATCATTTAGCATACACACATAATAAAGTTTAGCCAAAAGTATATATGCATTTACCTAATTGTTGGTGTTACATCATTTCCTGCGCATTTTGTACATGAATATATTTCATTCTCCTTCGTAACTATCTTGCTACATTGTTCACATGCTAAGTACCATGGGTCTTGATTTGTATTGACATCAACTATAGATATTTGGACCTCAAAAAGACTATTCTGTATGAAGAAAGATCATAACATATAAACATTTATTAGATGTACATGTCAATAGATAGAAAACATAACATCATATTGTACCTCTGCATGTCTATTTTTTGTATATTCTTTCAACTCATTGATTGAAACTTTTTCTGGTTTTAAGCTTGTTGTATCTTCAGCTTTCTCATGGCCAGCCCTTCTTAGTATTTCTTCTTCATTTTGTATTGCCCTGTTTAAGAAAATAAAAAATAATATTTTATTAATTCTATTCTTATAAAATAATATAGAATGAAAATATGTTTATAATATATTTAGTAACAAATATATAAAAATATTTCTCACCAATGTTTCATTGTAGTTGTTTGGTCATTATCAGGATTAATGTAAATTTGAGTTTGATGTGTTGTTTTCAATCCAAAGTTCCCTGGTGAAAAAAATAAATTTGTAAGTGCAATCAAAGAGTATATTCACAAAATAAATAATAGGAAAAATTAATTAGAGGTCCCTGTCAGAGTGTTAGACTTAATTTATAGTCCCTGTCAGAAAATCAGAAGTCATATAGTCCTTACTTTTTGTGTTAGTTTAATTTGATCTAGTCCCTGCTTTTAATTTCTCAGCATTTATGAGTCTTGGAAGACGAGTCGTCCTTTTAGCATCAACTTTTTCCAATTTTGCCCTTCCTTCTTCTACTCTTTCCCTATGTACACTTACATTCGTTACAGTTAGTGTATATATCATTTACAGTAGCCTTTATATCTCTTACAGTAAGCCTTTGTATCAGTTACAGTAAGCATTCATATTACTTACAGTAAGCCTTTGTATCTCTTACAGTAAGTCTTTGTATCAATTATAGCAAGCCTTCATATCACTTACAGTAAGCCTTCATATCTCCTACAGTAAGCCTTTGTATCAGTTACAGTAAGCCTTCATATCATTTACAGTAAGCCTTTGTATCAGTTACAGACTACAACTATAAGCTCTTACAAAAGAAAAAATCTTTATTTGTTTGAAAGTGCTAGGATTCGAACCCAAGTGTTCACAAACTCAACATGAGATACCCTTACCACTAAGCTATAACTACACTTGTGTTACAATATAACATATAATATATTTAATTAAGTATTGTTATCACTTACAACAAATATACACATTATTTACAGTAAGTCTTGACATTATTTATAGTATATGTTAAACTCAATTACAGTAAACATTATTCTCTATTACAATACATATTTATTCTCTATTATAGCATATGTTAAGTCTTATTACAGTAAATATTATTCCCTATTAGTAACATACATTAATAACATACATTAAAATACATTAACCTATATTATTGTTACATAATAACATAGGTTAATGTATATTGGAACAAAACTTAATGTATGTTATTAATGTATGTTAAGGTATACTGTAACAGAGCTTAATATATATTGTAACAGAACTTAATTAATGTATATTGTAACAGAGCTTAATGTATATTGTAACAGAGCTTAATATATATTGTAACAGAGCTTAATGTATATTGTAACAGAGCTTAATATATATTGTAACAGAGCTTAATATATATTGTAACAGAGCTTAATGTATGTTGTAACAGAGTTTAATATATATTGTAACAGAGCTTAATGTATATTGTATATATTAAACTCTGTTACAACATACATTAAGCTATGTTACAATATATATTAAGCTTTGTTACAATATATATTAAGCTCTGTTACAATATATATTAAGCTCTGTTACATATAATATTACTCTGTTACAGTATATTAAGCTCTGTTAAAATATATATTAAGCTCTGTTACAATATATATTAAGCTCTGTACAATATATTAAGCTCTGTTACATTATATATTAAACTCTGTTACAACATACATTAAGCTCTGTTACAATATATATTAAGCTTTGTTATAATATACATTAAGCCTGTTAATATATATTAAGCTCTGTTACAGTATATATTAGCTCTGTTACAGTATACATTAAACTTGTTACAATATATATTAAGCTCTGTTACAATATATATTAAGCTCTGTTACAATATACATTAAGCTCTGTTACAATATATTAAGCTATGTTACAATATACATTAAGCTCTGTTACAATATATATTAAGCTCTGTTACAATATACATTAAGTTCTGTTACAATATACATTAAGTTTTGTTACAATATATATTAAGCTCTGTTACAGTATACCTTAACATACATTAATAACATACATTAAGTTTTGTTCCAATATACATTAACCTATGTTATTATGTAACAATAATATAGGTTAATGTATTTTAATGTATGTTATTAATGTATGTTACTAATAGGGAATAATATTTACTCTAATAAAACTTAACATATGCTATAATAGAGAATAAACATGTATTGTAATAGAGAATAATGTTTACTGTAATTGAGTTTAACATATACTATAAGTAATGTCAAGACTTACTGTAAATGATGTCTATATTTGCTATAAGTGATATCAATACTTAATGAAATATATTATATGTTATATTGTAACACGTGTAGTTGTAGCTTAGTGGTAAGGGTATCTTATGTTGGTCTTTTGAAGACCTGGGTTTGAATCCTAGCACTTGCAAACAAATAAAGTTTTTTTTCTTTTGTAAGAGCTTATAGCTGTAGTCTGTAACTGATACAAAGACTTACTGTAAGTGATATGAAGGCTTACTGTAACTGATACAAATACTTATTGTAAGAGATATAAAGGTTTACTGTAACTGATACAAAGGCTTGCTCTAAACGATATATCCACTAACTGTAACGAATGTAAGTGTACATAGAGAAAGAACAGAAGAAGGAAGGGCAAAACAAGAAAAAGTTGATGCTAAAAGGATGACTCGTCTTCTAAGACTCATAAATGCTGAGAAACTAAAAGCAGAGACTAGAAATTAAACTAACACAAAAAGTAATGATTATATGACTTCTGATTTTCTGACATGGACTATAAATTAAGTCAACCCTCTGACAGGGACCTCTAATTAATTCTCCCTAAATAATATTTCCTAATTGAAAGACACAGTAGATTGTACTTTGTTACCTCTAAATATATGTGTTCGTAGTGATGTTGTCACTATGATTGGTTTCTCATCAATGATATACAATATCATCCGGCCTTCTTTTTCCACAAAACTTCCCATATAGTCAGCATATTGTATTTGAACATCTAACACAATAAGAAATATAATGAGAAATATTTTTTTAACTCGTAGACATTATGATAATAAATTGTGATTATAAGTACATACGAATTATTTGTTAAGATGAAATTTTATCTTTGTATTTGCTTCCCATCTGCTCTTCTTATTACTATTGTTGGCTCATCTGTATTGATGACAACAGCTATCAAATCTACAAGAAAAAATAATAATGTCATATTAATACAAATATATGTAGTTTTTCAAAAATATACATATCATGAATATATTCACCTATGACTTCATCTTCAGTTCTGTTGTTTAATAACTTTGATATTGTTGAGTATGTTTCCTTTCTATCATCCAATCTGTTGTTTCAAAGCTATTTGTGATTGTATCAAATGGAATTGTCTCTGAGATGATAGTGCCCCTTGTGAATATGATGTTGTATGGGATAGATCCTCTGTTGAACTTTAGATTAGCCTCTTTTATGTGTCCATTTGAAATGAAATAGAAATTGACTTCTGAGAGTATTTGGTCAAATATTGTATAGTTTCTAAAAACATTGTACATTGTATTGTAGTGCCCTATAAAAATTTTCAAAATATGAGTATATAAATATGTGCATATTTATCACTATTAATAAATAAAAAATGCAAATAATATGAGGAAGGAAATTCTTACTTGTTCATTTACTAAGCACATGTTGACTACTCTTCCAAATTTATTGTTCATTGAGAAGTCATAGTGTAACGCCCCGACGCGAAATATCCGAGGGGAATTACAGTTATTTAAATAGTACAAAGCGATAAATAGACATCAAACCATTGCACAATTGAAATAAAGCCAAATAAAATCCAACTTCATTAATAATTCATCAACTAACTATTACAGTCACTAATCAGAGCCAAAACTAGGGCCCAGAGTACTTTATTCAAATCCAAACTAATACATATTAACTAACTAACTACTAATAAGCACGAGTTGTCAAAACATAGGGTCACTCCTGCTCCTCCTCATTCCCTTCCTCGTGAGTGCGGTCATCTCCATCAGACTCACCTGAAACACATATAAGAAATAGCGCAGGGTGAGCGATAACGCTTAGTAGGACTTAATATCTCATGTAAACAGACATGTTTAAGTGATTAATGTCTTAAAAGGCAGGATAACTAGAGAGAATAGTCATGTAGAGTAAAGTAACGATGGCAAGAGAATGATAGCACAAGAAGTAAGATAATAGATTGGCCATGTAACGAAATAGCACGTAAAGTGACACAACGGTACACTAGTAACGATAGCACTTGTATAGATATCACTTTAACTGATTGATTAATTGTCATAGATTAAATCTTGATATTGTAAATAGCATTGGATGCATGCCGACATCCTGATCATTTTAACTCCCATGGGCAAATAGCACTTTTCGGGCACTCCTCCCAGGACCAGATCAGGCCCTATTGCCTGGCATAGTCATGTTTCTTATCTTAGACAATCAAGTGTATGGCCAAATAGAGTACCAAAAATAATGAGAGTAATTGGTGAATAGACGAGAGTGTAGAGAGAATATGAACAGATGAGAGTACAAAGATAGTAGATGAGATAGGGACATATTCGTAAAAACAACAATAGACAGGAGATAGTAATAGTTGCACAGCACTAGGTCATGTGCCGGCAGTCTGGTAGAAGTCACAACCGCCCACTGGCCGTGTCATGACACAGACCAGAGGTCCGACGTTATCCCAAGATAAGAGAGAACACTAAGGCCGTTGGATCATATTGATCCCTAAGGTATAAAGGGTTTTAAGGGTACAACCAACTCACCACTAATGGATGTCCGCCAAAGCCAAGAAGACTTACGGAGGTCTTGACAAGGAGTCTCTGATCCTGTTAGGAGTATTCCCAACGGAGAGGTGGTCCAAGTCAAGAAGAAGTGTGTACAAAACAAGTGTCTGTCTTGTCTCGAGTGCGGCCCGAACCCAGAAAGGGGAAACATCCCTTTTTAGGTTTGGTCCTTCCTTCCATGGCATGATATAGGGCCATTCAAAAATCCATATAAAATTATAGGAACATCCAAAAATCATGAATCTAGTTTTAAATGTAACTAGACATGTAGATGTATCAACAGGCATAAGTAATTAGAAAATAGACAAGGAATGTGCATGCTTTAATTAGGTTACATTTCGATGACCTAAAAAATCTGAATTAATTCACATAGGATGCATAATGGAAATTGGGGGAAATAGGATCATTCGAAGCCTAACATCATGCAGTATTTATGATAATATTTGCAAGGCATGGGATCAAGTATACACATGGATTGGAAGCAAACAAGTTGGTTCGGGTACATAATGATGGCAAAGATTTGAGCATTAAATACTTTTTCATGGAGCAACAAAAATTAGGGCAAACATGGGGCTTTGATAGAGGGGATCAAGATCTACCTAGGGTCGAGTTTAATTGAATTTAACTTGAGAGATTGCCTACCTTTTCTCTCTATGAAATCTTAGGATTTAAGGTGACGAAGATGATGATGAAATCCCTTGTTCCAAGCTCCTTCCTCCTTGCTCCTCTCGTCCACAGCTCCTCTCTTCGTCTTCCAAAGCTCCAACAACATACTATGGGTTGGTAGGGACGAATTGGGGGTGTATTAGTAAGTTTAAGAGTCCTATTTGGTTAAAACTCTTCCTTCTCCTCTTAGCTACGAAATTCCACATTTATCTCCTCTATTTCTTGTCTTTATCCACCTAATAGGATAGATGAGAGGTTAAATTTCATGGGTAATGGGTTAGGATGGGATGATGACTCCTTTTATTCTAATTTAAATCTATTTATCACATTTATTTAATTAAATTCTCATTTTTCTCAATTTAATATCATTTATTGATATATTAAAATTTAGAGTTGCTACACATAGGGTTTTTCTTTCTTCAAAAGTTTGCATTTTATCTTCCATTTCTTCAATTGAGGAGTCAAATCTTTCAACAGTATATAATCACTTGACATGTTCTGTAAAAAATAAGAAGTCAAATATGTATATGAAAGTTTGAAATATTTCAATATTATAATGATAATAGTTAGAGGATATTATTGGTACTTACAGTTACATGGTTCATATATTTCCTTGTAAACAATATTTCTTGTGTAGTCATGATATCTTTGAGCATAACCATCTGTTGTTTTTATAAGGAATTTTGTTGTATCCTTAGATATTCCTCTTGACATTGCCACATAAAGTTGACCGTGTGAAAATACTGGTTCAAGCAAGTATATTCCAACAGTTGGAATTGTTTGACCTTATGTCTTATTTATGTTCATAGCAAATGCTAAATATATAGGAAATTGCTTTCTTCTGAATTGAAAAGGATATTTGTCAGATTCTGCAGGATATAGAGGAATTCTTGAAAGCAGCACTTCTTTATCTGAATGTTGACCAACTGTAATTTTTGCCTTGATGACATTTGTTTGTAGATCAATGCAGACTAATCTTTTCCCAATACAAAGTCCATTAGGTGGATCTAAATTTCTTAATAACATTATTGGACAATGCTTCTTTAATGTCAATTTTGAAGGTGGCATCTCATTGGGCGTTAAACTATTCAAAAATTCAACTTGATAGTTGCAATATGCTTCATCAATTGCACAATCGAAACTATAGTATACTTTCTCTTTTCCTGGAAATCTTTTTATGATCATCTCATTGAGATTGTCAACATATTCATTTTTTGTAGTCAATATAGCTCTATTTGCAACATAAGCTACATCTACATATTGTGCATATAATTCTGGATAGATTGTGTCAATCAATGTATCTTTTGATTCTCTTTCTTTATCACATCGTATAAGCATATCTTCTGGAATGTGAATCATATCATTATCTATTGTTTGTTCTACTCCATCACCAATACGCAGCAAAAAATCTAAAAACTCTGAATCATCTCTTACACACATATTTATTTTCAAGTACAATTTTGTCATCAAGGGCCCCAAGTATGATTTGACGAGAGATGCTTCAATTGTTTGATTTCTTGTTCCTTTAAGTACCACTGAAAGCACTTGCCAAAAATCTCCTCCAAATAACATAATTTTTCCTCCGAATGGCAATTTTGAATCCATTATATCTTGTAATGTCCTATCCAAACTTTCAATCGCAAATCTTTTTGACATTGGGGCTTCATCCCATATGATTAATTTACATTTTCTAATTAATTCAGCCAAACTACTTTGTTTCTTTATGCCACAAACTGATGACTTATTAACGTCAAGGGGAATTTTAAATCTTGAATGAGCTGTCCATCCTCCTGGAAAAAGAGATGCTGCAACACCACATGTTGCTGTAGCTAATACTATTTGACCAACTGATCTAATTTTTGCTAACAATGCACGATATAAAAAAGTTTTCCCTGTTCCTCCTGGTCCATCAACGAAGAATATGCTTCCATTTTTTGTATTCATATGATCCATTATGAAGTTGAATGCCTTTTTTTTATCATCATTAAGCAAAGTGATTGCAAGCATGTCCTCAGGTGGTGTTTGAATTGTTAATTCATCCAACATTTCTCTTGATTTGTCTGATGCTTCATCTGTGACAATTGGAGGTAGATCATAATGTACAATATCATTTCTCATATTTTGTAAGAATATTTTGATGTCTTTTAAAGTTGTTGTTCTGCAAATGTGAAATCACCAGTCCTTGCATAGTCCTCACACATATGAATATGAAACTTCTTCCACAATGTGTTTACATCATCTGGTTCACATAATACTAAAACTGTGGAAAAGAGTATGCGCAAAGAATATGACATTTGATATTGTACAGCTTCTTCTAAACAACATAATACTGCATTATCATTTTCTAGCAACCCTAATTTTTGGGCAACATCTTTGAAAGTAGGATATGTAACACCACTTACTGTATATAAGTCATTGAAGGAAGTGGAATCATGCACATGGTTCAAAAGCAATCTTAGCATGTGTCTTTCCCCTTCTGACAGATTTGTTACATTTATACGTCCAATTTCTTGCTTTTGTTTTCTACGAGTCCAACATAGTTTGCTTTTATTCCAAACATAATGTTCTGGAAATTCTCTATAAAGAAGTTTCCGTGCCTCAACATCTTTTGCATTTGTTGTGAAGAATTCTGTAAGCATAGTCTTTCCTGTACAATGTTCAGTGACCACATCATGTAAATTCTCATTTGTTCTAAATGTCACCATTTGTCTATTGGGGAGATGCAACTGCAATGGTGTTACAGAAGGATACATTTCATACAGATTGAATTGAAATATTCGTCATATTGCCTCAGGTGGAGATACTGCATCTTCCATCTTGATAGTTTTTGATCTCATCAATTGTCTGTTTATCATTTTCACCATGTATATACATAGAAACACGATCATGCCCTTTATACACATACTTGTATAGGTATTTCACAGCTGTTATAGAAGAGCAAATCTCAACATTGATGTGGCAATTGTACCTTTTTAGCAAATATGGGTTGTATAGTACAACCCATCTATTATCCAAAATATGATTTCTAACTTTAGCTTGTTTTCCATCATTTCTTCTTCGATACATCGGATATGAATTGTTTCCTTGCATCGAATTTTCACAAAAGGACGAGGAAAATGACTCTTGCAACGAGCACCTTTCATACATGGGGAAATTGGCCTTAAATTTCCACATGGACCATGCATCATTTGTTTTAAAACCAATTCATAAAGCTCCTTGTCGACATTGGCATCTGGTATCTCAGCTGATACAAAATTGTCATATGTTTCTGGAGATTTGATTGTGTTCTTCCTTCAACATTATCAAAAAGTGAGCATGTGGCAATCCTCTCTTTTGAAATTCAATGACATACACATGAGCTGCTACTTTATCAAATATACCCTCTTTGAACAACTTTTCTTTTAAGTCTTGAAGTTTGGCTCTAAAAATCCTTGATGTTATATCTGGTCTATTGAATATATTCCCATGGTTGTAGCTCTGCTTTTATATCATTCCAATCAGGATTGCAAGTAATAGTAAAAAATATATCAGGATTTCCAAAACATTGTACAAGAGACATAGCATTTAAGTAACGTCTACGCATGTCTCTTGGTCCTCCAATAAATGAAGCAGGGAGTACAATTCTTTTTCCAATTTGATTTGCATTTACTTCACCTCCATTGACAGCATCAACAATTCCTTGATACAATTTTGTTCTGATTTGTTTTTTAATGTTATAATAAAAATCTAATATGTTTGTCTCTATCTTGATGTACATATCTACAACATATTATTGTAACAGTCGTCCTCCAAATAACAATGTGTTGTTTGATGTTTCCCTGATTTGTAATAAGTATGCAAAGTATTCTCTTGCTGATATATAACAACTCTTGTTTCCTTGTTCAGACAATTCTAAAAAGAAAACAAAGTATGCTTTTGAATACTAATTGCAATAGAATTTAATATAGTGAGAAATAATTGAAAATACATTTCAAATAATTACCTTCTTCCATATGTAGCATGTCTTGGAAGTCAGTATGATCAAATGACAATAATGAACTTGGAGTTCTGAAATGCATGCCTCGTTTATTCCTTTTAATTCCTCTATGACATCCACTTTCTCCTCTTGGAAATAATAAAGGATATTGTAATGGATCGTAACAACCAAAATATGATTGGACTTTATGAGTTGTTACATCATGTCCATGTACAACAATGTCAGTCATATATCTAGTCTCCATATTATTTCTTTCTATCTAAATAGCTGCAACTTGATCAGCAGTTGGTGCATTATATATTCGTTGATCTAATCCATAATCTTTTCTAATTGTGATGATTTTGTCATCCAATGGTGTCAAAGATCTGAGATTTCTAAAAAAAGTAGAATATGGATTGATGTTGAGTATTGACATCAACTTCTCAATAGTACTGACATTCAAAGTTGGAATATGTGAGGCTCGATTTGAAACTTCATTTTCTGTGTTATAAAAATATAACTGAAGAAATCTAGCCCTATTATTTGTGGGTGTCAATGAGGGAAGATAATGGTGAACTTGTCCTTGCACTCTGAAAACGTAGTTACCACTTTTCATATTTGTAAATCTATTATCCAATTTCACACACAATGATGTAAATACAAATACACTGTTATATCCACGTATAGAGTTTCTAAAATCCCTTGATTCTTCATCATATGAAGTATACAATCTCAACAATTCTTGAGGGGCAGAATTAATCTTTAAGAGGACTTCTCCATTGTAACAACAAAATGTTGGTGGTTCATATTCAAATTTTCTCGCTCTACAATTTGTGCATATTGCAACTGTTTTAACTGTATGATTTTCCAACATTTCGTTTGTGTTCTTCCGTTTACTTCCATGCAGTTGAAAATATTTCTCTCTTCTTCTCTTGTTTTTGTTACGACGAATGTCTTGAAGGAAAAAATGTAGATTTAGTTTTCGAGAAGTAAAGAATCCTAAAAATTATAAACATAATGGTAAAATAAAACTTTACCATCTTTTCTTCGTTGTTCTGCAATTTCAAAGTTGTACATCTCTTCTTCATTCATCATATACTTTTAATAGTTCCACCAAAATAAACATTTGTAATGTATAAAGAGTAAGATAATTAGTTAGTGATAATGATGCCTTAAATAAATAAGAAATATATTACTCTTAAAATATGCGTAGTAAATGAATGAATAAGTGAAGCTTTGATAAAGAAAACATAACCATAGCCATTAGTGTATGTGGTGTATGTAAAAGAATACTTACATCAAATTGTTATGTAAACAAACCTGTTAATAAATAGAAGATGAGTGATCCCTCTCGCACTGTCGCGGTGTCCACGGATGTGTTCTAGTTGCAAGAAATATTGTTTACATCATGTAATGAGTGATTTGAATCGAAAAGATGAAAAGAAAAATAATATATGAATGAAGATCGTATAATACATTGGGCATGTAGTATGTGTGTGTAAAATAATAGATCAAACATTAATGTAATGAATTAGCCCTGCACTACCCATGTTCGCCATATACAGTTTGGCAATTTTGTTTTCTTCTTCTAATTAATAATAATAATAATGCATGAAAGCATCCAATGTCCTCGGTTAGATGGCACTTGGCAGGTGAAATTGACCTTAACATTTCAACTATCATACACCTAGTTATATAACATGGGTCGGCAGCTTCATGGCACAATTGTTGATCCTTATTGGAGATTAGACAAAATGTGACAAAGAAGTGTATTGTGGTGAGGTATTAAATGATATTTTCAAGGAAAATGTGTAGCTTTCAAGGTACAAGTTAGAAGAGTAAGTTCCCCAATATACCTATCTTTATGTAACATAAATAAGACTTTAGCAAAGAAAGAAAGAAAGAAAAAAAGAGAGTATGCAGATCAGAGAAGGGTGCCTCTTGGGTTAGAAAGCTGTTGCTAATGTTAGTAACTTCCTTCATATGAAGGTTCAAAAGTACTCATCAACTTAAATTTGTTGTTAACTATTAGCTACATTAGTTATACTATAGTAGTTTAGTTATATTATAAATACAATTATTTATATTACTTTAATATATAGTATATTGTTTACATAGTTACTATAAAAAATAAAATAAAATAGAAAACAAATATTTTAAAATCATAAAATTATAAGTTATAATGTTAGTAAGTAGATAAATATAATAAAATAATTATGTATAAATAATAAATTTAAAAGTTACATTTTATATTTAGTGATATATATATATATATTAAATTTTTTATACATACACATAATAATTTTGAATTTATGAATGTATTATAGTTAAATAGTGATTGTATATATAAGAAAATTTATTTTTTAAAAATACTATAATAGGATTGGATTATAGTTGGTAATGAAGATTACGTAGTTCTTATATATATTTCATCTAAGTATGAGGATCGTATCTATAACAAAGTCAAATATTATGACATTCAAATTATTTAGTAAAATTGATTTATAAGTTATATGAAATCACACAAATCACAAATGACTTAAAATTAAAATGACATTCAATTTGTTATAAATGCAAAAGTAGAGAGAAAATAAGAGAGGGGGGAGAGAGAGATAGAAAAAATACAATCACAATATCATAACATGTTCGAAGACTTTAATTTATTACAATTCAAAATAGAAGAGAATTTATAATAATTATCATTGTCATGCAAGCTCAGAATTATTCTTGTCGTGTTGCAAATCTTCAGTCTTGTGAGATGCCTTCATGCCAGGCCACCACCACTTCATAGGTTCCTGATTCGTATTATAATTTGCTTCAAATGTCTTCCTTTTTGAAGTACGAATGTAGATGCCTAAGTATAAATTTCTCAATCCATCCCTTCGCATATAACGGGATGACATTATAATTTTGAGAATATCCCCCTCCTTAATACAATTTATTTTCACAAATTTTGACCATCCAAATCCACTAAACATGTACATATTACCTCCCAACTATGACGCAACAAAAAATAATAGCTTCTCCCTCTTTCATCTTGGACAACAATAGACAAACCTTTATCACATTCTAATTTTTTATGCTCCTCATCACTTAACATCCTTTTAATTTTATCTATTTTTTTGTTGATCAAAAGCAAACCTTCTTCCAGCCTGTAGTTGTCGAAAAGAAAGATCTTTCGTTCGAAAATACATGTAGAGTGATATACATGAGATTTTCTGCTCTTAGCATAAACAGAGTAACTGTGCTCATCCATCACTATGAGAAAAAAACAAAACATAGACAATAATATGAGTTGTAAATTTTTTTAATAAATAATAATTTCACAAATGAGATAATATATTAAAATAAATTTCAAAATAAAATCACAAAATTTTTGAAGCATCTAAAATTTAAAATTTTTATCTAAAATATTTAGATGATCACATGTATTTTATTTATTATGTAAATTTTATGTGCCATGTGGTTATCGCTGTCGGCGAGGAAAGAGTCGTGCGAGGTCACGATCCCCCGTGCTATGGGCAGTACGCCCCACAGTCTCTCTTGTCCCCGAGCTCGAGTTGTCTTTTCGACACTCATGAGTTTACACCCTCACTTCTCCGATCCTCTCTATCTCTGTTACCTCCCACTATCTTCTCTGCTCTTCCATTTTTCTAGCGCAAGAGTAGTGTTCGGAGGTCTCAGGATGCAGAGTACCATGAAGAGGGAAGTAGAGGATGCTGGGGAGATGGCGACGGCGACGGAGGGATACAGAGGGGGTGGACCGCACGCCCATGGCCTCCGCACGAGGTGGGGGTTGTCGCAGTGGACCCCAGATGCCGCGTCGCGCGTGGCGTAGGGAGGACGGGGTCGCGACGGCGGGCCTCCATTGATGCTGCTTAGGTGTTCACAGGCATGGGGCTTCCACGGGAGGTGAAGGCGGGACGTGCGTGGTTCCCACGCGCAAGCAGGCGTCGCTGGTGCAAAGGGGTGGCTGGGTGGTCCAGGGAGCCGGGAGTGGCTGGGTGCGGGAGTGGCGACCCGGCAGCATGGGATGCACAGGGGCCCCTCGTGACCGTGGCTGGCGCGTGGGGTTGCTGCCATGGCTTCGCAAAGAAGGGAGGCAACGATGGCGGGGTGGACTAGGGGCTTGGCAAACAGTGGGGCTCCGGAGATGATACGTGAACGGGTGGGGAAGAAAGGATTCTGGGCGCTGTAGAGAGAGAGAGAGAGAGAGAGAGAGAGAGAGAGAGAGAGAACACAGTCAGAGAGAGTTCCGAAAGAGAAAGCAGACATAGTGTGAAGGGATGAGAGAGAGAGAACTGGGGTGGGGGGGGAGAGAAAGAGATCCCTTCCCAGAATCCTCCAAGCAAGATCACACAGGTCCTCTGCATTCATGGGGCTCTTCCTGCCACTGCACAAGGCGGCGCCGATGGCACAGTTGTGCATGGACATGAGGAGGTGCGACAGGCTTGGGCACAGCACAGGAAGATGGGTTCCGGTAGCAGTTGGCGACGGACACGTTTAGCAGAAGATCTGGCCAAGGTTAGTTCAAACCTTCCCATTTTCCGTTCCCTGCGTCTTACCCATGGCACCAAGCACCTCTGCACCTTCTTCTTGCATCGACGCAGTCATCTTTTTCTTTTTCCCCTTACCAGGTCTCCTCCCCCCAGGGTGCCTCTTCCCCACTGTGCCTGCCACCGCCCCACCAGACCATCGCAGGCACGTATCTTCATGATGGATAGTTGACATCAAGAAAAATACAATCCCTATCAAAGGTCCCTTCTCCCCTTCTCACCTCTCCGGCGCCACAAGTATTATATCTATTTTGCATATATATTTCTTTCTCTTTCTGAAGACAACCACACACTGATCGAGTGACCGGTCTCAGCTGTGTGTGTGTGAGAGTTTTCATGTATTTGGATCTACTGAAACTATGTGTTCTTCCTCACTACTGAAAAATATGTGTTCTTTCTCACTATTTTTTTTCATACTTGTGCTAAAATAAAAAACAAATAATGTGATAATTTTTCCAATGAATTACCTTACAACCAGTGACTGACCGAGTAATATTTCCTCTGTAACTCTTCCTCTCTCCTCTGTAATTTTCCTTGCGCTCCCTTTGCTCCGCAAATTTGTTAAATAAATAAAATTCAGTAGAGTATGTTTAACATCTGTGTTAAAATAATAATATAATAATATAATAACTGAATAGTTTACAATGGATTACCTTAGGAGCAGTGAGATCTTGTGGTGTCTTCCTATGTTCTTCCTGTGATCTGAAAGTTGGTATTCTCAGCTCTGCAAATTGGTCTTCTTCTGCGGTAACCTTTGTGTTCTGTTTCTTGTGTTATGCAATTTAGTAGTAGTCGTATTGGGGAAAAGTATTAGGGAAAATGTAGATTGCGAATGATTAGGATTTAATTGATGTTATTTAATAGTGTATTTTATTTTAACTTTCCTTCATTTAACACTGCAATTCAAAATGTACGTTTTCTTTCAAATTTAATGTATTCAAAACCTAGGGCGTCATATCTACCAGTATGTTTCCTCAATACATATGCTTCTGTTCTGTCGTTTGGAATTGTATTCATATGTTCTACCGTTTCAAATTGGAACATAAAGAATGAAGGGAGAAATAAAATGGACATAAAGGGGGTTAAAGATGAACCAGACGAAATTGATGATCAGGTCATCTCCATATAACTTCATGAATTACATATCTATTTTGGTGATTAACAAAACTCAGATAAAGTTTGATCTAACAAAGTTTTTATGAAGCTAAGATACAGGAACAAGTCAGGCGAAATCAAGAAAATATGTAAGTATTTACTATACTGTAGCATTTCAAGTTCAGAGCATGAAATTTATCCAAGAACATATCGGCTTTCCATAAGTTACAACGATTGCATAAGTGTTGCTTCGATTTCAATCTCACATAACGATTTCCTGATTTATATCGATTTCATTTCCATAAGGATTTAATGAGTATCATACCGATTTTGATTTCAAAACGATTTCATAAGTTGTGTCAACGATTGCATAGCATAACGATTCCATAAGTTATGGCATAACACAACGATTTCTTAAGTACCTTATCGATTTCGGATTCATAACGATTTCATTCCACATCGATTCGATAAGTGAACAACGATTTACTCTCATAATGATTTCTTAAGTGAGAACAACGATTTGCTCTCACAACGATTCAGTTTCACATCGATTTGATAAGTGAGAACAACGATTTGCTCTCACAATGATTTCTTAAGTGAGAACAACGATTTGCTCTCACAACGATTCGGTTTCACATCGATTTGGTAAGTGAGAACAACGACTTGGTCTCACAACGATTTGTCTTTCATAATGATTCGATAAGTTCCTCATCGATTTAGTATTCATATTGATTCGACAAGTTACAACAACGACTCGGTCATTATAACGACTCAATAAGTTACACAATGATTTGCTTGGTGTAACGATTCGATAAGTCACAACAACGACTTGGTCTGTGTAACGATTCGATAAAGCAGAACAACGATTTGATCACTCATCGACTCGATAAGTGAGACAACGATTTGGTTATAACGATTTTCTTGTAATGATTCGTTCACAACGATTTGCTTATAACGATTTGCTTATAACGATTTAGTTATAACGATTTGCTTGTAATGATTCGTTCTCAAACGATTCACTCATACAACGATTTCATAAGTGATTCTCACAACGATTTCATGAAATATAACGACTTGATATTCAAATATCTTGACAAGTCAAAGTCATTTCGCGTATTTCTCTTATATCCATGCATTAAATATAACTATACATTTCTCTGCATGATGCATGTTCAGATATCTTCTATTCTTATGCTTCTACATGTAATATCTTTTTGGAAAACAGAATGAGATTTCTATTTTGATGTATCCTCACTCTAACGATTGACTGACAATAAGAGACAGCTTAGCTGTCTATGTTTTAGCATTTAATGTGTGCAAGTCTCTGACAGCACGACTCCATACAACGTTGGATAAATTAGAAGCTAGATGATATCAAAAAGAATTTTTTTCTTACATGCATGGAACGTAAAGGACCGTTGACTGCAAAGGAGAACCATGCAGTCTAACGTTCTCAGAATATTGAGACAACAGATACTTCAATGACTATTTTTTTTTAAAAGAAGTTATATATTGAAGACTGATGGCTCCAGAAAAGAAGCACCTTGATAAGCTTACTCGAAATAATCTGCGAGCATCTAGAAGAGCCAAGCCTCACTCCATTGTTTTAGCTTTGCTCTTAGCTCTCTGTGTCTAGAGTAGATCTTAGAGAGAGCATTTGTGTACTGAGAGAATTCATTATTATAGATCTCTTCCTCTCAGTCCTTGCTTCAGATCAAGCATTGTTCTATTAGCTTGATCTAGGGGCTTGTCTTCCTTCGAACACATCTTCGTATTGTTCCCTTCGTGTTGAAGGAAGACCTGGGGGTTCCAGGGTGTTTTTCCCTTCGTGTTGAAGGAAGACCTGGGTGTTCCAGGGTGGTGTTTTTCCTCTTTGGGTTGTGAAGAGAAGACCAGCTGCGGCTGGGTGTGTAAGTGTCCATAAGGGGGACTATACCCTTGGGTAGTGGAATCCTGAGTTGTTGCTCAGGGACTGGACGTAGGACTGTTGTGAAGAGGAGATCCGAACCAGGATAAAAATCCTTGTGCAATGTGTCTGTTCTCTGTGTGTTTGTTGTTATTTCTCTACTAATACTAACAGTCAAACGCAGTGTTTTGTATAAACATTCTTGTTGACAGGTTTAGGTAATCAAGTTTTAAGAATCCCATTCACCCCCTCCCTCTGGATTTGCTAGTTGGGCAACAAGTGGTATCAGAGCTAGTCTCTTCGACAAAGAAGATCCAACGATCTGAAGAGAAAAGATCAAATGGCAGCCCAAGAACACTTCGAAGGTCAGTCAGTCAACAGGCCACCTTTGTTTAATGGTGAAGACTATACTTATTGGAAAACAAGAATGGAGTTCTTCTTACAAGGACTCGACTATCAGATCTGGTCGATTGTTGAAGAAGGAGATATTCTAGTCACGAACGAAAAAGACAAATGGACGGAAGACGACAAGAAGAAAATCTCTCTCAACTGCAAGGCAAAAAGCATTCTATGTTGTGCTCTTAGCAAGAAAGAGTTCAACAGGATCTCCGCCTGCAAATCCACCATGGAGATGCGGGAAAAATTGAGAATCACCTATGAGGGCACAGATAAAGTAAAAGAAACGAGAATAGACATCTTGGTGACTCAATATGAAAGATTTCAGATGCAGTCAGGAGAGACTATCACACAGATGTACAGCAGGTTCACCGACATCACAAATAGATCATCCGGTCTAGGAAAGACTTATGAAATGGGTGACATGGTCAGGAAAATTCTAAGATCTTTACCAGCTTCATGGACTCCAAAGTAACGGCAATTGAAGAAGCAAATGACTTGAAGAGAATGTCATTAGAAAAACTCATAGGGTTCCTAATGGCCCATGAGATCAACATGGAAAGGTTGGAGAATCATCAAGTAGAAAGAAGCACTCCAACGCTCTCAAGGCAGAAAAAGAAGACTTATCAGAAGAATCTTCAGATGGTAACGAAAGCATAAGAAGCAGTGAAGATGAGGAAGCTCTCCTCTCCAGAAGACTACAAAGGATATTAGCTAGAAAGAAGTACCAGTTTGGAAGGAGATACTTCAAGAAAAACAAAGATTACAAAAAGCCAGAAGGAAAGGAATCAAAGAGAGCTGAGCCCATCCGTTATGAATGCAAGAAGCCTGGACATATCAAAGCAGAATGTCCAAAGCTGAAGAAAACTGAAGTCAGAAAGAAGGATAGTTCCAAGAAATTCAGAAGATACAAAAAGAAAGTCATGGCAGCAGCATGGGACAACAGCAGCGACTCAGATAGTGAGTCGAGTTCCAGTGGAGAAGAAGAAGAAAAGGCCAACCTGGCCTTCATGGCTAACATCGACGAAAAGGTAACATCTGCCATCCTTCTCTTCATGCAACGAATCTGATTCTGATAATTTAGAAGACGCTTTTAATGAGTTGTACTGTAAATAAAAAAGTATGTAAATCATTAAAAGTCAGTAAGAAAAATCTTGCATGCTTAGAAAATACTAATTCATATTTAAAATCTAAAAATGAGCAAATGGAAAAACAAATTACTGAACTAAAAAGAAGATTTGTTATGTAAGGACCTGAAAAATAAAAATGAACAATTATCAAGCTTGGAAAACCAAGAAAAACAGTAAATAAATTAAAACAGGAAGTTAATACATTAACAATAGAAAATGAAAATTATCAAGCACGTTAGAAAAATTTACAAACGGTAAAAACGTTAATACTGAAAGGTGCTAGACGCTCAGGTAAAAAGAAGCATGGATTATGTTATACTCCTCCCAATAATGAAGAAACAGTAGTATACCCTAAAATATATCTAACACCTAAGTTTGTAGCTGAACAAGACACAACATATAAGTCAAGCTTTAATACATTCCAACTGAAAAAGTAAGTAGAACATCTTGCTGTAATCACTGCAACAAGTTAGGTCATACTAAAATAACATGTCCAACTAAACATAAAATGTTACCCCCCCGGAAAATTCATTATTAAAAATTATAGATAAATAGAAATTTCATCTATTAATAAATTCAATTAATTAAAACGATACACATCATTATTGCGCGTAATAAACCCTATAAAAATTTGTAAAAATAGTAGATATACTTTAAATAATGTTCTCTAATGACCTATCAAGAAATTTGGGCACAGAAAAATCGTTTAGACCAAGTTTAAGAATTTATGCGACTTATAGCATAATTAAGGAATAAGTCGAAGAATCCATTATTTTCTGACCCAAAGTGGATTATAAATAAAAATAAACATGTGGGTAGACTTTAAATAATATGGATGATAGTCCATTATGATATTTGGACCAATGGACAATCTTGGCCCATGAATAAATTCTCTAATAAAAGGATAATTAAAATCTAATAAGTAAAGTAAGTACATGGGTTGTACAACTAGACTCACATGAGTTATTGGCCAAAAGTAATTGCCCAAATGATGAATATTAGAAATATTGGCATGAATAATATTTATTCAATTCAAAAATATAAAATTACTTGAATAAGTGTGATAAATAGATTTACATAAGGATAAATGGTGAATAATTGGAATTAAATCAATACCCATTAAGTCAAATTAGTAATGGGTTTTACTAATGGTCCTAGCATAAAGTTTTGGGCCCAATTATGAAGAGTCCACCATGAGATGAGAGTTAAATAAGTGAATTCGTACCTAAAATATTAACAAATAGAAAATGGTTAAGATAATGAGTATTTTAACTATTAATCGTCTTAGAAAGAGTTCTAAACCTAGTATAACTCAATAGGACTCTATCCTAATCTAAAATTTGGATTTAGATGAGAGACAATTGGGTTAAATATAAGAGATCCAAATTAAATATGGAAATTCGTAACTATATTATCTCTTATTAAAAAGGGGTCATTAAAGCACTAATATGACTCATATATATCTTAATAAGAGTCCTAAGCCTATCCTAACCCATTACCCACGAAATTGGACCTCTCCCCATCTTATTAGGTGGATAAATGTAAGAGAATAGGAAGATAAATATGAAAATTCAGAGTTTGAAGGGAAGGGAAGAGTTTTAAGTTATTAGGACTCTTAAGCAACCTAATAGACCTCTAATTAGTGTCAACCAAGCCCCATTTTCGTGGCTGGAGCTCTGGAGCATGAGGAGAAGGGTTGGAGCAAGAGAAGAAGAAAGTTGGAGCAAGGAGAACTTCGAAATTCGTCACCTCTCAACCCTAGGATCTTTACAGCGCAAAAAGGTAGGTAATCTCTCAGATAAAATCGTGAAATAATTACCCTAGATAGCCTTCATGTACCTCTTCAAAAGCCCTATGGTTTTGTGGTATTTCGTTCACCCATTTGGGCGAATTTAATTCGTGAAATCCTGCTGTCACCATGACCCTAATCTCATGTTTTCTCTAATTTCCGATGTGTACATGCTCTCATGCCATGCTAAAATTTTCAGATATACTACATCACACTAGCTTTCAAACGCCCCTGGTCTTGCTTGATTTCGATCTCTCATGAGAGAGAATTAAATCTTGAATATCTGTCAGACCTGTGCACTCGACCCTCCTGTTTCCTTTTTAATCTCGTGCACACTTGACATCATTCCATGATAAAATTATCATAAATATTACTACATGTTAGCTTTCAAACGCCTCTGGTTTCAAATTTTCATGATGTATTCATCCCTGAATAATTCATTGAACCCTGACTGCGCCTGTTTAGGTCACCGAAATGTAACCTGATCAATCATATCTAAAACCTTGTCTATTTTTAAATTAATCGTGCATGTTGATAGATATACATGTCTAATTTTGTTTAAAACTAGTTTCGTACTTTTGGATCACCATACTATTTTATATGTAATTTAGAACGTCCATGTATCACAGGGGCTCGCCCTAGAAAAAAGGAAAAAGAGCAAACCCACATGTTATCGCGACGGCGCGACCCGCCGCGATAACAGTGGGGTCGCGCCGGCCGATGGCGTCGCGTCAAGAACGCGGCGGCACGAGCCGCCGCGATTCGCTCCGGACCGGGCCAGACTATCCAGGCCCCGTGTCGCGTCCGACCGCCCTGTAGCGACTTGAATCGCGACGGTAGGTCCGTCGCGTTCTTGAAATTTCGGCCAGAACCTTTAATTGCTCTTATATCCCTGCTTTAAATGCCATCTAATCCTTGTACAAGTTAAACCATGTATTGTTAAGCTTGATAATGATCTGAATATTTTTATTGGATAATATTTAAATGACTCTTATTAATTTAAAAGCCGTGAGCACGACTTCCTCTATCCCATGATTTCTTTACACTTGCACACTAAACATTGTTTATTGCCATTTGACCCTATTAAATTACTCCTAATGTATCTGTAATTAAGTGAAATTAATTACCTAATTTACCTATTATTAAATGACACATGTCTTCGTTTTACCTCGCGTGATTTGTACATCGTTATCGCGTCCCTCGGCCTTCGAGCACTCGAGGCAAGACGGACCGTTTCGTTACACACTTTTTCTTGACATGGACCACCTCTCCATCGGGAATACTCTCGACTGGACCGGGACTCCTTGTCAAGGCCTCCGTAGTCTTCTTGGCTTTGGCACACGTCCTTAGCCGACGAGCTGGTTGTACCTTTAAATCCCGTTACACTCTTAGGGATCAGTACGATCCAAACAGCCTTAGTGAGATCTCTCTTATCTTGTGATCACGTCGACCATCTGGCTCGTGTACGTGGCACGGCTAATGGGCGGATGTGACTTCTACCTGACTGCCGGTACCCGACCTGGTACTGTGCAAACCGACTCTATCGTGGTTTATCGTTGTTTTACGATTATACCCCTATCTCGTCTACTATCCTTGTACTCTCACTGTTCACATTCACTCTACTATCTCGTCTATTCATCTAGTACTCTCTGAGACTCTTGAGCTGTTGTGGCTCCCATTGCTTGTACTATACATGACTGTCTAGCGCCATAATATGGGTCTGGTGACCTACTAACTTTAATGCTAAGTGTGCAGGGCACGGAGAGTGTCCGAGGGGCTCCAATCTAGTCCTGGGGGCAGAGAGCCACCCGAAAATACCTGCAGGGGCTATTGACGGTGTTGCATGCTTGCACCGGTTCTGATTATCTCGACATTAGCTAGACATCTAATTGTTTTACTATTAGTCTGAGGAGTTCAGACATAGTGTGCCAGTTCTGTGCTATTAGTGTGCTAGCACTGACTGATTAACATTAGTCTTAGGAGTTCAGACGAAATGTACTATCGTTAAACGGCTACTGTCCCAAAGTGACTATTGTCGTACTCGACTAGTGCTGCACGGCACGTAGTGCACCCACTTAACACGTTATCTCTTTACACGCTATCTCTTTACATACAATCTCGTTACACGCTATCTTGATATACAAGTTATCCTCGTTACACGCCACATTGATACAATCTATCATATTACATGTCATTTTGATACACGCTATCTTGTTTTCCCTATCTTGTTACACGCTATCTCGTCATGTGTCATCCTAAATTTTGCAATACTCTTGAGAAATGTATTATCATCTTGTACTATACCTCTCGACTATACATGATCGTTTCTCTCTAGTTAACCTACGTTCAAGACATTATCACTTAAAGCATGCTTGTTTACACAGATATTAAGTCCTACTGAGCGTTATCACTCACCCTTCGTTATTTGTTATTGTGTTTCAGGTAAGTCAGGAATGACCTTACACCCAACAACTGGATTGGACTGGAGTGATGAGCGTCCTGAGTCATAGCGATGGAATGTCCTTCGTACCTTAAAGTCTAGTTAGATATTTACTTTAGATTTCTTTTCCATGCAATAATGTCATTGAGCCCTATGTTTTGGCTCTGATTAGTGGTTGTAATAGTTTTAGATGAATTATCAATAAATGATGAGTTTTATTGCAATTATTGTTCATTAGTTGCTCTGATATTTTGCGAATGTATGCGCAATTTACATTACCATACTCGTTGTTCATGGCCTCCCCGATTTATTCCGCTGCTAAATTTGGCGGGGCATGACAAAAAGATGGATAATTAAAAGAAAATTGATGATACTAACCAATCAGGTCCCAAAAGAACTTGGACCTAAAGCTCAATTGTTTTCATTGCAGTAAACCTTCGAGCGTCAAAATGGTACTTGGACACGGGATGCTCAAGGCATATGTCGGGACAGAAAGCTATTTTCCCATCTTGAAGCTGAAGAAGGCACAGTCACTTATGGAGATAATGGAAAGAGACTGTGATAGGTGATAATTACATAATTGTTATAAATAATTATTTATTTGATTGACAAATAATTGATAAATTCATAGTTTTTGTTATCATTTCATTACAAGTGCGTAAATTAATTAAATCTCTTTTGTGTGTGATTGCACAAGAAATGAGGTTTTAAATAGGCCAAGAAATCTTATTGGACCAAGAGAATGAAGAGAGATTCTTTTCCTCTCTAATCTTTTCAATTTTAAAATTCCTCTCTTTTTTAAAATCACTCCTCTATTTTTTAAAATCTCTCCCTCTAATCTCTCATCTTTCCTCTCTTCTCTACCTATTTTAAAAAGAGATCTTTTCTCTTTCTCTCTCTCATTCCTTCCTTCCCCCGTATTCTTTCACTACTTCTTCTCTCCCTCCCTCTCTTCAGTGCAGCCCCCTCTCTCTTCACCTCTTCTTCCTCCTCTTCTACCTCTTCTTCCTCTTCTCTTCTTCCCTTCTCTTTCTTCTCTCTCTCTGTCTCGGCCTCTCTTCAAACACAGAATCATCCCAGCAGCGCCTGGCCGCCCTGCGCACCTGCCCACGTGCACGTCGCGCACCTGCCCCCGACGTCGCCCCCCCAGCACTCCCGCCACACGCTGCCAACCCCCCCCCACTGCACCCCCACCCCGCCCGCACTGCACCGCCGCTCGCCGAGCCTGCCACACCAGCCGTGCGAGCGCCGCGCTGCCCCGTGCCGCCCGCGCCACACTGCCGCCTTCACGTTGCACGTGAAGCCCCCCCCCCTGCGCGCCTCTCTCCTCTCTCTCTCTCTCTCAGCGTCGCTCTCTCTCCTCTCTCTTCCTCTCTCTCTCTCTCTCTCTCTCTCCATCTCTCTCTCTCTCTCTCCTCTCTCCCCTCTCCTCTCTCTCCTTCATCTCTCTCTCTCTCTCCTCTCTCCTCTCTCCCTCTCTCTCTCTCTCTCTCTCCTCTCTCTCCTCTCTCTCTCTCTTCCTCCTCCTCTCGCGCTCTCTCTCTCATCTATTTATCTCTTCATCTCTCTCTCTCTCTATCTCTACTCATCCTCCTTTCTCTCTCTATCTCTTTTTCCATAGATTATTTTATTTTAATTCTGTACTATGTCAGACTCTCTCTTAAATTCTATTGTCATTAACGTTAGTTAAATGTTTAGTTGGTTAATCTTTCCTCTCTCTCTCTCATCTCTCTCTTCTATCGCTTTCTCTTCTTAGATTAGATTTATTTTTACTCGAATTAATCTTAGAGTTAGTTTAAAAATCCTCTACACACTTTTCTAATCAAAGAAACTCAAGGTTTTCAAAGTTAATAGTCTTTTTCCCCGTGGATTCGACTCGGCTCTCACCACTTAACTATTGTTAAAAATCTTTAGTGTAAGCCGATAATTTTTAAGATTGGTAGTCACATGTTTAACGACGCATTCGTGGGCTATCAATTTTTGGCGCCGTTGCCGGGGAATTAGATTTTTAGTTTTGATAATCTTGGTGTTTTTTGTATAAATTCATGCTAACATTTTCTTTCTTTTTGTAGGTGTCAAATAAAATTAAAAAAAGTCTGAAAATTACAAAATTGGAGAATCTGTCAGAAAATCTGTCGCTGAAAGTAAGATTGTAAGTAAAAGCGGCTGTTTTGAAAAAAACAAATTCCTTCCGAAAATTGCAAAAAAAAAAAACAGAAAAGGTAAGTTGAGGTGAGTTTCCTTCTCTCTCTCACTCTTTCTATTTGTTTTAATTTCCAAAAGAACGAGGGATAGCGTTGAAGGTAAGTACCCTTAAAACCCTCTTGATTGAGTTTCATTTTCTTAGTTGCCATGTTTAGATAATTAAAAAAATCAATCACTTGAATCTAATAAAAGATGTCATGTCAAGATTAGAACTTTCCATCTTTAGGACATGCATCATTTAGACTTTCATCTTTAGGTAAGTTTTTTTTTTTTTTGAAAAGTTTCCTTTCTTGTCGAGATTGCTGGAGGCAAGGTGAGAAATCTCAACTTTCTTAAATCATGATCATGCATTGCCATGCTTGCATAGAACCTCTTGCTGATTTTGTGGTGTGCACATCATGTCTAAAACATCTTAAGGCAAGCCCATTAATAAGATAGGGTGGGGATTTCATCACCCTTCCTTGGCCCAGAAACAACCACCATTGCACTCATCAACCCAAGCCCAATAAAAGAAAGTAACACTTGACCTAGGGTTCCCTTTGAGACTTAGGCCCACTTGGGCCCACTATCAAGTTTGGAGACTGGTGTCTAAGGCTAGAGGTTCATGGCAAACGCCTAGTGGACAAGTGGTTACTTAATTAGGTCCCTGCGAGAGCAGGGGGAACCTCCCACTTTCCCACCTCTTACCTGGCCAGTTAACGAGCTTGAGAGTGGATTTGAGCTAGGCCTCAGTTGATTAGTGAGAAATCAAATGTTTATGTCCTAGAGAACCATAGGTGTCATAGGATTAATTGTTTGCTAACTTTATTGAAAATACAAAAAATCAGATATTTCAAACAATAAAAAATTAAAAAAAAAGATTTATGTGGGTTGACAATCATGGTTATGAATTGGCACTTCAATTGGACAAATTAGATCAGCCCATTATGGTATGCACTCTCAACCTAACCCACTTTATCCATCAACCTCCACTTACCAGTCCAATGGCTCCAAATGGACTCAAGCCCATCTGATTCATGGTCACCCAATTAAAGATCACATGTATGATCAGGGTGGGGAACTATGTTTGACCCACTTTACACCTCATCACCTCCCTCAACCCAAGAACAAATCCAAAACTTTCAAGTATTATCCACACCCACTCCTTACTCAAAGTTGACCAAGGTGTCTCTCCTGAGAAATTGAGTTTACTCTATCAAGATCCTCAAGGAGAAATCAAGGACCCTTTCTAGGTGCCGAAATCATATCATGGTTTGATCAAAAAAAATTGCCATTGATCTACCAGTGTGCTTAGCAAATGCTCCTGAAGGCACACCCTTCCAACAACTTAGAGAAGTAATGCCACATTTGACACTTAGAGATCAACCTATTCTGGCCCAAGCCCAAAGTTCACTTATCCACAACTTTCAACATTTGGCCCAATTCCAGATTGATATTCATGATAAAAGCCATCATGAGGGGCAACATGCATATCCACAGCCCACTCACACATCTCCCTCGCAATCAGGCCTCTTCGATGATCAATTTGGGCAATTTATGCAAAAAATTCATGATAACCAACAAGTCTTTGAGCAAGCATTCACCCAACAACAACAAGAATTAGAGCAATCATTTGTCAAAACTGACCTCATGATTACTCAATTGATGGAAATCAGAAGGAGGCAAGGTAGCCAATCACCATGTCAACCCATTGACAATCATGAACATCATTATCTTGATTGTGACCAACAATTTGACTCTCAAATTTTGTCCACAACTTCTCAGTCCAACATGATTGTGGACATACCCACTTAGAAATTGAGAGATAATATTAATGGGTCAAATCAAGAGGAGATGAGTGCCACTGAAAATCAATCCATAGTTTTGACCCAACTTGAAACTGACCATCAAGAAGACTCCATCCATAATGTCATATTTGAGGAAAGCACTAGTGAATTAGTTGAATTCAAGTTGGGGGGAGAAGAGAAAGAGTGTCATCCAGATGTTGGGCCCAAATTTGATGTGACATTGTTTCAAGTGGGTGACGAAGAAGAGGTCAGTTTTGAGAAAGAACTGGGTGTAATCATCAATCATTCTTCTTGGGTCAGAGAAGAATTAGAAATTATGCCTGAAGTCCACATTGACTGGATCTCTCTTGATGTCGAGAAAGACATGGAACTCCTACCTCTCCCTAACCTTGGCAAATCCAACATGTTCATGGACATGCTATCACTAGCTGATTGGTCAACTACACTTGAATCTTTTAAGCATCCTTGTGTTGAAAGTCATATCCATTTCATTCCAGATCATGCTACTATTTTTGACACAAGTCAGCCTGTGGAGTTCCAGCAATCCTCTGAGCATTCAAATCAATCTGACCTCAACCATGAAAGAGGATCTGAAAATGGAAGTTGTGGGTGAAAATGGTGAAATAATAATGTCCACATTGATGTGTTCAACACATATAAAGATCTTAAGTGTACAAATGAATATTTCTTAATTGAAGATAGGATCTTGAATGCCCCAATTTCTCTATCATTTACTTATCTGAAGGGTAAGTTTGGCTAAGTTGGCTCTCTTGACCCACCATGGCTGGTGATGCCTTACAAAGAAAAAATTTTACGTCAATTGATTGGGGGTGTTACGTGAGCCTATTACCTCAATGTGTCTGGCTGAAGACATTAAACTTAGCGCTTGTTGGGAGGCAACCCAATATTTTTAGGAAAATAGATTTCTATTGATTTAGTTTTTATTTTGTGTCTTAGGTGTTTGATGTCCCACTATCCTTTAATGAAGCTAATGTGCAACCACCCTCATGTGATCTATCTCACCTTTCTTAACTTACATTGACTTTATTCTATTTTCATTACTTTTATGCCATTGAGGACAATGTCATTCAAGTTGGGGGAGAGACAAATGGTATTTCAAATTTTTGTCCCTAACGTTGTGCTTCATTTTTCATATTTCATGCAAGAAATTTTTTTAGCTTGACTCATAGTGTGTACTTGTGAAGGTGGTGAGTTGAAGGGGTGAGTTAACTACTTATGTTTTTAGCATCTTCCTCAAAATATATTGAAATTTCATCAACAAAGAAAAGTATTATTAGGAGCTATTCAAATGGATGATGAGAGTTTTACCTAACATTCAGGCTGATTGATTGATATTCTACACTCCTATTGACGACCAATCGTGGGGAAAAAGCTACCTGCCTACAAATAAATGTGAAAATGTGTGTAGTGGTGAAAAAAAGAAAAGAAAAAAACATGGAAAATGCCCCTTATCTTAGTAGCCTGGCCTGTTGCTCCTAAAGTAAGAGTTGAGGCTCGCGTCAAACAGTGAAGGGAAATGCAACACCATGTAACTGAAAAGAAAAGAAAAAGAACATGAAAAAGAGAATTAGGCAGAGTGAAAGCTATCTATAATTCGAGGATCAAATTTAAGGAGTGTAGAGTTGATACCATCCTTGAGTGATAGGTAAAAGCACATGCATCCTCTTTTGATGCTCAACATTGAACAAAAAGTCATGAAATTTTGTGTGTATCTTGAGGAACTGTCTAATGACATGAACTGACATATTTGTCTTTGACACTCTCAACTGGAACTTGAAATACTTATGATCAAGCATTCTCATTCTTACTTTCTTGTCATGAAATATGATGTTTTGAACTCTGGTTTGTCCCAATTATTTACTTGTGGCATTGCTAAGGGACTAGCAATGAGTAAGTTGGGGGATGTGATAATTACATAATTGTTATAAATAATTGTTTATTTGATTGACAAATAATTGATAAATTCATAAGTTATGTTATCATTTCATTACAAGTGCGGAAATTGATTAAATCTCTTTTGTGTTGTGATTGCAGGACTAATGGGCCAAGAAATGAGGTTTTAAATGGGCCAAGAAATCTTATTGGACCAAGAGAATGAAGAGATATTCTTTTCCCTCTCTATCTTTTCAATTTTTAAAATTCCCTCTCTTTTTTAAAATCACTCCTCTATTTTTTAAAAATCTCTCCCTCTAACCTCTCCTCTTTCCTCTCTTCTCTCTACCTATTTTAAAAAGAGATCTTTTCTCTCTCTCTCATTCCTTCCTTCCCCCGTATTCTTTCACTACTTCTCTCCTCTCCATCTCTCTGGCGCAACCCCCTCTCTCTTCACCTCTTCTTCCTCCTCTTCTACCTCTTCTCTTCTTCCCTTCTCTTTCTTCTCTCTCTCTGTCCTGGGCTCTCTTCAAACACAGAAGCAGCAGCAGCACGCCTGGCCGCCCCGCGCACCTGCCCGCGCGCACGAGCCCGTCGCGTCCTGCCCGCGAGCGTCGCCCGCCCAGCGCGCCCCCACCACGCTGCCCCCACAGCTGCCTGCACCGCCGCTCGCCCGCCACACCAGCCGCACGAGCGCCGTCGCTGCCCGCTAGCCGCCGCTAGCCGCGTGCCGCGCCTGCGCCGCCCGCGCCACGCTGTCGCCTTCACGTTGCATGCGTTTGCATGCAACGTGAAGTCCCCCCCTGAGCGCTCTCTCTCCTCTCTCTTCTCTCTCTCTCTCTCTCTTCTCCTCTCGCTCTCTCTCCCTCGCGCTCTCTCTCTCTCTCTCGCACTCTCTCTCTTCTCTCCTCTCTCTCTCTCGTCTCCTCTCGTGCTCTCTCTCTCCTCTCGTTTCTCTTCATCTCTCTCTATCTTTACTCATCCTTTCTCTCTCTATCTCTTTTTCCATAGATTATTTTATTTTAATTCTTTACTATGTCAGACTCTTAAATTCTATTGCCATTAACGTTAGTTAAATGTTTAGTTGGTTAATCTTTCCTCTCTCTCTCTCTCATCTCTCTCTTCTATCGCTTTCTTTCTATCCCTATTTCTCTCTCCTAATTTCTCTTCTTAGATTAGATTTATTTTTACTCGAATTAATCTTAGGAGTTAGTTTAAAAATCCTCTACACACTTTTCTAATCAAAAAAACTCAAGGTTTTCAAAGTTAATAGTCTTTTTCCCCGTGGATTCGACTCGGCTCTCACCACCTAACTATTGTTAAAAATCTTTAGTGTAAGCCGATAATTTTTAAGATTGGTAGTCACGTGTTTAACGATGCATTCGTGGGCTATCAATAGGTAGCGGATCAGTAGGCAGTAAAGGCAAAATCGTTATAGAAGATGTTCTATGCGTCAAAGGACTGAAGCACAACCTTGTCAGTATCAGCCAACTGTGTGATAAAGATCATCAGATCAGATTTCAAGAATCAAAGTGCAGTATCATGAAGGATGGTGCAGTCATTTTGAAGCTAATTGAGAAAAGAACTTGTATGTACTTTATCTAGAAGAATTAAAAGATCAAGACATATGTCTAGCAGCGAATAAAGAGCAATCAACTGATCTCTGGCATCGAAGATTGGGCCACTGCAGCTTGGATGGCATGAGAAAATTAATCAAGAGAAACTTGGTGGAAGGCCTACCCAAATTAAGTTCAAGAATGGATGGTGTCTGTGGGCCGTGTGCAAAAGGAAAGCACACCAAGTCATCCTTCAAGTCAAAGACTGTGGTAACAACCTCTAAACTCTTAGAACTTCTACATATGGATCTATCTAGGCCAATGAGAACCACAAGTCTCGGAGGAAAGAACTTTGGATTTGTCATAGTAGATGACTACTCCAGATTTACATGGGTATCCTTCTTGGAGCATAAGGATGATACATTTGACAGCGTTGTCATCTTCAGTAAGAAGGTACAGAAAGATAAAAAGTACAGCATTATTGGTATTCAATCAGATCATGGAGGAGAGTTTCAGAATGAGAAATTTGCTAAGTTTTGTGATGATCAAGGGATAGAGCATAACTTCTCAGCACCAAGGACACCACATCAAAATGGGGTTGCTGAGAGGAAGGACAAACCCTATGGATATGGCAAGGACAATGCTATCAGAATATGATTTACCAAGATATTCTGGGCCGAAGCCGTCAACACAGCATGCTATATCATCAACAGAGTAATGATTAGGCCAATTCTGAAGAAGACTTCATACGAGCTATACAAGCAGAAGAAGCCAAGGATTAGTCACTTCAGGACGTTTGGATGTCCATGCTTCATCCACAACAATGGAAAAAGGGATATTGGTAAGCTGGACTCAAAGTCTGATGAAGGTATATTCATGGGGTATGCTTCTAAACCTAAAGGATATAGAATATTTAATAAGTGTAGCTTATTAATTGAACAATTAGTACATGTTATTTTTTATGAGACTAACCCTTCCTTGAGAAAGGAAGTAGATAGTGATGTTGATGATGCAGATGAACTATCCAAGAAATTAAAGAACTCATCCATCGAGGACAAGGAAGATCCACCCTTGGAAGATATACAACAAAAAGACATATCACATGACAATCTTCCAAAGGAATAGAGATACAAAAAGGATCACCCATTGGATAACATCATTGGGGATCCATCGGTTGGGGTAAGAACTAGAGGTAATGTAATTCCTTGTAATTATTTAGCTTTTGTATCTCAAATAGAGCCCAAGACAGTCAATAAAGCACTGTCTGATGAATCTTGGATATTAGCCATGCAAGATGAACTTAACCAGTTCAAGAGAAACCAAGTATGGTCCCTTGTTCCGAGACCATCAGATCATCCTGTGATTGGCACCAAATGGGTGTTTAGGAACAAATTGGATGAAACTGGTGTAATCACTAGAAACAATGTCAGACTGGTAGCTCAAGGTTATTCCCAAGTAGGGGTGTCAATTGGACCGGGCCGGCCCGGAGGCTCGGAAGCCGTCTCGGTTTTAACCGGGCTTGGGCCGAAAAAATGAGCCCGTTAAATTTTTTAGGCCCGGCCCAGAAAAAAATAGGGCCGGGCTTGGGCTTTGTGAGGCACGGCCCGGCCCGGTCGGCCCATCGGCCCGAAATATATAAATAAATTTATATTAAATATAAATTATATTTAGAAAAAGAATTATATGTATTTTTCTACAATAAATCTACTCAAAAATATAATCTTTTACAAGTTAAATGTTAATATAGATATAAGTAAAATATATATTATTTTTATAGATATATTAAAATTATATATTATATAAATAAAATATACTTTTCTTTTTTCGGGCCAGGCCGGGCTTTTCCGAGCTTTTTCTGGGCCGGGCCGGGCCACCCTACCGGGCCTACCCCCGGGCCTGGGCCGGGCCGGGCCGGCCTTTTAAAAAATCGGGCCTAGGTCGGGCCTAGCAAGGCCCGGTCCAGGCCCGGCCCATTGACACCTCTATTCTCAAGAGGAAGGCATAGATTTCGATGAAACCTATGCACCAGTGGCCAGACTTGAGGCAATCAGAATTTTACTTGCTTATGCATCAGCATTAGATTTGAAACTTTTTCAAATGGATGTAAAATCGCCATTTTGAATGGATATAAAGGAGAAAGTTTATGTAGAACACCTCCTGGTTTTGATGATATTGATTTTCCGAATCATGTATTTAAATTGTATAAGGCATTGTATGGATTAAAGCAAGCACCTAGAGCTTGGTATGAAAGGCTCAGTGCATTTTTATTAGAACATGGCTTTATTAGAGGTCAAGTAGACAACACATTGTTCATTAAGTCCAAAGTCAAAAATGTATTGCTTGTACAAATCTATGTTGATGATATAATATTTGGTTCTACTGACGAGTCTCTTTGTAAGTATTTTGAAAAGCTTATGCAGGGAGAGTTTGAAATGAGCATGATGGGGGAGCTCAACTACTTCCTTGGATTACAAATCAAATAAGGAAGAGAAGGCACACATATTTGTCAAGCTAAATACATCAAAGAATTACTAAAGAAGTTTGGATTTGAAAATGCCAAGTCACTGTCAACACCAATGAGTACATCAACAAGGTTAGACAGTGATAAAGATGGTAAGAAAGTAGACCAAAAGCTCTACAGAGGTATGATAGGTTCTTTACTCTACTTAACTACTAGTAGACCTGATATATTATTTAGTGTATGCATGTGCGCTAGGTATCAGGCAGATCCTAAAGAGTCTCATCTAATTTGTGTCAAAAGGATCTTTAGATACTTAGCTAAAACTCATGATCTAGGATTATGGTATCCAAGTTCATGTGAAATTAATTTAGTAGGATATTCTGATGCTGACTACGCTGGATGCAAAATAGATAGAAAAAGCACCAGTGGATGTTGTCAATTTCTGACAGGTTGTCTGATTTCATGGTCCTCCAAGAAGCAAAATTCAGTAGCACTGTCAACAGCTGAAGCTGAGTACGTGGCTGCTGAAAGCTGTTGCACACAACTCCTATGGATTAAGCAGCAACTTGAGGATTATGGATTGCACATCAAGACAACTCCCCTGCTGTGCGATAACACCAGTGCCATTAATCTCACCAAAAATCCAGTACAGCACTCAAGGACAAAGCATATAGAGGTTAGATATCATTTTATTCGTGATCATGTAGCCAATGGTAATATAGATATTTCCTTTATTGATACTCAAAATTAGTTAGTAGATATCTTCACAAAAGTCTTACCTGAAGAGAGATTTACTTCTCTTAGAAGGGAATTAGGTATGTGTAATTTGTGATAGACTTATCTGTAAATAAATGTTATTTCAGAAGAAGGATTATTCTCTCTTATGAAATTAAGCAAATTCCCTAAATATTGCTTGCATCGTAAATCTCTATGACGATTCCTTGATTTAAAAAGTATTTATCTATCTCGACATGTCTCTTTTTGTCATTTTCTACATTTTGGCGCCATCCTTTCAAAAGTCACTTTATCTCTCTCTTATAAATCCTAAAATCTGTGTTGCAACGATTCACCTCCAGTTCTCGTCTCTTTTGACTTGCTGGAACAAAAACCCTATCGTCTCCAGCATCGACTCTTTGCGATTTCAAAGCTTTCATCCCTTCTCGCGAAAAATCTCCTTGGGGCTTTTGCTTCAATCTTCCTCACGACCATCCAGAACCTTTTCTTGTTCAAATCCATGGCCGTTTCTGGAGTTTCCGGTAGTGTCAGGGGCTATGGGGCTGCTTTCCTCACCGCAGAGCAGCAGGAAAGGTTTACTTCAGTGAAGACGAAGATGTGCGGCAATAAAGCAGTGGATATCACGGACCTGGAGAAGCATGGGATGCACAGCATCGTGGCAGCTATGGAAAGAATGAAGTGGACGGAGATTGCTACTCTTTCAGAGGCAAGTTACCCTAACTTGGTTAAAGCTTTCTATGTTTGTCTAAAGTCAGAGGCAGATGGGTCTTTGACATCTTCTGTCAAAGGAACCCATATTCACATCACTCATGGTTTGTTAGAGTCACTGTTTGGAGTTTCTACCACTGGTCACAGCGGGGTAGACAGTGTGGACATCAATCTTAAGGGTTTGGAGATCGTTGGTCCCGAATATAAGTTGAAGGATGGAAAATTCGACATCAATCAGTTGAATGCTTTCAATAGATTATTACACTTTATTGTGTGTCGAATTTTGGTTCCTAGGAGTGCAACCTTCTCCACTTGCACAAAGGCCGACTCTGATATGATGTATTGGGTCATTCAGAACAAGAGCATTAACATGGCTGAAGTTATTTTGGAGAGGATGAAATTTGCAAGTGCACAGATTAGGGACAAGAAAAGTAAATTGAATGTGTCCCTTCCATATGCCCACTTGCTCACCAAGATTTTCCAACATTATGGCATCAGTGTTGGGGCAGTTTCTGAGAAAATGTGCCAAGCAATTCGAAGTAGAAATTTAAAGAAGAGTGGCTTCTCATTGGTTAATGGAGTCTGGACCAAGACTTCAGTATCTGAGGGCGAAGCTATCATTGGTGAAGCCCAAGAAGACCAAGCCCTAGAGGTCCAAGAAGAGGCAGCTCAGATGGAGGTAGCAGCAGAACCTGCGGTTACAGTTCAGCAAGAGGATGCCAGGGCAGAAGTGCCAGTCATCCAAGAGCAGCAGGAAATGGTCAGAGGAGAAATGACAGCAGTCCAAGAAGAGTAGCCAGCAGCAACAGCAAATGTTCAAGGAACTGAAGCAGAGGTCAGCAAAGAAGTACCAATGGTTAGTGAGCACAGGATTGAGGACATTCCTCAAGAATTCATTGAACCCGTTGGGCAAATTGGAGAGGTTGTGCCTCCCTCCTCCCGGGTAGCTTCAATAGTTCGGGATGTGCTGGACTCTATAACCAGCACTCATGTGGAGCCAGAGATCTTAGTTGATCTAGCTGTAGAGGGAGACATTGTGATGGAAGAAGCTCCCATTCAGGGGGAGCAAAATGTTGTGTCTGAGGATGTGGCAACAGGCCACAGTGAGGATGTGCAGATGGAAGATGCTCCTATTCAGGGGGAGCAATCTGTTGAGAGGGAAACACAGCCCCAGAGGGAGCACACTGCTAGTGCCCCTATTGATAATCAGTTTCAAGAAGGAATTGTGGAAAGCGCCTCAGATAAAGAGGTAAATGTTGATCATGTGGAGCCCATTGCTAAGGCAAATGACAAAGGAAAAGAAGTAGCTTCTGGAATTCCCCTCCTCACAGGGAAGCCCCATAGGAGGGCAAAGAAGAAACATCTGAAGATCAACTTGAAGGCCATCATTGACAGGTTGGACGAACAAGGCAAGATTCTCTGCTCTGTGTACTCCGAACTTAGTTCCATTTTCATTAGCCAGAGCATTGCAGTCAATCACATTGGAGCATTGTCTTCTAAGCTCCAAAGTTTGAAAAGTGAATTGGGTATGGTCAAGCAAGATTTCGGCTGGATGAGAAGTGAGCTAAGCAACGTCAAGGAGTTAGTGGCTGCCATTTCAGATCCTTCGAGGGTGCCATCCTCTTCAGCCCCTCCTACTCCTTCCCCAGCGGAACCAGTCAGTAGTTCAGGGCCATCAGGGCCAATTTCTGAAAATCTAGCAGGGCCATCAGGGCCAGAAGTTGTTGAAAAGGTAGCAGTACCAGTACAGGAAAATGTTGTGATTTCTGGGACATCAGGGCCAGTCGAGGATGTATCTGGGCCAACAGGGCCAATGGTTTCTAAGGCTGAGACTTCTAGAGTAGAAGAACCGGTTGTAGCTCCTGAGCCCCCAGCTCCTTCTCCTCTTCAAACTCCAGCCCCTCCTTCACCACCATCCTCCTCCATAGCACCTCCTGCACCTACCTTCAAACAACCCATGCCTCGTACCATCTCATCTCCAACACCATTTCCTTCTCCATCCTCCTCATCTCCTGCCACCTCCATATCCATTCCTCCTCCACCTCCTTTTGTTGAGGTTCCTCCAGTATGTTCCTCAATACATATGCTTTAACGATTAGGATTTAATTGACGTTACTTAATAGTGTATTTTATTTTAACTTTCCTTCATTTAACACTGCAATTCAAAATGTACGTTTTCTTTCAAATTTAATGTATTCAAAACCTAGGGCGTCATATCTGCCAGTACGTTTCCTCAATACATATGCTTATGTTATGTCGTTGGAATTGTATTCATATGTTCTACCGTTTCAAATTGGAACATAAAGAATGAAGGGAGAAATAAAACGGACATAAAGGGGTTAAATATGAACCAAACGAGATTGATGACCAGGTCATCTCCATATAATTTCATGAATTACATATCTACTTTGGTGATTAACAAAACTCAGATAAAGTTTGATCTAACAAAGTTTTTATGAAGCTAAGATATAGGAACAAGTCAGGCGAAATCAAGGAAATATGTAAGTATTTACTATACTGTAGCATTTCAAGTTCAGAGCATGAAATTTATCCAAGTACATATCGACTTTCCATAAGTTACAACGATTTCATAAGTGTTGCATCGATTTCGATCTCACATAACGATTTCCTCATTTATATCGATTTCATTTCCATAAGGATTTAATGAGTATCATACCGATTTTGATTTCATAACGATTTCATAAGTTGTGTCAACGATTGCATAGCATAACGATTCCATAAGTTATGGCATAACACAACGATTTCATAAGTACCTTATCGATTTCGGATTCATAACGATTTCGTTCCACATCGATTTGATAAGTGAACAACGATTTGCCCTCATAACGATTTCTTAAGTGAGAACAACGATTTGCTCTCACAATGATTCGGTTTCACATCAATTTGATAAGTGAGAACAACGATTTGCTCTCACAACGATTCGGTTTCACATCGATTTGGTAAGTGAGAACAACGACTTGGTCCCACAACGATTTGTCTTTCATAACGATTCGATAAGTTCCTCATTGATTTAGTATTCATATCGATTCGACAAGTTACAACAACGACTTGGTCATTATAATGACTTGATAAGTTACACAACGATTTGCTTGGTGTAACGATTCGATAAATCACAACAACGACTTGGTCTGTGTAACGATTCGATAAAGTAGAAGAACGATTTGATCACTCATCGACTCGATAAGTGAGACAATGATTTGGTTATAACGATTTGCTTGTAATGATTCGTTCACAACGATTTGTTTATAACGATTTGGTTATAACGATTTGCTTATAACGATTTGCTTGTAATGATTCGTTCTCAAACGATTCACTCATGCAACGATTTCATAAGTGATTCTCACAACGATTTCATGAAATATAATGACTTGATATTCAAATATCTTGACAAGTCAAAGTCATCCCGCGTATTTCTCTTATATCCATGTATTAAATATAACCGTACATTTCTCTGCACGATGCATGTTTAGATATCTTCTATTCTTATGCTTCTACATGTAATATCTTTTTGGAAAGATAGAATCGGATTTCTATTTTGATGTATCCTCACTCTAACGATTGACTGACAACAAGAGACAGCTTAGCTGTCTACGTTTTAGCATTTAATGTGTGCAGGTCTCTGACAGCATGACTCTATACAACGTTGGATAAAGTAGAAGCTGGAGGATATCAAGAAGGATTTTCTTCTTACGTGCATGGAACGTAAAGGACTATTAACTGCAAAGGAGAACCATGCAGTCTAACGTTCTCAGAACATTGAGACAACGGATACTTCGACTATTTTTTTTTTAAGAAGTTATATATTGAAGACGGATGGCTCCAGAAAAGAAGCACCTTGATAAGCTTACTCGAAACAATCTGTGAACATCTAGAAGAGCCAAGCCTTACTCCATTGTTTTAGCTTTGCTCTTAGCTCTCTGCGTCTAGAGTAGATCTTAGAGAGAGCGTTTGTGTAATGAGAGAATTCATTATTATAGATCTCTTCCTCTCAGTCCTTGCTTCATATCAAGCATTGTTCTATTAGCTTGATCTAGGGGCTTGTCTTCCTTCGAACACATTCGTATTGTTCCCTTCGTGTTGAAGGAAGACCTGGGGGTTCCAGGGTATTTTTCCCTTCGTGTTGAAGGAAGACTTGGGTGTTCCAGGGTGGTGATTTTCCTCTTCGGGTTGTGAAGAGAAGACCAGCTGCGGCTGGGTGTGTAAGTGTCCATAAGGGGAACTGTATCCTTGGGTAGTGGAATCCTGAGTTATTGCTCAGAGACTGGACGTTGGACTCCTGTGAAGGGGAGATCCAAACCAGGATAAAAATCCTTGTGCAGTGTGTGTTCTCTGTGTGTTTGTTGTTTTCTCTACTAACACTAACAGCCAAACGCAGTGTTTTGTATAAACGTTCTTGTTGACAGGTTTAGGTAATCAAGTTTTAAGAATCTCATTCACCCCCCCCCCTCTGGGCTTGCTAGCTGGGCAATAGAAATGTCTATCTTACTCCATAGAGGAATAAGGGTAGAAAGGGGTTTAAGATGAACCGGACCATCATATGTTCTACCGTTTCAAATTGGAACATAAAGAATGAAGGGAGAAATAAAACGGACATAAAGGGGGTTTAAGATGAACCGGACGAAATGTCTCTCTTCCTCTAAAGAGAAATAGGGCTAGAAAGGGGTTTAAGATGAACCGGACCAAAGATGGACTGGACGAAAATATAAAGTGTCACTTCTAATATATAGTTATACATTATTTATTGCAAGATAAAGCTTATAATAATGACAACGTGAATTATAAAAAAACATAAATTTATTAGTAATTAGACCATATGTTGTTTAGTCAGTAGGATTGTTCTCTTACCATTCACATTATTATTTTTATACATTTATTCTTATTATAAGTATTAATTATTGATCTTTCAGACCCGTAATTTCTCCCCTTTTAAAAAGAGAGAGGGAAGATATTTGGGGCCGAGGAGGGTGTTTTATTTGGGTTGCGGACGTGTTAGTCTATTTAACTGACAAATTTTAAATTCACTTAATGTCAAATTTTGTCTGTTCGTTTATCGGACGATTATGCCTATATTTTTGGTATATTTGTTTCACGTATTTATTTTATCAGACGAATTGTATTTCGTGTACTGGATATTTCTCTACCGACCAAAGTCGTTGTTCATTTACATCAAGATGACCTCGAACACCTTTGATTCTCTGTCAAAGAACACAATCTATCTCTATTCGTTGTGATAATGATGACATTGATAGTCACCCTTTATGGATATACACTCTTGCAAAGAAAGTTAAAGACTTTATTATAACTTGTACACATGTAATTTGAATTACAATTAGTCTTTCAAGACTTGTGTAAGTAGGTCCGATTATATAATTAGGTCTTCAGAATTACATTCGGTCATAATCGGACAATTGTACTTGAACTTCTTCACAATCAGATCGTTGGATCTGAGTTTTGTCACGATCGGATAGTTGGATCTGAGCTTCATTACAATCGAACCGTCGGATCTGAGCTTCATCACAATCGAATGGTTGGATCTGAGCTTTGTTGCAATCGGAACGTTGGATCTGAGTTTTGTCACAATTGAAGCGTTGGATCTGAGCTTCATCACAATTAGACCGTTGGATTGCCAAGATGATCATTGTCGAATTATTGTGTTTATTTCATTATCACCATCATCTTTTCTGGATATTTCTGCAGTTTTCTGCCCTTTCTAAATATTTTTGTATTTTTCACCTTTTTGGGTGTTTCTGCAATTTTCTGCCCTTCTTTGGGTATTTTTACAATTTTCCACTCTTTTAGGATATTTCTATAGTTTTCTGTCATTTCTGAGTATTCTTGCTATTTTTTACCTTTTGGGGTGTTTCTGTAGTTTTCTATCTTTTATGGGTGTTTTAGTAGTTTCCTACCCTTTCTGAGCATTTCTCATCACAATCAGATCATTGGATTGCCAAGATCATCAATGTTGGTTTATTTTGTTTGTTTCATTGTCACCATCATCTCTTTTTTACTGTGATGGGACCTTTAAGTGGTCTTGCTGGACATGCTTGTAGTTTTCTACCATTCTTGGGCCTTCTTGAACTCTTCCGCCATTTGTTGACAGTCATTGACATTAATGTTGTTTCTTGACATCTCTGAGGATTCCTTGTACGTTCAGCCTTAAGCAAAATCTAAGAGAGTGTACGTCGCTTCAGAGAAGTGACATGAGCCTCGCTCCACCGAGTTAGGCAAAGATATGAGCCTTGTGAGGTTTCCTCCCTTTGAAGGAACTTTTCTACAATTTTCAC
Source organism: Colocasia esculenta (assembly GCA_014218235.1). NCBI lineage: Eukaryota > Viridiplantae > Streptophyta > Magnoliopsida > Alismatales > Araceae > Colocasia > Colocasia esculenta. The sequence goes on from CM024759.1 coordinate 81,088,020, forward strand.
AACTTTTGTCTCCTCAGAAATTTTTCTGTAATTTTCTATCTCTTCAAAGGCTTCCTTGCAATTTCTACCCTTTGGAGGGTATTTCTATAATTTCTATCCCTTCAAGGATATTTTTGGAATTTGTTGTCCTTCCAAATATTTTCGTACAATGTTGTGGCCTTTTGGGGCCGTATATGCAATTCTCACATGAATAAGGATTAATTTACAATTCTATCATTAAATGAGGGTATTCTTGTAATTTTTTTAAAGTAGTTAATCTTTATTAAAATAGACATGCGTATAATTTACCATGCACATACACAAATTTTATGCACTCAAAGACTTTTGTGTAATTTTTCTCACATACACAAACTCATGTTTCTCACATTTATCTTCACAAAGATGTACACATAATTTACAAATAATTATGTAAGGAGTCTTTAAACTCTTATAACAAATTTACAACAAACACATTTTTTCCTCTCTCTTTTAGAACATCACAAACACAAAGTATGACCCCAAAAAAATTAAGGTGAGTGCTTAGAAGGCCAACCGTTCTCCTCTTTTTTCTTTTCACCTTTACCCCTCCTTTTATAAGGGTTGAGGAACCTCCATGAGGAGATTTTTCGGAATGAGAAGTTCCTCCGACAAATATGTTCTTCTGGAAACATGTTGTGTGGGGAAGGTTTGAGCTCTTTTATTTTTTTATTTTATTTTTTCCTTTAGTTATCTTTAGATTTTTTTAAAAAAAAATTGTTGTTGTCAACATGATAATAGATACTCTTCTTGATACTTGCAAGTGGAGAGATTCCCATGGTCTTTGGCCTAATGCCAGGAAGGTACGTAGCGCCACCCATCTACGGACACTACTGTGAACAGACATGTCAACAGCGCACAATCCCACTGAGTCTATTCATGAGTGAAGAATCGGGATCCTCTCGGCCCCCCGCAGGAGGGGGGGCCGGTCAGTACAAAGGGTGGGGGGGATTTTTCATTTCACCCCTCAAACATCCCCTTTTTTGGTGTTTTACACAGGGGGTATATGAAAAAATCCCCCCCCCCCACCCCATGTACTGACCGGCCCCCTCTCCTGCGGGGGGCCGAGAGGATCTCGACTCATGAGTGAATGTTTAAGGCCCCGTCTATCTTGGGGATGATTCTACCCGATAATCATCTTAACTTGTAGCATTCAATTCTTTCTCTATATCAACGTCTTAAGCTAATTAAAGTGGTTAGTAAATAGCATCTAACATTCCAAACTTCATCTGTTCGTGCACGCATTTACGTACCATGCACTCAAGCATCTTCAATTTAGGTAGTGCAAAATAGCTTCTAGATGCATGGATCTCCAATACTTCAGCCCATGCGATCGAAGATTTCTTTCTAAATAGTTGATCCTGTTAATAAGGGAAGTTTTCTTTAAAAAATTAACATAATTTAAAATTGTAATTAGATAATTAACAGCCTAAAAATTTAAATTCATATAATAACACCATTTCGACCATCAACAGCTACACCAGATATGATATTTGCGCCCTTATTAAACCCTAATTGGGTTTTCACGGGGCTTTAGAGTTGATGACAAGATTATTTGTCGTTAATATTTTGTAGATGACAAAATATGATGCTGTTTACTTAGGTTGGCGATAACCTATGAGGTGGGCTCTATAGAATTTGTTAGTGTTGGGTTGATGGTAAAACATGTTGACGTCATAAGTAAAATTTAACGACAATCTATGTTGACATCAAATTTAATGAGTCTATTTTTATATAAGAGACATGAAACCCTCTTTTTCTCCTTCACCCTTCACTCTTTTCACCTCCTTCACCTTACATTTTTTCTACTACCTTCGGCGACCGACAAAGATCTGTAGGTGAGGTGCAAGTATTTGTGGTGGTGGTAATTTGATGGAGAACGAGGTCTGAGAAAAAAGAGATTTTCCGTGGAGTGTGCGGCGTCACGATCAAAGTTCTGGTGATTTCTTTGCATGTTTTCATCATTTGAGATAAGGAGATTAATCTCATTCTTCTATTGACTCTTTTATCGTGTTGTATGAGAGATTGGTATGATGAATGTGTGTTTTTGAGAAGATATTGATGTTGGATATATATGCATGTGATTGCACCATGTAATTTCATGCATTAGAACGATGTTTTCCTTGCTTTATGGATGTTATGTGATCCACAGCTTCCCGGTGATTGTTTTTGTCCGTGACTTGAGTACTTTTAACCCCTGTGAGTGGGCTGGCCTTAATGGGTTGCTGCGAGCGGAGGAACATATGGTTATGTTCGATGCCGCGCACTCGGCATGAGCCCTATTTTGCTTTTAGGTGGGGGGGGGTGGGGGGGGGGGGACTTCTTTCCAGCGACAGGTCGATCGAAATCAATCGTATGTAGAAAAAGCTAGAGATTACCCGTTACACGTTATTCCATAATTGATTGCATGCCATATGGTATCTCCAAACGCCGACCTCTTTGCTTCTGTAAGAGGTTGTTCTCTCCTTTGCTGTTAAAGAATATTGTAGTTAATAAAAGAGGAGTGTGTAGAAAGAAAGCGACGAACAATATTCTTTCTTCTTTTCTTTTTTTTTACTAATTAAAAACTTGCCAGACTCGGGATTATTGATACTTTCCCCATCATGAGGGAACTAGCTATCAACTAGCTAGGTTGAGATGATCGGAAAGATTTCTTGGGAGCTATCATTCATCAGCAGGGGAGTGAGCACACTGCGCCACCATACGCTCACCATTGAACACATGCATGCATGTGTGTGCAATAAATCTTTTTCATATTTAGAATATTATACCGAAACTGACAACCATGAGGAGCATGCAACTCCCCCTCGTTAAAATTCGCCATTTCAGTTATTTGTTTTCTTTCGTCTAATTAGAAAGTTCGAAGAGGGAAGTATGTATCAACAGATCATCAAACAAATTGCGTATATAGATAGATAAACAGATTATATAGATATATATATAGATAGATAGATATTGAAACTTGCTGCATGCATTAATCTCTTTCATTCTCTTAAACATATATAATGCCCTTCCACGTACCCAATTTGGAATCCTATAATTTCGTCTTATAAGTTTTGACTTGATCAAATCCACAAAACTAAACCATGCATGTACGATTAATATTATTATAGATCATGTGTTGATCAGGCGTCGACGGCGCAGAGAAGGGTGCCGAGGAGGGGCACCTGCCCGTACATCTCCTTCTTGAGGCCCATTAGCAGATCGCACCTCACGTACAGCCCGTACCAGGCGCTGCGGAAGGGCCCGGCCTTGTATTTGACCCTCCCCGTCATCACCAATCGCATCCGCGCCACCCCGTACGCCTGGTCTGACGCCAGCCCTCCCACCACCTCCGCCGACGCCGGCACGGGGCCCCCGCCCAGCACCGGAGACACCGCCACCGTGCTGTCTTCCTCCTGGTACAGCGGCGGCAGGGGCGTCGCCGGGGTGATGGCCTGGTCGCGGTACACGACGTACGCCGACAGGCGGTCGTACAGCACCGCCGACCGCTCGTTCGTGTTGCGCACCCGCAGCGTGAACTGCATGCTGGTGGAGACAGTGGTGGCGGCGGCCGCGGAGGAGTTGACCTTGAGCTCGTAGACGGCGGCACCCACCACTGTGAACCGCGGGCTAGAGGGGCGGTAGACGAGGTAGAGGATGAGGGCGATGACGCTGGCCAGGAGAAGGAAGGCGAGAAGGCCGTAGCAGACGGGGCGGGCGGCGCCGCCGCTGGCGGGCCTGTAGCGTTGAAACATGCCTCCTCCCTTGGCCTTCCCACCAACAGTAGGGCGGCCACCTTTGCTCATCTGTGCATGCGATGGCAACGTCTTTGAGGCCTCCTCTTCGGTGGACATGGTGGCGTTCAAATTTGCAGAAGACTAGAACGATGGAGGGAAAGGGGTTTCCAGATGACAAGCCAGATGGAGCGCCACAACGGGGAATCAAGTGGGGGGCTGGGAAGGTAGTGCGAAGAGAAGCAGGCCGGTTCCTGGAGTAGTAGAAGAACAAAGCGAGAGAAGGATGCGTTTATTGGCGAGGAGGAAAAGAGGGTCTATATATTATCCTGATGTTAACTTTGATCAGTAGGCTTGGGGCCATTCTCTTTTTCTTTTTCCTTTTTCAAATCGGACCATTCCTATTTTTTATAAAGCATCTCTCTCTCTCTCTCCTCTCCTCTCTCTCTCTCTCTCTCTCTCTCTCTCTCTCTCTCTCTATATATATATATATATATATATATAATATATATATAGTGTGTGTGTGTGTGTATGGTTTGAAAAATACTTATGTATTTGTGATTGTTGCACTTTCACAAGCTCTTTATTGGTTAGGCTTCAATAATTAATAGAAATTACACTATCACAATTGCAGTAAATATCTCTCATTTTTTCTTAAGTATTTTCTTTAATTAAAAATTGAAAAATATTTATTACAAAATGCGGATTGCCAAAAAAAAAAGTTCATTGGTTTAAGGACTTGACAAGACCTTGTTTCTCTCTATGAACTACTAAAATTACTTTATGACAATCCATATCAAATCTATTGCAAGATCTTTCTCCCTCATGTCACCTGATAATTATAAGAGCTGGAATATGCAGATAGAGTAATATTTATTGCACAGCGCCCGCAATTGCTCGTGCGAATGTGACGAGCATATTACATCTTAGAGTAATGCTACACTCTCGATAGTGCCGGAGCGCAGTCTATGTGGAGGAGCCGCGCCCCTCCACCCACGCGACGCGTGGAGGGGCGCCCCCCCCCCCCCCCCCCCGCGCATTAAATGATATTTTTTTTTTACAATTTGTGCACACAAATGATATATTTGTGCACACAAATACATCATTTGTACACACAAATAATACACAAAAAATATAAAAAAAAACGCACCATTTAATGCGGAGACCCGCCCCTCCACGCATCGCGCACGAAGGGGCATAGCCCCTCCACGTCAGCTATGCTCCCGACAGTGCCAGGAGCATAACATTTCTCTACATCTTATATATGCGTAGGAAGGTGTGTTTGTGTGGGAGTTATGAGTGAATTAGGAAATGTTGGGGAAATTTGTGTACGTTTTACTGTCATTTTCAACATGAAAATATAAATTAGAAATAGTTAAAGTCGATCCAAGGTGGTTGTAGAAACCTAGTTTTTCTTTAAGAACATTACTTCAACCCTCAGCTTCGAAGTTATAATGGGGAGTTTTAGTTAAGAAACCAAGAAACTTTCATACTTACCTAGTGTTCATCAATGAGATTTTTCCATAACATTGGCGGGTTGCGGACACTCAGTATTCTCTATACTATCATATTTACACGCCCATATAAACAAATATTTGTTTTGGCTACATCTCTCTAGTTTTATTATCTTTGGGCTAGACCAAAAGAGAGAAATTTGACATGCAAAATATAAGGCTCTCCAGGCGTATACAGTAAAACATAGTAGTTTATAGGAGTATACAAGTTCTCATAAGAATGCTAAATGGGGGTCCTTTTTCAGCTTATCCGAGGCTACATACACTCAAATATAAAAGTAGACATGGCCACATAAAGAATACGAAGATAAGTCAATATATAGGACACCACACATCCTGGGACATACATGTAACTGTTCCAGTTCTAGACCAGTGAGAACAAAGGAAGGTCGAAAGCTACCAGATCCATTGACATTGAGAAATAAACAAAGCCACATGAGAAGAAACATATTTTTACACGTCCTGGGTTCTTGGGATCATCTGAACTATAGAGAAACGATTATACCAGGGCAAGATAGGATAAGCCTTTACCAAAGGTATCATGAGCACTTGTAGTAAAAAAAGTTAACGGATCACACAGGAGACAGAAATTGAGCGCTCGTTGGCAGAAAGCCAAAGGATTAAATTTACAGCACCGCAGATTTTTACAGCATGATGAACAAGAGTCTTATAAGCTTACAGCCTTACATCGGCACGTGCAATCTTCTGTACGTAATTACCAAACTGTAACATAAGTGGTATCTCGAATACTGTAGATGCAAGTATATTTGTTAGAAGAAAAATCCACTCTGCCAAGCTTCTAGTGTGTCACTAATGACTGTTGCTTATATGATGACATGGTTGCTTTCTTACATTCTACGTCATCATTATTACAAGATTAGACTTGCAATAAGTATTTATCTACATACTACACTTTGACAATGACCAAAATATAAGGGTCCTAAAACTTCGATGACACGCCCGAGACTTCCAAAGGAGTATTTACACATGAAGCAAGCTACACTTTGGTTTTCTGTCAGTATTCCCTATGAGGAGGAATATCACGTTTCGATGGGCATACAATTGTTCACTGCAGCATAGCGATCTACTGCTATGGGTCGAGGATCATGTTGCACCTAGTGAACAAATTTCCCGGCTAGCCGAGGACGCTCCTTTGCAAGCCTTTTCCTGGTCTGGCAGTGAACCTGCTTGAATAATTGACAAGCCATAATATGCAGGCATGGAGAGGTACCTCTATACATATGTTACATGCAAACACTTCATGTCTTGATGGAAGAAGTACTTGGTAATGAATAACGAACAAAAGGCAAAGCATTCACAATGAATTAAAAAGTGATAAGGCCTTTGAAACATTAAAGGGTTAAAAGATGAATGTCTCTGACCTTCTCATGACATCTTTCCTTCCTTTTCAAGCGGAACTTCATTAAGGCTGCTCGTCTTACAGCAGAGCTATGAGAACCTGCCTCCTTTGTGGAAACAATGCTTGCTGAAAGATCCAAACTTCCACCGTTGCAAACACTTCCTCGTCCAGTGCTGTTATCATGACTTACACTGCTAATCCAGGTACTATTCTGACCTGTGACAGATGCAATATGACTGCTCCCATTGAGGGACTCACTGTTATGCGTGCTCTCTTTCTGCATTTCATAAAAATGCTTTTGAAAATTTTGACCATGAGGATCCCCATGAGGTCCAGAGCTGAATGTTTCTCTTTCAGATTGGTGTGACAAGCCTGAATGGTTGCCCTCATTGTCATCTGATTTTGAACTCCAGAATGGAGTACCAGATTCATAAAGAAGGGGTTGGATTACAGTGCCGTAGATAGAGGACAGACCATAAGGTGCACGAGACACAGATTCTGGATGGAAAGATGCCACAGATGTGAACAAGAAACTCTTCCATATTGATTGGGTGGGATACCAATCGGGGCATTCACATCTTGCAGAAACGTATCTAATGATTCACTACCGTACTTAGATGCAGTGCCATGGAAAAGGACCTGATCTTTAGATGATTCGAGTTCAGATCTTCTACAACCATTTGATGTCAAGGGAGGAAACGACACAGTCCTTTTGTACCTGAAAATGAACAAACAGGTCAGAGGGTAAGAAGGTTATTTAGTTCAATGAATCATTATCTCTCTTACGCTAAATCCCGAACAATCCTGGTCACTGATTGAGACGTTAGCAAAAGAAATATGGTTGGTTTCTTCACAAAAAGGAAAAAGGAAAAGCCATTTTCGAGCAGATAGTATCAACAAACTGAATCAAATTCAGAGTTAACAGATCCCCTTAATCATGAACAGTTCAAAACGGCCTCATGTGTATCCAACTATGCTTATGATTTTGTCTACTGTGTAGATAAAGGTTAATTTGAACTATAATGCACTATTTTTACATTAGTTTAGTGTGACTTTGTTGTGGATTAGTTCCATGTTGGAACTCCATACAAGATTCCCTCAACTAAATAGCTAGGTTTTGGGTTTAGGGTCTTTAACATGGTATTAGAGTGGGCTTATCCAATGGATCCTCTCTCCGAATGTGGACACTTGTCCGTACCTATGTTATGCCCCAAACTGGTTAGTTCGGTGCTGGGGGGAGAGAAGAACATTCTAGAAAAATTCATAGAATTAGAACAACTATTTCTGTTGGATGAAATGCCATAAGGATCGGACACCCATATTCTAGGACCATACAAGCCTGTTACATGAATTGCACCAAAAACAAACAAGCTGTTGTGGTTTAGTCCCATATTGGAGCTCCATGGGAATTTCACCTGTACATATATATATATATATAGGATTTCCTCAATTCAACGCCTAGATTTTGGGTTAGATTTCATGTCTTTAACAGACTTCAATCTCATAATATATTTCTTCTACAGGGTTTATAAACTGGAATGACACTGGGATTTCACATATTTCAAAACTGTATCACAGGAAAAATGATGAAAGATGAATAGATGATACAAAGACTGAGATTTCCAGCAATGACAGAACTCTCACCCAATTCAGATGATTTGACTTTTATGCCATTCCTTCGTTTATTTCTTAAATAGCAAGAGTAAATACACACCCCCCAGAATCAAGTGTGATCACCAGCCATGGGAAGGCTAAACATATCTTGGGCAGTGGGCCCTTTCCTTGCCCAACAAAGTCTGCAAGGTCTAACCCCACGTGAACCTCAGTGTAGTATCCACTCTGTGTATGTTCATAGTGGAAGTCGATACTGCAAACTCACGCTTTTCGATGAAGTGGTCATCCAACTCTCCCATCCCAAGGGACAGCTTTTATGCCATTCATAGGTTTAAATTATCCATCTTCCGATCATTTTATTCTGGACTCTATGATGGAGTCTTAAGTCCTCTGTTTGTCACCATGTAGTTATACAAGTATGACCCACTGTTACCATGTGCTGCGAGACCAGTATGTGAGGAAACCTAATAACACCTCGACAGATATCAAAACCCTTTCCAGTTTCTCACATTCATTTCTTGTTTCACTTTGTAATTTAAAATGTTGCCAAGTTCTTTTTATTGTCGTTTTTACTCCATGTTTCACTTCCCACATTCATTTTCTGTACTGTTAAATTATGTGTTAATTTGCTAGTAAGATCCTCTTCCAGTTTCTATCTCAGATTTCTGATCTGCCACCAAGTTCTTTTTATTTACAGTAATATAGTCCCTGAAATCTAAAAAGATGCTGCAACTAACAGTTACAATATGTTATGCCATTTCTTTTGATACCTAACCACCACCACCCCCCAACCAAAATAAGACGAAAAGAAAACAAAATGATGGAAAATTACAGTGCTGATTTAAGCTGATGCAACAGCATAGATCAAACAGAAACAAAATTCCCCTGAAATAACCCGGGAATCTGGATGCCCAAGCTACCCATAAACCAAGACAAAGAGGTATAATATGTCTCATTTTCCACTATAACCAGGACTCAAGATTCATTCATAAGGAATAACATCTATAGATTACTGACATCTTTGAACAATATTATGAGAGATAATAATAAGATGCTGAGGTGTAGATGGCTTCTTTTTCTGTGAGAGATGTCTAATCGAGAATCTAATCAGAGTGCACGGGAAAACCTTCTCTTATTTTATAATGGACCACAATCTGAATAACTGGTTTATGAACTAATCTGACACCATTAGATCCCGATTTCTATCATCTCCACAATCCTTATTTTGGGGGTTCAATTTGTTTTTATCCTCCTACTATCCTTTCTTCTATTATGGCTTTCAACAAAGTGTCACCATAGATAAGGTCCACTTTAGTAGCAGGTTAGGGTTAATTCTGACCCTGTTCCCTGGAACAAGTTACCCTAGGATAAGTTCAGAATGCAGGGTTATCCCGAGCCAGTCCAATTTCTCCTTGGTTGCAAAGGCACTGGTTAACCCCAGGTCAGAAGTGGGATAACCTGCTGTCAAAGAGGTGCTAGTGCATAGGAAGTTGTCTATGCTATTTTAAGGCTATGGCAAACACGACTGCCTCACTTGCTTCTCACTTTTAACAACAAGTTCAAGTGACATATTTAACTTCCAAATAGAAAAGACAGGCAGCATGATAATAAGCAACTTGACTTTCCGCAAAGAAAGCATGCACCCATTAATCTCAAAAATTTTACATTAAAATACACCTGGTATCACATTTCAAATATGAAAATTTTAACTAGGATGAGTGTAATAACAAAAAGACCAGTTAATGTTCAGATGCAAGGAATGGAATGCCAAGTTCACTACCATGTTAAAATAAAAAGTATATGTATTAAAAAACAATGACTAGCAGATCATATCTACACAAAATAAAAGAAAAACTAACATAGACACATGCACAGAAACCTAAATTACAAGATATCACTTACCTGGAAAAGGCTGATGAATTTGAATGGTTTAACATGTTGAATTCACCCTTCCCATTGTTTTTGGTGCTAATAGAGCGATGTCTTCCCAAAGGAAGCTCCAACAGTGGCTCATATCTTTGATCTCTGGCATCATCAAGAATGTCAGCTTGAAGCTCATTGTAGTTTTCGATCTCATGATTGCGGCAGGAGCATTTATCCATTGTTCCAATCAGATCAACCTCTCTAGAGAACTTGCTCTGACAATCTTTTTTGCTCTTTTCTTCTTGCTGGCTATTGGCATCCTCAAGGCAACCTGTTCTCACCAAAATTTTCTAGCAGTTCTTCCAGAATTTGGATCTTCCTTTCTAAGACGCAATCCATGAAGCTAGTTGCTCAACAAAAGTATACTATACCAAGGGCCAACCTAGTTGATTTCTCTGCAATAAATAACTTGCCATGTTTTTACCCTAATTGATAATGCTATGATTTAAAGGACAAATTATATGTCTTTAATTAGCAAAGCTGATGCAGAAAGAGGAGTTAGCAAGGTCTTTTGTTTACTTTTTATTGTTCATGCATACTGTTAGTGCAGTACTCTTCCAGCCCAGGCCAGTGGTAAAACTGTGCGTGCATTTTCCAGTTGAATCTTTGGCCTAACACTAAAAACAGGAAAAGGAGGCTGCAGTGAGTGGAGTCCATCACTTTCCTCCCAAAAGTTCAGAGCATCTCCCTGTTCTTCTCTCCCTCTTCCTCTAATTTATTTTCTTCTTCTTCTCTTCTGGCTTTAACAGTTAGTAAATCCCCTGTCAGATACATAGGTCAAACATATCTTACTATTTCTCTTAAACATCAATATGCTTTCCATAGGAACCAACAAGACATAAAAATATTAGAGAAGCACCATGAACAATGATAAATCTTTCGAGAAATCAATGCCCATCTTGTTCATCGAACTCATGCATGGTTAGTGGATTATCTTGAAGCATATGCAGGAGTTAGATATATGAGATGTACAACTCATTTTTATGTCAATGTGTCATGTTTCTAAATTAACCAGGTGAAATACATGAACTCTCTCGATATTTGACACACTGCCCATGCCCAAAAGTCATAGCTAAAAGATAAAATGGAAAGGGATACTGAGAAAAGGATGACACACAAGACATGTACCTTCATTTTCACTCTCTTGAGGAGCTAACTTGTCAGCCAATCTATCACACACATCTTCTTCACGATTTTTTATAGCATTTACAGAGAGGAGCTAATGCAATCTGGAAGAATATTATCCTGCATATTTTGTGTACATGCCCTCTCAGCATCGATATCTGGCCTTGCACATGAGATCTGTACAGAAGGCAGCAAGACATGCAGAATCTACTAAGTCACATAGGCACAATTCACATTTCGCTCAATTTCACAACAATTTATGGTATGAACATGAACTGTTGAAGTTATTATAACCAAGGTATTGAGTGGACAATTGTCACTTTTTCAAATATACATCATCTTATCCCTTGTCAATGAGGAGCTAGTCGAATTCTAACAGTTTCTATCTGGCAGAACCTAGTGAAAATATTTATAGAAGGGACACGAATAAGTAGACACCCTAGTAAAAATGAATTGGAAACAAAAAGATCAGTTATTTAGGATGCAAACTATGTGACAAAATATTTTTCATAATTGTGGTCATCGTCATTATATGGTGGTCACTCATCAGAAATGCCTAGTACAAGGAAATCATTTTAAAGCATTATACTCAGAACTCCCTTCTTAGGATGTTAGGTTCACATTGGACTGCAGAAGACCTAAGACTGTCCATGTGCACACAATTCTCATGTACGACAACAATTCTAGAAAGATCAGTTACCTGAATATCGCATACCTTCTCAGTGTGAAGAGACTCTATACCATCTCTACAAAGATTGTTGCCAGCATTATTCTTTGAATTTGCCCCACACTTTTGTTGAGGGCAGTTCTCTTCTTGCTGCTTGTATCTAACTCTGGAAAGATCATAGGACTGACAACAGAAGCAAAGAAACAAATTGAGTTCATTGCAAATGCCAAAACATTAGGGCAAGCTTAGCCATTTATTGTCATAAAACTCAAATTTCTGAAAAGAACAACATCTATTGGCCCAAAAGAGACTGACTCGTCACACTGACATCTTGTGAAGTGTGTATCATTGTTAACCACGGAAGGCTGGCTTGGATCGTCAGAGGAATCAGTCAGATCCAAGTCCGATTCAAACAGATCAGATTGGCAGATCCATGGAAGTCAGATGATCAGCTGCCCGATCCTGGCCGATCCAAGCAATTCCGGTTTGATTCTTGCCAGATCAGGTCAATCCAGCCTAATAATTTGAACTTCAAATTTTTTATTGGCCTGATTGGCAGATCCTAGCTGATCCTGTCTGACCCGGTTGGAATTTTTCCAATTCCACCACCTATCCTCTCAGAATTGAAGGGCCATCAGGTGATCCCAACAGGAAACAGCCAATCTCAATCCAGGTTGGCTGATTCTGCCTTCCATGTTGTTAACATGACAAGCAAACTAGTACTAAAATTATAAGAACCAACTCACAACTGAAAGAACTCAGGGATAGGCCAGAACAAAATCTGTAAATATAGCATACCGAGTGCCTTCTCCAGACATGCTGCCACAAGTTCTCGAGTTCATTTTTCCTAATGGGTTTGATGAGAAAATCTACCGCGCCCTTTAACATGCATTGAAAACTGTGTTAACAGAATCATGTGAAGACATCACTGCATGGGACATGAAAATGGTGGAGTCAGTACATGTGGCAACTGAATCCAAGTCAAATGGCATATACTCAGCAGATGGCATACTTATAACAGGGATATTTTTGCATTTCTCGTGCTCCACTATCATGGTGAGAAGACCATAGCCAGAGATTGTGGGAAGCTCTACTTCAGTTAAAACAATGTCTATATTCTGGGACTTCGCCTTCAATGTATCCCATGCCTTCAGTCCATCAGCAGCGGCAGCAACTATTCATGAAATAACAAAGGGTGCCAACCAAATCATAAGTTTATTTAGATCATTTACAATGTTAATATCTCAGGTGGTACATATGAAGAGTAAGAATATAACATACAGGAGGCATATGGGATTACAAAAAGTAATATCAGTTGACGGCAATGAAGCTGATTTATTCTAACTGCACAATTCTGCAACAATTTGTAAAATGAATACGTGTCAGACACATGGAGAACCAAACCCCATTGTCTTGCTAGATTAGCCAAAAATTTCCATTTTCACAGTGCATAATATGTGTTGACAGCAGGTATTACAAAACCATTTGGACTGGCAGACCTACATGTTATAATTGTCCTATTAAAGATTATGGTTTACAAAAGACCCTTTTACATGGTGAAACTCAGAATGAGATTCGAAGGACAAATTGCAAAGAAAGGGGGATGTTCCCCCTGTTCTTTAAAACAGATGAAACAAATCAAGACAAATGTGTTCATATATTTTTACAGCCAAATCAAGAAAGGCCTTCTTAAGGTTGTTTCTCTCTCAAATTTTTTCCTAGGGAGAAAAGGGTATATGTCATCAGTTTGGCAAGACCTTTCCTAAACTTTTAGCCTGTTTTCATCTTCCAAAAGCACTCTACAACTAGCATCTTGTGGATCTTTCTTCCCTTCTACAGAATCCGCAACATCCTCTTTTGTCCTTCTCCCTTTTGTCCCATTCGAGCACCCAGCCCATCCTGTTTCCGAACTCTCTCAAAAAATGTGAAAATGTTATGATGTAGCAGTTTTAAAAATTGGGATACAAGTTGCAACGAAACAATTTTTTTTTTACCTTACACAATCTCAAAAGGAAAAACAACCCGAAACACCCTTTAAAAGATTTCGCACAAGAAACAACGATCCTCAACACCCAAAAATGAGAAAGCTCCAAAGACGAAAGGAAAATTTTCACAAGGGCAAGAAGGGACCATCCATTACGGAGACTAGGAAGCAATCCTAAGCCCCTACCATTTCCCTCCGACACAGCAAACGATCAACATAAGAAGGGCGTCGTTGAGCAGGGAGAAGAAGAAGAAGCGACCTCTGTAGCTGCACTTGCGAAGCAGCGCGGCGATGATGGACGGGTGCGTCGTCGGCCTCCACCAGCAGCACCCTCACGCACATCGCGGGCAGGAAGACGTCCTACCTCACCCCGCGGCCTCCGCGCCCGCCCCACTCCGCCCCTGCCTTACTCCTCCTCCGCCACCTGCCCCATTCCACGACGCGAAGCAAAGGAAGATCAAAACCCTAAACCCCCCCCCCCCCCACCCCCATCCTGCTCTCTCTCTATCTCTCTCTCGAACTGCTACCATTTTCAAGTTTCGAGATCCGCTGATGAGGCAGAAAACCGGTTTTTGCTTGTCTGACACATAGGAGATTCGGACAACAGGCATAGTTGGTCCGACCACGATGACGGGGCGACGTGGAAGCCACTAGTTTCGCGCATCGTTCTTCTTAACGTGTCAGCGGATGAGCAGCAGCGAACTCGTGGCTACTCGGCTGCCACATGGCAAGTAAGAAACGCAGAAGCCCTGTGCGCAACTTTGTACTTTGGTGGTCCAAGGATCCGACAATTGGACCAGCAGATTTCGGACAGGATCCTTAAAATCTTTGTTTCGATAAACTACTCTTGTTAAGAGTAATTTTAATACGTATTTTTTTAATATAAATGTTATAATATAGTAAGGGTTGGCATGGCGAATCAAATCGGTCTGATTCGGCCGAATCGAATGGATTAAGGGCAGATCCGATCCATAATTTGGTTGATCCGATCCAATTCGCATGGGTACATACATGCATATTCATCTTCCCTTTCTTCTTCATACTTATTTACTTGAATATCATTATAATTTATTTACTTAATATATTACATGTAAATAAGAAAATATTTATTATTTGAATCTAATAAAATATTAAAAAAATTATATTTCTTACTAATAAAAAGTTAACTCTCTCATCGAAGAAGAAAATCCACGATTTCGATGATTTTAACGAAATTTTAATTTTTTAATCTCTCATAATTTAGCATATTTAAAAATTTGATCATTCAAATAAATCACATGGAACAGTAAAAATTTAAAGTCCGATAAAAAAGAATCAAACGTGCATATGACTTCTCCAAGGGAGCCACTCTCCTAGTGACAACACTTTACTTGAGACCTCTTAAAATTGGTCAACCTAACCTATCATCACCCACACTATTATGTTATCATTAGGTGAGTGGCTCTTTTGGAGAAGTCACATGCATATTTGTCTTTTTTACTGGACTTTAAATTTTTTGTGTTCTGTGATTTATTAAATGATCAAATTTTTAGATATGTTAAATATGAGAGATTAGAAAGTTAGTATTTCGCTAAAATTATCGAAATCGTGATTTCTTCTTCGACGAGAGAGTTGACTTTTTATTAGTAAGAAATATGATTTTTTGATATTTTTATTGGATTCAAATGAGTAGTACTTCCTATTTACATGTAATAACTTAAGTAAATGAAACTATAAATACTAACATTTACTTAAATGATATTCAGATAAATAAGTATGAAGAAGAAATCGTGTTTCCCATGAATAATACAACCCACATACACACACACACACACACACACACACACACACATATATATATAATAATATATATATATATATATATATATCTATATATATTATATATATATCTTATGTGAAGCGGATCGAATCAGGACAAACTCGATTCGATCTGAATCGTCGCTCCAGCAAACCATGTAATATAGTAATACGTATTAGAAAAAAGAATCATTGTAACCTGACCGATATTTTCTACGCTAAGTGTTGAGCATCGGCCTCCATCAACGTTAGATGTTCGTTCAAGTTGACCAACCCATCTCGGCTTAAGTCCGAAGTAAGTGGTCTCGATCTAGAGCAGCAAAAAATATTTAAATTTTTTATTATTCATTCAATAAAAAATATAAAATTAGAAAACTTGTTAAATTATCAATAACTTATCGAAATCGAATATTTCTGATAGGATTCAGATACTATTCGATTAGCAATACCGAATCTTATAATATATATAAGATATATTATATAATGTAATATGATTATATAATATATATCATATAATATAGATTATATATTAGATAATATAGATTATTATTATTCAAATATCTGATTTGCCAATCTCCAAATCTGATTTACTGAATCTGTTCATATTTTCGAATTCGATTTTCAATAATATGAAGAAACAGATTTGGATACGAAAACATCGATTTTGAATCCAATAATTTTCGATAATTCTTATCGGATTCGGATATAGAAATATCAAATTCCAATTGGACTTCGACCCGCTTACACCCCACGTCATCCAACATAGACCGCACAATATTGCCAAGAAAATTCCAGATGTCGTGGGTCTCGTAACGGTTCACTACTTGAGATAGTCATTCAAGTCAACCAACACAATCATCTAGTACTGTAATATATGTCGTTTTAACGAAATTTGCATCTTTTCATCACCAAAGAGATTTTGCAAGGAAAGGCCTTCGTAATTTAATAGTATTATATGAACTAGATGGTATTATAACATATTGCAACGGTCTGAGTCTGCATAATTCAAATAATTTTTTTTTAATTTTTTATATTTAATTTTAATTCTTTTGAGATTTTGTAATTTATTTTACATGTTTAATGCATATCATATAAATTAACTTTATTCACTAACTTAATAAGATCTAAATTAATATCTTATTTAATAAAAATACTCGTCAATCTATGCAAAGTCATCAAATTTTAGCAACAAGGTATAAAAATCTGACAACTCGTCAATCACTGATGGTTAGAATATGATGACTCGTCAATCGTCAATAGTCGAAATCTGGCAAATAGTCACTGATTAAATCATCGTATTTTGACAGGACTTTGATTATACGTATTTCAATAGGACGACATCCGATTTTAAAATAAAGTCAAATCTAAAACATCATAATTATCAAAAAAATATATTAATTCTAAAAATTTAAATATTAAGAATTATTGATGCATAGCTATAAAATTAAATCTACCTAATGATTTTAAGGACAATTTTACTAGATAAAAAATTCATTTTAAAAATTAAACTAAAATTATTATAATTTATATTATCTCTTAATTAATTTATATTTAAAATTTTATCTCAATTAGACATCATTTAGACTGTGTCAAATGTAAAAAAAATAATAATAAAAAGAGGGGAGAGAACCAACCAATAAGAGCCATGGCACAATAAGAGTTAGTCGTACCATCGCAGTACACAGCGAACCATTGTCTAAATAATAGTTGGATTTTTCTCATGATTGTAAATGTTGGAAAATAGATAAGGGTTTTTATTTAAATAATCATATTTATTAATTAATTAATTAATTAATCACATTATAAAATTAATCCCAAAATAGTCACCGAATGCCAACATGGAGTCGGCATAGGCAATGCCGGCTTCGATGTCGGCATTGCAAATGGCAACTTTGGAGTCGACATTCGCATTGCCGACTCCAAAGTCGGCATTGCCAAAGCCGACTTTGGAGTCGGCAATGGCAACGCCGACTCCATTATGTTAAAAAAAAAAAAAAAAACCTCCCGATGGAGGAGCGTCGATCGTCCGCGCGGAGGAGCGGTCGACTACTTTTGACAGGCCATGAGAAAAAGCAGCATTATGAGCGATCGACCGCCCGGGCGGAGGAGCGGTCGACAGCTTTTCACAGAAAATGTGCAAACGCACAGAAATGTGCAAACAAACGCAGGCAAGTAAGTTGGTGTTTTGTGTTTTTTTTAAATAAAGGGTTATAAGGTGTTTGGTTGCAATTTTTTCTCTCTTTTTTTTCTAAAATTTATATATATAAAAGATATTCACTAACACACGTTGATAAGACATCTCTTTTTTTAGGGAAGAAATCTGACCTGACTAAAACTCTCTCTAGAAAAAAAAACAAGTCATCACCAATTTTTTAAAAAAACAGTAGCACACGACGCCACCCTCGTCCCCCCCCCCCTCGCCGAAGCCCCCACCCCTGCGCCTCCTCCGTGCCACCCCCTCCACCCCACCGTGTCGGCGCCCCCCCCCCCCCCCCCCGCACCCCCCCACTGTGCCAGCCCCTCTCCTCCTCTTCCTCCCCCCCATTGCGCCAACCCCCCCACCCCACCGTGCAGGGACAGATATAGAAATTTTGTTTAGTGGGGTCACTTAAATTATTTTTTAATATTTATATAATTAATATATTATATATCATATAAATTAATATATTATACATAAAGAGTGACCCCACCGAGACAATTCAGTGGGGTCACCTCTTATATAAAACTCGTCAAATCTGCTATTTATATGGTCATTTCAAACAAAAAAAATGAGTGGGGTCATGTGACCCCACTCATTGTACCCTAGATCTGTCCATGCCACCGCGCCACTACGCCAGCCCCCACTCCTCCTCCCCCCCCCCCCCCTCCCCCATCGTGCCACCCCCCCCCACCCCACTACGCCGACGGCGGTCTCCCCCCCCCCCCACCCACCCACCCCACCATGCTAGCCCCCCTTCTCCTCTTCCTCCCCCCCATTGCACCAGCCCCCCCCCTCCTCCCCCCCCCCATCGCGCCAACCCCCCCCCCCACCCCACCGCGTCAGCGACGGTTTCCCCTCCCCACCCACCCCACCATGCTAGCCACCCCACCCCACAGCGCCACCGCGCCAGCCCCCCTCCTCCTCCCCCCCCCACCACGCCAACCCCCCCACCCCACCGCGCCACTACGCCAGCCCCCCCCCCATCACGCCAACGGCAATCTGCCCTCCCACCTCTACGGCGGCGCTCTGCCCACCCCCACCCCACCACGCCAGTCGCCACCCCTACCCCCCCCCCCCCCTTCTCACTTTCATTATAAAAAAACAATAGTAAAAATATCTGTCAAACATATCTTCACAAATTTTAAAAATTGTATCAATTTTACCAAACAAAAAGTAACAATTTTTCTCAATTTAAAATTTTAGTTAAAAATTGACACACAATAATTTTTTAGTTAGAAATAATTTTTTAAAAAAATTGTAACCAAACACCCTATTAGGCATAAATTTTGTAGATGTCTACATAAAGGAAGAGACAATAAACACAACTAAAAAAAAATTTGTTTGTATAAAGTAACAAAAATAACAATTATGTGTGGTTGGAGTAAGAAACTAGGAACATTAGAAATGCTAGATTAATAGCCAAAATGTTTGAATGCCATCCAATGATACTGCTCCGGCCAGCCAAAATGTTTGTAGATGTCTAAGTCACATATACATCATGTCTAAATCACAAATACATCAAAATAGCATATGTTCACGAAAAACACAACTAAAAAATATCAAGTACAGAATATATCTAAAAAAAACTATGGAAACCATCTTTTCTTTCCCTTTCTAGATGCTCGTGCATGTCGTCTAACAACCTCCACCGATGCATCCTCTGCAATAACTGCAAACCTTTCTCTCAACCAAGATAATTTTACAGAACCTCGTCTCATCATATCTGGGACATCACCTAAAAGTGTCATGCAAACATCTGTCCAATCTAAACTAGTGTTTCCTACAACAGCATCACCATCAATTGGTAATCCCATCAAAATAGCAACATCCTGTAACGTGATACTTATCTCCCCATGTCTAAGATGGAAAGTCTGTGCCTCACTCCTCCATATCTCAGCAAGAGCAGTGATCAATGCCCAATCTAACTTGATCCACTGAACCTGAGTCAAATGAAATAAACCAGCTCTATGTACATATTCTACAATGCGGGGGTCAACTGGCCAACCACCCAAGCTCCTATGGTGCTCCCAACATTTAAGAACTTTTGTTTCCTGAAAAAAAAAATCTATTAACATTAAATTTATGCACAAGTAATAACAACAATACATTAACAATAACAATACCTGACCAATGTAAACCAACTGTGATCTATGCCCCTCCTGTGCGTATAATACAGAATTATCTATAGGACCTGGAAGCTGGTCCATCTCTGTCAAGCCTACATATAAGAAGAATTATAAGTATATAAACAACATATATAATATGTGTGAACAATATGTGTAAACAACAAACATGTATATGTGTGAAGAATATAAGTATGTAAACAACAGACATAACACTTACTAATTGTGATGAGGGGGTTGAACCCTTGGACATGTACTTCTATAATGTCCTGGTTGGCCACAATGACTACAATGGTTATGAGATGACCCTTCTTTATTCGTATCCATATGCATATGAAGGCGTCTGCTACGTGGACGACCACTTTGCATGCGACCAAATGGAGGTTGCAATGTAGCACCTCGATGCGGAGGCCAATGTCGACTATCCAAGACAGGATGAAAAGCAAACCCATATGTCTGTTGATAGGCCTCCACAAAATAAAAACAAAAGTTCAAGTGTGAAATATTTGCTGAAAATGATCTACAAGATGCCACTATGTGGACACAAGGAAAACTTTTCATGCAATAAACATTGCAGAAGCAACCACATTGCGGTCCCAGGTTAACAGTGTATTGATGTCCATGTGAATTAGTGACTTGAAACTCATGTCTAGAAAATCTGATCACTTGACATCTTCTAGCCTCTTGCTCAGTAACACGAAATTGGACTTCTACACTAGGAGCATATGATGATTCCCAATTCAAACCATCCTCACGTCGTTTAATAAAAAATTTGTTTAACATGTAGAAAGTTTTTTGCACTAAAGCCTGGATAGACAAACCTCGTGCACCTTTCAATACACTATTAAAACTTTCTGAAATATTTGTTGTCATCATACCAAACCGCTTACCACCATCATATACCTTTGTCCATATTTCATAACTGACATCTTCTAACCATTTCTTTGCTTGAGGATTCATTTCTTCTATTTTCTGTATCAATGTTGAAATTCAAAGATACATGTTCTAGTCGCTGCAGACCATGCTAGACCTGTCAATGTCTTATCACGAAATGTCTTTTAAAAATTATCAGCAAGATGTCGCAAACAACAACGATGGTAACCAATAGGAGGAGGAAATATCTCAGGTACTGCACGCTCCAAACCTCTATGTCGATCAAAAATGATCGCAAGACCAACTCTATTTGTAACTTTCTCTCTTATGCACGCCAAAAACCATGCCCAAGAATCACCATTTTCCGATTCAACAATAGCGAATGTAAGGGGGAATAAACCATCATCTGCATCTACACCAGTAGCAATCATCAAAATACCAGGATATTTTCCATACAGGTGTGTTCCATCAACACTTATCAATGGCCTACAATGTGGAAACCCCTGTATGGAAGGTGCAAATGACCAAAAAACTCTCTAAAAATAAAAGACAGATTGTTCTGCAAAGGTAAACTGTACAACTGTCCCCGGATTTGTCAATTGAAGGGCCTCTAGATACCTGGGTAAAGTAGCATATGATGATTCCCAACTGCCGAAGATTTGTTTCATAGCCAAACATTTTGCAATCCATGCTTTCTTATATGATGTATGAACCCTCCATGCACATGTATCATGAATGCATTGAGCTGTAAACATCTTCGTGTGACTTCGTGTCACCTTATATTGGACACTATGTTGAACTGAATATATTTACAATGCATATATCAAATTCTTCTTATTTGTAAAAATTTGTCCAACATGAGACTCTTCACCATCTAAAGTACAAGGTACATCTATCTCTTCATGAGAATTATTCAACATGGCTTCATCTATCCATTGATCAGAAGTGAATATATCTAGAGGGTCTTGCTCATATTCAATTTCTGTATTATTAACCCTAGCAATATCAAATAATGGTTCATCATCGCCCTCGTCCATATTTTCATTGTTATCTATATCATCTTGTGAATCTATTTCATCTTCTTCATCCTCCTCAATCACATGTTCTTATGTTACATGGTGCCTACATACCAATCAAATATGACAAAAGATTTATGGTATGTTATGTGAATGCATCAAAATATTTTATGAGGATAATGAAATCACATACCCTGATGAGCTTGCACTATGAAAAGTATGTGAAGGATCAATGATTTGCATGAAAGGATACTGTGAGGAGCCACCTCCATAGCCAATAGACCTCCAAATAAAAATTATAAATGTTATCAAAATTTAATCACACTAATATATATTTCCAACAATTATGAGAGACAACTCACCATGAGTTATAATCTGTAGGTAAAGTGTAGTCATATGATTTGTATCGTATATCTCTCTCATTAGCAGAATAAAATCCAGTAGAATCAACATCATCATTCAACATACGTGTGAAAAGTCCACTTGGTTGTTGATACTCATAGTGTTGAGTATGCAAGTTGTCATCAATATGACCATGTGTTTGCACTTCATCATTGCCTTGAATAGACATTATCTACATCTTCCTTCTCTAAATATAATTGTACAGTAGATACATGAAAAGATATAAATCGAATATACTTTCAACTATTTCTCATCTTCAACCCTCACAGCAATATATTCACCCATAGAAATAGGCCACTTGTATGTTATACCAATCTAATATGTCTTTCGTCATATTTTGTCAAGATATATAATTTCCTCATCAACTCAATAAAAGTTGTCTTTCTTTACACGCAAAATGCGTACAATACCTCTTTCATATTGAGGTTTATGATCCTCAATACGTAAGACACCATCATAATAACACATTAAAGAAATATTTGAACTAGTCATATCTGTCATTTATAAGATAAATAAATCACATTTGTCAAACACTAATATTTAAACAAATCACATTTGTCAAACAAGAATATTTAAACAAATTACATTTGTCAAACAAGAATCATTAAACAATTATATTTGTCAAATAAGAATCATTAAACAAAATACATTTGGTAAACAAAAATAATTAAACATCAATTTATATATATCTAACATTCATTAAAATTAATATTAAATAATATAATAAAAATGTTAAATAATTAATTAAATATACTTGGTTCCTGGTCGCGACGAGCTGAGGGGGTTGGTGATTGGGGGGGGGGGGGGGGGGGGGGGGGGGGGGGGGGGCGAGTGGTGGGGGGAGGGGGGAGGTGATGGAGGAGGGGAGGTGGTGGAGATCGCGCTCCGAGTGGGGGAGGTGAGGGAGGAGGCGACGTCCGGGTGGGGGGGGATGTAAGGGAGGAGGCGGCATCTTCCGGGTGGGGGGATGTGAGGGAGGCGGCGTCCGACGCGGCAAGCAAGGCGACGGCACGAACTAGTTCGCTGCAGCAAGGTGAGGAAGAGAAGAGGGGGGTTTCAGCACAGGCAGGGGTTTTAATGGATGTCCAAGGTCAACATTGAAAATGCCGACTCCGAAGTGGGTATTCTCAACACCAACCCCATTTTCCCACTAGGGGTGTCAATGGGCCGGGCCTAGACCGGGC
Source organism: Colocasia esculenta (assembly GCA_014218235.1). Taxonomy (NCBI): domain Eukaryota; kingdom Viridiplantae; phylum Streptophyta; class Magnoliopsida; order Alismatales; family Araceae; genus Colocasia; species Colocasia esculenta. The sequence continues at coordinate 81,111,533 of CM024759.1, forward strand.
CTGGTCTGGCCCAAGTCCAGCCCGGCCTCCAGATAACCGGCCCAGGCCCGGGGCAAAGCCGGTTTAAAAAAAAAGCCCATCCCGGTATCAGTTTTTTAGGCCCGGCCCAGGCCCGGTCCGGCCCAGCCTGGGGCGAGCGGCGTGCAAGGCGGGGGGCGCGGGGAGGCCGAGGCGGGCGGGGGCACGGGCCGAGGCGGCGACGCGGGGAGGCCAAGGCGAGCGGGGGCGCGGGGGGAGGACGAGGCGGGCGGGGGCGTGGGCCGAGGCGGCGACACGAGGAGGCTGAGGCGAGTGGGGGCGCGGGCCGAGGCGGCGACGGGGGGAGGCCGAGGCGGGCGGGGGCGCGGGCCGAGGCGGGGCGCGAGGCGAGCGGGGGTGCAGGGAGGCCGAGGCGGGGCGCGAGGAGGCCGAGGCGGGCGGGGAAATTAATAAAAAAATTAGGCCCAGGCCCGAAAAAAACTGGGCCGAGCCTCCGGGCCGGCCCGGCCCAATGACACCCTTACTTCCCACCCTCTCCAATCACTGAGTTGCCGACGTGACAACTTGATAACTATTTTTGAAAAATATTTTTTTAATATAATTATTTAATTAATTAAACATAAAATATGATTATTTAAATAAAAAAACTCAATAGATAATGCTCTCAAAAAGTGCATTGTCTATGTTTTAGGTTTTATTTCCCTACTTTCTATCCTAGGGAAACATTTTTCAAAAAAAAAAATATTTCCCACCCCTCCCCCCTCCCCCCTCCCCCTCAAAAAAATGAAGAATGCAAACTCTCAAGGGAAGGTATACACGGGTATCATACATGATGCTGCCATTAGAGTGCTATTACACAAGGACATAAAGATAGAGATAGACATATTTGTTAAGAGAAAGACTTTGTACACTTCTCAAAGTACAAAAATGCCATATCATTTTGCACTTCCCCCCTCTCATTGGTGGGAATTAAGGTGCCACGTGGATCTCTCTCCTCTTTTTCACCAATAGGAGGAAAGAAGTACAAGATGATATGACATTTTTGCATTTTGAGAAGTGCACAAAATCTTTCTCATTTGTTAAACATATCTTTGTATTACCACTACATATTATAATATCCATGTTTTTAAAGCCAAAGTCTTTGATATGCGAACATATAATAGCACACCAAACATCCGTATGTACCTCACACCGAAACTTTGGACGTTGAATATTTTTGACAATATCTTTAATCACCTTTCCCAACTATTCTTCTACCCAAATGCAAAAAAGTTGCTTACTTAAGACAAATTATACTCGGAAGTCCGAAAGACCTTTGCCATAAGATTCCAGAACTTTTTCCTAACTATTCTTCTACCCAAGTGCAAAAAAGTAGTGTGTTCTTAGAGAAGACCGAAGGAAAATACTCAAGTAGAACATATATATTACGACTTACGAGAGAATGTGTGAGCTAAATGTTGATTTTGCACGAAAAGTGGGCACTTGGTTAAATCCAAACTTTTACGACAAGATGCTTCCAACAATTATCACAGGAAATCCTCTTCCCTTGTCCTTACTAAAGAATACATTCAAAATCTCGTGACCATGATGATGTGCACAAGGAGATAATTTCCTGCTAGCAGCGTCGGTGTTTGTTCTTTGGATTGTGGTTCACCGTGCAAGAAAGCAACTTTATGCTCATGCAAGTGCAGGGCAAGATGCCATGCAAATCCCAAAAGACAGATCGTAGCTGCAACACATCACTTTCACACTAAACAACATGACTGAAGAAAAATTGTAAGACGGAGCGCAAGGCCGCCAGATCCGAAACAACACAGACATGTAGCACGACACAGAACAGAGAACTATGGTGACAGAAAGGGGAAGATGGGCCGGCGACACCCCAGAGGGTCACCCCCCGTCTCTCTTTCCTTAGCACGGATCTCTCGTCTCTACTGCGTTTATTTATACAAAGTGGCGCGTTTGCCTCCCTTTTAGCCGCCGAATCCGTAGAGGGTGCGGCCCTGGCGCTTGAGGGCGTAGACGACGTCCATGGCGGTGACGGTCTTGCGGCGGGCGTGCTCGGTGTAGGTGACGGCGTCGCGGATGACGTTCTCGAGGAAGATCTTGAGCACGCCGCGGGTCTCCTCGTAGATGAGCCCGGAGATGCGCTTCACGCCGCCCCTCCTCGCCAGCCGCCGGATCGCCGGCTTGGTGATGCCCTGGATGTTGTCGCGCAGCACCTTGCGGTGCCGCTTCGCCCCGCCCTTCCCCAGCCCCTTCCCTCCCTTCCCGCGCCCCGACATCCCTACCTGCCCCCTCCGAACTAAACTTCTGAGAGCAGAACGAACGTGCTACCTGCAGCTGCTACTACCAGGTGGTGAAGAAGAGGAGGAAGAAGAAGAAGAGATCTAGATGTCGGAGGTTGATCCCGTTTTGGGTACTTTTTATACATACGCAGAGGGAAAATAGGGCTTCCGTTTTGAAAGCTTCGTTTTTGGGACTTCGCGCGCGCCGGGCTCTTTCCAGGGTTAGGGGCGATTTCTGAACCGTTCGATAACGGATATTGACGGTCGGAGATGTCGATCCGCGTAAAGGACGTCCTTCTGCTTTGGGCCGTTCGATTTATGACAAGTCTATCATCTACGGTTGAGGATCATGTTTTATGTGTGTGGTTGGACTCTGAGAGGACAAAGCCGTCTGGGGTAACAAGTTTAAGTGCAGCAAAATCACGTTTAAATATACTTCTCACTCGCTCATCCACCTTATTATTGTGGATAGTTTATGTCTATTTTGAAGTTTAATTTTTTTTTAATCTAATTTTATATTTTGGAGCTCATCAACATAGCACGGTTCACAATTAGATAAATGACGTTATATTTAAACGTGACGTTACTGCTCTTATAGATACAACAAGCTTTTCTTCGAGGTAATACTAAGTTAAAACTTGGGTTAAAGCTAGAGAAATATATACTTAAGAAGTGATTTAGTGATAATTCTTTATGTATGTGATGGTGTGTTTTTGTTTAGGTCTGAACCAAACAGGCCTCCACTGAGAAGAGGGAAGACGGTCGCCGGTGCAGATAGAAACCTGCAAAACTAGAATGGAATCAGAGGGGTCCGATCTTTAACCGGGGAGAACCCTCCGATGTCTAAACCAGTACAGGACTGGAGAGGCTAGAAGGAAAGGAGGTTCTCGTGTGTGAGTCGTGCGAGGACGAGTGTGAGCGTTTTAGGTTGTGTTACCTTTGCATGAAGGGTACCTGTGCCTTTTATAGGCGAAGGTTCTGCAGAAGGAGGACGTGCCACCCTTTGATGACGTCGGAATGGGCGCGTCGGTTGGCGTCCTTAGTGGGGAGTATGCGTTATGGCGCCCGTTGAGGGGCCCTGCAGTTAATGCACCACTTGATCGTGGGGCGTGCGTGATGCAGTCGTTGTAACCGTCGTAAGGAGACGGAGAGCTGCTTGGAGGCTCCTGGGTAGAGGATATCGAGCAGGCAGCCTATTCGGTAGGCTGGACCTGGGGCTTGGTGACTGCTCTTGTTTGGCAATCGAACTGGCTGTTCGGTGCCTGGTACCTGGGCACTGCTACTGCCGGAGGGTCTAGGGCATGCTTCCCGCAAGGCCTGTTCGGTAGATAAAGCATGAACCGAACAGGATGAGGGGTGTCCGGAGATTGCCCCTAAGATCCTGGGGGGCGCTTAGAAGTAGATACCGTGTTCGGGATCTTCAACCTTCTCCCGAGGACACGTGTCGCCCTGCCGAAGGGCCGCACCCGTCTGTAGGATGACGATGGGCCATGATGGGCCTCGCGGGCTTAGGTGGCTAAAAATAGCCACCACACTTGCCCCCCACGCCCTCGAGTTGGCTCGGGAACCGAAGCGCTTGAGGGCGGAAGTCTGCTCGAATGCCTTTCTTGTATTTAATGCGATGCAGACCTCGGACGTGTGAACGGTGGCAGGGTGATGTCGCTCGATGTTCCTCCTCGAGGTCAGAGAAAATCTCATGATGAAAGGGCGACGTGTCAAGCCAGGGGCTTCACACGGTACACCTGAACGTTCACTTGGAGTGGGGGAAGCGCCATTTTGGCTCCTCAAATTTCGTGCCGCCTTTTCCTTATAAGGAAGAGGAGGGGTGAAGGCGGGAGCCCACTCCTTCAACCTATTTCAAAAAGCTCGCTTGCCCACCAAGCCTTCTCATCATCTTCTTCCTCGCATTCTCCTGCTGTCTCCTTCGTTTGTCGTTTCTGTTGCTTCCGGCGATGGCATCCAAAGGAAAAGCTGTCGTGGTCGCCGAAGTGAGCGGCGTGACGCCGGCGGAGAGGGCGACTGCAGCGGGCGCCTTTGAGGCGGTCGGAGGGGAGGAGCCTGTCACCGGGCAGACCAACGCTGCCATGGAGGCCCAAACAGCCTCCGAAGATGATCACCTTCCACTGTCGCAATCGCTGAAGGCGAAGGCCCCGCTGCCGCCTTCAGTGTTAGTGCTGGAGGCAGCCCTGGAGCGCTTCCAGGGAAGTACAGCCAGGGACCTCCCCCCGCGTCCCTCCACATCGCAGCTGGAAGTGTTGGCGCGATGCCAGGGGTTGAGTCCGGAGGATACTCCCAAGGGCTCAGGGGAGGTCTACCGGGCAAGGAGCCACACCGAGGAGGAGACCGAAGAGGACATCGACGTGGAAGCGCTATCGGCTAGTGTTTTAAAATCGATGGCCATGCTGAAGCAGCTTGCCATGCAAGGTCGAAACCACAAGCAGATGTGGGAGGCCGAATATGCATTCTGTAAGGAGCTTGAAGCGCAGCACGAAGCCCAGCAAGCAGCGCTACAAAAGGCAGTGGAAGACTTGCGAACGGCACTGCGAGCCTCCGAGCTGGATCGAGAGGTTGCTCGGGCGGAGAAAGAGGCGCTCTCCAAGGTGCTGGTCGAAGCCAAGGTGCATGGTGTCACTGAATACAAGGCAGGTCCAGCTTCAAGGAAGACTTGGAGCAATACGGCGCGCTTTGCTACAAGATAGGCCTTGGCGCTGGAGAGGAGCGCGGACGGTTACTGGCCACCAACGAGTACGCACGTGAGGCCTTTGAGGCTGCTCTCAAGGAGTGTCATAGAAGGACTCAAGATCCACGCCTAAATGGAGTGCACTTTGAGCACTTCCAGTCAGGGCGGATGACTTCTGTCGATGGTGGCGCAGGTCCCTCCGAACAGGCTCCCTAACTGTATCTTCTTTTCTCTTTTTTTTATAGCTCAACCTCAGCGAGCTTTTTGTACAAAGAATCTTAATAGATTTTCCTTTTGTGGATGGCTTTGCTTTTTCTATCTTCGTTCCCTTGCACTTGTTCTGTCCGAATCGGGATTCGTCGGTCATTTAAAAGGGTTCGCAATTATCGCGCATGTTGAGGGAACTAGAAGAAGTTACGACCAGGGGCGTGTGCAGAACACCTTTTCACTTGGAGGTATCGCCCCGTCTTCTTGAGCTGAAAATCTTTGAACGAGGATGTTTCAGAAATCTTCTCAAGCCGACCAGAAGAACGGGAAGAAGAGAAGTAGGATGCCGAACAGGAGGCTTTTATAGGTAGTAAGCCTTCATGTTAGATACATGTCAGGTCCTGGGTATGGCTTCGCCACTAAGAGTAGTAAGCTTATAGGAGCCTTTCCCGAGGACTTGAGTGACCTGATAAGGTCCTTCCCACTTGGGGGCGAGCTTGCCGGCTGCTCTTCGGGGATCCGATGTCGAGCAGCGGCGAAGAACGAGGTCACCTTCGAAGAAGCGCCTTTCCTGAACTTGGGAGTTGTAATATTGCGCGAGTCGCTGTTGATAGGAGACTAGTCTGATATTGCTGGCGTCACTTTGGCGTTCGCCAAGCATCTCTAGGTTTTCCCTGAGCGCGTGATTGTTGGCGGCTTCATCGAAGTGAGTCGTCCGAAGAGTGGGGATAGCCACTTCCAAAGGTACAACGGCCTCTGTGCCGTAGGCCATATGGAAAGGGGTCTCCCCGGTGGCCACCCGAGCAGTTGTTCGGTGGCACCACAATACGTTAGGGAGCTCGTCAATCCACGATCCACCGCAGCCTCTACCCTTGTACGTATCCCATGCAGCAGTGTTCGGTTGGCATTCTCTACCAGACCATTTGCTTGAGCATGCGCCATGGAGGGTGAAGTGGTTGTAGATGTCGAGCTCCGAGCATTTCCGCTTGAAGTATGCGCTGTCGAACTACTTCCTATTGTCGAAAGTAATCACTCTTGGGATGCCGAAACGGCAAAGGATGTTCTTCCATACGAACTTCCATGCAGCTCGGTCGGTGATGGTAGAAACGGGTTCTGCCTCGATCCATTTGGTGAAGTAGTCGATGGCGACAAACAAGAATTTCTTCCGCCCTTGAGCTTCTGGGAACGGACCCAATATGTCAATTCCCCATCTGGCAAAAGGGCGTGGTTCGAACAGGGTATGCAGTTGTTCGGCTGGTTGCTTAATGAGCTGTCCGAACTTCTGACATTCTGGGCACCTTCTGACAAAGGACATGCAGTCCTTTTGCAGGGAAGGCCACCAGAAACCTGCTCGGATGATGCTGTGCGCCAGCATCCTACCCCTCAAGTGGCTTCCGCGCAACCCTTCATGGACCTCTTCGGTGGCTGATGCTGCCTCCGCAGGGCTACGGCATCGCAAGAGAGGCCTCGAGAGGGATCGTCGGTACAGTTGGCCTTCTAGGAGGGTGAACCTCTGGGAGCACAACCGGATCTTGCGAGCTTCACCTTGTTTAGACGGAAGCTCACTTCGAAGCAGATAGGCCATGAGGGGGTCCATCCAGTTCGGAGTTGGAGGGCCAGCCTCGATGGCGGCTATATCTACCTCAATGCTCGGCGAGGCGAGCTCTTCTATGAATATGGAATGAGAAGGGGCGATGTCACCTGAAGATGCCAGCTTGGCAAGTGCATCTGCTCGCGTGTTTTGCTCCCATGGGACATGTATGACTTCGAAGTAGAGGAGGTCCTCTGCTCGGCTCTTGACCTGCTGAAGGTATTGCGCCATGCGGGGCTCCCTTGCTTCGAAGTGTCCGCTTACCTAGCTGGCGACCAATTACGAGTCACTGAAGACCCGTAGTTGAAGTGCTCCAAGGTGCCTAGCCATTCGGATTCCGGACACCAATGCTTCATATTCGGCAATGTTGTTGGAGGCGGAAAAATGGAACCTCAGAGCGTATTGGAACTCTAAACCTTTTGGTGAGGTGAGAACCAAACCTGCTCCACTCCCCGTGACACAAGAGGATCCGTCCACATAGAGCTCCTATGGGGACTCGTCGGCCAATGGAGGTTCCTGCTCGGCCAGAAGGGTACATTCCGCAACGAAATCCGCCAACGCTTGCGCCTTGATGGCCGTCCTCAGACGGTAACTAATGTCAAACTCGCCTAGCTCAATGGCCCATTTGATGAGCCTGCCAGAAGCCTCTGGCCGCTGAAGGATAAGCCTCAATGGCTGGTCGGTAAGGACCGTAATTGAGTGGGCTTGGAAGTAGGGCCTAAGCTTCCGTGTGGCCGTAACAAGTGCCAAGGCGAGCTTCTCTGCTCGAGGGTACCTTCTTTCAACCTCCTGAAGGACCCTGTTGATGTAATAGACTGGATGCTGTGATGCTGCCTCTTCTCGGATCAAAACTACACTAATGGAGTGTTCGGTGACCGAAAGGTACACGAACAAAGGTTCTCCGAGCACAGGCTTTGAGAGGACAGGCGGGGCTGCCAGGTACGCCTTCAGCTCGGTGAAGGCAGTTTCACAGTCTTCAGTCCACCGTACATGCCCCCCATGCTGTGAGGAGCCTTTAAGGCCTTGCAGCAAGAAGTTGAAGCTCCTTTCCGCTGCTCGGGACATGAACCGGTTCAGTGCAGCGAGACGTCCCGTCAGGCGTTGGACGTCGCGCACCGTTTTGGGACTGCCCATCTCAAGTATGGCTTGGATCTTCTCAGGATTGGCCTCTATTCCTCTATTTGAGACGAGGAAGCCGAGGAACTTACTTGAGTGAACTCCAAACGCACACTTGGCTGGGTTGAGCTTCATATTATACCTTCGTAGAGTTGCAAAGGTCTCTTCGAGGTCGGAGATGTGGTCGGCGCTCGGGAGCGTCTTGATCAACATGTCATCAACGTAGACCTCCATGTCTCGTCCAATCTGCGACTCGAACATCTTGTTGACCAGTCGCTAGTATGTTGCGCCAGCATTCTTCAGACCAAAGGGCATCCTTGTGAAACAGTACAAGCCCAGGTCGGTGACGAACGTGGTGGCATCCTAGTCCGAAGGATGCATGCTGATCTGGTGATAACCAGAGTACACATCCAAAAAGCTGAGAAGCTCGTGTCCAGACGTGGCATCTACCAGCTGGTCGATGCGCGACAGAGGGAAGTTGTCCTTGGGCATGGCTTTATTGAGATCTTTGTAGTCCACGCACACGCGCCATCTGCCATTGGCTTTGCGCACGAGGACTATATTGGAGATCCACCTCGGGTATTGGGCTTCCCGGAGGAGACCAATAGCTCGGCTTTTGACAACGTGATCTTAGATCGCAGCCTGCCGTTCACGGTTGATGGGTCGCCTTCTTTGCTGGATCGAAGGCACCTTCGGGTCCAGACGAAGGCGATGCACCATCACCTCTGGGGGTCTGCCGGGCAGCTTGTCATCTGACCACGTGAACATATCTAAATTGGCTAGCAGGAAAGCCTTGTAGCGTTGTTGTTCGGCTTCCGACAATAGCGCGCCAATATAGAGGACGTGTTCGGGGTCGTCGTCCACCCGAACAGGAAGCAGGTCTTCGACAAGTGTGCCTCTACTGGTGGAAGGCTGATCAGCTGGCGGGGGCACAGGCGCCGGTGTTGCGAGAGGTTGCTTGTCCCTTAAGGAGAGGACATAGCACCGACGAGACTCTCGCTGACTTCTGAGCACCTCGCAGATCCTACACGGAGTGGGAAACTTCATCTTCTGATGGAGAGATGAAGGCACTGCCTTGAGCCGACCGATCAGGCCTCTGCCAAGGATGGCATTATAGCCTGGCATACTCCGTATGACCAAGAAGTCCACCATCTTCCCAAGAGTAATTGGGAGGCGCGCTCGTCCGATGGGTTGAACCGAAACCCCAGATAAGCCGAACAGAGGTGACTCTACAGGGGCAAGCTAGTCGGTTTTCAATCCCATCATTAAGAAGCAATCGTAAGCCAATACATCTGGGGCGCTTCCATTATCCACCAAAATGGGTGCACGGTACAATGATTGATGGTGGCCGAAACGACCAGCGCATCAGTGTGTGGAGTGGAGACTTCTACAAGATCTTTGTCTGAGAATGTTATAGCCTCCTCGGGCCATGCACGTGAGGGATTGGGGGGATAAGGACCTGGGCGAGGCACTGGGGGCCTGTCCACCACGTGCACCCGCCGAGCATAGTCGGCCCGGCTTTGATTGCTTTCTCCGCCTGCGCCGAAGCCTCCCGCGATCACGTTGATCTCTTGCCCATTGGCTCGTTGTTGATGGGCTGCTCGAGAGTCCGCTCTCGACGCCTTTGGCGGTCTTTGTTGCGGCGCACATACCACCTAAGATAGCCGCGTTTAATCAAGGACTCGATCTCGTCCTTGAGCTGGCGGCACTCAGAGGTGTCATGGCCGTGGTCGCGGTGAAAGTGACAGTACTTGTCCTGGTTGTGCCTGCGAGGATCAGAGCGCATTCTTGGCAGCCACCGAACATATGGTTCATCTCAGATTTCAGCCAGGATCTGCTCGGGGGCCACCGTCAGGGGAGTGTAGTCGGTGAAGGGGCGTGGTCAACGCGGCAAATCTCCGTTGCGTCCGCCTTTCTTTCTGTCACGGTCGAAACTGTTGTCGGAAGGCCTTTTCTTGTCTGATTGCTCTCCCTGCTCTGCTCGGCCGGCTGCTAGGCTCTCCTCGCATGCGACGTGGCGCTGTGTAGTAGAGAGCAGCTCGGCAAGGGTGGATGGTTGTTGTACCCCCAATGTCCTTTGCAAGAAGCCATCTCGCGTGCCCTGGATGAGGGCACTGGTGGCCAAAGGGACGTCCAGGCGGGGGATGCTGAGCGCTTCGGTTCGGAACCGCTTGACGTAGTCCCAGAGCGCCTCGCCTTTCTTCTTCCGAACTGACAGAAGAGATGCCGCTGTGTGCAGTTGAAACCTTCCACCTAAGAAGTTGTCCCGGAAGGACTTCTTCAATTGGTGGAAGGAAGAGATGGAACCCGCGGGGAGGGCTTCAAACCATGCCCACGTGGTCTCCTTCAGGGTGGCCGGAAAGGCTCGACATTTGGCCGTGTCTGATGCTCCGTGGAACACCATGTGCGACTCAAAGCCATGGATATGATTAACTGGATCGGTGGTGCCATCGTAGGGTGCAATGGTGGGCAGAGGGAGCTTGGGGGAGACCCGAGCTTCCAAGATCTCCATCGTGAATGGGGAGCGGAAGTCCAGGTCTTCATCCCCCGGAGCCTTACCCTCTGCCCGCTGGACCATCGCGTCAATGCGGCGTTCGAGGTCGATGACGCGACGGAGGTGTCTGGCCAACTCCTGGTCGGAGTGGGCGGACTCCTCACGCCAGGACCTGTGGGAGTTAGCCCCGACGACGGAAGCGGGGCAGGCGGGACCACCGCGGAACGGAGAGGTGAATTATCTTGCTGCTCCGGTGTCTGACGCGCCGAAGGTGCCCGGCGCGATCGCCGGGGTGATTCTGCATGCTGGTTCTGTGGCGCCGGAGGGGCGCGGGACCGTCGATGAGACGATTCCGCCTGCTGCTCCAGTGGCGGAGGGATCACCAGGGTCGGTTGCCTGGCTAATTGGGCCTGAAGGCCCTGGCAGACCCCCCGCTAGGTGCTGCATTTGTCCCCGGAGTTCCGCCACCTCCTGGGCGGTTGCAGGCGCGGCAGCGGTAGGCACCCCACCGGTGGGGGTGATGACGACGTCGACAGGGGGGACTTTCTCACGGGAGTCCACGCGCGACTGTCGTGACCTCGTTGCCCTGCTGCTGATGTTCTGCTAGGAGGAACGTCCGCGAGCCATGGCTGAAGCCGTTCCCACAGGCCACAGACGGCGCCAAATGTGGTGGTGTGTTCCTGTTTGGGTCTGAACCAAACGGGTCTCCACTGAGAAGAGAGAAGATAGTCACCGGTGCAGACAAAAGCCTGCAAAACCAGAACGGAATCAGGGGGACCCGGTCTTTAACCGGGGAGAACCCTCTGATGCCTAAGTCAGCACGGGACTAGAGAGGCTAGAAGGAAAGGAGGTTCTCGTGTGTGAGTCGTGTGAGGACGAGTGTGAGCGTTCTAGGTTGCGTTACCTTTCATGAAGGGTACCTGTGCCTTTTATAGGCGAAGGTTCTGCAGAAGGAGGACGTGCCACCCTTTGATGACGCCGGAATGGGTGCGTCGGTTGGCGTCCTTAGTGGGGAGTTACGTGTTATGGGGTCCGTTGAGGGGCCCTGCAGTTAATGCACCACTTGATCGTGGGGCGTGCACGATGCAGTCGTTGTAACCATCGCAAGGAGACGGAGAGCTGCTTGGAGGCTCCTGGGTAAAGGATACCGAGCAGGCAGTCTGTTCGGTAGGCTGGACCTGGGGCTTGGTGACTGCTCTTGTTTGGCAACCGAACTGGCTGCTCGGTGCCTGGTACCTGGGCACTGCTGCTGCCGGCGGGTCCAGGGCATGCTTCCCGCAAGGCCTGTTCGGTAGATAAAGCATGAAACGAACAGGATGAGGGGTGTCCAGAGACTGCCCCTAGGATCCTGGGGGGCGCTTAGAAGCAGAAACCGTGTTCGGGATCTTCAACCTTCTCCCGAGGACACATGTCGCCCTGCCGAAGGGCCGCGCCAGTCTGTAGGATGACGATGGGCCATGATGGGCCTCGCGGGCTTAGGTGGCTAAAAATAGCCACCACAATGTATATTAAAAAAAAGTAAAAATTCAACTCTCACCAATTATAGATTTACAAAAAGAAAAATAAGAATAATATGAAAAATTCAACTCTCACCGAATGTAATAGATTAATATTTTAATAATTAAAAAAAAGTTAAGGAAGCCTTTGTCTTCGTTAGATGCACCGCTGCAGAAGATCATATTGTATTTATGCCCCTAACTTTCATACATTGTTCGAGCATTCCTATATCTTAGTTACATCAAAATGCACTTTCTGTTCTATAACTACTTAGAATACGTGATCTTATTATATTCTTTTATAATTATTTTGAAGGCAAGTTCGTGATTTCAACACTCATAGGGGGTATAAATTGTATTTGAATATGTTAAAGATACGTTGAGAATTCATGAAAGTTAGGGGGACGCGTCGATATGCACAGGGTTGTCTCCGACAAGTCTTGACGTGGTCGATTCAATATAGTGAATATATTACTTTTATTATTTAATATTTTCTTGTTTTTTTATTTAATTTATTATTATTATTTATAATAAAATTCACCGGATCGAACCGTGCCGCGCTTATATCGTGTTAAGACGACTTCAACACAACCGAGTCATCCTACACGGCAAACCTTGGATACACATACATATAAGAGAAATATCTTAACATCACCTCCTTTCAGACACTTTTTCTCACCTTATTTTATATCTTGCATTCATATATAAGGAAAACTTAAGACCTGATATTTCCAAATCTGAAAGTACTGGTTTAAGTTTACTTCCAACCAGCCCAAAATGTTGTATTTGACGTGACATGGGTCTAAGAAAGGTTGTCTTAGGAGAAGAGGCATGTGATTGTTGATATGCTTCAAAAGTTTAATGAATCCGGTGAACACTCTGATCCTTAACCAAGAAGCCATGAAGAGCTTCGAAGAATGATAGTGGCCTCGAAAGAAAGCTCAGCTGTTTAAGATCTGATCAAAAGCCCCCTCCTGCACATCCCAATGGAATATTCTAGTCGAAATAAATTCATGCCCATCAAAGGACAGAGATCTATAAAATATCAAGAAATGTCAAAGAACACAAACAACAAATGCCAAAAAAAATTTGAAGCCAAACCGTGGTTTCCCACATATCATCTGGCCAACGCAAGGCACCCAGCCTAGCTACCCAGGAAACACCGGGTTTCAGGCCAACAACCAGAGACAAAAAAGGCTCAAGCACACAGGGAAACTAGCCCTGCGCTCCTCCATGATCCAGATCGATGGGGAATATCTTCATGAGGATGATGACGATGACATTACATTAATGCTATTGTCTTCTTTGTGATAGGAAGCAATAACATAGGGTTACCTCTAATTGTACTCCATTCCCCATTCAAGGAACTATGGTAGGCAAGAAATCGGACATACACATATCCATCTTTCTTAAGACATATCTGAGTAATGTATCTGGCCTTCGAGTGCTCCCTTGGACATGTTTGTCGTATAGTCACTTATGGAACTGCAACTTGTTTTGAAACATCTGCATTCATGGCAGGTGGTACCTTTCTTCGCCTTTCGTTGTGACCTGCTAGTCTGTTACGGCAACTCCTTTTGGCGCCATCAAACAATGCTAGTTGATGGAACCTGAAGCACATCAAAAGATACGTGTGAAAGCAATCATATCTCCAGAAACTATAAACAAGGCCACAAGCTGGGTGTATATTTCATTTTTTATGTAATTCCCAAACGACGATCCTATTCTAGAATAGGCGAAGTCAAAGATTCTCCAATATAGACCTCTTTCAGATATGTATTGACATTAGAATAGACTAATAAACATTTCCTTCATCTAAAGCAGAAATTATAGAAGCAGCTAAAATCTCAAAACCACCTTTTAGAAATGTTGCATTGTCCAATGGACTTTAGGAAAGCTGTTTAAATCCATGGAAGCCTCATGAAAGACACTAATCACATCCCCAACAGCAGATTAGAAATTTGAATAGACTCACCCACCCATACCAACTCCGGAATCAAAAGCCCAAAATGCTTAGGCATTGGCACTTGTAAACCAATCAGGGCCAGTCTGATTTGTCTGGTCTTGGAGTTGGCAGTGAAAATTTTTACAAAAGGTGTCCTAATTTTGTATGCATTCTAAAGATAATGCCTCAGTTTTGAGGTTTCTATGCAGTGCTCGAATGCAAATTCACAGGGTTTTCTTTCATCATAACTCATTACCAACCTAGCAAGGAAGGTTGTCCGTCATGCATCGCCCTAACCTCTCCTACCTAGCACTCAGTTTTTCCCCTCTCTTATTAATCCTCTTTCTCTTCTATGCTGTTAGCTCTTCCTTCATTGGAGCTGCCTTCTGAGTGGCCAGTGGTAGCAACTCCCCTCCTACTGTGAACCATCCAGAAGTCACAAAACATTGACAGAACCGCCACAGTTCTAAGATCCACTTTCTAAATATATACAGCATAAGCCACACGTAACATCCACAGAACTAGACTAGAGAAGACAAACGAGATCTTCCACTTGGGACTTACTACCAGGATTGATTTGTTTCTTCTTTGGGGCTTAATCTAGTTCCTATGCTCAAAAATATTATTTGAATTTTCCTCCCACGAACAATCTGAATAATCTGATTCTGTCAAAGGGAACATTTGGTATCCTGTAACCTGTTTCGGTCAGAACACATGCAGAATCACAGGCTTTCAATTGAGCTGTCCACTAAAATTCTAATTATAATATGTATTGAAGATCTTTTCAAGTTCGCATCTGCTCATTGGCTGAAATCTTTTCCCATACTTTGTTTCTTGAGCACCAAAGCACTCATGGGCAGGCATTTAAAGCTAAAGGAATGCCGTACTCCAGCGCATGGTTTGCCAGATTAGACTAAATTGATTGTATATAAACAAAATCAGGTGGTTCCCAATACAAGACCAATTTGGAGCACATCTGTTTCATGCAGAAAACACTACAATTGTCCCAATCAACTGTACCAGACCAAATCATACCATATTGCATCAGGCCAGATCTGGTACAGTCGTACAGTGCATATCATTGATACAGCCAACCTTACTACAGCCTGCTCCCACCTATCTTCACATCCAGGATATAAATCAATAGGTAGCAGAGACCTAATTCTAAAAGATCATTCCACATAGGGACCATATTTGGACAATTCTGTCTATAAAAAGAGCGAACAGACAAACACATTCAAGAATAGCATGGGCATGAATACAACATCCACATATATCGAGTGTAAAGCATCTCCAAGGTTCAAAAAGATATTCTCTAATTGCAAAATTCTGTCAAATACTAACAGTATAAGAGAGCTCGCAGAACCAAGCCCACATAAGCCCATCATTGGCAAAATCCTATTGGTCCAAGACTGACCAGTATATGGCATCATGGTTACTATTAAAACTTATTGGAATGTCACCAGTGAACTTTGGACAGAGAATACTTATTTAAGATAGGCAATAATAACAGGATACAACCTGAGGAAAGTTTTACATGGAAAAAAAAAACAGACATCTCAGGACCAAGTCTGCCCAAGTACTTCACTGAGCCAGGCATGGTACAATCCAGTCCCAACAGGCCTCTAGATCAATTCAGCCTCACATAAATGACTTTCTTATCGGCTAGGTATCAAGTAATAATTTTCAAATTCTGCATTTTGGGCCAGAGGATTTATTCATCCTAATCCAATGCTGCAGTGTATTGCAATTTTCAAGTTTCTATTAAAAAAACTAGACTTTTACACCTTGCACAAAGTAAATGATTTCAAATATGTGTCAATTTATGTATAGAAGTTAACTCTGTTACAAGTTCCTAAAAGCTTTATTTTTCATATGAAATCAGCAACGCCAATGGAATTAGGAGAGTACATGCCTAAACCACTAAATACTGGTGAGATCCCTCAAACACCGTCTTTACAACACCCAATTACATGTTGCATATAAACTTTCAGGTATCTCGACCTCTGTTCAGTTTCCCTGCAGTGGCTCCCCTATTTAGTTCTCAAACCAAAAATCAGAAGAACAAAATTTTCAAGTTCAGAACCAACCCTACAAAATAAATCACAAATCAGAGTCAAACTGTATGATGCAACTCCAGAACCAAGGTCGTTTTCACATCCTTCTCAGGGCATTAAAACACAGAGTAGAGAACTATAATTGATGACTTATCTGTGTTTCAGTATTCTGCAAGGAACAGAGAATGAAAACAAAGACATTAGAATGCCTACTACTACTATCAGCACGGAAGAAGGAAGCAAATTAGAGCCTGAAGTATGCTTCATCAGTTCATCACAAAATGCTGCCGCATATAGTATGACAATAGTGCTGTTACTAATAATTCGAGAGGACACCACCAATGCTTGGGGTTTTCACTTAAGAAGAAATCTCACAGATAAGGAGTTAGCTAAGAAATAATATATTTAGTTCAGAAATATGAATATATATATATATATCACCTAAATGGATGCATAAAAAATATATTGCATAAAAACCATTTATTCCTATGTGCCAATTATTGTGTAACTTGTTACTTTCATAATTTCATTCATTCCTACATGTAAAGTTTAACAAACAAGTAAACAAGTTCTCACTCATACATATAAATACAAAAAATGTTAATAGAAAGTGAACATTACTAGCTTAAATGGGACTCTTTGTGGGCCGAACAGGGGCAACGAAGGTGGCTTTGGAGACCTGGGCTCACATAGGCAAAAGGGGCCTGAGCGGGGTAACTTGGAGCCTCCTCGCCTGGCCTCATCACCTAGGCAACTGCCTTGGTCATCTTTGATAAGATAGGGAGTTACTTCACTCAACTCCTGCACTTCTAGGCATTCTTAGCTCTGTAAAGATATCAAAGGGTGTTCAACATAGAGGATCTTGGAGGCAGGAACCAGGTGGAATGTTCTCAGTCAAATCCCTGACAAAAATGTGGAATAAAGGAAATTGTAGAGTCATCTGGGCCAATTATTTTTGAAGTGAGGAATGACCTACAAAGATCAGATCTTTCTTCTGGAAATTGGCAAGATAAACCGTCAACAATGGCGAGGATCAAAAGATTTAAGAAAAGCATTCAAACAAGATATCTGTTCTATGGTTTACTTTGAAGACCTTCACCCATCTATTTGTTCATTTTGGCATCATCACAGCTGCACTTACAAAATTCTAGTCCTAAGTGGAGAAACCTTCTCCTGTGCTAGGCCTGCCTGCAGATTAAAGGAACCAACTCCTAAGATGACAATAAAATGTGGCTATGCTCCTTGATGAATATGTAGCTACAGTGAGAAGTAAAAAAAATTGTTTAAGTATCACATATGAAGCTGAGGTAAGATCACTGATGAGGATGCCAAACCAGTATCAAACTGGGAGAAAAACAGCATAAATTGGACTAAAGAAACTAGGCTCGAACCCTCTGAAATTAAGCCCCTGAACCAGACTGAAATACTCAATAAAGATCCAAATCAGTCACCAAGAAAGTTAAACAGGTGAAGAAATGAATATTTAACAGCTTTAAGAACCAAGTGGATGGAAAATGGATGAACCCCTTTCTATAAAATGAAAAGGTTGACTGCATGGGGAGGCCGGAACTAGAGTCTAAAAGTAAGAGAATAAGCATTCGAGTCAAATGGATAAAGACTACTCTTTCATGTCGACCAGATGTAATAAATTGGATATGGCAGGCCTTCACACCCATCCTCCACCCGATCTGCCTGGCATTTTAATCTTATCTACGACCACTTAATGTGTGAATACTATCTCCATACTTCCTTAGTAAAAAGTTAAACAATAAATAAAAATTCAGATTAAAAATAAGAAAAAATTTAATGAGAAAAATCCCCTCTCAGCTTTCTCATGCAGGAAAGCTTTGCTGATGGAGGTAAACTGAACATCAGCATTCAGAAGGTTAGGTTACAATCTGGCAAAGGCATCTCCTCCTGCTCTGCTCTCTGCTCATCAATTTTGATCAAACCAAAATGGAGAAAATGGGATTCAAACGCCCTTCAAAAAGTGAGTTACCCATTCACATAATTTCGATGATCACAGGCTACATCTCTTTTATTATTCACGAGGGAAAAAGGATAGGAGCATTTGCATAAAATGATCCGTACTGATTCAAACTGGCTGATTCTTATTTCAAATGCCCAATTCAAAAACAATGATTAGAAGCACATTCAATGGTTCAACTTATCAAGGGAGTGTTTAAATAAGATAATCAAGGGTGTCAATACTAAGGTTAGCGTCACACCATTTCAATGTTCAACTTTCAAGTTCGTCACTTTATATCAAAAACATAAATCATGATAACTTACCTGGAGACTAGATGCATGAACATGTATGTTGGATTTATCGTGTCTCCTTCTCAGAGATGGTCATGGTTCCATATTTCATTCAGCAAAAAATGCCAGGCAACCTAGCATTCCAAAACTTGGTGAACCCTATGGAAGGAAACTGGAGAGGTAATCTTCAATGTCTTAGCTTCAACTATTCCATTTCAGTTCCAGAGTCCTAGATCAATGATTGAATGCCCATCAATCTTCCTACTGTAGTTGACGTTTTAAAATGTTAGTCCATGCTATGACTTCACTCATTTTGTTGACTAATAATTCTTCTTGCCAATAGGTTTACATGTCTCTAGGTTTTCACATAGTTCATGAAAATTGCAATGGTACATGTGGCAAGCATATAAAAACTAATGCACAGAAACATAGGGATTTTAATTTTCAACTGTTATAGTCTATTATGTGTAGACATAATCCTTCAATTCTTGATATTTATTTATAAATCCTCACAATTGCACATTTATTTAGTAAAACTACCCCTCTCAAGGGGCCTTTCCATAAGCTAAAGGCGTTGAAAACAAAAAATTCTAATAACATGGAAACATAAAAAAAAAACAGATTTCCTAACAAACATTTCTTTTTCTCCATTTCATCATGAATTAATTCAAGGAACACATGCTATAGAAGAAACAATTACATGGAAACATAAACAGAATATTTCAAGTTATTTTCCTAAAAAAGATGTGATATATGATAATGTCCTCAAACACGATTTTCAAAAATATTTCTGCATGCAAAGAAAGAAACTTGCCAGTCGACCTTTCCATGATGACATAGCTAGGGTTTCACAATCAATTTCTTCCCTTTTACCCCTCATTTTTAGGGGGAAGAGGAATGGCCCACATGTTAAATTCCTTTTTTATCTTCTATTTCCCTTTCTTTTATTGTTATTCCACTTCATCTTCCTTAAGCACTGAGAATTATCCTCACCTTTCTTTCTCAATTTTCCTATTCCCTTATCTTATTTTTATTTCATTTCTTTGTTCTGCTACATCAGCCACCACCAGCAATCTTCTTTTATAGTGTAAAATAAGTTAGAACAGTTATAACTATGTTTTATGTACTGTTTTCAAAATATCATATTCTTGGAATAAATCACTCCAAAATTGAACTGGAAAACCATAAGAACAACAACCAGCAGCCTGCAAAGACACTAATAGAGCTTTTTAAGTATACACAAGGATAGGGTTCCCGATTCCATAATAAATCCAAGCAAGTAAGAATCTTACTATAGTGATCCTCCACCATATGATACTTGGATGACTCTATTCATAATAAATATGAACCTCACAACAATCCACTGATTTTATATGCTCTATATAGGATATATAGAAACCCTACCATGCCAAATATTTAATTATGGACAATGCAGAGTGTACATGAATCTTTCAGTTTCCTTTCATTTATGACTTTGCTATCTCAGGAGTAAAGCCACCAAGCTATTGAGATTTGAGTATCCTTCATTTAACTAAAATTCTATCACAAATCTTGGACCAAAACAAACGTAGAAAGCAATATTCTGGAAAAAAAATGAATTGAGTAAAAGGTAGTCAAGATCCTGAAGATAGAGGTTTAATAGGAAGTTAGTTCTATAGGAAGTTATCTTGAGAATTTTCTAGAAACTCTTCAAAAGGAAATTTGGAAAAATGGCCATATGATGTTGGAACCAAATAGTCTGGGATGGTTTTTGGCCTACAAAATCTGACTCAGTGAAGAAGCAAGGATGGGAGTTTCGGTTTCGGGTTCGCCCACGCTGAAAACCGAAACCGTTTCGGCTGGTTTCAGTCTGGTTTCGGACGAAACTAATTAATTTTTTTTTTTCAGTTTCGGAAATGCTACAGTAGTTTTGGTCGATTTCATTTCAGCCGAAACCAACCACCATGCAGTGAAGGGCTGGCACTTATGTGAATCAGATGCGTCACCAGGGATGCTGGAATAAGATATCCCAAGTGACATAAACAAACTAGTCCTATTATTGATCAAGCATCAGAACAATACAGGTCAAGTCCAACACTTCACATGAAGTATCATCTTCACTATAAGTAAAACAGAGTAAAGGTTTCAGATGTTAATTATGACAAAAGTAATGTTGAACATTAATTCAAGAATTGTTATCAGACAGGTGAAAAAATGCCAGTTATATTGCTTCAACTTGTGGTAAAATTTCAGAAGGTGTATAAGTCTTTAAAAGGGGACAAATGAAGTGGCAGTGCCCAAATTTACCAGTGTGCTCTCATGTTAGTTTAAGAATGTCACCTGTCCACAAGCTCCAATACCAAGATATTACAAACTGCCAACTGTGCATCCACGGAGAGTAAATGAAGTGGATAGATATTAAATAAACATAAGACAAACACCAATGAAGCAGAGATTGAAAATATTCAAGATCCCGCGGCCCAACAAGAAACTTCATTCAACATGGGTAAAAGAAGATATTCAATCCCAATCCTTAACAGAAAATGAAGGTCAAAAGAATTATCATTCTACCTTTCACTTTACAAACCTAATTTACTCCCCACTAGACAACCAAGATAACTGAAACAACAAACAAATCAATAGCCCCCACAATAAATTTGAAACACACAATTCAGAGCACCTTTTTTCTCCCCCAAAACGTCTAGCCGCTTATCAGTGGGAAGACGTCCTGATTCCATGTGAGAACGAGGAAATCAGTAAAGGTCATGGAAAAAGAAGGCGACGGTGATAGAAAAATACTCTTTCAGCTACAGACAGAAGTACTAAACCTCCAAAACCCAACTGCAAGCCCACAGACCCCACTCCAAAACCCCAGCATAACATTATTTCATCAGAAAAGCCAACAAGATCGCGTTTTTGACGTAAACGAATAGAAATAAAATCCCTGAGGAACTACTCTCTACCTGCTACACTGCTGGCAAAACCTCTGTTCGACGCCGGCGACCCGAGCCATCGCCGCCTTAGCGTGACCCTCGCACACCTTGTGCCTCCGGTGATACCTCTTCGCCTCCCCCAGGTCCACGCTGCACCCATCCACCTGACAGCCAACTTCCGCCTCGTACCGCGGCGAGGGAGATCGGCGCCGCTCGTTCTCCTCCCCCCTCCCTCCGAAAGAAACCACAATTATGATCTTCCTCTTCACCACTCTCTCCTCCTCCTCCTCCTCCTCCTCTTCCTCCTCCTCCACTTCCGATCCATCTCGATCTTCTTCTTCCCCCAGGCCTCCATCAGTTGCTTCCTCATCTTCTCCGCCCACTTCAACCTCCTCTCCATCTTCCCCTTTCTCGTCGCGTTCTGCACCGCCCTTCTCCCCAACTCTGTTATTATCGTACTCAGCGTGGAGCCCCCCCGACCTCATCGCCATTCCTCAACTCGGACGACAGCGCCGCAGGAGGATTTAGGGATCGCAGGAGGAAGAGGGGCGTCGGTGAGGACTCCTCACTCCGCCATTGCAGGAGAGCGTGGAGGCGAGCAGGGGCCGCAGGCGGCAGGGGTTCCCGCGACAAAAGGAGAAGGACTTATTGCTTATCTACCCCTATTACAAAAAAATATCGTAAATACACCATCCTCGGCAACATATTTACTCTGACCCTCTTAATATATGCTAATCTTGTCAATAATGAACAGATCTAATTTAGGTTCAGTGGAGTTATGTGATTCTATTAATTTTTAAATTTTTATTTAAAATTTTTATTAAATTAATTTTGGTTAGAATTTTTTTAAATAAAGTGACTTCATTAGACTACAAACAAACTCTATAAAGACATCTTAATTTTTAGATTGATTTTACTAAATAAAATTTTTAAATATGTCACTGTCGTCATATATCTTATATAATTATATGAGCAAATCCGTCAATAATGAATTATGTGTACAATTTCTCTTAATATTTTTGAAGGATATAAAAAATTTATATTTAGAAAATAGCGATACAAGTAATATGTAAGAGTGCAATTTCTCAATGTTTACCATGCACTACTCCATCGTGTTCCTTTTGAATTATATCTCATGCTTAACAGCATATGGTAGGTGTTTAATAACACAGTATAATTTATAAAGATGTGATATAGTAGGAAGTAAGTGGCACACCATAATGTGTCAAAAAGATCTTATGCTATAAATGTAATACTACATCCTTCTCCATTATATCATTTTGTTACTTTCATCGATAATAGAAGCCATATATCTTGGATTATCCTTTGATTAGAAATTAAGTATGGAAGTCATTAATATTTTTCCTCTAATGGTGCTAGATAGAAGATAATAGAAAAAGCTAGGGGTCCAGTTAAACACTAGTAGGTTGGTATGACGACTAAGAAGAACAGGCACATCCATAAATACATACATATGAGCGGGTAATTCTATAATTCCCTTCACGAGAAAGGTATGTACGTGACATTTTAGCCCAAATTTTGTCGTTACCCATCTCCTCTCTTATCCTCATCCTCGGCCCAGGGCTTTGCTTTTTCTCCGGACCCATTTTTTAATTATTATTATTATTTTTGCTACGGTCAGTGTACGATGAAGTGGTGGACCCCGAATGTACCACATCTCGCTTCGGGAGCCAGTCTCCATGAAAGTTGATGTTTTCATGCAAAAAATGTTGATAAGAGGCATCCATACACGCTGGAGAATATTCTCCCTTCTCAGAGTTCAGAGTTCAGACCTTTCTTCACGGGGCTGATCCTCTGAATTCATGGGCAGACTGTGAATAAGTGGGTGGGGATTTGCTAGAGAGAAAGATTCAGTGTATTTTTATATTACACTTTAAATATAATATGACTAAGTAATAATATATGTGGCTCCCCTCGCATACATGGGCAGTGATAAAATGACAACTCAATTATTAGATGTCACATGAATTTGTTATCTAGTCAATATAAAAGTGTACTAAATCTTTCTCTTTACTAGATGATCCATTTTCAGGGTTATCATTTTTGGGTTGGGTTGATGACTAACAATTAAAGGACCTTCATAAGATTTCACACAAATATCAAAGATGAGAAATATTTGATACTTGAGCAAAATATCTAGTTATTTGTATCCGGCCGGGTGATCGTGCACTTTTTTTATCCGAACACTAAATATTTCTCATCAAAGATTTAGTGGCCAATCAATCCATATAAATCCTTGTTGTATATGGAGCCACCTCATAGTGATTCACATTCCTGTACAGGCCAAATTTAATAAAAAGCATGTAACTTCACTATATAAACAGAGGACCGTATGGATGATCAAAGATATATATGGTCTGTGATCATCCAACCATTTCCTCCCCCCCCCCCCATTTTATATGGTATTAATACAGCAAAGTAGCAAACAAGGTCTCCTCCCTTAATTTGTTTCCATGGATTCCCATGTATACTGATCCACCACCCCCACCAATTTAAACAATCTCCCCACCCATTGGCAATTGTTGTCTCACACCTCCACCCTCCTATCCATCATCTCCTCACCTCAAAACTCACCACTAAGAACAATGTTCTTTGGAAAACTCAAATCTCCTCCACTCTCAAAGGTAATCGGCTCCATGGTCACATCGACAGTTCTAGTCCTTGCCCTCCATCCAACCGGTCCCGAGTTTGAAGAATGGGCGTTGAAGGATCAACAGCTGCATAGTATTATATGAAGTATCGACGACTAATTAGAAGCAACGGAATCGAAATATGTTAGAACTCCATCGTCGTCAACATTTGGAATTGAATACAAATATGATAAATTTTATTGTGGGAGAACTTTTCATCACTTTTATAAAGTAGGGAAACTCTTATACGACTGAAGACGAACATGGGTGTAAACGAATCACTATGTTTTGACAAACAACTCGTGAAATAGCTCAAGAAGAATTTAACTCGACTTGTTTATTAAGTTAAATAAACAAGTTTGAACAAAAAATTAAATTCGACGAGTCGAGTTTGAACATATGTGAGTTCGACTCAATTATGTTCCTAAACAATTAATTTAAATATTTGTTAAGAACTCGTTTAAATATTCGTTAAAGACTCATTTAAATACTTATTATTAATTAAATTAAATTATTAAATATTTCATAGAGGATATAAATTCTTTGTTTACTTTGGCACCATCAGATGTTATACATAAAAATAAAAGTTAGAAGTTCATATATAAAAGTTAAATATATAAAAAGGATAAGTTTGAAAATTTTCCACTTGATGGATCTTCTCCATCCACATACTCCATCCAATGGTCAAGATTCAACAAGCACAAGAGAAAGATCTTAACCTAGAATAATCCCCCCACCCCCATTTGGCCAGCAGCAAATTAAACACAATATGTGAGGACTGTGTGTAGCATATCGACTGTTCGGATCGTCTTATATTCGTTGTGGTGGCCAGTGTGTGGCCACATTGTGAGTAGCAGGTGCTTTCACAGATTTTCGGGGCGTTGTGGGCCGGCTGGTTGGCCCAAAACGTAGGTTTGTTCTCTGTCTTTGAACGCGACAGAAGGGCGTGTCGCGTTCTCATCGCGACATCCGGGGACGTCGCGTTCTGGTTGCCGTAGTTTTGGCTCGTCGTCTGCATGCGCGCCGCGTGTCGTGCGCGGGACGGGCGTGCTGACGTCGACAGACGGTCGTGACGGGCAACCGTGTCGCAACCTGGTCGCGACGTAGCGATATGTCGTGTTCCCAACCGAGATGCATTTTTAAGAAACCCTGGCAGAACAGAGCTTTCACAAGCTCTGCTCGGCCAGGGGAGGTTTTGCTCGAGGGATTCTGGGCGATTCGAGTTCGTGGGCTTCGGTTGGTCGTGTTCTCGCCGCGAGGATCACATGTGGAGCGGGAGAAAAGCCGGGTTATCGCCTGTTTTTGTGTTCTTCATCAAAGTAGGGAAATTCTACCCTTTTTCTTCGTGGAATCGTTGTGTGTGTGTCGTGTGATGTGTTTACAGCTTTAAGAACTGTAGATGACATGCTAGGACATCACAAAGAGCATGAAAAATGGATTAAAAACCATGTTTGACAGGGTTTTTAGGGTTTTCTGGCGAAGGGGACCCGGATAGGGTTTTTCGCCTGCGAAGGCGACAGACTCCCCTGTCGCGATCAGATCGCGACAGGACGATACGTCGCGTTCGCTATCTTGGTTGCAACATATCGGGGCGTCGCTATCTGAACTCGACCTGGGCCTCTGTCGCGATCACAGCCGAGGGGTTACAATTGTATGTGTTTGTTATGATACGTGTCGTTTATGGTTAACCGATGTGTGGTATAGTTATCCGATGAGCATGGAAATGGTTAGCGGTGCTTTGGCACTTGTTGTGCTCCTTGGGAATGCGGCTCACATGGTGAGCTGCAGACTCACGTGGTTGTGAACGTGCGACTGGTTTCAGTGACCCTTGTGTGTTCATGTGGTTTATGTACCGTGCATGAGATTTCGTGTGCGTGGCAGGTAGTGTTACGCCTTCCGTGGTTACCTCTACAGTTGAGAGCCCCAGTTTCCAAGGTGAGCCAGGCACGTGGGTGTGCTCGGGATTTGTCCCGGTACAGTGGTACCGTCAAAGTCTTGTCGTCTTCTTGGACACTCTCGCTCTCAGGGAGAGTTGTCGTCCGACTGAGGGAAAGACGGCAGGGACAGCGACTTATGAGAGTTTATTGTTTAGTCGCTTGTAGCGCGCTCGTAGTTGAGGGGACGGACACCAGTAGACGTACTGGACCCCAGCTAGTCCTGTTTCCAGTGCCTCACTTTAGGGAGTTTAGGCCAAAGTCCCTAAAGGTGTCAGGCATGGGCCTGCGGGGTGTGACCTGCAGGTGTGGTGGTTTGGTTGGTCTCCACAGTTCTTGTTTGGTTTAGTAGAGCGGTAGCTGGACCTTTCGTCTGTGACTGCGAGACTGAGAGGTAGACCTGTGTGTTTGTCCGGGTTGGTTGCTGGTGTCACGAGCTAGGCTACACGACCTGAGTTTGGCATTTACCTACTTTAGCTCGTACACCTGTTTGGGTTTTTCGTTTATTTATTAAAATCACATTCGAGGTCAGCAGGCGGTAAGTAAGTTACATCTGGTTCTTCTTGGGGCAGAAAAGAGGGGAGAGCAGAAAAGGAGGGGGTTGTTCGTTGCTTCCTAAAAGAGAAAAGAAGGGATAGAAGAATAAAAGAGGAAGGAGTTCCTCTTCCCCAAGGAAGAGAGCAACTACATGGGGAAGGAGAAGCTTTCAAGAGGGACTTTTAGTTTTCTCAAAATGTGTGCAAAGAGAAGGGAAGAGAGAAGAGAGAGCCCAAGAGGGAGCCATCCCCTCTCTCTTGCTTGTTCTTTTTTTCTTTTGTTTATTTCTCTCCCCCCCATCTCTTGTCCCATCATATCATTTGTTTATACTCTTTGTCTCTTCCCATTCTCCATGTGTAATGAGAATAACATTTAATGCCTCTTTTCTTTTGAATAGTATATGAGATAGATGAGAAACATGTGACCTTTTCTTTTAATGCATGCGATGTGAATGCTTCCTTTTTGCTTATTTACATTGCATAAGTACATGGCCCCTTCTCCCATGCATTTCTTTTTTTATTTAAGAGATTTGAGTCTTCTTCCCAGCAAGATGTCCTCCTGCTACTGCGTTTCTTGCTTTTCTCATTGAAGGAGCCCTGCCGACTCACCTGAATGTGAGCTTAAGGGCACCCAAAAGTGGACAAATTGATGTCCTTTTTTTACTGGAGCCCCAAAATGGGACTGATAGATCCTAAATCTTCCATGGGGGTGCTATCTTCCCCCTTTGCAGTGGGATTCCCCCTTCTTTTGGGTTTTCAAACTTGAAGGTTGCTTGCCGAATCACTGCGATTCTAAGTCCAAGCACAAAGTGTTAGATAACATGATATCCATGCCCTGCCTAGGACTTGAATGGGATGCAATCAGTCCCAAAACCATGAGGATACTGTGTTTCTACCATTTTCCGGGGCAAAAAACCACGTGAGTTACCGGATCTTTGTTGAAGGTTTGCTGCCGACTCACCTGGGCAGTGAGCTTTCGACGTCTTGAGACAGGTCGGCATGGTATTTCGCCCGCCTAAAAGTCTGAAATTGACCGGGCTATACCTCAGTCCCTCTCGTGAATTTATCTCGCTTTTTCGCCATGAGTTAAGTGCCATCCCTTTACAAATGGGTGTTGCCAACTCATGCAGGCAGAACTGTTTGTTGCCGACTCATGCATGCAGAACAGTCTGCCGTCGACTCACCTAGAAATGAGACTTCTATGAGACTCCGGGTTAGATAACATGATATCTATACCCGAGTTCCTAGATTCAAACATTGCTGGATCGCCGACTGGGTTGTTTTTGGTCTCGATACTCTTCGATTCCCTCGTAGGTATGTCTCGGGAATCGGTACCGTGTGCCATTAGAGTGACGCCATATGTAGCAAACATCTTGTTTTGGTGCCGTCTCCATCGAGATGGACGAGTACCATGACCTCCCCCTTTGGCTATAAATAAAGGGGAGGTGCTGCCGAATTTTTCTCGCGCCTTTCATGTGATTAAAAGACTTCATAACCACACTAGTTGGGAAATTCGGCAGCATTGTGACAGTCTGCCGACTCACTGATTCAGCAGGATTTTGCCGACTCAGTCACGTTCTGACTTAAGAGTTTGCCGACTCATTGATGTAGCAAGGTTTTGCCGACTCAATCATGCCCTGACTCAGCAGTCTGTCGATTAATGGTTGCAGCAAGGTTCTGCCGACTCCCTTGACTCAGCAGTCTGCCAACTCAATAGCATAAGTATAACTATCATATTTCAAATGAAACCAAGAGAATATAATCGGCTTTAATTGACAAACATCAAATGAATAGATGAATAAAAGACCTCACAATTGTGCATGAAGATAATGATAACCACAATGAGTCAATAGCCATTAAATAGACATCTTTATTGTTTCCGTTTTGGATTCACTTCAGCACGCACTTCGCACCTTTATCGGATGTTTCTATTTTAGGTCATGAGACTTTCTAATCTGGCGATTAGTCAAAGATATTTTCTCTCAGAGAGATGTAATTAACGTCGTTGCGCTTAGGCAACGGCGAGATCTTGGTCCCGACCCGATCTCCACTTTTGTTTGACAAAGTCAAACGGTGCGCAGTCTTTCGACTCTTGGAGGCAGAACTTGTTATCACTTCGGTGACTGGCACACCTGCACTATGCGATTGCCGATTCATCTCTCGTCCACATCGCTCGAGTAGCATTCGACGGGACTTGAATATGCATCCATGAGAACATGAGAAACATGATAAATAGAATTTTAAAATGATAATTCTCGATGGATTATCTATAGAAAATCCATTTCCACAATTGTCATGCATTAATGTTTTAGTTTCCTATAGCGTAGTTTACTTCTTTTCCATCAACTCAACTTGTTCTTGCTTATGACTTCCATTTACAAGTAAATGAATTGTCTCCGAATACAGCGATATGTTCTTGCTTGCTTTATATTTTCTTCTTCTTTAGTTGGGGACGGATAGTAGACAAGGTTAACAGAACCTTTAGACCTAGTGCTCAATTTTATTTCCATGTGATGAACGATGTTTCCTATGATAAGTTTTTTGGTTGATTTCCTTAGTTGTTTGTCTGGTTTAGTACACGCTCTTCTTGCTTGTCCGGGGTTTCATTGGCTGATCAGTACTCTTTTGTTTTGTCTGGTTTTGTATGCCCTGCTGTTTGTCGATGGTTTCATGGTCTGGGTACATTGCTTCTCTGCTCCGATAAGCTGATCAGAATGTCTGCTTAGCTTTCTAATTTGCACCTTTATGTTTGTTTGCTGTCTGCTGATGTCACACCAAAAGGATCTTGCTCCTCTTGATGTATGGGAGAAATACTTTGGAATTGAATTGATTCACATGAACTTTATGGATTAGTAAATGGAAAATCCAGAAGTTGCATTTCCATATTTTAACTTTTTGTTGAAGGCAACAGAGTTACAGTATAAATGATGCAACAACAAAGTCAGTATAAAGGATGCTATCAGGTACAGAAATGTGTACCAACATTGCAATATGCAGAGAACAGTGCACTTTTGGGTCATACAAGATTTTCCTCGACCATACTTTTTAATCAATAAGTAATCTATCCCCACTAGGACAAGTATCTCATACCTCAATTGGCTTCCTTGAGGTTAATTATTGAAGGAGCTTCCTACTTGATGTACCTGTAACATCTGTGCAACAGTCATTGCTCTCGTCTACTCTGTAGCCAGTAAACATATCCTTCACGAAGCTATAGACAGCTTTAATTGTTCCTGTTTCAGCTTTTGCAAAAGCTGCCTTTTTTTGTTGCAGAGGACAAGGACCCTCTCCTCAGCTCTCCTGATCGTGCCTTCCTTGTTAAGTAAATAAACTCTAACATGGTGAAATCTTAGCTTTTGCTGCTTTTACAAGTTGTTCATCGGGCATGGTGTGTTCGCTAATAGCAGCAACAGGTGAGTCAAAATTTTCATTGTGATTATAGACCAGATACTGGAGAGGAGGTGCATCCATTTATTGTTTGCCCTCCTCTATTCTTTTTTGGCTTTCAAAAACCATATTCACTTTTGACATATGCATTTCTTCTTCTTGTTAAAACCAGGTCATGTCCTACAGTCCTAGTACCATACACATGAATGTTGAACCACATGTTCTGCTTTTGGGCAAAATTACATCATTTTTAGCTATGCCATTAACATAGTATTAGAAGCTAGATGAATTTGTGACTTCCACCCTCTTCTTTTACTGTCCCTCTTCGATCATTGGGTCTCCTGTCTTAATTTTGTGGTCACTAACCTGAAGTTGTTCAAGCAGGTTGCTGCACTGGCCCCCAATGTTCCTGCAATGGCTGGTGCAGTCCTTTGTACTATGAACATACGACATGATTCAGCTATGTTATCAGTACTTCTTCAGCACTCGGAGGCCAAGGTCTTTTTCGTGGATGTTCAGTTTCTTGAGACTAGTAAAGGAGCTCTCGAGCTGCTCTCTGAGACTAGAGCAGGATACCGCACTCGGTAGTTATCTCAGAATCTAATGTTTACCTCAGGAATTTAGACTATCAGAAACTGCTTCAAACTGCAAATCCTAAGTTTGAGATAAGATGGCCTGCTGATGAATGTCATCCTATTTCACTAAATTATACATCTGGCACAACATCAAGCCCCAAAGGAGTTCTTTACAGCCACAGAGGTGCTTATCCAACTGCTATTGCCGCAATTCTGTTAAATGATATCACTGTGATGCCTGTTTATCCGTGGACAGTACCGATGTTCACTGCAATGGTTGGTGCCTTCCATGGGGTATGTCAGCCCAGGGTGTCACTAACATTTGTCTTAGACATGTCTCTGCAGAGGCCATATCTGATCATATTGTGCAGCAAAATGTTACCCACATGGGTGGTGCGCTGTAGAAATGGATTTTTTGATCCATCACAAATTATCTTAAATTTAAAGTTCTCTTATCATGTCTTATATGTACTTGCGTATTACAAATTCAAGTCCCGTTTAGTACTAAGTAAGTCATTATAACGAAAGATGAATTGGTAATCGCGGAGCGCAGACGTGTCGGTCGCCGAAACAACATGTTCTGCTTCCGAGAGTCGAAGGACTTTATGTCTATTATGTGCCGCTTGACTTCGTCAAACGAAAGTGGAGATCGGGTTGGGACCAAGATTTCGTCGTTACCTAAGCGCAACGATATTAATTACATCCTTCTGAGAGAAAAAACTCTTAATTAATCGTCAGAATAAAATGTCTCGTGGCCTTTAATAGAAACATCCGATAAAAGATATGCGCATAAATGTAAATCTAATTGCGCCTAACGTGAGACGATCAAAGCATGACAATCGACGCTTTATTTCAAATTTATTTAAAGGAGTTGAATTGGTTTCAACATTATTTGATTTGTTTTCTTTTGGTCTTTAACATTTTTTATTATATTTGATCTTTTTTATTGAAATTTTTTTTATTTGATTTGATGTGGGACTTTGTTTTATTTAAACATCTTTCCATCTAAATTTATTGGTATTTTAGAGTGATTTGAGTTTGAATTATTTAATTTGATTTTTTAACTTTGGGTTTATTTTTGATGTTATTATTTTTGCTATATTTTATGTTAGATTTGATTTAAAATTATTCTTGTTTTATTTTGTTATTTGATTTGAAATTTCCCTTTGTTTGGGATATGAAGTTGTCGTGTTGCATTTTCTTTTAAACTTGATTTAGAGTTATGACAATTAGGTTTATTTTAGATGATTTGATCTATTTCTTTTCTTTTCTTTTATTTGAGTTATTTTATTATCATCATTATTATCCTTTTTTTATTAAATAAAAGGTGAGATGAGTCTGTGCGTAAGTGCATGTGTATGTAAATTTATGAATGTGCATGGGATTTAATGGTGTGTGTGTAGGCATTGAATGAGGGGAGAGAGATAGAGAGGGATGTGTTAGAATGGGGGGAGGCGCATATATGTAGTGCTGGTTTGTTTGAACAGTGGCCTCCATGCCTCTCACCGTGCAGCTCATCATTAACCCACACACACACACACTTGATGTTTAAGCGGTGGAGGGAACTGTGCATGGGCTGAACGGTGAACGGGCTGTTGCACCACCGATTAAGCTGAACGGTGGAGGGGTTGTTGCACCACCGATAAAGCTGAACGGTG
Organism: Colocasia esculenta; assembly: GCA_014218235.1. Taxonomy (NCBI): domain Eukaryota; kingdom Viridiplantae; phylum Streptophyta; class Magnoliopsida; order Alismatales; family Araceae; genus Colocasia; species Colocasia esculenta. The sequence continues at coordinate 81,143,298 of CM024759.1, forward strand.
GCCCTTTGCACATGGGGCTGAATGGTGGCCACAATTATTTTACCTTTTAAAGTTGAAGATTTTTTGTGAGTTTTCAATTCATCATTTTTTTACTTTTTGTTCTGTTTATTATTTTTCGTCACTTTAACCTTTGGTTGATGTCTTTGCTTATTATTTTCAATACTTATGATTTTCACTCAATTATTATCATTATTTTCAATTATTTTTTCTATTATTTATTTATTTATTTATTGCCATTTGTTTTATTTGTTCGTTCTCATGCTTGACTTGTCGACCGGGTGACGTACGACGCACTAGTGGTCGCTTATCTCGTTCACATAAATACACATATATGACACAAGCTATTAAAATCACGGCTAACGAAATAAAGTTGAAATCGACAGAAATTCGATATGATAAACCCGACTTGATGGTAACCACCCTTGTCCACCGAATGTTAGGGTAGTACCTAGGGACGCTCACCCATAGACTCGATGCGGCGCCTACGGGGCAATGCTCGCCAAACAGTGGCGACATAATATTTGCTAATAATGTCGGATCGCAACACGAGTTGTCCGATGATTATGTTGGCACAAACTCATTCGAAAAAAATCATCACGGAAAAATTTGGCAACATCTCCCCTTAATTTGTACGTTGGGGGAGTGTCCGTGACATCCGTCCACTATGATGGAGACGGTGCCAATAACAGTGTTGATGCCGGGGCAACAACACTACAGTATAAGGCATCGGTTCCCTAGTACAAGACACGACTGAAGCACATCACATATGAGGGGTGAGAGCTCAACAGTGAAACATTTAGGGTAAACAGTGGTTTCAAATTGAGATAGCCAGATAACGCAACGGGGGAAGAAGGCTGAACGGTGGCACTAAGCAGGGCCACCGTTCAAGGCCAAAATGATCAAATAGGAATAACAAAAATATGAAAAATTCGACAATATTCCCTTGTGTAAAACCAGTGTCTCCTGAAATATTTAAGGGGATTTAAAACCGTACTAAACGCATACCCATTAGGCAGCCAATCCTCCTCACATGGGGACGGTGAGGAGTTAGCTTGGAAATTCTTGGATTGGACTGTGAGCTACTGTTGGGCAAAAATACCCAGAGTAATACACAACGAATGGGATTTGTGAAAGTCATGGGGGATTAGGCCCAGGCACTAGGATACCCCATCAGAAATCTGCATTGACTCTGTGCTCATGAGGATAGCCAAATTAGATCATCGGAACCGAAATATGTATACAAAACAAGTTCTGTAAATGGTTTGCAAGAACCTCCCATTGGCAAGCCTGGGCATTGAGTGCTCAACCTGCTTTGAGAGGGGATGCTCATTTCATGCCAGTGGCAGGGAAGCGCTTGCACAAGCAAGGCTCTGCACAACAGCTCTGGCGCAGCTGCTACTAAATCTATAGATAGGTAAAGAGAGAGATAAAATAAAGGGCAATCAAGAACTCATGTTCGGAAGTCCCTGTGAACGAGGTTAGGCAACAGGAAGCCTGCTCACTTTCTAAGGGAATCCATAAGTTTGATCATCACATATGGGAAAGAAAAAGGAATAAAACGAAAAGTAGCTACATATCATCATATAACTGGAGAAGAAGGAATAAGTAATGTAGGAATAAACTTCTACACGCATGAAGATTGCACATGAAAGCAAAAGAAATTATAACTCTATTTTTAGAACCACATATCCCCTCACCCAAATCGAGGTGAACCAGAGGAGAGCAGGATCCTCCTTACGAAAGGGAAGAAAAAAAACTAAAACAAATGAAGAGAGGGAGGACAAAGAATGGGACAGGGGGTAGTGTTGCACGGAGGTCTCCTTCCTCTACCACTAACTCCACTCACTCTCTCTTCTCTGCGCACACGCCCCCCAGGAATCAGAGAGTCCAGCGTCCTCCTCCTGTGTTTTCTTCTGCTGCTGCCTTCCTCCGCAAGAAGGCTCTCCCAAAATGCTTCTCCTTTTTTTTTTTTTTGGCTGCTGTTGCTTCTTATTGGATTCCCTCCTGTGTTGCTTGCGATCGGATGCCCCTTTTTGCCTGGGAAAATGTACTTTTTGAAGGGCCTCCTTTTGAGGGCTAAGGTGGCAAAGACCCTGACTCAAGACTGACCTTTCCTTTTTTATATATTTACCGTGCACGCCATTTTACTCGTTGTTAGTGTGAACCGCTTGTTGTGATTTCCTCTTGGGCTGGCGGCCCATCCATAACCCACTGGTCATAAAAAAAAGTGCAGACATGCACCCACTATTCTTAATATGATTGTAAATGCTCCCAATGCACAACAGAAGCCACTTCCTGGTAAGGTTACTGTCACGACTGGTGCTGCTCCACCTCCAGCTCCAGTTTTATTCAAGATGGAGGAGCTTGGCTTTCATATGATCCACTCTTATGGACTGACAGAAACTTATGGACCAGCATCAGTTTGCACATGGAGGTCTGAATGGAATGGCCTGCCTCCCCAGGACAGAGCAAGGATCAAATAACGCCAAGGTATTCGCCATATGGGAATGGAAGAGATTGGCATCAAGGATCCTGTTTCTACGAAGAGTGTTCCAGCAGATGCAAAAACTATCGGTGGAGTTATGTTCAGGGGAAACACAGTGATGAATGCTTACTACAAGGATGTGAATGCAACTAATGAAGCTTTTGCTGGCGGGTGTTTCTGAACAGGCGATCTTGGAATCGGGCATTCTGATGGCTATATAGAGCTTAAGGATAGGTCAAAAGACATCATAATGTCTGGTCGGGAGAACATATATTAGTACTTTTGAATAATTAGGGCCCCCATACTGTAACTGTTATGCTTTAGCTTCTAAAGTAGTTCTCTGCTTGCAAATTCTTCTGATGGGATTTTTCTACGCAGTACTTGTCCATAATTTCCAGCACATATTGTGATGGTGGTGGGGGTAACCATGTTGTTACGCCTCTTGGAACTTGGAAGGCATGTATATTCTCAATTCAAATTCCACTTCTATGGTCAGGTGGGAGAGAGATTTTAACCGTGGATTTGGAAGAGTTCATACACAAATCGCCAACAATGTAAATTGCGAGTCGCGACAGATAAGTTAAACAAACGTTATTAAGATTAGTTTATTTGGGTTTTTAATTATTAGATTTTATGGTTTTTTATAAATTAAATACATATTTTAATATTTGAGTTCTTATTTTATTTTTTCTGAGTATTTTTTTTTATAAAATAGTTGTGATGTATTGGGTCATTAAATTATTTTGAGTGGATAAGTGTGGAAATGGAAAAAAATTAAAAGATTAAAATCTTTTAAGTTTTTTTTTTATCATGTTGTCTCATGTTTCTCATGGATGCATGCGTATTGCGAATCCAAATCTCGTCGAATGCCACTTGAGCAAGAGTGACGTGAGATGAATCCACAATTCGCGCAGCGCGGGCGTGCCAGTCACCGAAGTGACAACCAATTGGTTTGCCTCCGAGAGTCGAAGGGCTTTGAGTCTGTTGTGCGCGTCATTTGACTTCGTCAAACGAAAGTGGAGTGTCGGGTCCTGGACCAAAATCCCGCCGTTGCCTAAACGCAACGACGTTAATTACATCCCTCTGAGAGGGAAAACCCTTGATTAATCGCCAGAAATTAGAAAAGCCTTGTAGCCTTGATACGGAGACATCCGATGAAAAGTGCAAAGCGCAGCTCAAGAATTAAGCCGGAGAGATGAGCAGACACGATGCCTATTCGAGGTTGCCGGGTCTTTTAATTAGATGTGATTGAGTCTTTTTACTCATTTGCCCATTAATTCTTTTCATTGACATGAAAAACATTCTCAAATCAGTCTCTTGCTCTCTGGAAAACGCATTTGCTCTCTTATTACAAAACAGATTTTCATTCGAGTCTTTTGTTCTTTAAAAAAAAAATGTGTAATGATCTGCTTGCTTTTCTTTTATCACAAAAAAAAAGTTTCGTTTTGGTATTTTGAAAACATAAGGTGGCCCATTTACTCTTCAACAAAAAATAATTTCACTTCGATCTTTTGGAAACATAAGAGAGCCCATTTTTTTAACGTGAAAAAGGTTTCACTTTTGGTCCTTTGAAAACATGAGATGGCCCATTTGCTTATTTCCCCTTTTTTTTACTTTTATCATGAAAAGATTTTTTAATTTGATCTCTTGTTCTTTAAAAACATGTGCAACGCAGAATTCTTTGATTCGCCCATCTATTGCCCTCGCAATGGAACGTTTTTTAAATCGGCTCTCTTATTATTTTATTCTTATTTTAGAAGGTGTGCAACGTGACTCTATTCGCGATTCGGCGCCACTCCATTAGACTTTAGAGGTTTCTATTTTTTGAAAGGATCTTTGCCGATTCGACCCTCCTGGAGGAAATCCGGCAGCATCTCCCCTCATCTTGGTTGATAGGGGAGAGCACGGTACACGCCCACCAAAATGGAGACGGTACCAAAAGGGAGGGTGTATGTCATATGGCGACATAACCCAAATGGCACATGACACCACCCTCCAAGGCAAGCCTTTAAGGGGGAAATGGCACCATGACCACACAAACACCGGTCGGTGGGTAAAACCCGTATGGGCCCACATACCCGGGTATAGATATTTCATTATCTGATCCGGGATTGCAAGTGGGCCTCTCTTGGGAGGAGGGCGGTTTTGGGCCAGCCATGGGCTTAATGGGCCTCTCTCCATGGGTGCTAAGCATGGGGGCATGGACATCAATTGTCCACCCCTGGCTAGCATGGGAGATCCACCCCACTCACCAAGACCCCTTAATGGGCTATTTAAAACAGTGAGAACCGCCCCCTTTAGAGGATCAAAACAGGGATCTAATGGGCCCAAATCCATGAAATACCAAGCTTTGGGCATGAACATTGATTGTTCAACCCATGGCTTGCAAAAGAGACATGATCCCATCACGAAAACTCTTAGAGGGGACTGTTTAGAACAGTGGAAATCGGTCTTTTAGGAGGGTCAAAACAGAAATTTAAGGGGGTCAATTATAGCACAATGCCAAGCTTTGAGCATGGACATTAGTTGTCCAACTCATTTGCTAGCAAGGGAGGTCATACCTCAAGGTAAAAATGCACTTATAGGGGTCTGTTCTAGCAGCAAAATCTGCACCTTTTGCATGGCTGAAACAGTGAAAACTGATCTCATTAAGGAGGCCCAAACAGTGGGAAATCTCATTCTCTTGGTCATATACCATGGGCCAATGTATACTCCAAGAGAGGGGGCGGCCCAAGCAAGAAGGGAGGCCTGTTTAGAGGCTCAAACACAGTTAAAATCTGTACTACAATGAGGCAAAACAGTAAACTCCATGCATGCACAAAGGACACATGTGAGGCCCATTAAGCTCTATTTCTCCTAAAACCCCATCTATTGAGGTATAGGAGTACATAGAGGGTCTTATGTGAGCCTCTTAGATTGAAGAGGAACCCACCATGTAAAGGGGAGTCTCTCCTCAAACCGTGACCCCTCATGCCATCAAAGAAAAGAAACTAGAAGGAAACCCACACATGCATTAAATATAGATGGGGGAGGGACACTTGCATCAAATGGAATAACCAAAAGAAAACATGCATTTGGCATCAAAGAGAGGACAAAAAGTCATCCGGATGAGACATCTCTTTTTGACATAAGAAGGTGAAGAGAGTACAAAGAATTAAAGAAATGGAGGGGGAAGGGAAGGCCACCGCCACCTCACTCTCCCTCTCTCTTTCTCTCTTCACATGATGTGACCATGCATAGGAATGGCCACCTCTCTTTTTCTCTTTCTCTCCTTTCTCTTCACCTTTTCCTTCTATTTCTCTTCTTGGCTTCTCTTGCAGGTGCTCCCTTGAAGACAATGCAGCAGCAGAACCGTTGGAGAAGAAAGCTTCTCCCCTCCCTTTTCCTCTGCTCCCGAGAGCCCTCTCCCTTCTCTTCTCTGCTTAGCCCGCAAGGCACTCCAAGAGTGGCCTTTTTCTTCTCCTTGGAAGCCTCTAGAAAAGACCTAAAATAGGCCCCAACCAGCCCTCTGCCTCTCCTCTGCGCATGGGTGCTTTTTGCCATATTTAGAAGGGCCTTTTGGGAGGTGTTGCATTCTCCTATGCTCACCTCCCTACATGGGGTGAGATGGTCTTTTCGGTAAGTGAGCTTTGGTTGGGCTTCATGTGTGGGCTTTTAGAAGTCTATTGGGTGGATCATTTAAATGGGCATTCTCATTTGGTGGAGGAGAGTTGGGCCGACCAGAGGATGGGTCCATTGGGAATTTTAGGTGTCCACAATAAGTTTAATATTTTTATTTATATTAAGATTTTTGATATTTTATATATTACTTTAATATTTTATTTCTATCAAACTTTTGAGATTTTTATATGTTACTCTTTAGAATCTATCGGTAATCTAATATGACCTCGGAATCTTGAACGGTAGACGCTGTTGTGTGTTGCAGGAGTTCTCTTTCTAAAGATGGATTTCCCAAACACAATCGAATGAGGGGCCTGAGCTCTAATTAAGAAGAGGCCCACCTCACTCTCACTCGGTCGAGAAAGGTTTATTGTACTGCAGTAATATAAATTTTAAATGTATTTTGAATATTATCTTTTTTTAAAAAAAATTTGGAGTCTAACTTGTATTTTAGAGTTCATATTTTTATTTTAACATCTAACATTTTTTTAATACAGTGAGTTGAATTGAACGTCATTAGATGTTAAAATAGAAATTTAAATGTCAAGATAAAATTTAAAATAAAAAATCAGACTAAAAAATAAAAAAAAGTGGCACAATAAATCACACGAAGTAAATTGTTAGACTTTTTTAAAATATATTTAAAATTGATATTATTACACTAAATCATTGCAATAAAATTTTCTCCACTACATTACATTCCGTACGTGGCAGCGTGCTGGTGAGACCACTTTTTTTTGAACCATGGTTTTTCTCGTCCGTTTTCTTTGACCGTCCCCTCCCTCTCGATCCATGGCTTGTGGAATGCGAGGTCTAGGAAAAGGTTTCTTCCCCGTCAAGTTGGCGGCCGTCGCAACGAATTCGAAAAGTATGACACCCCATTGTGGCAAGTCGTATAGTTGGCTTTTGGCAATTGATGATAGGACGAGATTGTGACTCAAATTTACGGCCACGTGTCCCTCTAATGATCCACTCTTTCTTCTCCACGTGGTCCTCTTCTAGCTTTTTCTCTTTGTCGTCTTCTGTGTTCTCTGACATCGTTTAATGTCGCTGTTTGCTCTGCCCTCCTCTCCGTGCTTGTGACCGTGTGGAGAGGAGAGCTGCTTGCGAGATGGGGAAGAGTGTCGGCATCGTCGGAGCGGGTGTCAGCGGGCTTGCGGCATGCAAATGCGTGATGGAGAAGGGCTTCCGGCCGCTGGTCTTCGAGGCCGACGCCGGCATCGGGGGCGTGTGGGCTCACACCTTCGAGTCGACGAGGCTGCAGACCCCCCAGGTCTCCTACCGCTTCTCCGACTTCCCCTGGCCGGAGGACGTGAAGGAGGCGTACCCCAACCACCGGCAGGTGATGGACTACCTCCGGGCCTACGCGGAGCACTTCGGCCTGCTCCCCCACATCAGTTTCAACTCCAGGGTGCTGGGCGTCGAGTACGTCGGGGCGTCGCCGGAGGAGATGCTGTCGTGGGATCTCTGGTCCGGCACGGGCGAGGCCTTTGGTGGCGGCTCCGCCGGGAAATGGCATCTTACTGTGTGTCACCATTCCGGAGAAAGTTCTTCGACAGAGGTAGATGGCGTTTCTCCTTCACTGACCTTTTTTATGGAATGAGATGTGATCTATTTTCATAGAAGATTAACAAAGCCTTGATCGATCACCACCACCCCTCCCACTCAATGATCCTCACCTCTCCCTCTCTTTGCTTTTATTGGGTGTTTGGTTATGGACTTTTTTGACCTTTATTTTGTTTCTTTCAAAACGAATAAATAAAAGAATAGTGTTCCTATTTTCTCAGAAGCCGTCCTCTAAGTTTTAAAGATATGATTTCCACTATCTAAACTGCAAAAAATGTTAAATGCATGATCGAGAAAGATTGGAGTACACATGTGTAGGAAAAAAATGGATCGAGTAGACTCAATTTGATACATGCTACACATCTTGAGGTGAAGGTTAAATAGAATGGACTAAGTAGATATATCTAACTATACTCAGTGGTTAAGGGCCTACATCTTAGGTCCTAGCTGGGTTCAAATCTATACCTCCACATTTACCTAGATCCTGAGTTTTCTTTTTAAAGTGGGTCGATCGATCCGGCTCAAGAAAAGAAAGGGCCTGGATCTGGAGGGCTGTGGAATCCATCGGCCTTCTACGCTGTACCCAGCAGGCTATGGCAAGACCTGCATATATAGTTTCTCTGTTTGCATCTCAAAGCTTAAAGAAATTAAGGCCCAGAAACGAACTGAATGCACGCCAGTGTAAGGATTGATGAGGAATTAAGAAGTATCTGTATATGTTTCCATTATCTATTGGGTCAAATTTTGCTTAATTTCGTGTATATGTATAATTATTATACGTTCCATGACGTTAATTAATTGTTATCCTTATATATCATTTATGTTGAGCACTAGCTTGCCATTAGTAAGCGATGCATCTATTACCACTAAGACATGAATGCATGTCATTGTTGAAACCAGGTATACGAGGTGGATTTTGTGATCCTATGCGTTGGACGATATAGTGGTGTACCAAACATCCCAACGTTCCCACCCAAGAGGGGCCCCGAAGTCTTCAAAGGCAAAGTGATCCATACCATGGACTACGCCAACATGGACGATGCCGATGCAGCTGAATTGCTGAGAGGGAAGCGAGTCATAGTCGTGGGATCCCAAAAATCTGCTTTGGACATTGCACTCGAGTGTGCCAAAATAAATGGTAGGGATCTCCTTGCACAAAGCTAGGTTGAAGAACTTGAGCATGTATCTCTCCATGTGTGCTAGCTTGCATGCCCTTTTGATCACTTATTACGTGTTTGGGCTTTTTTTTTTCTTAGTAGGGCAAAAGTACCCATGCACAATGATTTGTAGGACTAGTAGGTGGGTTGTGCCAGACTATGTTGCTTGGGGTGTTCCTCTTGCATTCTTCTACCTTAATCGCTTCTCAGAGTTACTAATTCACAAACCAGGCGAAGGATGGCTGCTCAGTCTCTTGGCAAGCTTACTCACACCCCTGGTATGAATATGTCCTGCATCATGCATTCATGCCGCAATGACGTTGACGTAACATAAAGTACTATTTAGTTGGATGATCTAGACTTACTGAGATAACATAATTAAGGACTGCTTAGTTGAAAAAAAAACTAGACTTATGCATTGTGACGGTAAAAGGTTAACGTCGACAATTTAACCTCCTTTCTTGCTAAGATCGATGCTTACATCACCGGGTCAGTGAACAAGGAGCTCGAACATGTCTCATTGTTTCTCAACTCCTATGAGATGAGTCAGGCACCTAATAAGGTGCTGGAACGAATGTTTTACCTTACACCCCGCCTTTCCTTCCTCCATTCTTTTTCATCATTCTCCTATATGTATAATACTTATGCATGCGTTTCTACTAGAGGAAAAGTAATGTACTTAAATTCTTCTAACTCTTTCTCGCCATGCATCACAGAGGTGGTCTCTGTCGAAATTTGCTGAGAGTTATTTCAAGTGGAATTTTCCCATGAAGTACGGAATGGTGCCGGACCATAGCTTCTTTCATGAGATGGCTTCTTGCTCGATAGTAATGATGCATGAAAACTTTTATGATAAGTTGGAAGATGGTAGCATCATTGTGAAGAAATCACAGAGTCTTAGTTTTTGTGAGAAAGGTGTGATTATAGACGATGAAGCTGAACCTATAGAGAGTGACCTCGTGATTTTCGCCACTGGATATAGAGGTGATCAGAAGCTTAAACAAATATTTTCAGCGGCTAATATCCAAAAGCTTGTGAGTACCAGTTCCACAAATTCTACAGCTGTTCGTTCAACAATACCCAGAGTTCCCCTTTACAGGTACTATATATTCCTTCCTTTTGTGCCATATAATCTCACCAGCTGAGAGCTAGCTAGTATCTTAACTTGCATGGATCTCTATATATGCATATTTGTTGTTTGATTTTATTAAATGAGATGATTCTAATATTTTAATCACCAGGGAGTGTATCCACCCTCGAATTCCACAACTGGCAATCCTTGGTCTCTCAGAAAGTCTTTCAAATCTTTACACATCAGAGATGAGGTGCAAGTGGCTGGCACATTTTCTTGATGGAGGTTTTCGATTGCCCAACATCAGGAGTATGGAAGAAAGCGTCATGGAGTGGGAGAAGTGTATGAATCGCAGATCATGCATTGGTGTTCTTCACATTTGGTATAATGATCAATTATGCCGAGACATGGGGTGCGATCCCAGAAGGAAAAAGGGGTTCTTGGCTTATTGGCTCCTACCTTATGGACCAACAGACTATGAAACTCTTGGATTGTACTAATGATATCAACATTTAAACCGATCGAGGTAAATAATATCCCATATGATGAATGGGAGGTTTTGCATACTGTTCTCATTGCACTATGGCCTAGGTTAATTGTGTTGGAAGTGAGAGAGATATGATTGGGGAAATCCAATGTTTGCGAGTGTGGTGGAATACTTCAGTTGGTGTGGGTCTTTTGTCCCACATTGGAAACTAAAGTTGTTGGTAAAGGCTTAATTAATATAAGTTGCTTTCCAACTCTTTGTTTTTATTTATTGGATTGTTTTATTCCCCTCATTGTAACATCCAAAGATTTCATATCTAGAATGCTTTTGATTGTTTCATCATTTTATTATATGTGAGAGTCTTCGGAAGTAAGAAATTCAATGTAGGAGGATAGACAAATTCCCGAGTTCTAGAGAAATTTCTAGGTGGTTCTAATATGATCACATGTCACGCATGAAACCCATTTCAGCATTGCCGTGTAGTTTTATTACGCCTTCTTCTCACACTTTTTTCTTCTCCGCCAATTCGAACAACTAGTAGATTGCTAAAATTTTGACTTTTTGATTAAGCCCGGAGCCTAAAGTTTCCATCAAGTCATAATTTATCATGTATAAGGTGTTGTGTGTTCATTAGATCTTCTGTTCCCCGGCGACGGATCATGGCATGGGCAGAATCTGAGGACACTGATGCGAGATGGCCCGGTAACTCTCTCTGGCTGGCCCACTTAAGCCCAGGGACTGGGGCCCGCCAGGCCCGACATCTCAGACGTAGGAACAACGGCCCTTAGTTACAAGGTGGTTGGCAATGGTGACAAAATTTATATATTATAATGGATAAAATCCCGACCATCCCTACAGAAGGAACCGTAGTAATCGTTTTTTTTTTCGCTTTTGGATAGGTATACGTATTTATGATGCTTGCGAGCAAGAAAAGTGAGTGAACTTCACAGTAATTACTAGAAACCAGATTTTGTAAAATTACCTTGGAATATTTTATTTTTAATACATAACAAGAAAAATATTTTCATCAATCCATCTGGCCTTCACTTGTAAACATTAAAAAGTGAAACTTGAGTGAAGAAAAAAAGGAGGGAAAAGGGCACATTGCGACCTACATGTCTAAAAATGAGGGAACAAGTTAATCTTCATGGATTTTTTAAGGGAGAACTATGAAGAGAGCATCCACTATTAGAGGTGTTTAAATTTTGGTCCAACTCGAAAAATCGAATTGAATCGACCGGTTCGCATTGGACATCTGTTCGGTTTGGTTCAATTCTACATTGTGGAACCGAGGTGAACAGAATATAATATATATATATATATAATATAAATAATATATAATTTCACAATAGAATACATAGCACAGTTGTTAGTTCATTGGTCTTTCTTTGGACTCAAAACCTTCTAAACATGTTTTTTTTTCCTATAATTTCCATTTGAATTGGTAAGGTTCGATTCGATTCGTCATAAATTTCGGTTCGATTCAATTTATAAAACAATAAGGGTGAACCGAATCGAATCAGACCGTGTTCATCCCGTGATCTTGCTATTTCAATTGGGGGTGGGGGCAGCAATAGTATGATTTTTGCATCTGGTCTCGATAGTTTGCGATGACAATTGTTTTTCAAATGTTATTTTTTTGATAACGGATTATAACATAGAATAATGATACTCGAATTCTTTAGATATTCTTATCTTATTCATTCAGAAAGAAAATGTTTTAGCTATAGTAATGATCTTAATAGAAACTACATAAGAGAAGTTTGAATTAACTCGTAAAAAAACCTTGCACCAACTTGTACTCCCTTCACAATCACACGGTCTTTAATTAAATTATCTCTTATGCTCATTTTTTTACCTTTTGTTTTTTAAATTAGAAGAAGAAGTAAGCTCCTCATTTCATTTCAACTAAAAAAAGATAATAGATACAGAGCATTCATTCCCATTTGTATTTTTTGTCTTCTCTCATCTTCTACTCATCATTTGTCTCCAACCATACATCAGGCAGTCACATCTCAAGCCTTCTCCACTCACAGCTCTTTTGATGTCTGACTTCTAGCGTTGACCGGCAGATCCATACTTGACATAAAAAATGAGATACATTACTGATATGTTTTTAGATTTATAAAATGAGAAATTATAAGAATGTGCGTGTACACTCTCTTATCATTAAGTGTCTATTATATTAATATGATTAGACACTTACCACATGGTAGTGTATCCGTACACCACCCCCTAGATAGCGTCCACCAAATATTTTTGTTATAAAATAGCGATTATCTATCTACTTTTAACTAACTTTCTTGTACTACAGTAACCCCCTAAACCCCATACAGTACCCATTAAAAGTACCAAATGTGTACGCTAGAAATTTAAACTTTAAGGACATTGTGGATAATCCATCAAGAAATTTTTTATCTTTTTTATTTATTTGGATTTTATCATGCTCTCATGTGTATAGATGCATATTGCAAAAACAAACAAGATAAAGATTCCAGAATGGAGAGTATTGGGAGTTCATGTTAGGAATCTCTTGTATGTGAGCTTGGACATTGGAACGTTCAACTCACAAGTAGAGAGAGCCTTCTGACCACTATAAAAAAAAACTCATCTAATGCTGCACATGGGGGAGAGGGAGTAAGAGGGATGGAAATATAATTTTATATATGTAAAAATTGCACAAAGAGACAAGAGCCATTATGACACCATTTGAAAACCATCAAACCCACCAACAATGAGATGGATAGGTAGAGGATGGAACCATCTTTTCAAAGGGAAGAAAACATTACAATAAAAGGAAAAGGAAGAAAATGGGAAAGGGAACAACACGAAACAACAAAAGGGAAACTGCTGCTCCCTGCCTCTATTGCCTCTTCCACTCACCCTCCCTCTCTTCTTTGCATGCACCCTTCTAAGAACAGACCCCGAGATGACCCCCTTTTATGCTTCAACCACCTTGGGATGGAGAAGAGGACGCAGTAGCCAAAGAAAGCTTTCTTTTGCTCCAAGCCACACTCCCCTTTTTTCTGTTCTCTCTTTTGATTTTTGCCTCTCTCCTCTCTCTGTCGCATGTAGACACCTTTTTAAAGGGGGTGAGGGTGGTGACATGTCTCTTAAAATCACCCCCAACATGGGACAACTTGAGCCGTCTCTTCTCTCAGATGATATGTGATTTGGGTCTTTTAATAGACCTTTTAATGGGCTGGCCTACCTTTGGTAAAGCCCAATAATTTTTGGGTTGTCCACAGACATACAAGTCCCTTTATAAGATTTTAGGGGTTATGCATACGTTTTAAATGAGAAATAGAAGTTGTAACGTGCAGCTCAATGACGTATCTATTTTAGGGCCAGTGGGGTCACATGATCCCACTGGATTGAAAAGTTTCTATTTAAATGTAAAATTTCATTATTAGTGACCACCTAGGTTTGAAGGAAATTTTCTATTTGCACGATATGTAGATTTCATTTTTCCTGTTATGATTCTTATGTTATCTTATTATGATTCATAAGACTTTCGTCCTATATAAGGTCGACACGTTTGGAAGCTTATTGAATAATCTCATATCAACTAATTTAATAATGGGTATGTCCTAATATAGTATTATCTTTAGCCTCTTAATACTTAAATTGTTGGCTACTTGAGGACTTCTATTAGGTCGATTGATTAGAACTCTTGCCCCATGATAGAAGATCATGAGTTTGATTTCTGAAGTGGACGAGAGCTTCCTTAGTGTACATGCAATCCTCGAGGTGTGTAGGCCTGTGATCTTTTTGCTCTAATAGGGTAGGGAAATATAGGTACACAGAAATTGGAAGTTGCAAAGTTTTGACTCTGAGGCTCATGAACACCAATCTCTGAGCCTGCATAAGCTCTGCGAGGTGGATTCCTTGTTACCAAAAAATTGTTGGATAATCTCATATCGAGTAGTTTAATAATAGGTTTGTTTTTATATAGTGTTTCCTTTGTCCCCTCAATATCTAAAATTTGAGAGCGGCTTTCTATTTACACATAATATTAGAACTAGATTTCATTCATTGAGTTGTGGACCACACGTTATCCCATTAAGATCCACATGACTTTGCCCTATATGGGGCCATCAATGTGTAGATACATGTTGGATAGTTCCATATTGGCTAGTTTAATAATGAGTATGTTCTTATACAGTATTTCCTTTGTCCCCTTAATATATAAGTTTGTAGAGTGACTTTCTATTTGCACATGTTAAATTTAATATTAAATTAGGCCTTCCAACTCAAAATCTTAAGGTGATAAGTGGAGAGGACACCACTATTATAAGCACAAGAGATATTTTGTTCTTTTTATTTCAATATAGTGCCTTGCATGTGCACGCCCATTTTATGCTCTATCACATTGACTATAATATGGGGTGTGTGGTGCAGATTATATCTTGGACTCTAATACCTATTAAAATTCTAAAACCACGATGTTGAGATTAATAACATATGGTCATATGCACAAGAACCTTAACCAATAAATCGATGTGGGACTAAATGCTCGATATGAGACTAAATGCCCAAGTTTCAACACTCACCCTCACGACCAAGATGGGTAGAAAAGATTAATTGGATGAAGGTGGAAAGAAGTGATGTTGGGCCCAAACCCATACTCTAATATCAAGTTGAAATTCCAAACTACAGTGTTGAGACTCACAGACTTAGAATCATATATATAGAAATCTCAACTTAAAAACTAATGTGGGACCAAATGCTTAAATTTTAATACTCCCCCTCATGGCCAAGATGGGCTGTGAAGATTAATTAGGTGTAGGTGCATGGAAAGAAGTGAGATTGGACTCAGATTTGTGTTTTGATATGATGTTATATTAATACTGAATTAAGCCATCCAATTCAATTCTTAAGGTGATGAGTGGAGATGACAATACTATTATAAGTATAAGATATATTTTGTCCCTTTCCAATGTGGATTATTCTAACACACCTCCTCATGTGCTGGCCCCACATGGGTCAAAGATCACATGGATCTTAATGAGACAACATGAGGTCCACAATCGAAAGAATGAATCCTACTCTGATATCATATGCAAATAAAAATTCACCCCTAAAACTCAGGTATTGAAGATACAAAGATAACACTATATACACTACAAGAAAAATAATATTTGTCAACAAATATGTCAACGGCTAACATAAACCGTTGACATATATATTTTTTGTCAGCGGCTAAATGAAGCAGTTGACATACCTTAACATCTGACAATGGCTTGAAGTCGTTGACACATATTTGGTATTTGTCAACAACTACAAATAGCTGTTGACAAATGTTAATCATTTGTCAATGACTGCATGAAGTCGTTACAAATACTTAACATTAGTCAGTAGCTACTTAAAGTCGTTGACAAATACCAAATATATGTCAACGGCTACGTATAACTGTTGACAAAAGAGACATATGTCAATGGCTGTATTGGCCATTGATCAATGATAATCATTTATCATCGGCTACAGTGTAGCTGTTGACAATTATAATATTGGAGATTTAAAAAAAAAAATTGTCAGCGACTGTAGATATGCATTGACATATTTATGATATGTCAACAAATAGTGGCCGCTGACATATGTCCCATATGTCAACGACTATCATTCTTTGAGATATTCTATATTTGTAAGCGACTGTAAACTGCTGACATATATATCATATGTCAACGACTGTGTGTGACCGCTAACAAACATTAGTCGATGACCAATTTGTCAATGATTTTGTCAACGGCTCATGAGTCGCTGACATATGTTTATGTCAACGGTTATACTTCTTTTGTCAACAGTTTTAACCCCCTGATACATTTGTGCTGTTTCTTGTAGTAATATGAGGACAAATATGTTATTAAACTAGGCAATATACAACACGTCCCCCGCATTTGCTGGCCCCATATAGGGCAAATGCCATGTGAATCTTAATGAAATGATGTGGGCTCTACAATTGGAAGAATGAAATATGATCTGATAGTATGCACAAATATAAATTCACCCCCAAAACTTAAATATTGAGGATATAAAGACAATACTATGTAAAGACAAATCTATTATTAAACTAGATGACATGAAACTATCCAACACTCTCACTCCCCTTTCATAATTTCTTATAATAGAGTGAGATGTGATCTGTTCTTAGAAAGTGAGCTTAGAGTCATATGCATGGGAATCTCAAGAAACTAATGTGAGACTAAATGCTCAAGTTCCAACACTCCTCTTCACAGTCAAGATGAGTTGTGGAGATTAATTGGGTGGAGGTGGATAGGAGTAAGGTTGGACACATATCTATGCTCTAATACAATGTTAAATTTAATATTGAATTGAGTCTTCTAGTTCAAAATATTAAGGTGATGAGTGGAGATGACACTACTATTATAATACGAGATATTTTGTCAATTTTTAATGTGAAACTATTTTAACATGTCTTCTCATGTGTAAGCCTATTTTAGACTTTGTCACGTACATTATAAGCACTGGGTGCATAGTCCGAAGTATATTTTGAGCTTTGATACTAGGTGCAAATAGAAAGTCATTCCCCATAATTTAGGTATTGAGGGGATAAATACAACATATGTAAGGATAGACCTATTATTAAATTAATTGATATAGGACTATTCAATATGCTCTCGTAATGCTGGTCCCATATATATGGACATATCCAATATATAGTGAGTGGGGTCATGTGACCCTACTAAAAAAAAATAATCTAAAATGACTATTTAAATTGAAGATTTGAGGAGTTTTTATATAAGGGATGACCCTACTGAATTGTCTTAGTAGGGTCACCTCTTATGTATAATATATTTATTTATATTATATATACATATATATATATATATATATAAAAAATAATTTAAGTGACCCTACTGAACAAATTTTTGCATCCTGCTCTGCCCATATAAGATAAAGGTCACGTGAATCTTAATGAGATGGCGTGAGATTTACAATCGAAATAATAAAATTTGCTCTGATATTATGTGAAAATAGAAATTCACCTCCAAAACTTAAGTATTGAGGGTATAAAGACAACAATATATATATAAAGATAAATTATTATTAAATTAGACGACATAAGACTATCTAACATTCTCTCTCTCCTCTCTTAATTTCTTATAATAGAGTGAGATGTGATCTATTCTTAGAAGATGAACTTTCTTCTAATATTTAAACTTTTAGCCACCTTATATATATACACTATGTGAAGGCCATGATACCTGAGTTACGAGACCTTGTTTCTTTTGTAAGGTAAAAATGAATGAATTAAATTGCATATGAAAAATATATGTATAGGTCAAAGCGTGAAACAGAGCAAAATAAAATCTATCCAAGAATGGCTACAAAATCAAGAAATTCTTTAAAATATTTCTAGGGCGCAGAGTGGTCTTACTCCTTTAAAAATCCCTGCATAATCCTTCTCACATTTGAACAAATGTCAAGTGCAACGTGGTGGGCAAGGTACTTTCGATGTTCTTCAGAAATTCCAGAATAGCTAGCGCTCCCTTCAAATGCGATGCCTGGAAAGGGGTTTTCTTTTAAAATAGCAGACTTTGAAAAGTTTTTAAGGAGAATAGTACGGTAAAAAAATAAATTCATAATCTAGCACACTTTTGACCATGAACTGTATTTTTGCGTTCAAAAAATAATAAAATAAAAAGTCGAATGCGCGCTATCCGACTTGTAAGTCGGATGGGATGCCACCGACTTGCAAGTCGGCCAAACCTTTGCCGACTTGCTCCCTGGCCCGCCCAGGATGTCCACTATTTTTTTAAAAACTTTGGCTCTCACATTCGATATATTTAAGAGATCTAAATAGTGTCTAATTAAGATGAAATTTAAAACATAAGCTAATTAAGAGATGATACAAATTATAATAATTTAATTTAATTTTTTAAATTAATTTTTTGTCAATTAAAAATTATCCCAAAAATTATTAAATTGACTTAATCTCAACATCTAAAGATCTAAATGATGTCTAATTGAAATAAAATTTTAAACATAAGCTAATTAAGAGATGATACAAATTATAGTAATTTTAATTTAATTTTTTGTCAAGTAAAAATTGTCTCAAAAATCATTAGGTCGACTTAATCTCAACATCTATGCATCAATAACTCCTGATATTTATATGTTTAGAATCAGTACATTTTTCTAGTAATTATGCTGACTTTATTTTCGGAACCAAATGTCATCTATGTAGTGTCTAATTATAGTTGATATGGGTCGTCATTCGGCCACTCGGCTCGGGATTGATACAAGTTGTCACTCGATAAACTGGCGCAAGGGGGCCGTCGGTCAATTGAACCCTGAGACGATTCGGTCTAGCCACCCTGACTAAGGCAGGGGTTACTCGGCATTATACTGGCTCCCAATGGCTCGGTTGGACGAGCTTCGTCGGCCGAGCTGCTTCAAAGGCGAGCGATGAGAACTCGTAAGACTGAATCCTTTGGTGCGCCGAGTTGCTACAAGGGAAAGTCAGAGTACGGAAAGGCCCGAAGATCACGGACCACGTCCTTTAAACTGCTCCCGCACGACGATTATGGAAATCCCATTAGTGGCAAGACAACCCGAGGATTGCGACCGCAAGCTATCTGCAATTGACCCCGCACTCTCCATGTTCTCGGTCGACCGAACCCCGGAGTCTCGACATCTATGCTGAAGTGCACAGAGGATTCGCCGTACTGCGACATCTATGCAGTGACATGTTCTCGGTTGACCGAACCCCGGAGTCTTGACATCTATGTAGTGACATCTATGTCACTAAATAGATGTTGCAGTACGACGAACCCTCTGTGCACTTCAGCATAGATGTCACTGCATAGATGTCGAGACTCCGGGATTCGGTCAACCGAGAACATGGAGAGTCCGGTGTTCGGTCGACCGAGAACATGTCACTGCATAGATGTCGAGACTTTTAAAAAATTAAACTAAAATTATTATAATTTGTATCATCTCTTAATTAGATTATGTTTTAAATTTTATCTTAATTAGACACCATTTAGACCCCTTAAATGCACACAAAATTTGTCGCAGTACGACGATTCTAAAGATAATTACTATAATTAGACACTGCATAGACGACATTTGGTTCCGAAAATAAAGTCATCATAATTACTAGAAAAATGTACTGATTCTAAACATATAAATATCAGGAGTTATTGATGCATAGATGTTGAGATTAAGTCGACCTAATGATTTTTGGGACAATTTTTACTTGACAAAAAATTAATTTAAAAAATTAAACTAAAATTACTATAATTTGTATCATCTCTTAATTAACTTATGTTTAAAATTTTATTTCAATTAGACATCATTTAGATCCTTAGATGTTGAGATTAAATCGATTTAATAATTTTAGGATAATTTTTACTTGACAAAAAATTAATTTAAAAAATTAAACTAAAATTATTATAATTTGTATCATCTCTTAATTAGCTTATGTTTTAAATTTTATCTTAATTAGACACTATTTAGATCTCTTAAATATATCGAATGTGAGAGCCAAAGTTTAAAAAAAATTGGTGGACATCTTGGGGCGCCCCTCCCAGGGAACAAGTCGGCCAAGGTTTGGTCGACTTGCAAGTCGGTGGCATCACATCCGACTTGCAAGTCGGATAGATTATTATTTTATTATTTTTTAAATGTAAAAGTACAATTCCGTCGGCAATTCCGTCGGAAAATATTGACGGATTGGCCGACGGATAAGTATCCGTCGGAACTGATAAATTACCGACGGCTAAACACCGTCGGCAATTCCGTCGGAAAATACTGATGGCTTTACCGACGGATTATATCTGCCAAGTCCTGACCTTGGAGTTCACGAACATCAATCCCTGAGCCCACAAAATCACACGAGACGAAATTTCCTCGTTACCAAAAAAAAAAAAAAAAGACTATCTCTGATATCATGATTAATCATCCCATTCACGCTGCTAAAGAATTCCTTCCAGGCGGAAAGAGTTAATTATCTGTGGACGCTTCTTCACCTCCCAAATAGTGGGGTATGATATGCATACATTTTTTTGGTAGTAAAGATGCCAAGCGGCATCCTGGGAACAAACATATATAAAGATATATGCTGAAAACAAAAAACCAACTACTGTCCAAAGAAAAACTACTCTAGGTGCTAAAAAATAACCAACACTATTCCAGGTATATATGATATACATACTTGGAGGCTGATGCATGCCCAAAAAAAAAATTCTGGAGCAGCCTGTCCACTTCTCCCATGAGACCTTAGGTAAAGTGGACATACACCACTAAGAAGAGTAGGAAGTAAGCATGGATCTGATAAGTTACAGCTCTTCCAGTTTTGTCTACTCTAATGTGAGTGGAGATGAAAGTAACCGGCAAATTAAGAACCTTAAGAGCTTTCAGGTATATGCAAGGCATGAGGAAGAGGCCTGCTTATGACTGATTTTTGCTCCCACAAATACCTCGTTTTTTCATGTCTTTCTTTTTAACTAGTAAGTAATAAATGGTATTAGACAAAAAAATATAGCAATTGATGAAACAATACAATGATTGACCTTTTCAGAAGGTCAAAAAGGGAATGGAGAAAGCCATGACAATGTGACTTATAAAGTTATTACGTACAGAGTTATCTTTCCCTTCCTCCACGCATACCCTTCCATGCGATGACGTATGTCTTCGACGATATGGACTAGTAGTTGGGTAGTTGAATTTTAAAGAAAAGGAAGAAAATGGGAAAGGGAACAACACAAAACAGCAAAAGGGAAACTACTGCTCACTGCCTCTATTGCCTCTTCCACTCACCCTCTCTCTTTTCTTTACTTGCACCCTTCTAAGAATAGACCCCGAGATGGCCCCCTTTTATGCTTCAACCACTTAGGGATGGAGAAGAGGACGTAGCAGGCAAAGGAAGCTTTCTTCTACTCTAAGCCACACTCCTCTTTTTTCTATTATCTCTTTTTGATTTATGCATCTCTCCTCTCTCTGCCGCATGCATACACCTTTTTAAAGGGGGTGAGGGTGGTGACATATCTCTTAAAATCACCCCTAACATGAGACAACTTGAGCCCTCTCTTCTCTCAGATGATAGGTGATTTGGGTCTTTTAATGGGCCTTTTAATGGGCTGGCCTAGTTTTGGTAAAGCCCAATAATTTTTGGGTTGTCCACAGACATACAAGTCCCATTATAAGATTTTGGGGGTTATGCATACATTTTAAAGGAGAAATAGAAGTTGCAACGTGCAGCTCAATGACGTATCTATTTTAGGGCCAATGGGGTCACATGATCCCACTGGATTGAAAAGTTTCTATTTAAATGTAAAATTTCATTATTAGTGACCACCTAGGTATGGAGGAAATTTTCTATTTACACGATATGTAGATTTCATTTTTCCTGTTATGATTCTTATGTTATCTTATTATGATTCATGAGACTTTCGTCCTATATAAGGTCGACACGTTTGGAAGCTTATTGAATAATCTTATATCAACTAATTTAATAATGGGCATGTCCTAATATAGTATTATCTTTGGCCTCTTAATACTTAAATTGTTGACTACTTGAGGACTTCTATTGGGTCGATCGATTAGAACTCTTACCCCATGATAGAAAATCATGAGTTTGATTTCTAAAGTGGACGAGAGCTTCCTTAGTGTACATGTAATATATAGTGTTGCCTTAATTTGTCCCCTCAATATCTAAATTTTGAGGGCGACTTTCTATTTACACATAGTATTAGAACTAGATTTCATTCATTGAGTTGTGGACCACACGTTATCCCATTAAGATCCACATGACTTTGCCCTATATGGGGCCATCAATATGTAGATACATGTTGGATAGTTCCATATTGGCTAGTTTAATAATGAGTATGTTCTTATATAGTGTTTCTTTTGTCGCCTTAATACATAAGTTTGTAGAGTGACTTTCTATTTGCACATGTTAAATTTAATATTAAATTAGGCCTTCCAACTCAAAATCTTAAGGTGATAAGTGGAGAGGACACCACTATTATAAGTACAAGAGATATTTTGTTCTTTTTATTTTAATATAGTGCCTTGCATGTGCACGTCCATTTTAGGCACTGTCACATTGACTATAATATGGGATGTGTGGTGCATATTATATCTTGGGCTCTAATACCAATTAAAATTCTAAAACCACGATGTTGAGATTAATAACATATGGTCATATGCACAAGAACCTTAACCAATAAATCGATGTGGGACTAAATGCTCGATATGAGACTAAATGCCCAAATTTCAACACTCGCCCTCACGACCAAGATGGGTAGCAAAGATTAATTGGATGGAGGTGGAAAGAAGTGATGTTGGGCCCAAGCCCATGCTATGATATCAAGTTGAAATTCCAAACTACATTGTTGAGATTCACAGGCTTAGAATCATATATATAGAAATCTCAACTTAAACACTGATGTGAGACCAAATACTTAAATTCTAATACTCCCCCTCATGGCCAAGATGGGCTGTGAAGATTAATTAGGTGGAGGTGCATGGAAAGAAGTGAGATTGGACTCAGACCTGTGTTTTGATATGATGTTAAATTTAATACTGAATTAAGCATTCCAACTCAAATCTTAAGGTGATGAGTGGAGATGACACTACTATTATAAGCATAAGATATATTTTGTCCCTTTCCAATGTGGATTATTCTAACACATCTCCTCATGTGCTGGCCCCACATGGGTCAAAGATCACATGGATCTTAATGAGATGACATGAGATCCACAATCGAAAGAATGAATCCTACTCTGATACTATATGCAAATAAAAATTCACCTGAAGATACAAAGATAACACTATATACACTACAAGAAAAATAATATGTGTCAACAAATATATGTCAACGGCTAAATGAAGCAGTTGACATACCTTAACATTTGACAATGGCTTGAAGTCGTTAACACATGTTTAGTATTTGTCAACAACTACAAATAGCCGTTGACAAATGTTAATCATTTGTCAATGTCTGTATGAAGTTGTTACAAATACTTAACATTAGTCAGTAGCTACTTAAAGTCGTTGACAAATACCAAATATATGTCAACGACTATGTATAACTGTTGACAAAAGAGACATATGTCAATGGCTGTATTGGCCATTGATCAATGATAATCATTTATCATCGGCTACAGTGTAGCAGTTGACAATTATAATATTGGAGATTTTTTTTTAAAAAATTTGTCAGCGACTGTAGATATGCGTTGACATATTTATGATATGTCAACAAATAGTGCCCGCTGACATATGTCCCATATGTCAACGACTGTCATTCTTTGAGATATCCTATATTTGTAAGCGACTGTAAACTGTTGACATATGTATCATATGTCAACCATGGTTTGTCATGGCGGGGCGAATCGGCCCGATTCCCCCGAATCGGAGCGGATCAGGGGAAACCCGATCCCTGATTCGCCCCGATTCCCTTTATATATAATATAAATATATATATAATATTATATCATATATGTAATACATATAATATATCTGCAATATATATATATATCATATTATATATATTATATATAATATACCCATGCGAATCGGTCCGATTCGGACCGATTCGGGGGGAATCGGAGCGAATCAGGAGCAACCCGATTCGCCTTCCGATTCCGACTCGGCAAACCATGATGTCAACGACTGTGTGTGTCCACTAACAAACATTAGTCGACGACCAATTTGTCAATGGTTTTGTCAACAGCTCATGAGCCGCTGACATATGTTTATGTCAACGGTTATACTTCTTTTGTCAACAGTTTTAAGCCCCTGATACATTTGTGTTGTTTCTTGTAGTAATATGAGGACAAATATGTTATTAAACTAGGCAATATGCAACACGTCCCCCGCATGTGTTGGCCCCATATAGGGCAAATGCCATGTGAATCTTAATTATGAAATGATGTGGCCTCTACAATTGGAAGAATGAAACATGCTCTGATAGTATGCACAAATAGAAATTCACCCCAAAACTTAAATATTGAGGATATAAAGACAATACTATGTAAAGACAAATCTATTATTAAACTAGATGACATGAAACTATCCAACACTCTCCCTCCCCTTTCATAATTTCTTCTAATAGAGTGAGATGTGATATGTTCTTAGAAAGTGAGCTTAGAGTTATATGCACGAGAATCTCAAGAAATTAATGTGAGACTAAATGCCCAAGTTCCAACACTCCTCTTCACAGTCAAGATGAGTTGTGGAGATTAATTGGGTGGAGGTGGATATGAGTAAAGTTGGACACATATCTATGCTCTAATACAATGTTAAATTTAATATTGAATTGAGTCTTCCAGTTCAAAATATTAAGGTGATGAGTGGAGATGACAATACTATTATAATAGGAGATATTTTGTCAATTTTTAATGTGAAACTATTTTAACGTGCCTTCTCATGTGTAAACCTATTTTAGACTCTGTCACGTACATTATAAGCACTGGGTGCATAGTCCGAAGTATATTTTTAGCTTTGATACTATGTGCAAATAGAAAGTCATCCCCCATAATTTAGGTATTGAGGGGATAAAGACAACACTATGTAAGGATAGATCTATTATTAATTAATTAATATATGACTGTTCAATATACCCTCGTAATGCTGGTCGCATATACATGGACAGATCCAATATATAGTGAGTGGGGTCATGTGACTCCACTAAAAAATATATCTAAAATGACCATTTAAATTGAAGATTTGATGAGTTTTATATAAGAGATGACCCCACTGAATTGTCTCAGTAGGGTCACCTCTTATGTATAATATATTTATTTATAATATTTATAATATATATATATATATATTAAAAATAATTTAAGTGACCCTACTGAATAATTTTTTGCATCCGGCCCTGCTCATATAAGATAAAAGTCATGTGGATCTTAATGAGATGACATGAGATTTACAATCGAAATAATGAAATTTACTTTAATATTATGTGAAAATAGAAATTCACCCCCAAAATTTAAGTATTGAGGGTATAAAGACAACAATATATATATAAAGATAAATTATTATTAAACTAGACGACATAAGACTATCTAACATTCTCTCTCTCCTCTCTTAATTTCTTATAATAGAGTGAGATGTGATCTATTCTTAGAAGATGAACTTTCTTCTAATATTTAAACTTCTAGCCACCTTATATATATACACACTATGTGGAGGCCATGATACCTGAGTTATGAGACCTTGTTTCTTTTGTAAGGTAAAAATGAATGAATTAAATTGCATATGAAGAATATGTACAGGTCAAAGCGTGAAACAGAGCAAAATAAAATCTATCCAAGAATGGCTACAAAATCAAGAAATTCTTTAAAATATTTCTAGGGCGCATAGTGGTCTTACTCATTTAAAAATCCCTGCATAATCCTTCTCACATTTGAACAAATGTCAAGTGCAACGTGGTGGGCAAGGTACTTTCGATGTTCTTCAGAAATTCCAGAATAGCTAGCGCTCCCTTCAAATGCGATGCCTGGAAAGCTACAAAGGCAACTGAAGTTGTAGCTCCCGCTAGTGATAATTAATGGCTGCTGCTTCAAGCTGCAGAGATAGTCTTGGCTTTGTATTAATCCCCAGCTTAACTAGTACATGAGACCAATCCAACGTGCTAATAAGGGCACATATGAAAAACAAATGATCCACAGATTCTAAAACTTGGGAACATTAGAATACAACAGTTTTGGCCCGCGGATGCCATGATCCCGAAGATTTCATAATCTAAAATGGAACTGAACCGGTGAGAGTTTTGAAACTAAACCGAACCGAATCGAATCGAATTAGTCGATTCTATTCAATTCTTCAAATTATACTAAAATTTGAACAACCTAATATAAGAGCACTCAATGTTGTATCTCTGTCCATACCAAGTGCACTTCTCAGTCGATCTCCAGATACAGACCGTAAAGATTGATGATTTAGCCAGGGGTCCTGCCATACAATGAAAACAGACTATCTCTGATATCATGATTAATCATCCCATTCACGCTGCTAAAGAATTCCTTCCAGTCCCAAGAGTTAATTATCTGTGGACGCTTCTTCACCTCCCAAATAGTGGGGTATGATATACATACATACATTTTTTTGGTAGTAAAGATGCCAAGCGACATCTTGGGAACAAACATATATAAAGATGCTGGAAACAAAAAACCAACTACTGTCCAAAGAAAAACTACTCTAGCTGCTAAAAAATAACCATCACTACTCCAGGTATGATATACATATACTTGGAGGCTGATGCATGCCCAAAAAAAAAGTTCTGGAGCAGCCTGTCCACTAAAAAAATTCTGGAGCAGCCAGTCCATTTCTCCCATGAGACCTTAAGGTAAAGTGGACATACACCACTAAGAAGAGAGTAGGAAGTAAGCATGGGTCTGATAAGTTACAGCTCTTCCAGCTTAATTTGTCTACTCTAATGTGAGTGGAGATGAACGGAAGGCCTAACTAAGTAATTAACAGGCAAAGAGCCTTCAGCTTTCAGGTATATGCAAGGCATGAGGAAGAGGCCTGCTTATGACTGACTTTTGCTCCCACAAATACCTCTCTTTTTCATGTCTTTCTTTTTTAACTAGTAAGAAATAAATGGTATTAGACAAAAAAAAAATATAGCAATTGATGCAGCTATACAATGATTGACCTTTTCAGAAGGTCTAAAAGGAGAATGGAGAAAGCCATGACAATCCGACTTACAAAGTCGGATTATAAAGGTATTACAGATCGTAATCTTTCCCTGTGTGTGAGAGGCTTCCTCCACGCATACCCTTCCATGCATACGATGATGACGGTTGTTTTTGACGATATGGATTAGTAGGGGTGTTCATAGTTTGGTTCATAGAAGATTTTTAAGAAATCAAATCAAATCAAATTCAGATCCAATTTGAACCAAACCAAATCGAAGTCCTTTGAAACCAAACCAAGTCAAATCGAAATAAATTCAGTTTGATTTGGTTTGATTCAGTTTAACTTGAAAATAAATGGGTCTTTATATTCTCTTATTCTTAAATAGATTTTAATCACTTATTTCTCTAATCACTATCAAATAAAATTTGAAATAAAATATTAATGTTGATGATCATATTACCCTCCATAATATATATTTTACGTAAATATATTGAATAAACTTGATAGATATATACAAATTAAAATTTATTATTGTAATTTAGTTTAACCGGTTTGGTTTGGTTTGATTTGTAGAACTTAGAAACTAAATTAAATGAAATTTTCTTTTTCGATTTAGTTTGGAGTCAAATCAAATTTTTTTCATGTTCAAATCGAACTAAATTAAATCGAATCGTTTGGTTCGATTTAATTTTTTATTTTGAACCAAATAATGAACACTCCTATGGACTAGTAGTTGGGTAGCTGAATTTTGATGATTCTGGAAGATTCTCTTGCACCTTTCTCTGATCCATATACTCCACAAAGAGCTCCGTAGAGACAATCTTGCAATTTTAGATGATTTTCCATTTTCTGGCCACTGCGATTGCAGAAATTAAGGATATGATCTCCTCTACAAGGCCATGTCTCAAAGGTGGATTAAGACCCAAACGTCTCCTCGTATGCGACCAAATTTGCCTTCATGAATAAATGCATTTGAAGAATATATATATGATCCACCGATAGCAAGGTCATAAATTAAATAAACCAATTAGGACCTCGCAGATCACCCACATGACTGGCAGGCCATCAAGTTTATGCTTGCCATTGCTGTAACGCCCACATTATCTATTATGTCAATTCAACAATTTGTGTATTAGTTAAATATTGTTGTGATCTCTGAGATTTATTTGGAGATGCTAATTTGTGATTATTATTATTATTATTATTTTTGATTCTATCTTAAAACTGGGTGGTGGTAATAATATTTAATTTATTATTATAATTTAATTTGATCGATTTGGTTTGATTTATAGAATTTAGAAATCGAATCAAATCAATTTTTTTTTCGATTTGATTTAGAACTAAATCAAAATTTTTTCATGTTCAAATTAAACCAAACTAAAAAAAAGATGATCTATCTTATATCTCACTTTATTGATTTTTATGATCTCTTCTTTTTCCTTTTCGTACGTGAAGTCAAATTCTTTTACATAGTTATTGTAAAATGTATATATCTTCATTTCTGATTTAAATTCGATGCCAAGTTTCGGAATCATTTCCGAAGGAATTTCATACGGTCAAATCAGATTTTCTGTATCATATCTAAAATTTCACAAAGTCTTCACTAGAATTTTGTATTGAAACACTTCCATTTTTTCTTCGAAATATTGAGTATCCCCAAAACCTAGTTTCTTTGAAGTTATACAACGATTTTTGCGTGGATCAACAATTGAAATATTCATCCCCTCCAATCGAAGTATATATATATGTAAGACCCTTTCAACACAAGAAATGAAATAAAATAAATTTATACTAACAAAATAATATATTAAAAATAAATAACATGATCAGTATTATTATGACAAACACATGACTAGAAAACCATACATAATTATAAAACTATACATGACTTTAAAGATAAAAACAAATAAGTGGGGGAGAACAATGATGAAATTATCACAAATACTGAGAACAGAACAAAACTAAGAAAAAAATTTATTACTGCTCAAAATGTAATTTTGTGTATTTTTACTCTCCCATTAATCTACCTCACAATGAATTATATAATTTTTGTGAAAATGGTTGATTAAATGGATCAGTAAAAGAGCAAAAGTGTAATATGATGTGATAAAATTGTACTTTAAACAGTGCAACAAGTATTTATCAGACGCCTCCTCTGTCGCGCCTCCTCTGTCTACCAGCAACACCATCACATGCGTCCGCGTTCCGGCCACCATCGCAGTCAATGCGATTGCAAGGAAGCGGAGGAGTTACGGAACAGTTGAGGTGTGCCGCGACATTTCCTTTCTTTTGTGGGTATTATTTTTTCTGAGTTGATTTATATATCTTGCTATCTATCCCAATAAATAAAGTAAAATAAAATACTATATATATATATATATAGAGTAGAAAATTGGAGCTGAGAATTGCGTCCAGCCATGGCAGGACATATTTGCCCAGAGGTGTCACATCATCTTTTACGCCATCACTGCGGCCGGAGGAAGACGGTAGGCCTCGTCGTTACTTCCGATATAGAACGAGCAGGCCACGTCAGGAAGACGAAGCGGCCGGAGCAGACGTACCAGTAGGCCAGGACCTGTCTGTCTTCATATCTATACTATATTTATAAAACTCAGTACTAGATATACACGTGGCAGTCATATAGTCTATCTACATTCCGTCAAAACTGTTGTATACCTTTTCTCCTTTTCTCTCTTTCTCCCTCCCGCTATGCCAACAATGTTCTCTTTTTTCAAAACCAGTAAACCAGTAAGCCAGCGCGCCTTCCTTCTCTTCCGCCTTCCTTCCTTAGGTTATACCCAAAATTGTTGTATACCTTTTCTCCTCTTCTCTCTTTCTCCCTCCCGCGATGCCAACAATGTTCTCTTTTTTCAAAACCAGTAAGCCAGCGCGCCTTCCTTCTCTTCCGCCTTCTTCCTTAGGTTATACCCAATCCTGCCTTCATTCGTGATGAATTTTCCTTCTATTTATTATGGAAGCGGCATCCCCATGGACGGCGGAGGCGAACACAGAGAAGAATGGAGAATTTTTAGACGTCGGCGGTGAGAAGAAGCTTCCACATACATGGAGGTTCCACTGTTCAAGTTGACGGTATATATGAATACTCGCAGTATTTTCGTTTCTATTTTCGTTAAATCCCATACTGGTTTGCTCTGTACCCACCTGTGGCCTGACATCCTCACTGCCATGCTAGCCTCTCCTCTGCCAGCAAGATCGCCAGCTTCAAGTCGAAGCACTACACGCTGCGGGCGTCCTGCTCGCCGGTGGACGTCTACTTCTCGCCGTGAAGGGAGAGCGGGAGGACGGAGTGCGACGTCGAGAACTGAGGCGGAGGCTGCCATTGGGAAGGTCTCTAAGCTTCCATTAATCAGATAATTCCTGTCGAACAGCGAGTACTGTAGCCGCTACAGTGATGAACAATAGATTTAAGTTTCTTCCATTTTTCTGTATTTATGTAAGTTATTTTTTAAAATATGATTGGATATTCCTTGGTTTTTTATTTTATAGTTTTTTTAATATAAAAAATAACATAAATATTGTTATTTTAAATTTATTACTGTAGCAGTTGTAGTAATATTAGCGCTACAGTGGATTCAAGTTGTTTTTATTTTTCTATCTTTCTTCAATTTTTTTTTAAAATATGTTTGGATAACATTAGGTTGGTTATTTGTAGTTTTTAATATAAATAAAATAATATAAATATTATTATTTTATATTTGTTACTGTAGCAGTTAAGTAGGCGACCACTACTTGAATATATTGTGTTGCAAAAAAATTTTGGAAACAATTTTATTATACAATTTATATTATTCCAACATTCTCTTCTAAAATCTGAAATTATAGAGCATAATTTTGTTTTATACTTAATAAAAAGTAATTATACGTTTTGATAATTATAAAATTTATATATTTAAAAATATCTGTGCATCGCACGGATGCTCGGTAAATAATCTTTCCCACTCAGCTAAATCTTTTCTGGTGGCACTGATATTAGAATTTTCTAGCAAATCTAACAGTATGATATTAGATTTTGTCAAAATTCATTTGTCTTGATTACTTCAAAATTTAACTGTGTATGACATTTGTATTTATCATTCTCGATAGATCAAATTTCATATGTGAAGATATGTTTGTTGAACTTATGATCAACACTTTTGAACGTCTTCCTTATCATTTTTTAATCTCACATGATTTCATATTGGTATTACATAGAAAATTGTATTTTTTTTAATAAGTGTCCATTATCATTGTTATTTCAATATCTAATGTTCTTTTCATACCTATGAATTACTACTTTTGCACGAATAAAAAGTCTTTATTGTATATTCTTATTCTCTCATACTATTCAATCTTCTTTAATGTTCTATTCATCTTCATATCTTTTACTATATTTTATATAATGTAATATGTACACTAAAAATTATATTTTATAAATAATATTTTTATTCATCTTAATATTTTATAAACAATTACCGTACATCGCACGAATTTTCAACTAGTATATATATATATATATATATATATTATATATATATATATATATAATACTCGACACCGTAAGCCAACTTATATTTCACTTTTCAGTGTTACAAAGTATTTTTTTTTATTATAATTCAGTGACATCTATCATTGAAAATTTTAGCATCACCTCGAGATCGAATTCGGAGTGGGACGTTTCCACCTCTTCCCTGTATCCAACCCGCCTACGATGCGACGGGACCGTGTGGCAAAATGTTATTCCACGCCAAATTAGGCGACCCTTTTTTAACTTGAAGATTTTTCTATTTTTATATTACGGAGAGTCATATGTTTTATAGTAGACTTTTATACGATGATCATCGGCAAATTAAAAATACAGATGGTATGGGTTTACCTAATTAGTTAAGACGATGAAACTGGCAATACAAATGAGATGAGCAGTGACAATGTAACATCTTAATTTAGTAGGATATTTAATTAATACTATATTTATAGACTGTATTTTTAATTTAATGAAGTTTCAAATATATAGTGAAAATTTACATTTTAATATATATATTTTAATGTAATAGAATCCTGGATTGAAGATGGGCTCGTCGAACTTCCTACGATTAACAAAGTCATGAACAATATTTACTTCGTTGTAATTGAAAAGGTTTTAACTGCAAGGAAGGAAATGTTTGTTCAACTAATTATTTCCGCAAGTGACAGCTCAGAAGAAGTTTTGTCCGAAACGGCCGTACGTACGTGTTGTGAAATCAAAGTTGGCAGGTCTGTTCTTATGTTTTGTGATCGATGATGACAAGAAAATATCAGGGCTCTCACAGCTGGTTGAGTGACCACTTCTGCTTTGATGCGCCGTTCAACGATGTGACTCCTAAATTGGTTTTGGAATCACCGATTATTTTTTAAATGCATGCACTTTTTATTTGAAAATTGGAAGTCTTTTGTTTGGATACTAAATAGGTTTTGGTCATTGACATCTGGACTATTAATTAGAACAAAAGATATATTAGTATTACATGGACCAATAAATAATAGAAAATTCCTAAAAGTGAAAAGATTATAAAATTGTTAATTCGATCTCACAACCTCTCCAATAAACTAACCAACTGTGCTATGTTACCCTAAACTTTATATATTTATAACAGTATCTTCTTTCATTTGTAATTTGTCATGTATACCTCCCGAAAGCCATGAATGTTCAACGTGAATTACAAACCATATCGAGTAAGATGGAAAAATGTGAATTCCTATAAAATACCAAAAATATCCGTCGGACTCACGGCAAAATCCGATGGTTTTAAACAAACATATTTATATTAAGCATGCATTATTCCTTAATTCTATGAATTATTAAAAAAAAGCATCAAAATAGTTGTAGATAGTACGTACCCATGTCACGTTGAAATCATAAATCTGCCCTTTCAAGTTTGGCTTCATTAGGGTATGACAATATCACATGTCCTGGGGATATTTTTGGACTTTTTATATTTTATAACATATATACTCTAATAATATAAAAGTATGAAGTCCACAATACATTTTTTGACATTTCATAGAAGTGAGGTTATACTGTAATGCAACAATTTAAATGGCATGTACTTACAAACAACCGCCCCACCAGAGACCATATATAGTTCGTGAAACCTGGGATATGATAGATCTTTATCACAACCATGATGTAGAAAACAACCCCACCCGTAGACCATAGTTCATCAAACTTAACTCCAGGGTAGATTAGTCTCTTTATCTATTAAACCATACATGACTCATCTTTTCTAAAATAGAAAAAAGGTAATTAGAGTGATTGCACGACCATAATATGTATGAGATCTGAGGGGTACATACGGTAAATAGTAAATAACAGATATTTTAAGGGTTATAAATGCCAAAATGCCTACAATAATTAAATGAATTCTGACAAGGTTACCTAACCATGTCTTCCGTTCCCTTTTTATCATATCTGTAGGCGTACTCACTTTGTAGCCACTGAAAAGATATTCCAAAACATAGTCATTGAATTAAGGTCAGAAACAGATCACAGTGACAAAACAAACTCCTACTTTATGCTGCTGCGCCTGTTCATTCTATTATTTAAAGAGAAATATTTATTATTACAAGAGTCTTATAAGGAGGCTGAGTTGGATTAGAAAATAATTTTATTGGTCGATCTTTTTATATATTTGTTAGCTGATAAAAAATTTTCCAATCTAATTATTAATTTTGTTATCAAGAAATATGTATACATTAAAAAATATACATTAAATTGGACACATCGAGATGTGTCACCTTAATTTTAAAGATATTAATCAATTCTTATTTTTTAAGACTTATTTTAAAATCTCTAACAATTATGTAAATCTTTTAAAAAATATGTAATTACATATTTATTTTTATAATTATAAGTATGTAATTTAGAGACCTAAAAATAAATCTCCAAAAAAATACACCGATTGATAATTCTTCTTATTTAATATATTCACATTTTTTTAAATCATGAAATGACATATTTCTATTAGGTGTACCCACTTTAATCCACTTAATGCACACCCTCCTATCTATATCTATCTCTGAGCCGTGCGTCCTTGCGTTCGTGTGAGTGTGAGGAAGAGGAGAGAACATACTGGAAGGAGATGGAGAAGAGCGTGGGCATCGTCGGAGCCGGTGTCAGTGGGCTTCTGGCCTGCAAGTACGTGACGGATAAGGGCTTCCGGACCCTCGTCTTCGAGGCCGACGCCGGCGTCGGGGGCGTCTGGGCCCACACATTCGAGTCGACGAGGCTGCAGACCCCGCGCTTCGCATACAGCTTCTCCGACTTCCCTTGGCCTGATGACGTGAAGGACGTGTACCCAGACCACCATCAGGTCATGGGCTACCTCCGAGCCTACGCAGAGCACTTCGGCCTTCTCCCTCACATCAGGTTCAGCTCCAAGGTCCTCGGGATCGAGTACGTCGGCGCGTCGCCGGAGGAGATGCGATCGTGGGAGCTCTGGTCGGGCACGGGCGAGGCCTTCGGGGGCGCCTCCGCCGGGAAATGGCATCTCACTGTGCGTCATGATGCCGGAGAGAGTACGACAACAGAGGTAAAGAAGACCGATAATTACCAGTTAGCACCTCCCCCACCCGTACAGCTGTCTTCTCGTCTCCTTCCCCCAAGTAAAGAATAAATTGGATTTCGATGGGTGTCATATGATTTTTGCATGATAAATATTTAACGCACGTCAAAAAATTTATATTAAGTTGAGAACATTTAGGCACTGTTTGAAAACGCACTGTAAAAAAAGTAAAATCTCAAAAAATTAGTTTTTCGATAAAATTTAGATGGCAAGTGATTTTGGGTCATGTCATCTTTTGTCTTCTGTGCCCAAAATCTCTAAAAACATGGGCACACTCTCGCTTTTCTACAGTGGAGATAGAAAATATCATTTATCTATCTCTCTCCTCCTTACAAAATCTCACTCACATGTAAATTGTCGCCACCTAACAATATTTGAAAACGATACGAATTTTGTCAAAAATTTTACTGTCTAAAATATTTCAAAACTCGTTTTCAAACGTTGTCTTAATAAAATGGTGTCACCTTAACTTTGAGTATATAACATCTTTCTCATCTTTATTTAAACTCCCAAAGTGATCAGGTAACACACTTTTATTAAATTTACCTACCTTAATGCACGTCAAAATATACATTAATATTTCTCCTTTTGCATACCTCTGCAATACACTCGTACGTCGCGGAGGCCCACGTTCGTTTTTCTCACCGTAGAAATCTGACAACAGTAAGTTTTTTTTTTTTAAAAAAAACTTTTATCCGATACACACTTACGTACGCATGTAAAGAAACATAAGCGATTCTATTTCTGAGTTTTTTGCCTAACTACGTCTCAACATTAGAAAAACTTTTTTTTTAAATTTCTGTTCAAAGATCTGTCCGCCTTTCACTATGCCCCTCTTAAAACCCATTCAAAAAATTAACGACAAACTCCTTCCTATCTTTGCCCCCGACTTGCCCTTATAAGGCACAATTACAAGATGTTCCTGTACAGTGCATGTTTTAGTGTTGAAACTTAGGCTCTGTTTGTCTGTAAAATAGTTTAATAAGAAAATAATTTTTATAGAATAATTTTTATATAAAAATAAAAACGTAATTTTCTATTTGGTTGTCATATTTTCATTGACTATTTATGTAAATAGAGAAAAAAAAGTTGAAATATCATAACATTAATG
The DNA here is from genome assembly GCA_014218235.1 of Colocasia esculenta. Lineage (NCBI taxonomy): Eukaryota > Viridiplantae > Streptophyta > Magnoliopsida > Alismatales > Araceae > Colocasia > Colocasia esculenta. Next base: position 81,179,054 of record CM024759.1, read on the forward strand.
CAAGATTTTACTATAAAGTTGTATGGAAGGATATGAGATTTTATGATCCACTCAAATGAGAGAGAGTCATGTACTTCATATGTACTCACACTATTGATCAAAATTTTTTATTTTATTTTATTTTTAATATTTTTTTAAAAGTAAAAAATTAAATAATAATAAAATATAAGTAACTTTGACAAAGACAATTTAAAATAGAAAAAATAAAATAAAAACACAATTTACATGAATAGTATTCTATAGATATTTTAATAAAATAAAAATTAAATTAACTTATAAAATAATTAAATTTAACAAATACTACTTAAATGAGTGGAAATAAAAAAAATGTAACTTGAATGAATAGTGCTTATTGCAGAAACTGTAGAACCTCTAGGCACAACGGAAAATGACATCCGCGTTTCTACTGCCAAAATTTAATTGGGATTTCTAGGATATAGTTTTCTTGATTTTGTTTTTCGAAGGTACCAAATGATCTAAAAAGAAAAGTTTTCCAGGAAACGGTTTCCTAACGTGGGTTTTTCGTTCAAACAAACGGGCTCTTAGTTAGAGTAAATTCAGATAATTAGCTAATCAGCTATAGTGTATGTGACTGTAGTTACTTAATTTTAGTAAATCTATAATTTATGATTATTTCAATTGTTAAATCTATAATTTCTGATTATTTCAATTGTTAAATCTATAATTTCTGATTATTTCAATTGTTAAAATTCACAAACGTTAATGTTTTTTGAATATTATGTCTACATAATATTATATGTTTACTACAAATTAAATGATTATTTTGTACCTTTTTTTACAAAAAATATAAATATTACCATTTAGCAAATTATTAGATGATCAGCTACGGTGCATGTTCCTGTACAGTGCATGTTCTTCTTTTATTTATTTTTATATTTCTAAAAAAATGTGTACATATATTTTTATTAATATATAAAAAAACAAAACTAAAAACTTCCACGGGTATAGAGCTAAAACACTTTATGAATCCAAATTGGTTAAAGCAAGAGGCTTTAAATTGAATATTTTGTTATTCAGAATTAATTATTCTAATTACTTTTAAACTTAATAGATAAAATTTAGAATAAATTTTTTTTAAAATAAATATATAAAGTTTTACATATAAAAATATTTATATTTAAAAATTTACCGTGCATAGGACGGGCATAAAACTAGTATCTTTCTATTCCGAACATGTTTGACGGCCGCTGGCCCGCTGCCAAACTTACACGTCCTAGAATGCATATCGCGAGCGCATGTGGTTGTATTGGTAGAATGAGTATAAAGGATGGATTAGATGAACTCCTAAACCCAACAAGGAACTCGACTACAAAGCCCCTCCTTTTGTACGCCAAATGCATGCACCGATGGGTGTATAACAAATTATAAGGAAGTGGCAGTCACCCTTCTATTCTTACATACTAAACGTTTATATGTAAATTAAATAACTAGTAATGAGTCAATAGTTACACTTCTATCAATAGATATTTACTAAAGACTTAGGGAGTACAGCGAATGAGGAGGTGATAATTATAGCTTTATCTGATTCAGTCATTTAAGAGTGACGTACAAGATAAGTGTTGTTATATATGTCTTTAACACTCTATATATGTAGAGATGTAATCATTTCCTTATCACTTGCTACGGCATAAATGTGTAGCACATATTATAACTTCAAGAAGAAAATTAAAGCTTGGCATCCACTGCGCATCCACGTTTGATGAGCATTACCTCTTTTAATAGAGAACTATATATTTGCTCCCCTTTGTTAAGCTTCCCAGTAGTACAATTGATCTTGTGCACACACACAGTTCTTACTCATCTTGATTCTGGCTCTGTGCATCTGCATTTTATCACTTGTAATCCATGGTCCCCTGTTCATTGAAACCAGGTATACAGGGTGGATTTTGTGATCCTATGCATCGGACGCTTCGGCGGTGTACCCAACATCCCAACTTTCCCAGCAGGGAGAGGCCCAGAAGTGTTCAAAGGGAAGGTGATCCACTCCATGGACTACGGCAACATGGACAAGAAGGATGCAGCAGAGTTGCTAAGAGGGAAGCGAGTGACGGTGGTGGGTTTCAAAAAGTCGACCATAGACCTGGCACTCGAGTGTTCAAAGATAAACGGTAAGGATCAAATTATAAGTAACTTGCCCATCTAAACGAATCCATGCAAGTGCTTGCCTTTTGAAACTGTACATGATTGATTCCGTTTCATTCTCCCAGGGCAGAGACAACCATGCACCGTGATCTGTAGGACCACGAGGTGGCTTATGCCGGATGACGTTTCTTGGGGTATTTCCTGGGGAGTTCCCATCGGCCATTTCTACCTCAATCGCTTCTCGGAATTGCTGGTTCGCAAACCTGGTGAAGGGTTGCTCCTCAGGCTCTTGGCAATCTTGCTTACACCTCTGGTATCAACTCTTGCACCGCGTGCCTCGACCATGTATATAATATAGACATAGCATAGTACGTAAGTGTATGCTTCCGATAATTAATCAAGTAGTAATTAAGAAGGGTGGTTCGACCACCAAGCTCTCACTCAGCTTGGGTAGGGTTCAAAATTTGGCTAGTTAAAGAAGTCTCGATCCAGAGAATAAAGTTACTGTTCACTAGCTAGCTTAATTGAGGGCCGTGATCCTCCTTTGCAACTATGTTCATTGTTACAATTGATCCCACGGGCTCCCTTAAATACTTGATGTCAAGTGCATATATATGCTGTTGGAACCCTTTGTCTTTTGATGATCACAAAACACTTGTTATATTTGCTAACAAGTTTGCAAGTTGTATGCAGAAAACATGGTATTTCATAAAGGTAAAAAGGCCTTAAAAGAAGCTCATTTGTGTCAAGCTATTGAAGGAGTCGACCCCGGATATGCAGGAGTCGACCCCAGAAAAACTCAGTTTTTCTGGGTCGACCCCAGTTGGAAAGCCTGTCCTGCAGTCCTTAAGGAGTCGACCCCGGAAATGCAGGAGTCGACCCAGTTTTTCTGGGTCGACCCCAGCCCTCCAAAGGAGTCGACCCCAATTCAATTTGTGCAGTTCTGGGCAACTGGAGTCGACCCCCAGTTTGTATTGGAGTCGACCCTGACTCTTCTGGAGTCGACCCCAGCTAAAGTGGGAGTCGACCCCGGGTTGCAGAAGTTTCTAAAAAGTGCTTTTTGAGCACCTTTTTGACCAAGACCTCTTCTTGTCTTCTCTCAAACGGCTATCTTTGTAAAAGGGGTATATAAAGGACACCTGGGGGAAACCCTAGGCAAGAATTTTTGTGGAGAAGTGTGCCTCCTTCTAGAGTTCCATCCAAAGCTTCTTCTCCAAGGATTTTCTGCCTTCCAAAACTTCCATCTGCTACATCCTTGCTGAAGGCATCTTTTTGGGAGATCTTCTCATCATCAAGGCTTCATCAACATCTGAAGATCATCCTCCAGAGCTTGGCATTGAGTTTGCTTGTTTATTATCATCTCTCTCTATTGTTTATTGTTGGGTGAGCTAGGCACCGCATCAACTAGCTGTGCTTTGGTGAGCTAGACACCGGGTTAACTAGCTGTTGTTGGTGAGCTGGGCACCGTTTCAACCAGCGGTTGTGTTCATCTCTTAGTGAGGGAAATCTCACCGTGTTGGTGAGGACTGGATGTAGGTAGACCAACGGGGGTCTTACCGAACCAGGATAAATCAGCGTGTCCTTGTGTGATTGCTTCCTTCTTCCCTCTCAGCTCTCCTTGTTTTTGCATTCGTTATCATTTCCGCATTAGTTTCCGTTGTTCATTCAAGTCAAGTTTTTAAAGCCCTATTCACCCCCCTCTAGGGCTAGTCATAGTCTAGATCCTTTCATTTGGTATCAGAGAAAGGTCACTAGTTTAAAGGGTTTCACAACCTCTAGTGTGGATTGACTATGGCTGGATTTGGAGAGCAGAGTGCTTTCACTGAAGGCAACTCTACGAATAGGCCACCTCTGTTCAATGGCAATAACTATAGCTATTGGAAAGCAGGATGACTATCTTTCTGAAAGCTATGGATTATGAGCTATGGAATATTGTGGAAAAAGGTCCTTATGTTCCCAAGGAACCTGAAAAAGATTGGACTCCTGAAATCTTTAAAAAGTTGTCTATGAATGCTAAGGCAATTAATGCTCTATTTTGTGCTTTAGATGCTAATGAATTCAATCGTGTTTCTATGTGCAGCAGTGCAAAAGAGATTTGGGAAAAGCTTCAAGTGACATATGAAGGAACTTCTCAAGTCAAAGAAACGAAGATAAATCTTCTTGTTCACAAGTATGAGTTGTTCAAGATGGAAGAGAAAGAGACCATAACAGAGATGTTCAAGCGGTTCACGGACATCACGAATGGGCTCAAAGCCCTTGGTAAAGAATACTCTATCCCTGAACTCAATAGGAAAATTTTAAGATCTTTGCCTATGTCTTGGAATCCCAAGGTGACGGCAATTGAAGAGGCAAAAGACCTCTCACAAATTTCTTTGGATGCTCTCATAGGATCCTTAATGACCTATGAGATCAATATATCGAGGGACATAGATGACTCTAAGAAGAAAAAGAGTCTTGCCCTCAAAGCTACTAACGTGTTAAATGAGTGTGTCAGTGAGGATAGCAATGAAGAGATCGATGATGAAGAGATTGCCTTAATGACGAGGCAATTCAAGAAGTTTCTGAACAAACGTCGATCCAACTTCCAACCAAGAAACAGAAGATTTCAGAAGAAGAATCATGCTAAAGGGGAAACTTCCAAGAGCGAGGAAGTCACTTGCTTTGAGTGCAGAAAGCCGGGACATATCCGGCCTGAATGTCCCGAACTCAAGAAGAAGAAGGCATACACTAAGGGAGACGGCAAGACATCAAAAAAGAAGGCTCTTGCTGCTTGGAGTGATGAAGACACCTCCACGGGAGAAGAAAGCGAAGAGGAAATCGCTAACCTTTGTCTCATGGCCAGATCCGACCATGAGGAGGTAAATTCTGAAACTTTTACATTAGAAGAACTTCATGAAGCGTTAATGAGTTATATGAAAAATTTATTGAATGCAAACTTGAGAATAGATGCTTAAAGAAAAGTATTGATTTAATGACTCATGAATTAAGTGCATCTCGTTCACATGAATATGAAAATGTTGATATAGTAAATGAGAATACATTGCTTAAGAAAAAGGTTGAAACATTAGAAGAACAAATTCCTAGCCTAAAAGATAATGTTCTAACCTTCAAAAAGAAGTAGATAGATTAAAGAATGCCTTGTCTACTTTTGTGCGTGGTCGTGATAACTTAGATGCGATTCTTGGTAGCGCAAAAGGCGTGTTTAGAAAAGAAGGAATTGGTTTTATCCCTCAAAAATCAAAGCATAAGACTACAACTTCTTTTGTTGGGGCTAAATTATCTAGTACTCCATTTGCTACATGCAACTATTGTGGTAAGAAGGGGCATAAAATTCAGAGTTGTTGGTTCCGAAAGAACATCCACAAGATCAAAACAATGTGGGTGCCAAAGGAAACAACCAAAAGTTGGACTAACTTGGATGGACCCAAGCAAGTTTGGGTACCAAAAAATCAAGTGTAAATCTCTTTGTTTTTGCAGGGCCACAGTGGTTCGATGAATAAAGAGTGGTACTTGGATAGTGGTTGCTCTCGGCACATGACGAGAGATAAATCTCAATTTTCCAGTCTTGAAAAGAAAAGCGGTGGAAATGTGACGTTTGGAGATAATAGCAAAGGAAAGGTAATAGGTATTGGTAACATTGGTAAAACTCCCTCTACTAGCATTGAGCATGTGTTATTTGTAGATGGATTAAAACATAACTTGCTTAGTATTAGTCAATTGTGTGATAAAGGTTATAAAGTAATCTTTGATGCATCTCATTGCATGTTAACCGATAATGTTTCTAATGAAATCAAGTTTGTCGGTAATCGAAATGGAAATGTTTATACCGTTAATTTGGATGATTTGAATGAGAAGGAGATTTGCTTTGTAGCAAATAACTCCAACCCATGGATGTGGCACCGAAGATTGGGCCATGCTAGCTTTGGAATCATTTCCAAATTATCTAGACGTGAGCTTGTGGTTGGTTTGCCTAAAATGAATTTTGATTCAAATGGAGTTTGTGATGCTTGTGCCAAGGGTAAGCAAACTAGAACTTCATTTAAACCCAAGAACATAGTTTCTACCTCTCGACCTTTGCAACTATTGCATTTGGATTTGTTTGGCCCGACAAGAACTGCTAGTTTAGGAGGTAAACGCTATGGTTTTGTAATAGTCGATGATTTCTCTCGGTTTACATGGGTTTTGTACTTAGCTCATAAAAGTGATGCATTAACTGAATTCATAAAGTTCTGTAAAAAGGTTCAAAATGATAAGGGTTATGTGATTAATGCAATCCGTAGTGATCATGGTAAGGAATTTGAAAATCTGCTATTCAATTCATTTTGTGATGATAATGGGTTCAGTCATAATTTCTCTGCTCCGAGAACTCCTCAGCAAAATGGTGTGGCTGAAAGGAAAAATCGGACTTTGATTGATATGGCCGAACTATGCTTTGTGAATCTGTTTTACCTAGATACTTTTGGGCTGAAGCTATTAATACTTCATGTTATATCACTAACCGTTGTTTGATTAGACCTTTGTTGCATAAGACTCCATATGAACTCTACAAAGACAGAAAACCGAATATCTCTTATTTCAAGCCATTTGGGTGCAAGTGCTTCATCTTGGTAAATGGCAAAGAAGATATAGGTAAGTTTGATCCTAGAAGCGATGAAGGTATATTTGTTGGTTATTCATCTCACTCTAAAGCTTTTCGTGTTTTTAATAAGAAAACATTGGTTGTTGAAGAATCTATTCATGTAATCTTTGATGAGACTAACCAAAGTGCTAGAAAAAGAGATGATGAAGATGATGATACAGAAATCATGAAGGATCAAGAATTAATCATTCATGACTTAGATATCACGGAGCCTAGTGAAGAAGCAATGGATGATCCTACCCAACTTGTTGGTGACGAAAACGAAAAGGAAGATCCTCCACTTGAAGATCTGCGAGTGTCCTCACCAAGTGATGAACTACCTCGAGCGTGGAAGATCATGTCAAGTCATCCAATCGGTAATGTGATAGGTGATCCGTCATCCGATATGCGAACTCGGAAAACTCAATATCAATGTGATTATATTGCTTTCATTTCTCAATTTGAACCAAAGAATGTTGATGAAGCCCTTCTTGATGAACATTGGTCTATTGCTATGCTTGAGGAACTAAACCAGTTTGAGAGGAACAAAGTGTGGACTTTGTCTCCTCGTCCGAATGACCATCCCGTGATCGGAACCAAGTGGGTTTTTCGAAACAAACTTGATGAATCCGGTGTGGTAACTCGGAACAAAGCACGTTTAGTTGCCCAAGGATACTCTCAAGAAGAAGGGATAGATTATGATGAGACCTTTGCACCGGTTGCAAGACTTGAAGCCATTAGGATTCTATTAGCATTCGCATGTTCCAGAAATTTTAAATTATTTCAAATGGATGTTAAAAGTGCGTTTCTTAATGGTTTCATTAAAGAGAAAGTCTATGTAGAGCAACCTCCTGGGTTTGAGGATCCAAAATTCCCAAACCATGTTTTTGTCTTCATAAAGCTCTATATGGTCTTAAGCAAGCACCGCGTGCATGGTATGAAAGATTGAGTCAATTTCTTATTCAACATGATTTTAAGCATGGTTTTGTTGACTCAACTCTATTCATAAAATGTGTTGGTTCAGATATCTTACTTGTTCAAATATATGTGGATGATATAGTGTTTGGCTCTACTAAAGAAAAATTGTGCAAGGATTTTTCTGAGTTGATGCAGGGAGAGTTCGAGATGAGTATGATGGGTGAGCTCAACTTCTTTCTCGGACTTCAGATAAAACAAGGCCAAGATGGCATCTTTGTGAGTCAATCAAAATACACAAAGGAATTGCTAAAGAAATATGGATTCAACAACACCAAGCCTCTTCCAACCCCTATGTCTACAACAACAAAATTGGACAACGATGAGCTTGGTAAGCCTGTTGTTTCTAACTTTATCGAGGTATGATCGGATCTCTACTTTATTTGACTGCAAGTAGGCCCGATATATTATTTAGTGTTTGCATGTGTGCGAGATTTCAAAGTTCGCCTAAACAATGCACTTAATTGCTGTTAAACGAATCTTTCGGTATCTTGCTTCATTGGTTGATTTTGGTTTATGGTATCCCAAGGATGTTCTTTCGACTTGGTTGGTTACACCGATGCGGACTATGCTGGGTGTAAGGTTGATCGGAAGAGCACAAGCGAATATGTCATTTCTTGGGAGGTTGCCTCATTTCACGGTCCTCCAAGAAACAAAATTCTGTTGCTCTCTCGACGGCCGAAGCCGAGTATATAGCAGTCGGAAGTTGTTGCACACAAGCATTGTGGATTAAACACCAAGTAGAAGACTATGGGATATGTTTGTCTAAAATTCCGTTGCTTTGTGATAATACAAGTGCCATAAATTTATCAAAAAATCCTGTTCAACATTCTCGCACTAAGCACATTGAAGTACGTCATCATTTTATTAGAGATCATGTTTCTAGGGGTGATATTGAATTGAATTTTGTTGACACCACACACCAATTAGCTGATATTTTTACTAAACCATTGTGTGAAGACCGGTTTACTTCATTGCGCCGTGAATTAGGAATGTGTTCATCTTCTTTATAAACAACACATATTAACTCATTCCATCCTCTTTTTGATGATGACAAAAAGGGGGAGAACTTGTGTGTTTTGATGTTAGTTACGAGGTTGCATTTAGAACTTTACTCTCTTTTGATGTGAATGCTTTTAAGGGTGCTCGTAGTAAGGGGGAGCTATTTCTTTTTGATGATTGGGAATTGAAAAGTGTAATTTTCTAAATTATGAATGGAAAACCATGTCCATCCTTGAGAATTCAAATGAATTAGTGTTGTGTTACATGCCTTAATGTGTTGAGAAATTTTGTGTGAAGTTGTGCTTCTAACTAATGTGCCTTATTGTGTTTAAACAAGTGTTTTGGTATCATTGATAGGTTAGACATAATGATTATTTGTGTGGGTGTTTTGTCATCATCAAAAAGGGGAGATTGTTGGAACCCTTTGTCTTTTGATGATCACAAAACACTTGTTATATTTGCTAACAAGTTTGCAAGTTGTATGCAGAAAACATGACATTTCATAAGGGTACAAAGGCCTTAAAAGAAGCTCATTTGTGTCAAGCTATTGAAGGAGTCGACCCCGGATATGCAGAGTCGACCCCAGAAAAACTCAGTTTTTCTGGGTCGACCCCGGCTCTTCAAAGGAGTCGACCCCAGTTGGAAAGCCTGTCCTGCAGTCCTTAAGGAGTCGACCCCGGAAATGCAGGAGTCGACCCCAGAAAAACTCAGTTTTTCTGGGTCGACCCCAGCCCTCCAAAGGAGTCGACCCCAGTTCAATTTATGCAGTTCTGGGCAACTGGAGTCGACCCCCAGTTTTATTGGAGTCGACCCTGACTCTTCTGGAGTCGACCCCAGCTAAAGTGGGAGTCGACCCCGGGTTGCAGAAGTTTCTGAAAAGTGCTTTTTGAGCACCTTTTTGACCAAGACCTCTTCTTGTCTTCTCTCAAACGGCTATCTTTGTAAAAGGGGTATATAAAGGACACCTGGGGGAACCCTAGGCAAGAATTTTCGTGGAGAAGTGTGCCTCCTTCTAGAGTTCCATCCAAAGCTTCTTCTCCAAGGATTTTCTGCCTTCCAAAGCTTCCATCTGCTACATCCCTGCTGAAGGCATCTTTTTGGGAGATCTTCTCATCATCAGGCTTCATCAACATCTGAAGATCATCCTCCAGAGCTTGGCATTGAGTTTGCTTGTTTATTATCATCTCTCTCTATTGTTTATTGTTGGGTGAGCTAGGCACCGCATCAACTAGCTGTGCTTTGGTGAGCTAGACACCGGGTTAACTAGCTGTTTGTTGGTGAGCTGGGCACCGTTTCAACCAGCGGTTGTGTTCATCTCTTAGTGAGGGAAATCTCACCGTGTTGGTGAGGACTGGATGTAGGTAGACCAACGGGGGTCTTACCGAACCAGGATAAATCAGCGTGTCCTTGTGTGATTGCTTCCTTCTTCCCTCTCAGCTCTCCTTGTTTTTGCATTCGTTATCATTTCCGCATTAGTTTCCGTTGTTCATTCAAGTCAAGTTTTTAAAGCCCTATTCACCCCCCTCTAGGGCTAGTCATAGTCTAGATCCTTTCATTTGGTATCAGAGAAGGTCACTAGTTTAAAGGGTTTCACAACCTCTAGTGTGGATTGACTATGGCTGGATTTGGAGAGCAGAGTGCTTTCACTGAAGGCAACTCTACGAATAGGCCACCTCTGTTCAATGGCAATAACTATAGCTATTGGAAAGCAAGGATGACTATCTTTCTGAAAGCTATGGATTATGAGCTATGGAATATTGTGGAAAAAGGTCCTTATGTTCCCAGGAACCTGAAAAAGATTGGACTCCTGAAATCTTTAAAAAGTTGTCTATGAATGCTAAGGCAATTAATGCTCTATTTTGTGCTTTAGATGCTAATGAATTCAATCGTGTTTCTATGTGCAGCAGTGCAAAAGAGATTTGGGAAAAGCTTCAAGTGACATATGAAGGAACTTCTCAAGTCAAAGAAACGAAGATAAATCTTCTTGTTCACAAGTATGAGTTGTTCAAGATGGAAGAGAAAGAGACCATAACAGAGATGTTCAAGCGGTTCACGGACATCACGAATGGGCTCAAAGCCCTTGGTAAAGAATACTCTATCCCTGAACTCAATAGGAAAATTTTAAGATCTTTGCCTATGTCTTGGAATCCCAAGGTGACGGCAATTGAAGAGGCAAAAGACCTCTCACAAATTTCTTTGGATGCTCTCATAGGATCCTTAATGACCTATGAGATCAATATATCGAGGGACATAGATGACTCTAAGAAGAAAAAGAGTCTTGCCCTCAAAGCTACTAACGTGTTAAATGAGTGTGTCAGTGAGGATAGCAATGAAGAGATCGATGATGAAGAGATTGCCTTAATGACGAGGCAATTCAAGAAGTTTCTGAACAAACGTCGATCCAACTTCCAACCAAGAAACAGAAGATTTCAGAAGAAGAATCATGCTAAAGGGGAAACTTCCAAGAGCGAGGAAGTCACTTGCTTTGAGTGCAGAAAGCCGGGACATATCCGGCCTGAATGTCCCGAACTCAAGAAGAAGAAGGCATACACTAAGGGAGACGGCAAGACATCAAAAAAGAAGGCTCTTGCTGCTTGGAGTGATGAAGACACCTCCACGGGAGAAGAAAGCGAAGAGGAAATCGCTAACCTTTGTCTCATGGCCAGATCCGACCATGAGGAGGTAAATTCTGAAACTTTTACATTAGAAGAACTTCATGAAGCGTTTAATGAGTTATATGAAAAATTTATTGAATGCAAACTTGAGAATAGATGCTTAAAGAAAAGTATTGATTTAATGACTCATGAATTAAGTGCATCTCGTTCACATGAATGTGAAAATGTTGATATAGTAAATGAGAATACATTGCTTAAGAAAAAGGTTGAAACATTAGAAGAACAAATTCCTAGCCTAAAAGATAATTGTTCTAACCTTCAAAAAGAAGTAGATAGATTAAAGAATGCCTTGTCTACTTTTGTGCGTGGTCGTGATAACTTAGATGCGATTCTTGGTAGCGCAAAAGGCGTGTTTAGAAAAGAAGGAATTGGTTTTATCCCTCAAAAATCAAAGCATAAGACTACAACTTCTTTTGTTGGGGCTAAGTTATCTAGTACTCCATTTGCTACATGCAACTATTGTGGTAAGAAGGGGCATAAAATTCAGAGTTGTTGGTTCCGAAAGAACATCCACAAGATCAAAACAATGTGGGTGCCAAAGGAAACAACCAAAAGTTGGACTAACTTGGATGGACCCAAGCAAGTTTGGGTACCAAAAAATCAAGTGTAAATCTCTTTGTTTTTGCAGGGCCACAGTGGTTCGATGAATAAAGAGTGGTACTTGGATAGTGGTTGCTCTCGGCACATGACGGGAGATAAATCTCAATTTTCCAGTCTTGAAAAGAAAAGCGGTGGAAATGTGACGTTTGGAGATAATAGCAAAGGAAAGGTAATAGGTATTGGTAACATTGGTAAAACTCCCTCTACTAGCATTGAGCATGTGTTATTTGTAGATGGATTAAAACATAACTTGCTTAGTATTAGTCAATTGTGTGATAAAGGTTATAAAGTAATCTTTGATGCATCTCATTGCATGTTAACCGATAATGTTTCTAATGAAATCAAGTTTGTCGGTAATCGAAATGGAAATGTTTATACCGTTAATTTGGATGATTTGAATGAGAAGGAGATTTGCTTTGTAGCAAATAACTCCAACCCATGGATGTGGCACCGAAGATTGGGCCATGCTAGCTTTGGAATCATTTCCAAATTATCTAGACGTGAGCTTGTGGTTGGTTTGCCTAAAATGAATTTTGATTCAAATGGAGTTTGTGATGCTTGTGCCAAGGGTAAGCAAACTAGAACTTCATTTAAACCCAAGAACATAGTTTCTACCTCTCGACCTTTGCAACTATTGCATTTGGATTTGTTTGGCCCGACAAGAACTGCTAGTTTAGGAGGTAAACGCTATGGTTTTGTAATAGTCGATGATTTCTCTCGGTTTACATGGGTTTTGTACTTAGCTCATAAAAGTGATGCATTAACTGAATTCATAAAGTTCTGTAAAAAGGTTCAAAATGATAAGGGTTATGTGATTAATGCATCCGTAGTGATCATGGTAAGGAATTTGAAAATCTGCTATTCAATTCATTTTGTGATGATAATGGGTTCAGTCATAATTTCTCTGCTCCGAGAACTCCTCAGCAAAATGGTGTGGCTGAAAGGAAAAATCGGACTTTGATTGATATGGCCCGAACTATGCTTTGTGAATCTGTTTTACCTAGATACTTTTGGGCTGAAGCTATTAATACTTCATGTTATATCACTAACCGTTGTTTGATTAGACCTTTGTTGCATAAGACTCCATATGAACTCTACAAAGGCAGAAAACCGAATATCTCTTATTTCAAGCCATTTGGGTGCAAGTGCTTCATCTTGGTAAATGGCAAAGAAGATATAGGTAAGTTTGATCCTAGAAGCGATGAAGGTATATTTGTTGGTTATTCATCTCACTCTAAAGCTTTTCGTGTTTTTAATAAGAAAACATTGGTTGTTGAAGAATCTATTCATGTAATCTTTGATGAGACTAACCAAAGTGCTAGAAAAAGAGATGATGAAGATGATGATACAGAAATCATGAAGGATCAAGAATTAATCATTCATGACTTAGATATCACGGAGCCTAGTGAAGAAGCAATGGATGATCCTACCCAACTTGTTGGTGACGAAAACGAAAAGGAAGATCCTCCAGTTGAAGATCTGCGAGTGTCCTCACCAAGTGATGAACTACCTCGAGCGTGGAAGATCATGTCAAGTCATCCAATCGGTAATGTGATAGGTGATCCGTCATCCGATATGCGAACTCGGAAAACTCAATATCAATGTGATTATATTGCTTTCATTTCTCAATTTGAACCAAAGAATGTTGATGAATCCCTTCTTGATGAACATTGGTCTATTGCTATGCTTGAGGAACTAAACCAGTTTGAGAGGAACAAAGTGTGGACTTTGTCTCCTCGTCCGAATGACCATCCCGTGATCGGAACCAAGTGGGTTTTTCGAAACAAACTTGATGAATCCGGTGTGGTAACTCGGAACAAAGCACGTTTAGTTGCCCAAGGATACTCTCAAGAAGAAGGGATAGATTATGATGAGACCTTTGCACCGGTTGCTAGACTTGAAGCCATTAGGATTCTATTAGCATTCGCATGTTCCAGAAATTTTAAATTATTTCAAATGGATGTTAAAAGTGCGTTTCTTAATGGTTTCATTAAGAGAAAGTCTATGTAGAGCAACCTCCTGGGTTTGAGGATCCAAAATTCCCAAACCATGTTTTTTGTCTTCATAAAGCTCTATATGGTCTTAAGCAAGCACCGCGTGCATGGTATGAAAGATTGAGTCAATTTCTTATTCAACATGATTTTAAGCATGGTTTTGTTGACTCAACTCTATTCATAAAATGTGTTGGTTCAGATATCTTACTTGTTCAAATATATGTGGATGATATAGTGTTTGGCTCTACTAAAGAAAAATTGTGCAAGGATTTTTCTGAGTTGATGCAGGGAGAGTTCGAGATGAGTATGATGGGTGAGCTCAACTTCTTTCTCGGACTTCAGATAAAACAAGGCCAAGATGGCATCTTTGTGAGTCAATCGAATACACAAGGAATTGCTAAAGAAATATGGATTCAACAACACCAAGCCTCTTCCAACCCCTATGTCTACAACAACAAAATTGGACAACGATGAGCTTGGTAAGCCTGTTGTTTCTAACTTTATCGAGGTATGATCGGATCTCTACTTTATTTGACTGCAAGTAGGCCCGATATATTATTTAGTGTTTGCATGTGTGCGAGATTTCAAAGTTCGCCCAAACAATCGCACTTAATTGCTGTTAAACGAATCTTTCGGTATCTTGCTTCATCGGTTGATTTTGGTTTATGGTATCCCAAAGGATGTTCTTTCGACTTGGTTGGTTACACCGATGCGGACTATGCTGGGTGTAAGGTTGATCGGAAGAGCACAAGCGAACATGTCATTTCTTGGGAGGTTGCCTCATTTCACGGTCCTCCAAGAAACAAAATTCCGTTGCTCTCTCGACGGCCGAAGCCGAGTATATAGCAGTCGGAAGTTGTTGCACACAAGCATTGTGGATTAAACACCAAGTAGAAGACTATGGGATATGTTTGTCTAAAATTCCGTTGCTTTGTGATAATACAAGTGCCATAAATTTATCAAAAAATCCTGTTCAACATTCTCGCACTAAGCACATTGAAGTACGCCATCATTTTATTAGAGATCATGTTTCTAGGGGTGATATTGAATTGAATTTTGTTGACACCACACACCAATTAGCTGATATTTTTACTAAACCATTGTGTGAAGACCGGTTTACTTCATTGCGCCGTGAATTAGGAATGTGTTCATCTTCTTTATAAACAACACATATTAACTCATTCCATCCTCTCTTTTTGATGATGACAAAAAGGGGGAGAACTTGTGTGTTTTGATGTTAGTTACGAGGTTGCATTTAGAACTTTACTCTCTTTTGATGTGAATGCTTTTAAGGGTGCTCGTAGTAAGGGGGAGCTATTTCTTTTTGATGATTGGGAATTGAAAAGTGTAATTTTCTAAATTATGAATGGAAAACCATGTCCATCCTTGAGAAATTCAATGAATTAGTGTTGTGTTACATGCCTTAATGTGTTGAGAAATTTTGTGTGAAGTTGTGCTTCTAACTAATGTGCCTTATTGTGTTTAAACAAGTGTTTTGGTATCATTGATAGGTTAGACATAATGATTATTTGTGTGGGTGTTTTGTCATCATCAAAAAGGGGGAGATTGTTGGAACCCTTTGTCTTTTGATGATCACAAAACACTTGTTATATTTGCTAACAAGTTTGCAAGTTGTATGCAGAAAACATGACATTTCATAAGGGTACAAAGGCCTTAAAAGAAGCTCATTTGTGTCAAGCTATTGAAGGAGTCGACCCCGGATATGCAGGAGTCGACCCCAGAAAAACTCAGTTTTTCTGGGTCGACCCCGGCTCTTCAAAGGAGTCGACCCCAGTTGGAAAGCCTGTCCTGCAGTCCTTAAGGAGTCGACCCCGGAAATGCAGGAGTCGACCCCAGAAAAACTCAATTTTTCTGGGTCGACCCCAGCCCTCCAAAGGAGTCGACCCCAGTTCAATTTATGCAGTTCTGGGCAACTGGAGTCGACCCCCAGTTTGTATTGGAGTCGACCCTGACTCTTCTGGAGTCGACCCCAGCTAAAGTGGGAGTCGACCCCGGGTTGCAGAAGTTTCTGAAAAGTGCTTTTTGAGCACCTTTTTGACCAAGACCTCTTCTTGTCTTCTCTCAAACGGCTATCTTTGAAAAAGGGGTATATAAAGGACACCTGGGGGAACCCTAGGCAAGAATTTTCGTGGAGAAGTGTGCCTCCTTCTAGAGTTCCATCCAAAGCTTCTTCTCCAAGGATTTTCTGCCTTCCAAAGCTTCCATCTGCTACATCCCTGCTGAAGGCATCTTTTTGGGAGATCTTCTCATCATCAAGGCTTCATCAACATCTGAAGATCATCCTCCAGAGGTTGGCATTGAGTTTGCTTGTTTATTATCATCTCTCTCTATTGTTTATTGTTGGGTGAGCTAGGCACCGCATCAACTAGCTGTGCTTTGGTGAGCTAGACACCGGGTTAACTAGCTGTTTGTTGGTGAGCTGGGCACCGTTTCAACCAGCGGTTGTGTTCATCTCTTAGTGAGGGAAATCTCACCGTGTTGGTGAGGACTGGATGTAGGTAGACCAACGGGGGTCTTACCGAACCAGGATAAATCAGCGTGTCCTTGTGTGATTGCTTCCTTCTTCCCTCTCAGCTCTCCTTGTTTTTGCATTCGTTATCATTTCCGCATTAGTTTCCGTTGTTCATTCAAGTCAAGTTTTTAAAGCCCTATTCACCCCCCTCTAGGGCTAGTCATAGTCTAGATCCTTTCATATGCCAACAGAGCCACAAGCCTGCGATTAGTATGACATGTTTCTTCCTCTTTCTTTTTGTTCAATAGCCTATTATATTACGTATATGGAGAGCCATAGAGGCCCCATATATTAATTATATATATGCAGGGTGACTTATACACAAAATTGAACAATTCACCTAATTAGGCGACGAGGCCTTCAATGGGGTGAAGGCCGTGATCCCCTCTTAGCACCGTGCGGCTAGCTTGGGCCTCAAAATCCAAAACCTCTCCCAAATAGCTAGTATTATATATTTTGGAGTAGCATTAATTGTTGTATCTGTATATAGAAACTATATATATGCACATATAGTCATCCTGCACAACTTCATATAGTTAATTAGTGCACTTGAGATAACCAGATTTGAAAGACAAAAATTGTATTAAAGTGATGTGGCCTACACTTTTTCCCTGAATTTCTTAAATAGTCTTTTTTCTTGTCACAAATCTAATTATCATCTCTAGATGTGCAAAATGACTTTGTCAGTGCTTGCTTCACCACATAGCATGCGACATGATTACTCTATGTTTTATGCCTAGACATGTTTATCAAGCAATTGATAACTTAAGCTTCCATGTTGCTGACCTATATGCATTACCACTCCCACTCCAAGCCCAGACGATTTTCCGATGCATCTTAAGACAACAAAGCTAGCTAGCCACTAGTCAGATATCTTATAAAAGATTAATCTTCGAATGATGGCAAGGAGGCATCCCAGAGCATGTGGTGTCAATACTCAATAGTACAGTGGTAGCAAGGCTGGCATGTTTTATGTCTTGGGCTTCATTATTCTTGAAAAAGCCATGTGCGCGGCAGTTATGTTTGAGGGAGTTAGGTACTTATAATTGTTTGTCGTAGAAAAATTCAAAAGATTAATGTGAAAAATTATTTAATCTTTTTTTTTTTTCAGATTCATTGTAGCATCAGCTCATTAATTTCATATTTAATTACTTGAATAGTAGAGCCGCAAAGCATTCTGTGCATGCATAATATTTATGTCCAATTGCAGAGGTGGTTTATCTCCAAGCTTGTTGAAAGTTGTTTTAGATGGAAGTTCCCTTTAAGAAAGTATGGCATGATTCCGGATCACAGCTTCTTTGAAGGGGTAGCTTCCTGCCAAATTGTGGTGATGCATGGGAACTTCTATGATAAGGTAGAAGATGGGAGCATTATCTTGAAGAAATCACAAAACTTTTATTTCTATGAGAAAGGTGTCATTTTAGATGATGAAGCTGAGCCAATGGAGACCGATCTTGTGATTTTTGCCACTGGATATAGAGGTGATCGCAAGCTCCAACAAGTGTTTACTTCAGTTGACTTCCAACAGATCTTGACTAGTTCAACATTGGCACTTCCCCTTTATAGGTACTATATATTCTTCTTTCCATGTCATATATACAAGTTTATAGCTAGGATAATGTTCTGGTTTGCATGATATTCTTAAGTTACTCAAATATGCATTTCTATTTAGTTTATCTTGGACACCCTCTCTATAATGAGTTATAAAATCATCAATGTGAAAGAATTAATTAGATCACGCACACATTTTGCAAGTTATTATTACATCTATACATGACTCACAAAGAAGTTTCTAACGTAATCAACAGGGAGTGTATCCATCCTCGAATTCCACAACTGGCAATTGTTGGATACTCAGAAAGCCTCTCAAATCTTTACACATCAGAGATGAGATGCAAGTGGATAGCACATTTTCTCAGTGGAAGATTTCAGCTGCCCAGGATAAGAAGCATGGAGGAAAACGTCATGGAATGGGAGAAGTGCATGTATCAGCAGCAATCATGCATTGGTGTTTTTCACATCTGGTACAACGATCAACTATGCTTAGACATGGGTTGCAAGCCAAGAAGGAAAAGAGGGGCCTTAGCTGACTGGTTTATACCTTATGGACCTGCAGATTATGAAGACCTGCGCCCATAGCTTTATCAAGATTAAGTTCAAATATGGTAAAGTAGCTTTTATTGTAACATTTAGATAAATTAGATGTGCTCCTTGTTGTCGTGGTCGTTGTTTTTTTTTTTGTAATTGGATGGTCATATTTCATGTGATTTTTACCATATTGTATGGTACAGTTCAGCATTTCATATTAATTAGGTTGCTCCTAGTCCCACTTTGTTATTCGTTCACTTAAAATCTTGAAAGATGGTTGCAAGTTGTAAGAATATCTAGCTAGCTAGGCAGGGCAAATTTCACGGAGTAAAAGAATTTAAAATGCATTTAATGAAGTCTTCTTTCATTCATTCATTGGGCTTTAAAATGCCTTTTTAACTTGATAAATCCAACATAAGTATGCCGGTTTTCATCTCCTTGGCAGTTTTTTTTTGTCATTTTATGCAAAAACCGGCCCTCCCGTAGACGTACGTTGACGTTTTCTCCTTACATTCCATCGTGAGACTAAGAGGGATATATAAAAGAATCTGATTTTAAAATAAATTATCACATAATTAGATGTCTAATAGGAGTTTTCACGTATATATCCCTAAATTCATGTTGATGGACAAGAACACAATTTTGGGGGTTAATGGGGTCGGAGTAGTGAAAAGACTTCAAAATTATCTCTAGAGACTCTAATAGAAAACGTCAACGAACGTCTACGGGATGGTCAGTTTTTGCATAAAAATTGCCTCTTCTATGGAGGGTAAGAGCAATACTTGATGTACTCGTGAGAAAAATTTAGTACATTTTTTTTATTATACTTAAGTACAATATAATTAGATATTAAATTTATATAATATTTTTTTACATGAAAAGTAATAAAATGACAACTCAATTATTAAGTATCACATAGATTTAATATCTACCCATATTATATTTAAATATAATATAAAAATATACTAAATCTTTCTCCTCTATCATTGGTGTAAAGAGTACACCAAAGTATTTCTCGGAGGGTAAGGGACGCTCACCGCCACCACCCTGCTGCCCGGTCAGGTCTACGTGCACGTACGTCCTCCTCGCCAATCGCCGCGATGTCCCCCACACCCACCGTATGATCCGGTAACTGGCCAAGTTCGAGCACGCCACCCACCTCGTCTCCGCCACCAAGTCCTTCCTCTCCTCCACCCTCTTCCCCCAGGAGGAACCCCTACGGCCCTACCTCCTTTCAACCTTCACCGTCTTCATCCTCGAGGTCTCCACTCACCCTCTCTCGGCTGTCCATGAAGCAGAGGAGCCGTCCCTCACCCTGATCACCCGTCGGGTCGACCTCACCACCCTTGTCTCCGATCTCGAGGCGGAGGCCTTCGCTTCTCCCGACAGTAGGAGGGTGGTGGCCGGGTTCGGCCTCTTCTTTCCCAACTACTTGGCCTTCCTAACGAAGCCCGAGTTCTACGTGGAGGACCGATATATCCAGCGGCGGGACGTACTTCGAGCAGGGGCTAGGGTTCTTTATCTTGCGAAATTGCTGTAATATTCATTTGATTCTAGTGCATTACCCTTCTTCTTCTTATGTTTAGTCCGTGTTCTTTAGCATTTGCCTTGTGCTTTTGATGAACTCCCACTTTCTCTTCTCCCTTCCTTCTTTAGTAAGTAGGAGGTGCGGAACGCTCGAGGGACAGGCCGACGGGGATACCGAGAAGTAGAGAAAGAAGAAGAAGGGGAAGAGGGACTGCCATGTCTGCAGCTGATGGAAAATTGCGGCTTGTTGAGACTTGAGAGAGAGAGAGAGATGACACAGGAATTTTTTTTTATTCATTTTATGCAAAAACTGAACCACCATAGACGTTTGTTGATAATTTTTTTTATCTGTTCTATCACAGGATATGATGGTAAGGTCTCCGAAGATATTTTTTATCGCCTAAGAGAGGTATATAAAATAATATGATTTTAAAATGAATTATCCCGCATTAATTAGATGTTTAAGAGGGTTTTTCATGCAAATATTTAAAAAATTTATCATATATTTGGACCCTTCCTTTTACTTGTTCTTTTGTTATACATACATGTTTGAAGCTTTTTCTTCCAAGCTTTCCTTTTACACTACAAATGAAGATCTCAATTCAGAAGGTTCGAGTGTCGAGAGCCGAAGAGAGTAGCCGTAGGAAGAAGATATGAATAATTATAACAGGATAAAATGAATTGATTGTGGTAAATATTTGGGTTTTAGATTTGCTGTAATTTGCCAAGAATGAAGCTAGCTCATGCCTATTCTAACATTATGCATTTAACGGAGTGAGACCATCCAACCTCTCTTTCTCTAATCATCTCCACCGTTGGAAGAAAGGAGATGTTAAATTCACGATTAAGATAAGATCGAGTACATAAATCTGCTTCCACATAGAGTGTCCAACAATAACTACGGAAGTCATTGTCATAGAAGAAAGCATCGAAGAAGGCAACCTCTACACTATGGCAGGATATTTTTGGCCGTAAATATAAACATTGCCCTTTTGCAATTCATTTCATTGTTATTGCAAGATATTTATTACGATAGATATATATCTTTTGGCTATACTTCATTGCCATCATTTGGTACTTACATGCCCGTCTATATGTAATTAGCTAGGGTTATTCATGTACTCTGCAACACAAAGTATACGAAGAACTGATTTAATAGTTAGCCATCTACATACATACATGTATATAGAAGGCAGAGTCACATCTCAAGAGGGCTAGGATTATAAAAATATCTATTTTTTTTTTTAAACTCTACATGAAGTCTAGCTAGATAGTTTGCTATGGAAACATGGACTGACCTTCTGGTAGGGGTATCTCCATCGTCACCGTTTGTTGCGCATTCTTGAACATCTTCTCTTCTGAGAAATGTTTACTACTCGATCGGTTGATTAGAGGATATCTCCATCGTCACCGTTTGTTGTGTTTTCCTAAACATCTTCTCTGTTGAGGAATATTTATTGTTTGATCGAAATGTTCGGTCGAGCAATATCAACACTCACAACGAAAGGAGTCCGCTGCCATGAGAACAACGGACTTCACACTCACAAAAATATATCAGTACTCATAATTAAGGGTGTTCAAAAATCGATCTAAATCAAAAAATCGAATCGAACCGACCGATTCGGTTTGAAAAGTATCACAGTTCAGTTCGATTTTAGAGAAAAAAATCAAATGAACCAAACATATGTATATATAATATAAATAATAAAATATAATACAAAAAAAAGCAGCGCAGTGGTTGGAGCGCTAATTACCATCCCCCCAGTAAACGACTTTTTCCCAATTCGGTTCAAATCGAACCGAACTTGAACCGAACCAAACTGTTAACACACCTACTCACAATCAGAGAGGCTTGCTCCCACAAGAACAGTGGGCCCCACACTCACTTTGTGAATGTTGGTAAACTCGGTTGAAATGAGAGTAATAATATTTCTCTTCTTTTTTTAAGTCTCATTTGGTATATGATTAAGTAGGGGATAAGGGTGAATCTAACCTCATCCCATGTTTGATATGCCAACAAAAATAAAGACAAATGTGGTTTAGATATTTTGAAGATATCTCAAAAAATTAGGTGTAAGTTGGAGATAAGTCATCTATGTTTTTACTAGGATGATTTATCCCCATCTCTTATCCCCAATTTTACTAGGGGTTGATTTTTTTATATTTTTATATTTTAATATAATAATATATTTATTATTTCTCTACCTATTTTTTATGCCACCTTAACTATATACTTTGCTGATGTTATTAGCACTACAATTATATTTTTCTTATCGTTTAATTTAATTATAGTTATATATTTAGGCACCACCATCAATGGACACCCAAAAAGATGGTAACATTAAGGTGGGGATGAGATGATGAGAAAAACATGTCCCCACTAATATCATTTTTGCCAAATGAAGAGGGTATAATAATAAAAGATAACAATTTTATCCCCACACTAACACTATTTCTATCAAAGGAAGGATAGAGTAATATTTAAAAATCTATTCTTAAAAATATCAGATAAATTAAGGATGCATATAACATATCTTCATATTAATTTGCCCTCATCTTATTTTTTTTTTATCCCCGCACCAAAGGGGACTACTTGAGCATCACATGTAGGAAAAGGCTCCTTCATCGTCACGGTACAAAGGAAAACGATCTTTTTAGCATTGATTTTTCATTAAATTCAGCATATCAAGAGAGATTCATCTCAATTTACTTTTTATAAACATATAGAAATAGAACTAGTGTTAATTACTTATATACTCCTAAAAAACTCTCGAATTACCTCTACACCCCTAATTTCATGGTAACAATTAGAATATCCTTAAAAATGATCTTATTAACTAGTGTTATCATAAATCTGAAGTTAATTTTCTTGCTAACTGAGTTAACAATGTAAATATTTAAACTGTTTTACCCCCCTCCCCCCTCCAAGAAAAAAATGGTGTTTCCTCCCTACTACCGTCGTTGAGATGGTCTCCAACGATCAGGTTACCAAAGCCCTCACCACCAAGGTGCTCAACACATAAGCTCTACCTGTGCCGGTGTGGATCCATCTTCTTTGCAGCTCCACCTGTGCTGGAGTGAATTTATCTCCCCACGTCAGCACTCCTGTGGTGGGGACGACGACGCCGCGTCAACATCGCCAAGAGCTGGAGCATAGGGAACTGCTTTGGCAGTGGGGAAAGGACACGCCGGTGGGGGGCTGCAGTGGCAGCACGTAGTGGGGGGATGTGCTGCGACGACTCTATCGTGGCTTATAACACATTGCCCCCGACGCCCTTCCGCGTGCGATTGGACAGCACTGCCTGTCGCACCTAACGCCCTTTCTGCGTGTGGCTGGGCAGCGCTGCCTGTCGCACCCGACGCCCAAACGTGATGGGATGTCAACTAAGCGTCCTACCACTATCCAACCAACCTCTTGCTACCACCTCACCCTAATGAGAAAGACTTAGTACACTTTTGTATTGTACTTTAAATGTAATATGACTAGGTAATAGTTCATGTGGCATCTAACAATTAGATTGTCACTTTGTCACTCCTCATATGAGGGGTGCCACATAGGTTATTGTCTAGTCATATTACACTTTGTAATACAAAAGTGCACTAAATCTTTCTCCACCCTAATAGCTGAGCCACACATAGTTAGCCCCTCCCCACTCAATGCCACCCTTTACATGTTTCATTTTGTGGGGTCATTGTAATGCAGAAGATGTAATTGAAGATATATTTTCTTTGAGTTTATCGATTTTAATTTTATATTTTGTAATTATGCATTAAATTTGGTGGAATATGATTATAATAATATGCAGATTTATAGATATATACTTGTTGATCTAGTCATCCATGCAATTTATGAACCTATGAATTTGTTATAACTATCAAAATGTTGTTGTGATATGGATTAATAAATTTATTTTTGAGATCATGTGAGTTATAGATCTAGTTTTTATATGATTTATGGATCGATGAGTTTCATCTAACAACGAAATATTATAGCAATGGAAGTTTTTGTTTTTTTGGTTTTTATTTTCGTTTCATCTTTGTTTTCTGCGAAAAAAGAATTCCGAAGCCGAAACATGTTTTTTATTTTCAATACTTTTATAAGATGAGAAAGCAAAACGGTTCCCGTTTTCCGTTCCGTTGGCAATTGCCAATTGGCTCGCCCGTGCGGATTTCAGACAAAAGCATCCGGCCAGCTCATCCCACGTGCCCCGACAGCTGCCTTCGTCCGCAGGGAAGTGGGGACGCTAAACATCAGACGGTCGAGGAGCCGCGGTCAGGTACGCATCCCGCAGCCGACAGGGGATTCTTCGATCGGAGGGCCCGGAGCGCTAGAGTTCGGAAACTCTAGCCAGATCAGCTGTAATTTTGTCGGCCGGATCAGACTTGATCCGCGGCAAATTACATCCATATCCCTAGTGGTCGTGATAACTTAATAATAAGAAGCACACTATACCTATTTCTTTTCGCCTATAGTCTATAAAGGATATAACCTACATACGTATTAGTTTGGAATTTTTTTAAATAATTCTATTTAAAAAATATTTACATAAATATATTCAAATTTAATATATTTACAAATCTATTCATCTCACTTACACTGTTTCAATGCAACTTACACAATTTTATATAACTTAACACTTTTTCCAAGCATTTTACACTAACTTAATGTAACTGATACATTTTCTATATGTATAGCACTGAATCAATATAAGTTACACTGAAACTGTATAAGTTGTAGAGAAAATATGTAAGTTGTAAAAAAAAATATAAATTATATTGAATTAGTGTAAATGAAAAGCATAGGTTTGTAAATATGTTAGGTCTGAATATATTTATGTAAATATTTTTTAAATAAATTATTTAAAAAAATTTCCTATTAGTTTCTTTTCATACAAGTAACAAATGAAAAAAATATTTACTCCAGGAATCATCTTATAGTAAGATTAACATAGATTATATTTGAGATCTAACTCACATTTAATCTTAGAGGAATGCGATCTCAAATTAATAGTCCTAAGAAAAAAAATCATAAATTGGGTGCCTACTTGGATTTAAATTCAGGTTTATCACACTCTATGTATATCCAAATACTATTATATTATATTCTTTGTCATAAAAAAAAAGAAAAGAATGCATAAATTGATAGGAGTCCATTCTTGCAGTAAATATTTATCTATATTGTTAGACAAGTAACTACTCATAGTCAAATTCGTTGGTACCTCAATAACCTAAATATAGGATTAACTAAGATTTTTAGTCTATTAAGGGAATTAAAAAAATCCAATGGGGGTGCTTGTTAACTATATTGAGAAGCACTTCTATTAATAACCTTAACCTTTAATGTATCTGGCAACGGGAAGCATGTACCTGCGATGTATTTATTCGATGAGGATAACAGAAAATAGCATATATGTTTCTAGATGTATCTAATAAAAAATAAAAACTGAAATTTTAATTTAAATTTGAGGTAATTAAACAACTCCAGGGAGGTATTTACGCAATTGGATTTTAAGGGAGGCGAGTATTTAGTTCCGTATTTTTAGGCGGAACATCTGAGAAAGAACAGGGGAAGAAAGGCCGACGACCGCGGAGGAGGACCGAGTCCTGGAAGAAAGGAATTGGAATCCGTGCGGAGGAGAGAGCCAGGGGGAGGGGTGGCAGGGCGAGGGGAGGATGGAGCTGCCCAGGCGGCCGCTGATGGGCTCTCTCCTCTCTTCCTCCTCGTTGCTGGCCGGCGCGTGCACCTGCTACTGCCACTTCCTTCTCCTTTTCTGTTTGTTGGTTTCGCGGTGGCGCTACGCGGTCGCTGGCGACGGCGGCGCCTCGGACCAGTCGCTGACCCCGATTCTCCGCGATCTCTACCATTCCAGGTGAGGTTACATCGGGGATCAACTTGTGATCAGCCGTTGGTGGCGGAAATATGCGTCTATTCGCCTTTCTTTTACTGGTCATTGGGAAATTTTGCCTTTTTGTATTGGTTGGGATCTGTATACCTTGAATTGCTTTGAAATTGGTGGGATAGTGTTGCTTATTTGGATAGGTTTTCTCTCCATTCCTGAGAGAATTGCGATCGGGTTGTATCTTTCTATCAGAGATCTCTAATTGCTTCAGCGAAGAATTGCAATTGCCATTGTTCTTTTCGGGGATTCTGTAAGCATTGACTAAAAATGCAGGTAAAGTAGAGTGGCATTTAGTTGATGTTGCTTGGTTTTGTTAACTCTCATTGACCTGGAGGCAAAGCCAGACAGAACAATTTTGTCTTCCCTATCCTGACGGCGGTGAAGATTATCTATTGGTTCAGCCTGTTCTTTAGAGCTCATTTCTTGAACGCATGTTCAGATTTTCGTCGGATACTGTTCGGAACTATTTTTGAAAAGCCAATTCTTCAAGATAGCAGGTTTTCTAGAGAAACCTTTTCACCCCAAATTCTGCTACATAGAATGCCTTATTGTTACACTGAGGTGAGGTTCTAGAGAATTTTGGCTCGTAAATCTTCTACCGGAAGAAGGCATGATTTTAATAGGAAATTAACACCCACTTCCAAAAAATGCGTCAGACTATCGCGGATAATTTGAATCAAAATAGAATGTGAAATTATCGGCTAAAAGTATGAAGTTAGCTGTAATCCCGATAAATTCTAAAAGTAATTTTAAAGTTAACGTGATTTCTGAAATTTGTCGCCCCACCCAAAATAACTTGGCTCATAAAGGCTATGCTTTTACTAAGCCCTTTTAAACTAGTCCATGGGATGTTGTTTATCTGGTATTTTACTTGACTTCTTTATGATGGGTTTTCAGTGGTGGTAAAAAGTGCAACATCTTTGTAGCCAAGATTTTCAAGATGATGAAAGGCCGTTGTTTCTGTTTTTGATTTGTTTCTGGGAATTTCTCTGCAGTGATGCTCTACTAGAGGAAGTCAGAGCTTTGGTGGACCGGCACCCACATAAATTTGCTGTGAGGATTTTATGCCATCTTTTCATAAGTTCATTGATGATCCCAACCACTTCTTTTATATTAACTCTGGATGATATCAAGCAGATGGATATCATGAAAGCAGGAGACAAAAGTTATTCAGCAGATATATTGGTTGTCACTTACAATCATGCTATATCAGACATAGGCAGCAATTCCACATTCCGGATGCTTCTTGTAAGTTCTATACCGTTTACACTCCTTTTGGTTTCTTCATCTTCCACAGAGAATTTAAATAACTATATTCTTTGTTAATGGGCTAGGTTGATGCTCATTGAGTAGTGTATTTAGCACAATACGGGAATTCCTTGGATTAGAATGGGAATAAAAAAAAAATTGCATTGATGGAACATCCAAGAAACATTTGATGCAATATGCAAAGAAGGATTATAATTTAAGTTGACAGATGAATTAGTTCAGATTTTAATGGCGTGTATTCTTGACAGAACATTCCCTGTCTTCCAGAGCTTTGGGCAGCACGGGAGAGAGCTCATTACGTCTGAGCTGGCATTGCGGCTACTCTACATTTTAAGTGGAGATAACACAGTGCTTGGCATGGATCCTGTTTCCTTAAGTCATATACTGGATAATGTTGTTATCAAGGTAATCTCTCATTTAGTTGAACCCTTCTTTCTCTTTCAGTAAGGAACTCATCTATTTTAGACGCAGATAACATTCTGTATTCAATTAGGAATCAAAGAGGAAATTTGAAGTATTTTGGTGAACACCACTAAACTTCCATCTACATATGGTTCCTCAATAACTACATAATTTGTTCCTTTAATGAAATAAAAAAGAGCAGTTTCATACAGGGCATGATGGTCGTGCATTATCAGTTCCATAAGTCCATTGGACATTGTATGACCTCTCTCTCCCTCTCTGTGTCTCTCTCCTCACCCCACCAACATGTGTTTGGATGCATATCTGCATTCACATGCAACTGTGCAAGTAATGCTTTAAAGATGTCCATCCTGTAAGCAACAGGAACCATATTGTTGAAACCTCAAGTTTGTTGTGTGCTTCACAGATCTCTTGTAGTATTCTATTATCTTTCAGTGCAACTCCTTCTATGTTTGTGTGATCTCTAATGTCGTGGGGCTACTTAATATTATAAGCAGCAAATATATTTATGCACCATCTTTCCTTTTTAATACAATTGTAGTACAGTCCACTTAAAAAAAAAATTGTGCATCATCTTTAAAGGTCATTCATTTTGCGTTTTCTTCAGGATGCCATTTCTTAGCATTACTCTTATAACCATGTCCGAGGGACAAATGTCTATTTTTGTTGTTTTTTACAAAACTCTGGAAATCTAAGAAAGACTGTTATTCATAATAATGTGGTTTTGATGATCTAGATGGTGCCTATGGAGAATATAAATGGTCGCAAGCTTGTTGAGTCAGGAGAGCTCTGTGAGAGGAGGAATGGTACGCAGATTCTTTGGTTCATAGACTCACATCTTGACTCTTCTGTTTGTCAAATGCTAGTAATTGTTTTATGCAGGAAGAGGAGTTGATCTCAATCGAAATTGGAGTGTGGACTGGGGGAAGAAGGAAAAGGTCTGCTGTTTGAATCTTAAACTATACTCCTGCAGAAGATGATGTCTGTTCACATCCTTTTATATTAGCTTGTTACAATCTATCAAAAGAGTCATCGTCACAACTTTGTCTCCCAGCAAATACAAACCAGTCTGGAGCCTAGGTTGAATATATACATCTGAGGCTGGCAATCTTTTGCTGCATCCGTTTAAGAATGTCTTTGAAGTTCATTTTGTTTGGCCAGATATTGGAGTCTTTTGACATTGGCCATATTGATTATGTAGCATTTGCATTCTTTATCACAATTTTATTTTATGCTTTTAATGCTTGTCAAAATCAGATCAGAATTGCTTGAGATTGATTGAATTCTAGGGGACTTTTGTGTTCATCAACCAACAGCTTCAACTGTTCAGGATTTTACTAGAATCAACACAAATTACTATTAAGAAAATCAAACTATAAGCAGAAACCACTGCTCCAGAAGGAGATACAAAGACATAGACACCTTTGTTGGTGAAAAAGGAGATTCAACCTTAAACGATGGGATGTACCTCTACCTACTAATACTAATATTATAATATTTGTACTTCTTATCTGACTTTATTTTAATAAGATATGTGTTATTTACTTTTCTTTTCTTATTTTTCTGTTAGGACAATGGAAATCTTTTGTTTGATCAAATTTTCTCTCTCCTATTTCATGCATTTGTGGTTTAACTTTTAGATCCATTCATTCAGTGTTTATTCGGTATGCATAAAAGAGAAATTAACTTGTAATTGAACTTCTTTGTAGGATTTTGATCCATATGAAGAAAATCCTGGAGCAGCTCCATTTAGTGAACCAGAGGCACAGATGATCCAGGAGCTTGCAAAATCTTTTAATCCACATGTCTGGGTGAATGTACATTCTGGAATGGAGGTAGATCCTGCTAATTATATATAAATTTCTACCACTATGAATCTATGATGTAAATAAGGCTATGGCTAACTGTTAATATTTCGCACATCACTGAAAAGTTGGTTAATTAATTTTTTAGGCTAAAGTTTCAAACTAAATTGGTTGAGTAATAAGTAATTCCATTTGAACTTTTTCATCGCCCCCCCCCCCCCCACCCCCCACCCCCCCCCCCCCCCCCCCCCAAAAAAAAACCAAAGAAAAGTAAACAAAACAGAGAAAAGAAGATAACTATGCAAAAAAAAATAGAGCCTGTTTAAGGGTTCTTTGGTGGAATCTATTCTGTGTCTCACTAATTTGCAATGCATATAGCTATTACAGGCAATTTCTATGGACATACACAACTAATTGACAGGGTATAAGAGTAATCCAAGATAACATTGATTGTTAAATGAAAAACTTGCAAAACACAGGGGAAAGCTGCCTAGACAAGTGAAAGGGATGTGAGACATCTAGGGTCCACATAGTCTCCTTGGTGTCAATTCTTAAAACACTACATAGCATGCTAGTATTCCTGCTGCCTTCACAACATATACGTTCTGTCTTCCTCCTGCTAATTACTGAAAATTTGGTAAATTCTTTATTGGATCCATCAAAAGAGCATCATCAACAAGCAGCATTCATCAGAGCATTTCCTCTTGAATATGGTCCATAACAGAGGTGTCAGGGTATGGGCTCAATCCTCACACAGTCATTGCATCTTCACACTCATGTATATCTTCGATCTGCAGCATTTAGTAAACTTCTTAAAACGCCTTTTTTTCAAGCTTCCAACTCATGTCTTCTAGTTGTTTCCCCAAAGCAATTTTCTTAGCATGGTTGATTCCCTGTCATTCCCCTTGGCCTCATACTTGTCGCTGCTTTCCTGTAACTTCCTAGTGTGGCAATCATTAACATAATGTGTATGCAATTAAAAGAACTTTATACTATGTTTCTCCTTAACTCATTAATCAGTTTATTGCTGCCAAGTATGATTGAAATATTTTATCGATCAAGAAGCCAACATTTCCCTTACAGTATGTGCTAGATCCCTGTTTCTCTCCCTTAGTTTGGTTGTTCATTTCAAATTAAATTTCCTGGCTTGTTCCCTTATTGCTGAAATAGATGGTCCAAGGTAGCTGAAATTTTTACCTTAGTAGAGATTGAATTACTTGGTTACAGAAGTTCAGAAGGAATTTAAGAGACAGCAAATGTTACAGTTAAAAGAGCTATTTCAATTATCAGAGGAATTAAATACACTACATAGGGAGACAGGCTGTGTGGAAGGGTGAGGGGACAACCTCACTATAATCTTTATACAGCTCAGTTCCAAGTTAGATGTCCAAAATACAGATATTTGGAAGATCAAATCCCCCATCCCTATTTACAGGAGAAGGATAGTCATGAAAATCTTCAGAAGTAAATGAAGGCTGACCTTATATCCTCTTTGCTTGACTGATGAGGAAGATGTAAATCACTTGTTATCAGATCCTTCATTGGCAGGTCTGGAGAGTCTCGGGGGATATTGCATGAGACGCCTGCAGTTTCAATCGGCCCAAGGCATGTGACAGTAGCAAGAAATATTAGCATATTTGTGTGTTTTGCCCAATATTTCATTATATTTCTGCTTACAGATTCAAGCGTGGAGAAAATTTATCATTTATGCCAGATGATATGTTTGGTTTGGAAGAGGGGGCATCAACTTTAGTAGATTTGTATTCTTCTGTAGTCGGTTCATTTGAACATGCCTATTTCCATTCCAACAAAAAAAGAGAGCCCATTTTCATATTTTTTCTGAACTGAATTTTGCAAAATTGGTTGACCAGGCACTCTTCATGCCATATGACCACAAGAATTCAACACCGGACGGATTCATGTCACTTGCAATGAAGTCCATCCTTGAAGAAGTTAACCACCATCATTGTCAAGACAGATGCTTAGTTGGATCTGGAGGGGGCTCTGTTGGGTTTGTGACATACTGTGCTGTCAAATTCAATACGAAGAAAAATATTGGTATGCATTTTAGTGTCTTCTAACAAAATATATTTTCAGGTATCTTGCCCATGGGACCTCAACAGACTACATGTATGACATATTGAAAGTGCCATTCGCCTTCACCTTTGAGGTGAGTAGTTTATGCTGTATCCTTTAATGAGTTGTACAGATTGATAGTGCGGTTTTTCTCATTCGCAGATATATGGCGACGCAGAAGCATCTTCCAAGGACTGCTTCAAAATGTTCAATCCAATAGATCTTACCACCTTCAGTGTACGTGCCTTTCTTGTTAGCAAGTAATAACAGTTGGGTATCATTTCACATTAAGTAGTGATGGTCTGTGATGTTGTCTGTCTTTCAGAAAGTCCTTAACGACTGGTGTGCGGCATTTCTTTTGATCTTTGAGATCGGACCCCGTCACCTGGAGAAGGCTCGAGCAAATGCCGTAGCCAATTCTGACAAGTGGATCTCTATCGATAAGAACTCTATAGATACTCGACTCTTGGGAAGGAACATGAGATTTAGGAAAATGGAGGGTCTTGAGCTAGGGATTCAAGAATTGAGAACTTATTTCAGGCTCTTCATGCTCTCCTCTGTCCTGTTAATGTTCATGTTTTGTTCTAGGATTTCAAAAAGCAAGTTTAGACAAACAAAACCTAGTCTACCTGTCTGAAATTTTTATGTCATTTCTTTTGAATTTCTCATTCATTGTACCTCAGGAAAGAAAAGAAATCCTTAAAAATAGACTTATTAGTGATACCCACTTACCAGCTGATCTTACTATACAGTTCATGCCAATGTCAGTGACAAAGGGCTTACACGAAAAAGGAAAAAAAGAAAAATAAATGAAGAGCTATACGTTAATTGTCATTGTTTTTTCTTCACGACGTGTCACTCGTACGTGCAATAACAAATACAATTTTGGTATTTTCCTATCAATTGAATTTTAGATCAGATGACAAAGAATAAGGATGGAAAAGAGATTGCAAACGAAGTGTGCTCGATTTTTGAGATCGAGGAAACCTGAAACTTTGTATGGGCAGTATTGAAATTTTCGCCCAGCGTTCCTCATGCATGTTCGAGTTGGTCGTGAGAGAGCGTTTCAGCAAGAACTGGTGATTCTTAAACTCAGGTGCGCTCTTTCAACAGATTTTAAAATTAGTGATTTTGAAAAGTGATATTTTACACTATTCCTCTTAAGTCGATATTTAAGTCTTTATACGCCCAAACAAAAAGCGTCATGGGTTGTCGAGAAGCTAGTCGAGTATTACCTTCAAGAACTCACGGGATCAAAACTCCTCTAATCGCAAAACTCGTCTTCTGGGGCCCCACCCCATATGTTTCTGGCATTCGTAGTTTGATCGATCGGGAAGTGGGTTAAGTTAACCACGATTTAGACTTCAAATCTGGCAGGATGAACCCATCATGTATGTGTATAGGAGGCTTCCACATGCCAAAAGATCGTTTAATTACCTCGAAGCACAAGACACGAGCTTGACCATTTTGGATACCTTCGTGCCAAAAGGCTTTTACCATAATGAGCGGAGAAATGTTTTATCCCAGGCAGGATGGGTCTTGCCCCATAACTAATTCGAATATAATACCAAGTCAATGTTCACACGAATATGATAATATTAGTGTCATCGGTCATCATTACTGTCGCTGATTCCTGCTGTCTGTGCAACCTATGACATGGTGCGGACACGATGGATCCCGGTCAATCCCATCATGCCTATTAAAATCTTTCTTTACATAGAGCAGTTCTCTAATAAGTGATCTATCAGTGGGATTAAAATTAAGAGTTAAATGAGAGCATCACAACATTTTTCTTCCATTTCGTGCTACTTGGACAACGGTTCAGCCAGCCCCAATCTTATTAGACAAATACTTTGTATTCAGGTACCCGACAATAAGACATAAGCAGGTAGATTCCGGCTGTTATGTCGGTGGCGAGGCCAAACGGTTGCGCATTGCCCGTCCGAAAACCAGTGTTTCTCATCTTATTACCACCATCAATCGCTCGTGTCCCAGACGAAAGGCCAGAAGGAAAAATACCCAAAAAAGAAAAAGATAAGAAAAGAAGAGTACAACAGGACGCACAAAGAAGACGACGCACAAAAGGCGAACGAAGGACTAGTTCAAATGTCCACATTTGCCTGGCGGCGCAGGTGGATGCCCCAATCCATCCGCACGGCCGCACAGCTACATCAAGGCCAGCAGGAGGAGCGCCGTCTGGAGGGGGGGCAGCAGCAGCCGCATCCAGCTCCACGGCTGTGGCCACAGCGCATGCGCTCCGGAAGCAGGTCCTTCACCGTCACCGGCGATATGTGAATAGGTGGAAAAAAAAATGGAAACTTTGAAGAGATGAAAGGGATATGGGAGGGAACGTACCGCAGGTGGGCTCGTTCACGATAGCGGTGAAGATGAGGGAGGAGTTGAACCCAGCGTACTCGCAGCGGGTGGACCCGCAGGCGTTGAGGACGGAGTCGCCCAGCGATGTCGGTCCGCTCGCGCCGGCCGCGGCGCTGCAAGTCTCCGCCCGGCAAGACCCCCTCGATATGTTCAGATTCTGTGCCATCTCGCATTGCAATCTGGTGACATAACCAGAGGGGGATGAGGAGATCAGCTGGAAATACTAACCATGTTCCCAAATTGGGTACGAGAGGCGAAAGCAGGAAGCAAACCGGTGGGGTGGGTTGGGGGGGGGGGGGGGGGGGGGGTAAAATTGGGGTTATTGGGGCTGGCGGTGGAGAAGGGGGGCGGGCGACGGAGCACTCACAGAGAGGAGGAGGAGCCGCAGCTGCACTTCACACAGTTGCCGGCCGTCAGGGCGTAGCTGCCCACAGGTACCCGCAACGATACGTAGTCTCTGGAGTCGCTCCGAATCGACGAATTGCACACTGCGCCACCATCGAAATCAGCGAAGCCACCACATTCGAATTGCAGAGGGAAACAAGAATTTGGGAGTAGGAGAAGGGACAGGAAGAAAGGGGGGAGGGGGCGACCGGCCATCAACAACACTCACCCGTCAGGGGCACGTCGAGAACTTGGCCGGCCTCAAGGCTCTTTGGGTCGGAAATGTTGTTGATCCGGGACAGGATCTCCTGCGTGGTGCCGAACTGGGTGGCGATCGTCTCCAGGGAGCTCCCCTTTGCAACGACGTGGGCTAGGTGCACCGCCTCCACGCCATCCACCGCGTCGCAGTTACAGGGCACGGGGATCCGCAGCCTCCACCCGACTTCGATCAGCGACTCGTTCACTATTATGGGGTTGGCAGCGATGATCTGTTGGTACTTGAGAAGCCCCTTGAAGTTTACGGTGGCGATGTTGTACAGGGTGTCGCCCGCTACTACCGTGTAGATTGGCCGAGGGTCGGCCACGCCGGTGCCGTTGGCGCAGGTGCAGGGGAAGGGCACCTTGACGATTTTGCCGGCGGGGACCCTGGTGGAGATGGGGGTGGTGGCGCTGAGGTTGTTGAAGCCGTAGAGGGTGCGGATGGACTTGACCTGGAAGAGGGTTCTGATGGCGTCGTAGGTGGTCTCGTTGTCGACGGGGTAGCCGGCGAGGGCCTGGCACCTGGTAGCGGCGCCACTGCACTGAAACCTTGGGCCGCCGTCTTGGGCCGCGCAGGAGGCGGCGAGGATGAGGAGGGGGAAGAGGAGGAGGGGAGCGCGGACGGCGGCCATGGCGGCGCACCGTGGTGGGGGTGTGATCTCTGCTCGCTTTCTTGGCCTTTGCGAGTTCTCCCTTCACACTTTTGTGGCGCAACTTGGGTTGCTTTCCCCGAGGGGAAGGCTGGTGTAGGGAGGAGATGGAGCCCACGTTGAAACTGATGTGACTAGTCAAAGTGCACTGGGAGTGAGGGGTATAATATCACGGTAAGTTATTAGCGCCAGGGTTTCTCACTCTAAAGATTTCTTTAATTTTTTTTAATCTATTCTCTAAATTTAAAATTTTAAAAAATTTAATATATATAAGATATAAGTTAAGAGATATTTGATAACTAATTTAAATAATATTTAAAATGTAACACAATTGATTAAAATGTTACATTATTATTGGATAGGTTTTAAGTTCAAAACTCAAACATGTCAAAAAATATTCTTTTTAGAATCGATTTATAAATCGTCATCGGAATTGGCCGCCGACGATTACCGAATTTCGACTGACGGTCGTTGGAGTTGGCCGCCGGCGATTATTGAAATTAAGGGACTGTCGTCGGATTTCGGCCGGCGGTCGCCAGAGTTGGCCACCGACCATAGCCGAAATATGGGGATTGTCGTCGGATTCCGACCGGCGGTCATCGGAGTTGGCCGTCGGTGACTGGCCGGTGGTCGCCGGAGCTTGCTGTCGGCGATCATCGGAGTCTGGCGATAGCCGTCGAAGTGATTCGTTTTAACTTAAAATTTAAGTAATTTTTTAGACTTAAGTAATTAATTAAGATATAGTTTCAGATATTTTATCAAACAATCTAAAATCTTAAAAATTAAACATTTCAGACTATAGACTTTCATGAAGCATTATTAAACGAGGCTTTCAACCTAATCTCCTCACCCCGCCATTCATGTCCCAATTAGAAGGGGAGGGGGTTCCCCGTTCCTTGTCGGAGCCCCTTCTGTAACATCCCGTGTTACCCTGACCAGTCGCCCTCCATCAAGGGTGGCGACACAGGGTATGTCGCCTTCTGAAGGCGACATGTGGCTTGTCGCCTTCCAGTTGGGAAGGCGACTGGCCCTATGTCGCCTTCTCTCTTTGCTGCCAGCCGCATGCACCTTTGTCGTGTAGTGGTCTGAAGAGGGATGACAGGTGTCAGCATCTGGCAGTAAGGAGGCGACAGGTCCTATGTCGCCCTCTGGTGTCAGGCCTGCATGGCTGACACGTGGCGAGGTCGCAGGTCGACTTGACCGTTGAGCATGGGATAGCGACATATCCTATGTCGCCTTCAGGTTTACTGAAGGCGACGAGGCCCATGTCGCCTTCCCATGTTCAAAGGGTTAAGTGCCCAAGCCGAGAGCACAAGCCCCAGTTCGTCTCCTTGCTTGGTGAAGGCTTCTCCTCCAGCGAACTGAAGCTTGGGAGCTCCGTGGAGGCTTGGGAGGAGGTTGTTTGACCATCTTGCAAGGTAGGTTGGTCTTGGTTGTTGGTGGTTGGTTGTCCTTGTTCTTCCATGGTTGATATCTTCCTCATTGTGTCTTCTCCTCTCTTTGGCATGCAATGGATGCTCTTCAAGGGAGAGGAAGTGCCCGGTTCGTGGGAGGAGGCTCGTGGATCGTCGGAGCTCGGAGGTGGAGGGTTGCTAACCTACGAGAAGGGCCCTTGAGGTTGGATCTTCATCTCGAGGTAGGGAACCCAAACCTTCCCCCTAGAACCACTTGCTAGGATCCTCACCTCTTCCAAGCCTAGAACTTGCATGCTAGGTTGTTTTCATGCTTTGGTTATGGATGTGGTTTGTGTGGTGCTTTGCATGCAATGGTTGCTTGGGTTTGAGGGTTCTCCATGTTGAGTGAGATGCATGTGAGTGTAGGTTATTGTGCATGCTTGTTGGGGCTTCTAGAGGGTGGTTTGAGCTCTTTAGAACCATGTTTAATAGCCTACATGTTTCCCTCCCCGCGGTTGTGATTGTAGTGTGGTTGAGGCCCTGAAGAAGGGAGCCTCGGTGTGTTGCACCCTATTAAGGCGAAACCTTTGGTGTCGCCACCCAGGTGGCGACACATCGATGCGTCGCCTTCAGGAACTCCTGAAGGCGACAGCATCTATGTCGCCACCTTGGTGGCGACATGCGGGCCATCGCCTTCTGCCTGTTTTTCCCGTTCCGGTTCCTGTGTCTGTTCCGGAGCACTGACCTGATAGCGACAATGGTCTTGTCGCTATCATATCAGTAGGGTTGCGCCGCCTTGGTTGTCGCCATCCTGATGGTGACACGGGGCCTGTCGCCTTCTCAATCAGAGAAGGGACTTTGCCACCTGCTCAGTGTCTTGCTTCCACTGTGACTCGGTTTTCTTGGCACCTGTGCAGTCTCCTAGTACAGTGCTACTTCTAGTCTCTCTCTCTCTTCGCCCGGTGCTAGGCACTTGAGGGCTTGTCCGCGAGACAGGTTGTTACCGTTACTTGGGACCCCCGGTTCCCACGCGCTTGTGTCAGAGGGTGTTGCTCCAGGCGGCGGGGTTTGCTCGAGTCGTTGACTTTGGTAGCAGTAGGGGAAAACGGTGGGACATCGACGTAGTCGTTTGTGGAGCTCTCTTAGCTGAGACTGGTACGCCAGTAGTGTGTGACTCGTACGGCGCAGTTCAACTAGTCCGTTCTCACTGCCTCACTCTACGTGGTTCCGGTACCACCTAGAGGCGTCAGGCGTGGGACCGTAGTCCGGCCAGACTACAACAGTTGTGGTTACTTGTGGTTCTGCGTCTCACTCCGACGGGAGGTGTCAGACATGGACCGTTGGTCGAGGGTAAGACGCGTGGCGTACCTGACCAGCTGACTAGAGTAGTGTACTGTAGCTAGTGTATTTGCCCAGGTAGTTCGCTGTCTGTGTTTACAGCTGGGTTCTTGTGGTGCCTTGGTTTACACGGGTTTTCCGGTCCCGCCGGGTGGCTTAGACCGACGACTGTGTAGTTCTTTCACGCTTCCGCACTTTACTCTGTTTAGTAGATTAGACCTTACTGCTTTATTTTAATATTGCACTAGTCTATATGCTTGTGGAACCAGTGGGAGATTGGTAGTCCCTACTGGGCTTCTTCGTGAAGCTCACTCCCTGTTTTGTAGGTGAGACTTCACAGCAGTTCCCTCCGCGGCGTAGCGAGGAGACGGGCCCGCAGTAGTCGGCGTCTCTAGCGGCAGTGTTTCCCCCAGTTTTGTACTTCACCCTCGGGGTATGCCCCTAAGGGATGTGTTATTCCTTTTCCGTTCTGCACTTGTACTTTTACTACTTTGGGACTTGTACTAGACTTGCACGTTGTGTTAGACTTCTTCTTGCACTAGTTGGTACATTCTTAGTACAGTCGTTGTTATTTATTTTCCATCACATATCTCGTTAGACCGATCCGTTAGCCCTTCCGGGTC
The DNA here is from genome assembly GCA_014218235.1 of Colocasia esculenta. Taxonomy (NCBI): domain Eukaryota; kingdom Viridiplantae; phylum Streptophyta; class Magnoliopsida; order Alismatales; family Araceae; genus Colocasia; species Colocasia esculenta. The sequence continues at coordinate 81,217,665 of CM024759.1, forward strand.
TCCGGACCCGTGGGCGGCAGTGCCGACGGTCGGATCCTTGGTGGGAGCCGGGGACCCGGGCGCCGGGGCCGTTACACCTTCTCTCTCCGTCTTCATCGCCATTTGTTGGCCATTGGTGGGTGGTGTTCTCCCTTTGGTGGGGCGTTTTTGGATCTCCTATCTCATAGGAGGTTTTATCTTCGTCAACTCCCCTCTATTTCGTTGGAGGTTCTCTTCTCGAGTTGGTTGGAGGGTGTTCGATGACCGTCTGGAGATTCGATTGCAACTTTCTGATAGGATCCGACATGTTTGTTTCTATTTTAATATTTTCTTTGCGTTCTTCCTATGTGGTCCGTGCTCGGCGAGGTCTGACGAGGCAGCTGTCTTGGGCATACTTCAACCTTCCCCTCCAATGGCTAGTGTGGTGTGCTAGAAGGTCTTTCTTCCTTCACGTTGGTGTCTTTAGCGTTGGTGGCATCCTTCACCTCCTGTCGAGCTTCCCCCCAATGTTAGAATGGTCTAAGGGAGTAGTTTCTCCCGTCTTGTAGTCGTTGGTGATGGCTGATGTTTCCTCATGGCGCTCTGTGAGAGATGTTTCTATGGGTGTTTGGGTTTGTCCTATAGTGTTAGCTTCATGGCGTTATACCCCTTGCCATGTCTTGCTAGCATCGATTGTGTAACTCCCCAACGCGGAATATCAGAGCGAAATTACACTTAATTAAATAGTATCGAGCGATAAATAGACATGAAACTATTGCACAATTGTAATAAAACCAAATGAAATCCAACTTCATTAATAATTCATCAACTAACTATTACATCCACTAATCAGAGCCAAAACTAGAGCCCATAGTACTTTATTCAAATCTAAACTATTACATAATGACTAACTGATGACTAACTAAATAACTAATAAGCACGGGTTGTCGAGACTGGTCACTCTTGAGCATCATCCTCATTCCCTTCCTCGTGAGTGTGGTAATCCCCATCAGACTCACCTGAAACACATGAAATAATAGCGCAGGATGAGCGATAATCACCCAGTAGGACTTAATATCTCATAAGAACAAGCATGCTTTAAATGATTAATGTCTTAAAAGACAGGGTAACTAGAGAGTATAGTCATATATAACAAAGTAACGATAACAAGAGAATAATAGCATTTACATATGGGAAATAGCACAACAAGTATGGTAATGGATTGTCCATGTAACGATATAGCACGTAAAATTACACAACGATGCACTAGTAACGATAGCACTTGTATAGATAGAACTTGTATTGATTACACAAATTGATTGTCATAGATTAAATCTTGATAGTATAATGACACTGGATGTATGCCAACATCCTGATCATTTTAACTCCCATGGGTAAATAGCACTTTTCGGGCGCTCTTCCCAGGACCAGATGTAGTAACTCTGATTTTCAAAATCCAAAATAAAAATAAAAATATTAATTAAATAAAAATGGTAAATAGATATAAATTAGAATAAAGAAGATTAAGTTGAAATAAATAGAATTAAACTAAAACCCATTAAGCTAAATTAAGGAAATGGGTTATACAAATGGTACAAACATGAATGAATGGGCCCAAATGTGAAGAGCCCATGATTGATGGGAGATATTTAGGCTTGAATTCAGAGTTAATTATTAAATAAATTAAGAAGGGGTAAGATAATGACTAAATTAGCTTATAATTATCTCTACAAGAGTCCTAAGCCTATCCTAACCCATTGCCCACGAAATTAGACCTCTCCCCATCCCATTAGATAGATAAATGCAAGAAAATAAGGTGATAAATATGGAAATTCGGAGTTTGGAGGGAGGAGAAGAGTTTTATGTCATTTGGACTCTTACACAACCTAATACACCCCCCAATTCGTCCCTACCAACCAATAGAACGTTGCTGGAGCTTTGGAGGACGAAGAGAAGGGCTGAGAACGAAGGAGCAAGGAGGAGAAGGCTTGGAGCAAGGAGGATTACACCATCTTCTTCGTCATAAGACTCATAAACCCTAGGTTTTCTTAACTGCAAGAAAAGATAGGCAATCTCTCAAACACAAATCACATAACTTCGGCCATAGGTAGCCCATACATCTATCTTTGAAAGTCCCATGATTTTCTCAATTTTCGTTGTTCCATAAGAGAGTATTAAATGATCAATTCCCTGTTATCACCATATACCCGAACCTTCATGTTTGTCTTTAATCCATGAATCTACTTGATCACATACCTTGAAATAATTATCATAGTTACTACATGATGCATGTTCTAATAATCTTATTTTTCCCAATTTCCATCGTGCATCCTATGTGAATTAAATGATTTTCCATGACTGTGCATGTTTTTGGTCACCGAAATGTAACCTAATTAAAGCATGCCCAATACTTGTCTATTTTCTAATTACTCATGTCTGTTGATAAATCTGCATGTCTACTTTCGTTTAAAATTGGTTTCACAATTTTTTGGACATTCATACGATTTTATATTGAATTTATAAAGGACCTGTATCATGCTTGGAAGGATGGACCTAATCTGGAAAAAGGGCTGATCCCCTTTTCTGGGTCGGGCCGCCCTTCTGAAATTGCAACAGCCCGACCCGTTGCGATCTCAAAAGGGTTGCGACTGACTGTTCCGTCGCATCATAAACTCGACGGCCTACGTCGTCGCGGTTTCCTTCTGGTTCAAACCCGCCCGGCCGGTTCAGCAGAACGCAGCCGGATCGCCCGTCGCGACCTGAAACGCGACGGGGACCCTCGTCGCGATTTCAGTAATGCGGCCAGAACCTGAAATTGCTCTTTTGCCCCTGTCAATTAAGCTATATAACCCATGTTTAACCCTAATCATATGCACTGCTATGAACGGTAAAAAATTTGATTATTAATAATTGTTAATAATTACATGAAATTTATTAATTAAAAGCCATGTGCACAATTATACATACTCCCATGATTTCCTTACACTTGCACACACTAAACATTAATATTTGCCATGAGACCTTATTAAATTACTCAATAATCTATCTGGTATTTAAGTGTAATTATTTCACTTAAATTCCCTATTATTTTTAATAACACTTGTATTCGTTTTATTCGTGTGCTTTGTACACCGTTACCGCGTCCCTCTACCATCGAGCACTCGAGGCAAGACGGGCAACATTTCGTTACACACTTTCTCTTGGCATGGACCACCTCTCCATTGGAAATACCCCTGACAGGATCAGAGACTCCTTGTCAAGGCCTCTATAAGTCTCCTTGGCTTTGGCGCACGTCCATTGCCGACGAGATGGTTGTACATTTAAAACCCGTTACACCTTAAGGATCAGCATGACCCAACGACCTTAGCATGTTCTCTCTTACCTTGGGATCACGCCGGACCTCTGGCTTGTGTCATGGCACGGCTAGTGGGTGTTTGTGACTTCTACCGGACTGCCGGCACGCGACCTGGTGTTGTGCAACTGTTACTATCACATGTTTATCGTTGGTTTACGATTTTGACCCTGTCTCATCTACTATCTCTATACTCTCATCTGTTCACGTTCTCTCTGTACTCTCGTCTATTTGTCTACTACTCTCATCTATTCTTAGTACTTTATTTGGCCATCAAATTGATTGTCTAAGATAACAAACATGACTATGCTAGGCAACATTATAAAGGGCCCGATTTGGTCCTGGGGAGAGCGCCCGAAAGGCTGTTAACTCACAGGGGTTTAATGATCAGGGTGTTTGGCATGCACCTAACGCATGAACTCGCAAGATTTGATCTATGGCAATCAATCAATCAATCATTTATTATTTATTTGAACTCGTGGTTGAAAGAATATCGACCAACTCTTGCTATCGTGACTAGTGCATTGTTGTGCAACTTTACTTGCTGTCTCATTATATGGCCAATCTGTTATCATACTTGTGGTGTTATACTCTCATGAAAGTGCTATTGTTTCACGTTATCACCATTACCTTGACTTTACATGACTGCTCTCTCTAGTTATCCTGTCATTTAAGACATTAATCATTTAAAGCATACTTGTATACACGAGATATTAAGTTCTACTGGGCGTTTATCGCTCACCCTGCATTATTATTTCATGTGTTTCAGGTGAGTTTGATGGGGAATACCACACTCACGAGGAAGGGAATGCGGATGATGCTCAGGAGTGACAAGTTCGACAACCACTGCTTAGTAGTTAGTTAGTTAGTTGTCAGTTAGTCAATATGTAATAGTTTAAATTTGAATAAAGTACTATGGGCCCTAGTTTTGGCTCTGAGTAGTGAATGTAATAGTTAGTTGATGAATTATTAATGAAGTTGGATTACATTTAGTTTTATTCCAATTGTGTAATGGTGTATGTTTATTTACTAGCTCGATACTATTTAATAACTATAATTCCGCTCCGATATTCCGCGTCGGGGCGTTACACCAGATCAGGCCCCATTGCACGGCATAAGTCATGTTTCTTACCTTAGACAATCATATAGATGGCCAAATAGAGTACAAAGAATAGATGAGAATAGTAGACGAATAGACGAGAGTGTAGAGAGAAAGAGAACAGATGAGAGTAAAGAGATAGTAGATAAGAATAGGGACGAAATCGTAAAACAATGTTAAACAAGCGATAGTATCAGTTGCGCAGCACTAGGTCGAGTGCCGGCAGTCTGCAAGAAGTCACAATTACCCATTAGCCGTGCTATATACACAGGCTAGATGGTCCAGCATGAACCCAAGGTAAGAAGGAAACACACTAAGGCCGTTTGGATCGTATTGATTCCTAAAGGTGTAAAGGGTTTGAAGGATACAACTAGCTTGTTGGCAATGGACGTCCGCCATAGCCAAGGAGACTTACGGAGGCCTTGACAAGGAGTCCCTGGTCCGGTCAAGAGTATTCCCAATGGAGAGGTGGTCTATGTTAAGAAAGAAGTGTGTACGAAACGTTGTCCGTCTTGCCTCGAGTGCTCGAAGGCAGAGGGACACGATAGCGGTGTACAAAGCACGCGAATAAAACAAAGACATGTGTTATTAAAAATAATAGGGAATTTAAGTGAAATAATTGCACTTAATTACTGGATAGATTATTGAGTAATTTAATAGGGTCTCATGGCAAATATTATTGTTTAGTGTGTGCAGTGTAAAGAAATTATGAGAACATGTATAATCGTATATATGACTTTTAATTAATTGAATTTATGTAAATATTACCAAATATTAATATTTAGATTAATACTAATCATAACAGTGCATGATTTAGTTTAAACAAGGCTTAAATGACATATATAGCAGAGGTATATGCGCAATTTAAAGTTCTGGCGACATTTTTGAAATTGCGACGGGGGTACCCGTTGCGTTTCATGTCGCAACAGGAGGTCCGGTCTCATCTGCTGAACCGGCCGGACTGGCATGAGCCGGGAGGAATTCGCGACGGCGTGAGCCGTCGCGTTCATGACGCAGTGGTCCGACCAGTCGCGACCCTTATTGTGACGGTCCTCACCGTTCAGACCCGCTAACCTAATAGCAAGCCTGACTTGAGTCCGCCTCCCGCGAACGGGCCGAAGCCTCGCAAGGGATATCAAACCACGAGTCCGTAGAAATATAAAGGAATTAACTCAAACATTCATAAGATCTGGCAATCTCACAAATATTTACATGAAATATACATATCCATAACACAACTGTAGCCAAACTACAACAAAATCGGGGGCATACCCCGAGGTGCACAACAGAAAAGTAAAATTACACTGCTAGTGGTGCAGACCCTCCACTGGACGACGGGCGCGAAATCTCCGGATCTCCCTCACCTGGTAGGAGGTAGGGGTGAGCCTCACGTGTCACTGGCTCAGTAGGGAAACTCCCTAGAAACCGAGCAAACCTACTCAAGTAGCAAAGCAGGAAATGCTACACTAACAATTTATAATAATATCAAGCAGGATATAAAACTGTAAATACTACTTACCATTTGCCACTTAACAGGGATCAACGTAATTAAATAAACGGCAACACCAAACAGGTGTACGAGCTACTGTAGAGAAACGCCACACTCGAGCCACGTCAACTGGTTCGCGACACCAGTTACTGACCCGGACAAACAACATAGGACCACCTCTTAGTCTCGCAGCCACGGACGAAAGGTCCAGCTGCCGCTCCACTAAACAAGTACAAGAACTGTGGAGTCCAACTAAACCATCACAACCTGCAGGTCACACACCACGCAGGCCCATGCCTAACACCTTTAGGGATTTTGGCCCTAGCTCCTTAAAGTGAGGCACTGGAAAACTGGACTAGCTGGGGTCCAGTACGTCTACTGGTGTCCGTCTCCCCCAACTACGAGCGCGCTACAAGCGACAACACAACCAACTCTCTAGTCGCTGTCCCACTGTCGTCTTTCCCTCAGCCAGACGTACTACTCAACACAAGAGTGAGGGTGTCCAGGAAGACGACAAGACCTCGTCGGTACCCAGTACCGGGACAAGCCCCGAGCACTCACGTGCCTGGCTCACACAAAACCTGGGGCTCCCAACTGAGGAGGTATCCACGGAAGGCGTCAAACTACACAGTACGTACACAGAAATCACGTGCGCAACGCTTAAGCCACATGAAATCTTCTCGTAAACCGCGTGAATAACAAGTAAACCACACACCACACGCTCCCCGAGCGTAGAGAGTGCCAATGCACCTCTTTCTATCACCATATAGCATAAACTTATGATGAGCAAATAATCCTACACATACAGTTATACTCGAAAGACAACATTCAGCTGTTGTCGCGGCGACGCGATAGACCGCCTTCAGAACGCGACAGCGCGTAGTGTCGCGACCTGATTGCGGCTCTCAGAGCGACCGCGATAGCAGATGCGAACCTTGCTCAGATCCCTTCAATCTGATCACTCCAAATTCTTTATAACCAATAGTTTCAGTCCATTTTCATGCTTTAATGTGTTCCTACACATGCTATCTATTTTTTGGAAAGCAGGAAACACATTATCCACTTCACACGGGAAATCCACGGATTAAAACTCAAGAAATCTCCCTACCTTCGCGAAGAATGCGAAGAACGAAGCCCGTTCGAGGTTCCCCTCGCTCCACGCGACGTCCTCGCGGTAGAAACTCGTCGAACCGAGCTCTAGCAAGCCAAATCCCCCAAAATCCCACAGCAAAACCCCCCTGGCCGAACAGAGCTTTCATCTGCTCTGTTCTGCTAGGGTTACTTAAAAACACAACGCAGGTAAGAACGCGACGCCCTTTACAACCGCGACCTGAACGTACGCGACGCGTTAAACTATCACGTCAAGCCTGCTGACGTCAGTCCTTGCACCCAGCATGCGACACGCGGCGCACATGCACACGCTCACTTAAACCGGCGGTAACATGAACGCAGCGCCCTGAGCTGTCGCGACACAAACGCGACGCTCCCCACTGTCGCGATAGCGACAGAGAACCAGAGAACACATTGGGCAAGGTCTCATAACCTGCTGAAACCACCTGCTACACACATGTCATCGGCCATACACTAGCCTCCACGACCACACAAGGACGATCCGAACGGTTGGAACGTTACACTTATTGTGGCGGGTCGGGCCGTCGCAATTTCAGAAGGGCGGCCCGACCCAGAAAGGGGGAAATCGGCCCTTTTCAGGTCGGTCCTTCCTTCCATGGCATGATATAGGTCACTTCTAAAATCAATATAAAATCGCATAAAGGTCCAAAAATTATGAAACTAGTTTTAAATGAAAGTAGACACGTAGATCTATCAACATGCATGAGTAATTAGAAAATAGACAAGTATTGGGCATGTTTCAATTAGGTTACATTTTGGTGACTTAAAACATGTACAATCATGGTTTTCAATTTAATTAGCAAAGGATGCATGATCAAAATTGGGGGAAATAGAGTTGTTTGAAACCTAACATCACGCAGTATTTATGAGAATATTTGCAAGGCATGGGATCAAGTATATTTATGGATTGAAAGTAAACATGTAGGTTCGGGTACATGATGATGGCAGAGATTTGAGCATTTAATTCACTCTTATGGAACAACGAAAATTAGGTAAATCATGGGGCTTTCAAAGATAGATGTATGAGCTACCTATGGCCGAAGTTATGTGATTTGTGCTTGAGAGATTGCCTACATTTTCTTGCTGTTAAGAAAACTTAGGATTTATGATGAAGAAGATGGTGTAATCCTCCTTGCTCCAAGCCTTCTCCTCCTTGCTCCTTTGTCCTCAGCCCTTCTCTTCATCCTCCAAAGCTCCAGCAACGTTCTATGGGTTGGTAGGGATGAATTGGGGGTGTATTGACTAGCTATAAGAGTCCTAACTTATAAAAACTCCTCCTTTTCATAAAACTCCGAATTTCTATATTTATCTGCTTATTTCTCTCATTTATCTACCTAATATGATTGGGGAGAGGCTTAATTTTGTGGGTAAGGAGTTTGGGTAAGTCTATGGCTCTTTTTTAGGATATATATGGGTTAATTAATAATTATCTTAACCCTTTACTAATCATTACTATTTTTATTACGAATTTAACTTAATTATCTCATATCCTAAGATGGGCTCTTCTCAATTGGACCCATTCTTTTATGTTTGAACCATTAATATAATTCATCTTTTAATTTAGCTTAATGAGATTTGATTTAATTCTCTTTATTTTTAATTTAATCCCTTTTTTTTATCTAATTAATTCTATTTATCACATTTATTTAATTATATTTTTCATTTTATTTAGAATTTAAAAATCAGAGTTGCTACAGGTTGTAAGGCTCAGCGAAGAGTGCCGACGGTGGCGTCACCCTTAACTTGCTCTATTATACTCTATTTTTGTAGCTTTGCATACACAAGTCTAAAAGGAAAAATACATTAAAAGTATATGGGAAAATATGATAAATATTTCTTAAATTATACTATATATATTGTGGCTGGAGTTTACTTATTGCACTTCTATCGTATATCCGTAGACAGTATCACCCACGTCATTGCGCCGTTTAATAGCCGTGCTTCCCTCCCTCTCAAGTTGGTGTGTTTTCTTGACCATATAAACGGTATAGCACTAGCGGCAGCGTTTGAAAAGTATAGTGAAAAAGGTTGTTCTAGATTTAATTATTAGAATTATTTTTTCTCACTCTATTTGTTAAATAAAAAAGTAAGAATTAATTTTTTAAAAATAGATTTTGAGAGTGGTAGAAGGGAAAACAAATATTTATCATGTCTTAGATTTTTGAACTTAAAAAATAATAGGGATTTCTAATTTTACAATGGTGAAAATTCGTATGCGTTGCCAAATGTTATAGGAACGCACTTTAAACTATATAAAATTAAAAGTCAATCATGATATATAATCTAGGGAGAATTAATTATTGGTCTCTGGTAGAGATCTGACATTATTTTCAGATCTCTGTCAAATTTTCCCACGCCGTTCAGTGTCTGTTTTATGCATGATTTATTTTCAAATCTCTGCTATTAACCCTCGTTATCTCCCCCCCCCCCCGTTATCTCAAAAGTGTGTAACTGCGTAGGTACGTACTTATAGAGTTATATGTGTAACTGTGTAAGTATATAAATCATGTAACTGTGTAAGTATGTAATTATTACATACTTATGCAGTTACATATATAATTCTGTAAGTACTTAATAATTTATAAAAATAAATATTTACTTACTTACTAGGAGAATTACCAATCAATCCCTAATTTTGGGGGACTTATTTTTATGTCATTGAGTTACATAGTTATAGAAGAAGAGACTTACATAGTTTCAGAAGGGCTCACCTAGTTACCAGGGACTTACCTAGTTACAGAGTTACATGTGTAATTACACACTTATGCAGATAAATCCTTATGTAACTCTATAATTACCTAGTTACCTGGGACTTACCTAATTACAGAGTCCATGAGTTACATATATACTATGTAACTCTGTAATTACATGTATAGTTACAGAGTATGTAGTTACAGAATTATATATGTAGTTACATAGTATGTATATGTGTAATTACACACTTACATGTACTTACATTACACACTTACATGTACTTACAGAGTTACACATGTAACTCTGTAACTACATACTTACGCAGTTATAGAAATTACAGAGTTACATATGTAACTTTGTAATAAGTAAGCCCTAGGTAAACTTTGGTAATTAGGTAAGCCCTGATAACTAGATAAGTCCTTCTGAAACTATGTAAGTCTATAATTAGGTAAGCCCTAATTACAGAGTTATACTTATAAAATCTCTATGTGGTTACAGAGTTACATGTGTGACTACATAAGTATGTAATTATATACTTACGCAATTATAGAAATTACATACTTATGCAGTTATACATATAACTCTGTAAATATATACTTACGTAATTACACATTTAACTTTGTAACTACTTCATACTTGTTATACACAGTTAAGAAGAAATAATTACAAACTTAAGGAGTAAAAAATTATGTACTTACATACTTACAGAGTTACATGTGTAACTGCATAAGCATGTAATTACATACTTACACAGTTATAGGATTTACATACTTACATAGTTACACATGTAACTCTGTAAGTACGTATTTACGCAATTACGCACTTTTGAGATAACAGGGGGGGAGGATAACGGGGGTTAATAGTAGAGACTTAAAAATAAATCCTGCATAAAATAGGGATTGAACGACACGAAAAAATCTGACAAAGACAAAAATAATATTATATCCTTGCCAAGGACCAATAATTAAATCTTTGTATAATCTATTCGCATCGGCAAAGCAGCAGGATGCCCAAGGGAAGTGCATTTCACGATCCAGTCGTTCCGGACACACGGTGGAGTTCAACCTATCAGCACGTAAGAAGGTGGTTGCAATTAACCAGCTGCAGCAAGATGCTGTGGTTTGCGCGCTGCATGCGCTCTAGACATAAAGCCATAGAGTGGCTGGCTGCCCCCTCCTCCATGCAAGATTGCAGCAGTACTTAAGGCAGCCAATACATGCTTTGAAGGAAGGAATTCGATTAATGTTATCACATTGTTAGTTGGCAAAATTACTTGTATCTCCCTATAAAATCTATAAATTATCAGCATCCCTATCTTCGTATATTTCAAAAACTCAAACAATTCTCAATTTTACATCTACCATTGATGGTCTATCGCTGTTACTAATTGGAGTGCTAACCAAAAATTGAAATTGACTAACCTACCTCAAAAACATGAAGTTGAAGACAGTGGTCATTGTGGGAGTCGAAGATGGCGCACTGGAGAAGCTGTGGATCATATTGCAGCAGATATTCTTGAAGTTGCCATGGGAGGTGGTCCAATAGGAGTTAGAAGTGAAGAAGTTGGTCCCCGTTGCCGTGGGTGTCACTAGAGAACAAAAAGCGGAGAAAGAGTATCGTAGATTTATAGCTACCCAAAATAGGAAGGACGACTCGCCAGCTAAGGCTTGATCCCTTGCAGAGAAGGGAAGATTAACCTAGCGATGGAGGTGGAAGCTTGAAGCCAAGCTGTTAGAGAACGAAAAGGAGCTTGAGGCGAAGGAAGGAGGTAGACATTGCACGAGGCGAGAGAGGAGGAAGCAACTTCAAATTAAGCTGAGCCAAGCAATGGAGGAGTTGGTGTAGATCAAAGCTAGGGTGAACTAGCTTGGGGAGCAGGTCGAAGCAGCGGAGTGGACCAAGGCCTCATTGGAAGTAGAGATGAAGAAGCTAAGGATCCAAATGGAGCCCAAGGGCAACTGTTAGGCAAAGGGTGGCGAAGCAGTGTCCATCCATAGACAAGCACCTGTTCAAATACTTAGGCTAGCCGCTGGTGGAGGAGGGGTTTGGCGAGGTGTGGCGGTCCCCAGTGTCTGGATTTTAATCAGAATCTTGACTCAACTCTTCCTCCCGCAAACTGCTAAGCTCGCAAGAGATATCCATACACATGTTTTGTGGGAATATAGAAAGAACAACTAAATATATACAAGATACATAAATTTACATGATCTCGTACACATTTACATGAAATTATATTGTCCCGATACATTAACTCATGTCCAAAAAGAAAAGTGCATCCACTTGGAGCATATCCTGAGTTGTACAACTGGAGCAAGATCTCATGCATCTGTTGGTGGTATATGTCTACCTCTACAATCTTGTGAAAGTAATACGAACTCACTCATTCACGATTATCTAAATGGGGGGGGGGGGTGCAGGGATGTGAGCCTCATAAGTTTACCGACTTAGTAGGAAAACTCTCCAAAAACATAAAACCACAGAGTCACACGAGTAACCCATTCCATCTCTTTATAACAGTTATATGGTTTCTACGTTCAAGTCAAAGATTTAAACATAATATACATGATTTCTTATGATTGTAAATGACTAATCAAATCTCAAATGAACTGTGCATATCCTTCTAATTGAAGAAAAATAGAGAAAGAATCATGAGGAATAGTGGAATCCCCATACCTCCACGAAGAATGGCGTCTAGCGAGGCTTCCCCACGACTCTATCGCCTCCTTCATGCCAAAATCATGTCAAACAGATCGTCAAACCTTCAAAACCCGCCAAAGTCGTTGGAGCTCCCCCTCTCTTGGCTGAAACAGGGTTATGCCCTATTCAATTGGTGAAATAGGGACTCAAAATTTTAGGAATCAAGAATGCATCTGGGTTGACTACCGCGTTCATAACACGTCATATCGAGTAACTGTGTTATGAAGAACGACGCCACGCATCGCCATGCCATCGCGCATGCACTTGGAGAGTAGAAATGACGGTTCTGATAATGCATCTGGGGAGGTGGCCATGTTATGAACATGTCATCCAACCTCACCACATTCTCAACCGGAGAGTTACGGTGCACAATGGGTCTAACTCTCTGACCCAAATACTAACTCAAGCCATAAAAATCTTAAAACATCATCCATTGACCCAACAATCAACTATAATCTGATAATTTAGGAATCCAAAATGCTACGTATGGGGGAAGGTGGAAGGGGGTGGGAATCCATAGGCAAGCACTTGTTCACCATGTCTTCTGTCTACCATATAACCCTATTCGATGTGAAATGGAGAAGAATTACAGTTCCCCATCTTCTATCACTTTCATTCTTGTTCATCACCATCTTCTTATTGCTTTCCTCGTGCATTAATGAACGTGCTTTTGCTTCCTTCCAACATGGAAAGAGGGTCATGGCCGCTTCTTCTTCTTCTATTGGCATTTGAAATCGTACTTGGGTTTAAGATTTGGTTGTTGATTGGGATTTACACGTATGCCATGGACTTGGCTTGCCGGGCAAAGCCGTTCATGGGGTGAGGCCGATGTAACTGTGGGGGGTGGAGGCCGAGGTGGTGTGATGGTGGTTGGGGTGGTGGCTGAAGATTTGTTTGTGGATGGTCTGGAAGTGAGTTAGAGTCGATGAAGATGGTGTCGTGGAGATGAAGACTTCCGGGGAGGAGAGGTCCCCGACGGTGAGACAGTTGATCTAGTTAGGGGGCGGTGACAATCTAGGACATTTTCGACGGAGGGGGAAAAGATGTGTAGGGTGGGAGGAGAACACACACTTTAGAAAAGGATGTTTAAGACGGTCCAAGCAACTTGGTCGTTAGTTCCATCAACATGACGATTAATTTCAAGGATATGATAACTGAAAGGATCAAGACTATGACTAGCCCTAGAGGGGGGGGGGTGAATAGGGCTATTAAAAATTTGTCTTAAATGGGCAATGAAAAACTTATGCAGAAATAAAGATACTGAGCAGAGTAGAGAAAAGAGAGGGAAGAAAGAAACAAGCACACAAAGAGACACTGATTTTATCCTGGTTCGGTAAGACCCCATTTGGTCTGCCTACGTCCAGTCCTCACCAACACGGTGAGATTTACCCTCTCAAAGAGTTGAACTACACCCGCTGGTTTATGCGGTGCCCAGCTCACCAACAAACCTCTAGTTAATATGGTGCCTAGCTCACCAACAAACCGTAGTTAATACGGTGCCTAGCTCACCAACAAACTGCTAGTTAATATGGTGCCTAGCTCACCAACAAATCGCTGGTTGATGCGGTGCCCAGCTCACCAAAGCACACAAGGTTGGGTATGTGAACCCAAACCAACCTTCAACCAAGAAGGCAAAAACACAAAGCAAGAATCACAATATAAAGAATGATAGATCAAATAATAGAAGATGCAAAGCTTATGAGGATGATCTCCAGATGTTGATGAAGCTCTTAAGTAGAAGAGATCTCCTCCAAAAATCTCATTCTTCAAAGATCTAGCATGTTAGAAGCTCTAGAAGGTGAAAAAGCTTGGAAGAAGAAGCTGTAGATCAAACTCTTGAGGGTGGCTCTCTTCTCCACGAAATTCCCTACCTAGGGTTTCCCCTAGATGTCCTTTTTATAGCCTTTCCAAAGATCGATGTATCCATTTGAGAGAGTGTGGAAAGTGGTCTTGGTAAAAAAAGGTGTTCAAACTTATTTTTTGAACAGATCTGCATGTAAGGGTCGACTTCACCTTTTGCTGGGGTCGACTTCAGTTGAGCTCAAGGTCGACTCCAATAAAAAGTGGGGGTCGACTCCGCTTGGACAAAGAAGCATCTTCTGAATGGAGGCCGACTCTTTTAGAGAGCCGGGGTCGACTCTGAACAACAGAGCATAATCGGGGTCGACCCTTAAGAAGCTGGGGTCGACTCTGCTTCAGCAACTTGACAAGTAGTTGAACAGAGGTCGACTCCTTCACAAACTGGAGGTTGACTCCAAACAGTTGAGCAGAACCGGGGTCGACTCCTTTGAAACACAGAGTCGACTCCGCATGACCCAGTCCATCTGTTTTCCTTAGAGGTCGACTCCTTCACAACTCTAGGGTCGACTCTTCAGCCAAGAACCCAAGACTTCTTTGAAGACCCATTTGTTTTATGAAATTACCTGTTTTCTGTATTTAACTCACAAACTTGTTAGTAAACATAATGAGTGTTTTGTGATCATCAAAATTCTAAAGGATCCAACAACAACATTAGTTAAAAGTTTACATGGACATACTTGATTCTATAAAAGTAGGAATATATTGATGATTTGTGAATTTTATAGGATATACAAATAATTTTCCTTTTTAAAATTGACAGGGATTTTCGTATTGCTAGCTACGCTCCTAGACATATATAACACGCAAAAGATGTGATATACTAATGCACAAACAAGAAATATACCATGCATTATACTATCGCATTCTTTATCTCTTCACCGTTTTTTTTTTTCAATTACAAAATCCATCTGCGGTTTTTTTTTTACTTGGAGAATTTATTTTTCGGGGTTAGAGATAATCAGATCCTTCTCCATTTCCCCAACTACCGCACCGTCCAGTGCGTGCGTAAAGTATAGATAAGATGGCGAGGGTTGACTTCGGTCAACCATAGGTCTTCAACCGTAGGTCATGACCCGAACTGCTACGGACAAGATGGTGCTCAAACGAGCTAGTCTTCACAACACGTAGTAGTACTCATCTGCTCTTGTTATCTGATTTGTCCTAGTACGAGGTGGTTGTAGGTCTTTAATATCCATGTCTTTGGCCCAAATCCTTTTTTTTGCCAGGTAAGTTTTTTTTTTGTGTTATTCTTTTTTTAAATAGAGGGAGGGGAATAGCTAGCTGGGTCCAACCTGCACCCTCTCACTTTTAAAAATGGGAGATGGTATCGTTGTGGCACTCTCGTTTTGATCTTTGGCCCAAGTCATTTATCCTACACTTGGAAAACTGCGGTTTCTTCTTAAATAGAGGTCTTTTTTTTCGATAGATTATGCCAATATAACTTATTTCAGATTAAGAGATTCTACGGAAAAAGAATAAATTTCCTCGCGCACAAGAAATACACGAGCATAAGCCTTTATAAATCTGCAAATTAAAATCCTCCTTCAAACATCGTGGAAGATTTTTCTTTTAATAAGTAATGTAAGATCGAGAATTTAAATCTGGATCTTAACATGTATATTGAAAGGTCTTAATTATTTAATCACTATTTATGTACGTACTATGAAAAATTTGAATAAGGATGTACGAAATAGATAGTAAATGTAAGGTTGAAAATCGCAGAGAGATCATAGATGATGAGATGATAGAGATCAGAAGAACGTTATTTACTTGAAGTGTCAACATGATCATACTTCCAATTTCATACCACTGAGTTTGCACTGTTGCGCAGGAGCATTTAGGGCTGTGCATGATCTGGGTTAGTCCGATTAATAATAGGGTGTTTGGGAACAATTTTTTAAAAAAGTTATTTTTATGTAAAAAATTATAATGTGTTCTCTTTCTATCTAAATTTTAAAATTAAGAAAAAATATTCTACGATAAGTTTTTTTGGAAGAGATTTACATAGGGTAAAAATTTTACACTAAAAAAAAACTACTTACCAAACATCTTTTTGTGTCTGTCTTATCTTTTTTTTAAATTTTAGAGAAAAAAGAGACAAACAATTGTAACCAAACACCCTATAAGCCTATTTTTTGGACAAATTGAAGCCGACATAACTACTAGAAAGAGTCTTGAGGACAACTGTAAAAAAATTAGAAAAGTGACCAAAAGGAATGAGAAGAGAAGACCTAACCATGACAAGAAGGCAAGCACACAAAAGAAACGTAGTAAGATCATCTACCTTCATTGTAGTAAGCCGGGACATATGGCAAAGAAGTGTTGGCGAAGCGTTAGTGCATGTCTACGTTGTGGCGATTTGAAGCATCAAATGCGAGACTGTCCTCTTCTAAAGGAACCATCAACTAACACAAATGGTCTCAATTCTATGACAAAAGAGAACCAGCCAAACGATGATAAGAGGAAAATAAAGAAGAGTAAGAAGAACGTCATACAATTAGCTCTTATCCTCAAAAGACGATGCAAGCACTGCAATAGGAAAGGCCACATATTGGAGGAATGCTGGAGAAGGCAAGGAAAATACTTACATTGCGGCAGCCCATAAGGACTGTCCACAATTAGAGAACCAACGTCATGAGGAATCAAAACAACAAGACACACTGGAAGTATTGGCACTCGGCTTTCCAAATCAAGAAGTGGGAACTGTGGAAGGTAACTCTGAACTTGCGATGATTAATAATTTTTTAGCATGAAGTGATAATTCATATTTAACCGAAGGAGTCGTGGAATTTGGGGACCAAATTCTTTTTAAGAGGGGGATGATGTAGTACCACAGAAAATTCATTAATTAGAAAATATAGGTAAATTAAAATTTTATCAATTAATAAACCAAACTAGTTAAAAATATACGTGTCATTATTTTAGGCATAAAAACTCATATAAAAATTTCGTAAAAATAGTAGTTATACTTTAAATAATGTTCTTTAATGATCTATCAAGAAATTTGGGCATAGAAAAATCATTTGGACTAAGTTTAAGATTTTATGCGACATATCATCGTAATTAAAGGATAAGTCGGAGAACCCATTATCACATGTACCCAAAGTAAATTATAAATCAAAATAAATACATGGGTAGATTTTAAATAATATGGGTTGATAGTCTATTATGATAATTGGACCAATGGACAATTTTGACTCATGAAAATACTCTCTAATAAAAAGATAATTAAAACTCATTAAGTAAATTAAGTATATGGGTTGTACAATTGAACCATACTTACGTATTGGGCCAAAAGTAAAAACCCAAATAATAGATAAATGTTAGAAATATTGTGATAAATGATATTAAATTGAATTGAAATAAGAAATTAATTGAATAAATATGATAAATAAATTTAAATTAGAATAAAAGGTGAATAAATAGAATTAAATTAAAACTCATTAAAGTAAATTAGGAATGGATTATGTTAATGGGCCAAACATGACTTAGTGGGCCCCATTATAAAGAGCCCATCTTAAAATGGGTGGTAATTAAATAAAATTCGTAATAAAAATAATAAAAAATTAAATAAATATTAAATAACCCATATCTATCTCAAAAAAAAGTGATATGGGACTAAAATTAATTAGGAAATAGTGATCATCACAACATTTTCTTCCGTCTCGTGCCATTCGGACAAAAGTAGATCCAGCCAAATCTTATTACCGACAATCGCTCGTGTCCTAAAATAAAAGGCGAGAAGGAAAAACATGAACTCGCAACTGGCGAACAAGCACGAGTTCAAATGTCCACTTTTGGCGGACAATGCAGGTTGATGCCGCAATCCATCCGCACGGCCGCACAGCTACAGCAAAGCCAGCAGGAGGAGCGCCGAGTAGAGTGGCGCCACCAGCAGCAGCAGCGGCTGAGTACAGCTCCACGGCAGCCCCCACAGCTGCGGCCGCACGGCGTGCGCTCCCGAGCCCGGAGGTGAAGACCCAGAACCCGGCTGTGACCCAGGTGGGGAAGCAGCTCCTGCACCATCGCCAGCGGCAAACCACGTGAACAGGTGGAATAAATTAAAATGGAAACTTGGAAGAGATGGAGGGCAGAATAAGAATTTGGGAGTATGAGAAGGGACTGGAGAAAAAGGATGAAGGGGCCGCCACGCCACGAACACATCATTCACCTTGAAGGGGCACATCGAGAACTGGGCTTTCTCGAAGGTCCCTTGGGTTGGAAATGTCGTTAATCCGGGACAGCGTCGCCTGCGTAGTGCCGAACCGGGTGGCGATTCCCTCCAGAGAGTCTGCCTTCGCCACGACGTACGCCAGGTGCACCGCCTGCGCCCCGTCCACCGGGTCGCAGCTGCAGGGCAGGGGGATCTGCAGACGCCAACCGGCCTCGATCATCGACGGGTTCGTTATCCTGGTGTTGGCTGCGACGATCTGGTTGACGGAGATGAGCCCCTTGAAGTTTTCGGTGGCGATTTTGTTCAGGAAGTCGCCCGACGCTACCGTGTAGACCGGCGCGGGGTCGGCAACGCCGATGCCGTTGGAACTGCAGGCGCAGGGGAAGGGCACCCTGACGAGGGTGCCGTTGGAGACCCTGGTGGAGGCGGGGGTGGTGGCGCTGCGGTTGTTGAAGCTGTACAAGTCTTGGGTAGAGTTCACCTGGAAGAGGGCTCTGATGGCTTCATAGGTGGTCTCGTTGTTGACGACGTAGCCGGCCAGGGCCTGGCACCTGGCCCCGGCGGAGCTGCAGCGAAACCTTGGGCTGTCTTCTTGGGCCGCGCAGGAGGCGGCGAGGAGGAGGAGGGGGAACAGGAGGAGGGGAAGGCGGGAGGCGGCCATGGCGAAGCACTGTGGCGTGTGGTCTCTGCTCGTTTTCTGGCCGCGCTGCCATTTTATGGAGGAACATTTGAGACAGAGGTCGGGACAGAGGAAGAGGGCGAAACCCACTTCGAGACGGACGAGACTAGTCTAATCGCGAAGCGAGTGAGGGCCGGCATGTGGACCCCTGTGAGAGAGGAGACCAAGCTCCGTTCGACGGGTTTATTGATAGGGAAACGGTTCTGCAACATCCAATATCGACACCCTTTTTCTAGCACACTGACGCAGCAGTCACACGTATATTTATACTATTATAATAAAATTCAATTTTTGAGCAGTCCCGTAGCAGCATCAAAATGAGTTCTTTCCCTCTTAAAATTTATTTACCTATACTTCTTCTAATTTGAAAAATATTTAACATATAACTATTTAACTCATTTAAAATTCAAAGAGGTTTCTCTCTTTTACTCGATCAAAAATTATTATTTTTTTTTTACTCACACACTAACTTTTGCCCTTCCTACTACAATTCACTAAAAATCACATACTAACTTTTGTCTCTTTCAATTGACCTTACTTTCTTTGTCCCATTTGGCAACAATCCTCAAAAGTCACCATTTGTCTCTTTCTTTAAGCGAGGAAACTCACCTTAACCCTAAACAGTGTCTCTTCCTTCTTTTATCCCCTCTGCCAACCCCCATTGTGGACACCTCTTCACGAAGCAAAAACTCCATCACTACGTGCACCTCTCCTTCTTTCACCAGAGTACGAAGATTAGTAGGTCATACCTTCTCCAGTCCTCCACCCCCATGGCCCCACCTCTCCGATTCTTTTTTCCTGGTGCTGCCCGCCTCCTTCTTGCAATACATGTGGTATGTTGGCCGCTCTATTCATGTCCATTTTTCTTAAAAATATTAGAACTATATGTTGTTTATAAGCCACTTCTCTCTCTATATAAACCTCTAATGGTGTTTTCCTTCGGCTGCGAGAGGGGGTCGCTAATGATGTACCTATCACTCATGAGAGTACTCCGAAACGTGGTACGTGGTGTGCATGCGTCCGTTTCCTCCTCCTCTACGTCTTCTTAGATAAACATGTGTGACTAGTGTCCCAATAGACATGGGATCCTTCCACTTGTTATTGTAACTCTTGTAACCATGCATGAGACTCTTGTATTATATATATGATAATGGAACCACTGCAGGCGGACACGTTGCTCTGCTCTTCACATATATCTTCTCTCTTCTCTACTTCCTATGCATGGTTTCAGAGCCTTCTGCTGTACAGCATTTGTTCCATGGCTGCCACAGGCAATCAATCCTCCACAATAGTGCACTCCAATGTTCTTCCTCTGAAGTTAACCCGTGACAATTATCTCTTGTGGAAGGCCCAGTTCGTCCCCTTGCTGAAGAGCCATGGCTTTTTGTCCATGGTGCATGGCTCGGCCTCTCCTCCGCCTGCGGTTCTGAAGTCCACTGGAGACAATGGGAAGGAGGTCTCCGCTCCAAACCCGGCGTCTGCTGTATGGGAAAAGCCCGATCAAATGGTCCTCCTCTCGTGTCTTATATCCTTCCTCATAGAGCCTCTTCTCCCGTTGATATAGTTGGCCATGACACGGCCAAGGCTGTTTGGGACGCCCTTGCTCGGGCGTTTAGTTCGCGCTCCAAGTCACGGATTCTGCAACTTCATACTAAACTCCATGCAATCCGGCAAGGTGCGTCGTCTGTCGAGGAGTATATTCAATCCATCAAAACTATAGCAGATGAACTTGCGGCTGTCGGGCAATCTATGGACGACGACGACCTTGTCATGGTTGTTCTAGTCGGGCTCGGACCCAGCTATGAAGCATTTATTTCCAGTATCACCACTCTTCGGGAGTCTCTCACTCTCGAGGACGTTCTGGCGCATCTCATTGCGCATGAAACTCTTATGGCCCAGCAGCGCTCTCGCCTGTCTTAACGAAGCGGCCTCCTTTCCCTCAGCCAACGTCACTACGATTCCCCCTACATCTAAAGGTCGACGTGGAGGTGAACCCAATGCCGTGCGGTTTTTTTTTTTTAAATAACATGCTTTTAAAAAATTATTACGTTAATAGCACACTAAAATTTTTAATTTGTAATATAGTAGAATTTCGACCCGTCAACTATTGCGTCTGCACAGGCATGGGCGAGGCCATTTTAAAAAATATAAAATAATGAAATCGGTTTTCAAATGACCGATTTTCTCACCAAAAGGAAATCGGTGATTCAAAGACCGATTTCTTTCCTGCGTACTACATGATATTTCTTTTAAAATTAAATTAGTATCTTTATTTTATCTCTAAATAATATCAAATTAAGATGAAAAATTAAACATAAATTAAATAAAAGGTGATACATTTTATTTTAATTTTTTAAGATAAATTTTATAGAGTAAAAATTACTTCAAAAATTAATAAATCAAATTAATATCGATATCCGTACTTCAATAATTCTCGATTTTTATTTTTTATAATCAACATATTTTTTGATAATTATGATAATTTTATATTTAATTTTGTTATCGAAATTCGGTGACGTTCTATCGAGATGTGTAAGTCTAAAGACAATATCAAAATTATCTTAATAATATAAGAGGGACTTTAAATAAAAAAAAATTATGCTTACTTTTAATTATTTTTATTTAGAAATATTTTTATATTATTAACATAACTCAAATATTATCTTCAACCCCCCACCCCAATTAACATAACTCCGATATTTTAAAGGAAAATGCCACTTATTATGATCGTAAGTCACTCTTATATTATGACAAACTTGAAGTGGTTGGTAAAAATTGACCGATACGAACTTGAAGGTGTTCCTGATATCCCTCCTCTGTAGGACTACCAATGGATATATGCTTTCCGACTTTTCGACCCATTTCCGACCTTTTCGTATCCGTTTTTTCCATTTTCGATTACTTTCCATTTTTCCATTTCTATTTCTGATAATATATAATTTTTATTTTATTTACAAAATATATACTCTTAAAATCTTATTTCTTAATATTAAAATCTTTAGACTAAGTTTTTAGTTTCTCCTTAATTTGTAAATAGAATCTAATTAACTTGTCTCTATCGTAGTATTTATAATGCCTATTATTATCAAAGACATCTATTTTATCGCTACTCCTAATGCTACATACTGTAGACACGCGAATTTGATTCCACCGCGGGTAAATTTCATAGTGCGCCATAATATCACAAATGGCCCTCTTTTTGCCTTGCAAGAGTGTTTTTCTAATGTTTCTAGATCTCACCCATTCTTTCTCGGTGCAGAGGCATATGAACAAATTCATTAAAAGGTGTCCGGAATGGTGGACGTGATTCAGGAACCTTGTTGCGACGGCTCCAAAGGGCGCGACCTTGTCGCGTCGGCCATGCAGGATGCGACCATGCTTTTGGCATGAAGGCATCGTGCATGGCGGACGCATTTATGAGCATGTGTATAAAATGGCGTCCACTTCGTTGGACGTGATTTAAAGTCAAAAAGGCTACGCCCCCAAAGTCGTCACACCTAAGGTTGCTACGTCGCGTAATCATGACAAAATCTCTGAATCGCGGCCTTGTCAATCGACGCGATTTAGAAGGCCAAATCCGCAATCCCGCGTCAGCAGACAGCACATTCATGAGCCGATTGCCTCGAAACCATGCAAGTCTTAATCGCGGTGGACAAGCCTGACGCGATTCCAAAGCGTAGCTGCAACTATGGTCATGATGCGCCTGTCACATCGGTTTGACTTTCTTAATCGCGACCTGCCGCCCGGACGCGATTCAATTCATAATTGCGGCTTCCTGTGTGGATGCGATTTTAGAATCTGATGCCTATAAATAGACCCCCGAGAGTAACTATTCAAAAAATCCCTCTCCCACCCTGGCGGAGCCCTGCCGGATTCTTCCCGCGACTTCCCCACGGCGGAGCCCTTCCGATCGGCGACTCGACGCCCTTAGAGTTCGAAGTGCCGTCTACCATTCCACGTATCGGAGCGAGGCGGGAGGAGCACGATCTTCCTCCACTTCCTCCATCAATTCTGGCAACGCGGCTACGCCCTCCATTTTCGGGGAAGCACCCCCTCCCCTTTCTCCTTTCCATCTTTCTTTTTGTCTCCTCCGGGCCCCACGTGGCCCTTCTTTAGTTTTCACACACACACACACACATGCATGCATACACACACACACCTACATTTTAAGAGTTTAAAAGCCACCACGCGGTGAGTTCTCCCATTCTTTATTTATGTCATTTTATTCATTTTTTGAATTGTATACTACACACCCGTGGCTAATCCCCTCTTCATTTTTTGTCTTTTTTCTTTGTAAGGGTAATCAACATGGAAAACGCCCTCTACCACGGGCGACCGTGCTCATAGAGGAAGAGAGGACCCACATCATCTCCGCGCAATATCCCCGCTACTAAAAGGTATGCTCGTGATCACCCATTCCATTCCACACCCCTCTCCGTGCGTCTCCATTCGGCACCCTCGTGTGCCTCGCAATCACGTTTCTTTTCTTTTCCGTCTTTTCCACCACTTTTCATTTTCCACCCCTCTTTGTGGGCCTACTGTTCTTTGTCCCCCTTAAAAAGGGAGCGGAAAACGTGATCTACACATACATCTACCATTTGATCGTATCAAATATTTTTGATTACTTTCCGTTTTCGATTTTCTTATAGGAAATAGATGCAAAAAGTTATATTTTTGTTTTCGACTCTGACCCGTTGGTAGCACTACTCCTCCGTAAATGAGACGATGCCATCAGACCTACTCATGGCCGTGCAAACATATTTATTCGCATGTTAAAATGTGATTAATTTGCTCTACAACTAATCGACTCGTGTCCAACTTACTCAATATATAGGCAGATAAATTACCCCAGAAAAACTTTGCTCTTCATTGGGGGGGGGGGGGGGGTTGAAGATAATATATGAGTTTTGTTAATAATATAAAAGTATCTCTAAATAAAATAATTAAAAGTAAACATGATTAATTTTTATTTAAAATCACTCTTATATTGTTAACACAATTTTGATATTATCTTCAGACGTGCACATCCCGACAGGACGTCATCGGACTTCGAAAACAGAATTGAATATGAAACCACTATAATTATCAAAACAATTTGCTGATTCTAAAAATATGATCATCGAGAATTATTGAAGTACAAATATCGAGATTAATTTTATTTATTAATTTTTGATGTAATTTTTACTCTATAAAATTTTATTTTAAAAAATTAAACTAAAATTATAATGAAATGTATCACTATTTAATTAATTTATGTTTAAATTTTCATCTTAATTTCATATTGTTTAGATATAAAATAAAGATACTAATTTAATTCTAAAAAAACTCTCATGTACTACGCAGGAAAGAAATCGATCTTTGAATGACCGATTTCCTGATCATTTGAAGACCGATTTTATTATTTTATATATTTTAAATGGCCATGCCCACGCCTGCATGAACATAGCTATTGATGGGTCAAAATTCTGCTATATATTACGAATTAAAATTTTTAATGTGTTATTCATCTAATAATTTTTTAAAATATGTTATTTTAAATAAAAGAGAAATATTTACTGCACTTGCATATTGAATAGGCAATAGTCTATGTGACACCCCTCACATGAGGAGTGATAAAGTGACAATCCAATTGTTAGATGTCACATGAATTTGTTGCATAGTCATATTACACTTAAGTGCAATATAAAAGTACAATAAGCTTTTCTGTTAAGAAAACCCATGGCGTGGTGTGTATCATTAGTCGCTTCCCCCCCGTCACCTGCACGAACCCATCGGTCCCGTTGCGGTAGTCCAGCGCCGTCCTCCTCTCGTAGCCGTCTCGCAGGTACCAGTCCTCCTACGGCGACCGACGTTTGAACCCCTGTATGTAGCTGCAGACGGATGGGTCGTTGATATCGCAGATGCCAAAGGAGCCGTAGGGGCTTACGTTGTTGCACCGGTCCTAGGGCGCAAATCAGAATCTGTTCCAGGACTTAGGGTCCGTTTGTTTTCCTGTAAAACCTCCCACCAGAAATGATTCTCAGGAAAATCTTATGAAATTGTTCATTTGGTTGCGTTGAAAAGTTGATCCATGAAACTGTTTTCCTTGAAATTCTCCGATTTTGGCATTCGAGGTAAAACCCCAGATGTCGTTTTCCTTGATTTCCATTTCGTCTTCCCCGCATAGCTGTAGTGCCCTCGGAGTAGTCCATCCATGCGATGGCGTCGCCCACGCCACGGTAGTTGCACCACTGCGGCGGGGGCTGCCACCCGTCGGCCACGACGCGTCTCCACGGCGATGGCGAGCACCACCCCTTGTCTGATACCCCAGCAGCAGCGGCAGTGAACATGATGAGGGCGATATCTCGAGCCTTGTCCATGGCTTCTTCTACTCCGACAACGAGGGCTTCGACGACCGAGAAGCCAAGAGGATGCTGTTGAGGGGCAAGTTCAAGCTCAAGGAGAGGATGCTCGCCGCCCCCAACCTCGGCAGCTTCTTCCCAATGAGCGCGCCGGAGAGCAGAGATGGAGGTGGCGGCTCCGACATCGAATTAGTAGCGTTGACGACATACGGAACGGAGGAAAGGAGGGAGGGGCGTGTGCATGTGTTGGCGCTCATCGAGAGCGCGGATGGTGGCCAGGACGGTGTAGCCCTTCTCCAGCAGCAGCTTCACCAGCCACGACGCGATGTAGCCGGAGGCGCTGGTCACACATGCCACCTTCCCGCCCCCGCTCATCCCTCTCGCCGTCGGTGCCGACTTCGTCGCCCCGCACCAACAAGCCTTTCCCGGTGCTCGACCTCCGCCCCCCTCCCCCCGGGACCCCCCCCACCCTGTGCACCCACCCTGCCACTGCCGGAAGCCCCCCCACCTTCCCATCGAACCCCATCCCCCGCCTGCACCCTCACCCGCCCTGTGCGTTCCCCCCTCCTGCCAGAACCCCCCCCCCCCGCCCCCTGCGCCTACACCCTCCCCCGCCTGCACCTTTCCCCCTCCCGCCGGCTCCCCCCCCCTCCCCCTGCACCCTCTCCCACCCTGCGCCTTCCCCCCTCCCACCGGAACCCCCACCCTGCCCCCGCCATCTACAGGGGGAGGGGTTTTGCCTGTAGGTGTGGTGTTTTGTAACGGAGTACCAAACATATAATTATATTTTTGTTTTCCTGTAAAAGCTAATCCTTGAAAAAAGTTTTCCCTATAAATTATTTTACAAAGAACCAAACAGACCCTTAGTGCCCTCGATCCACACCACCCGCTAGCTCCACCAAGCCGATGAGCTATGTCACCAGCCTCAACAGGATGGTATTGTTCAGGGTGTCGAAGCGGTAGTACACCTTGTTGCTGTAAGTTCAACATGGGTCGGCTCAAGCTGAGGTGACCACGGAGGTGCTTCTCGCCGAAGGGTGAGCCTAGACGACCAATGCGATGAATCTTCCCTGAGGCGCGCTTGGCCAACGTGACACATGCTCCGAGATCCTGACATGACCTGCAAAGTCCGCCGAGAGGCCTCGGCGGGGAGACACTCCAACGCTCTAGTCAGTTACTAGCCAAGCAGAACGCCCTAGCCTAGGGTGGAACAGCGTACCTGTGCCGGTGGAGTGTCTGCCCTTTATATAGTGCTAGGATACATGTGTATGAGATGGACGATCCCGCTAATCTCGCTGGGGGTTTCCGTGATTATCGTCGGATTGGACGTTGCCCACGTACCGCCAGATCATGGCGATCGTGGTCTTAACTGCCGCGGTTATCAATCCCGTGATCTTCAGACATTACTTTATTCGTCTCGTCCGTCACGTGACCAACACTCGGGGAGCACTTCGAGTGCGCTGAGCTCAACGTCGGCATTTTCTGAGGAGGAGTTTGTGGTCGATCTTAAGAAGTCGTCCCGAGGAGTAGAGCTGATGATATTTCTGATTTGAATCGTCAGAGGATCGCTGTATGGGAAGTGCAAGCACGTCTGGCACAAGGTCGGCTGCGGCCGACCTTCGAGATCGTCCTCGACCGAGTAGCGTGAGATGGCCCCAAAGAGCAAAGAGGTCACACTGTCCGAACATGAACGTCGGCTGACGAATGCTCTGCCTGCGATGAAGGTTGTCAGCATGTGTCCTTGATGAGGTCGGCCAAGCCAAACTGACCTACCGGAATATGACCGTATCAGCCACGATTACCGCACGCGCGGGTTTCGGGGGGACGTGTCTTCCGAGCATCCCGCAGTCGGGTGAACTGTCTTCCAAGCATCCCGCGGTTGGGTGAACTGTCAGACAGTGCCCTTGCCATAACTGCAATAACTAACTACCACTGGGACGACTATAGGTTGGATGGGTCAAGCGTAGCTCGGCCGTCATTCAACGTCATTCACAAGTACCCCTTTGGGGCATGCCGTGCACAAAGACACCAGGTCGGATATAGCTGTGCTGAGAGATTGTCTTGGCCGAGCTTCGAAAGACGGCCTGAGGTGTTCAATATGTTTGAACTGCCGGACCATACTCGTCCGATAGCATATAGCTGCCGTTCTAAGAAAGGTCATCGTCTTGTCTTCCGGGTGGTCGGCTTGACTCGGATCTTAGCCGACCTGTCGAAAACATACCGCATCACACCTGATTGGCGCTGTTGTGTGGAAGCCGAAGGTGAACATGTCATAGGTTTTACGTGGGATAAGTTTTGACAGAGCTTTGATTTTTCCTAAAGAATGATCATGCTTTATATAAAGCTTTAAAACATACAGCCTCTCCGCCCGACATGGCCTCTAGAAGGGCCATGTAGTGCTCCTCCTATCGCCCAATTCTATCTATTTCCCTCTTGTGTCCTCGCCTTCATGTTCCTTGGCGGAATCCTTACCACCACCAACTCTTTCAACACCCCAGGGGAGATCGCGAAACAGGTGGCCGACTCCAAGCCCCGCATCGCCATCACCACTTCTGCCCTGCTTTTCATGCTCTCCGACAGAGCTGCGGCGAGCCTCCCCGTCGTGATCATGGATAGGGGTGAGAACAAGGTCCCCGTCGACCCGATGATCGTCACCGGCAGAACGAAGATGATGAAGAATATCCAGACGGCGGAGGCCACCACCTTTCTCACCAGCGCCTCCACCAACACCTTGCTCCAGAGAGCTATGGCCAGAGAAGGAATGGACCATCTGGTCTTCCAACTCCTCGAGCTCCACTGTCTCCCAGAGGCGGAAGTCCATCGTCGTGGTGCTCCTTGAGACCGGGAACTTTGTCCTATACGAATGGGCCAGCGGAGGCTAGTGTGCTCTGGCAGAGCTTTGATCGGCCTGTGGACTCACTGCTTCCTGGCACAAAGATTGGGTACAACGGGACGGAGGGGAAGAGCTGAAAGTTGGTCTTCTGGAGCATCTTCTCCTTCATCCCGAGGGACCCTGGCGAAGTCTACAACAGGTGCGGCCCCTTTGGCACCTATAGCACTCACAGCTGAGTTGGGATCCTCCCAGTACATGGGAGGACCCAACTCAGTAAGTAACCAATCACATGGGAGGGTGGGAGGATCCCAACTCGCACTCACACCACCCCGTACTACAGCTGTTCTACCAGGCTTCGAGCCAAGATCCATGGCGGACTGGAGCTTGGGGGATACCACCGGGGGAAAGGATTTGGTAGTTTGCTCACCAAAACAAATTAGAATATGTAAAACAAAGTTACCTTTTCCATGCGAGGCCTCATTGGAGCAGAATGGCGCACACAAACTGCTGCAACTTCTATATATCATCCAAAACATCTCAGCTTCATAGTTATTTTCAAGTCTTGAATCAGCTAAATCTTTAAATTCTCTTGTTTCAATTGGAGGAGACATTATTGGCCGAGCCTAAAAAGAAAACTTTTTTCATTTTATTGGCAATAACATAGTTTCTCGCATGTGCTCTCTGTCTCCCACTACACCCATCTTTCTCTCTCTCTCTGGTCGGCATTCCTCAAGACGCTCAGCTCATACCCCTAATTCGAAAGTGTCGGCAGCGCCGACGATTTCCGACAAGAGATTGCTGCCTTCTTCGCCCACGTCACCGACTTGACACGGGGTGAGTTCACGTCACCGACACCAGTGCACCTGCCTTCTTCGCCGTCATGTTTACCTTTGTATGTTCTTCAGCAGTGGCGGAGCCGGGGGGGGGGGGGGGGGCAAGGGGGCAATTGCCCGCCACTGTTCTTCAGGGAGAAGTTAAAAGGGCATATACATATTCGAATAAATATGCCATATATATTAAAAGGATATACATGATAATATGGAACATATACGAGTATAGAGGAGAAGAATAGATAATATTTGATCTAATTACCTTTTTTTTAATTATGTGCACTGTACATATAGATTTCTGCTAAAATGTCAGTGGCAAATTTTATATATATTGATTTGTAGCCCAATAACATCCGCCACTGGAAAGCCCAACGCCACCCCAGATTCGATCCTGAGGTGACAGTGCCGCACCCCACCCCTGTGTGCAACGAGCAATGTCCATTAACCCGCAGTGTTCCCGTAAGCGCCACTCGGGCCCCATCCAATTGACGCATAGAATTACAACTACGGGTCTATAGAATTGGGTTGGCCAATAATACGGGTCTATGGAGAACAACTCTTCTCTTGCAACGGGCTTACTTAGGGTTGGTACATTAGCCAGGTGGGCCTTGAGCTTGTCAAAAGCCTTTTGGCACTCGTTGTTCCACTTGAACCGCCCTTTTCGAAGTACGTCGAAGAAGGGCTTGCACCTCTCAATGACTTGGACATGAATCGGCTTAAGGCGGTGATTCGACCGTTAAGCCTCTGTACCTCTTTGACGGTCCTTGGAGCTATCATGTCGATGATGGCTTGTACTTTGTCGGGGTTGACATCGATGCCTCGGTTCGAGATGAAATAGTAGAGGAACTTCCCAGCACGGACGCCGAAGACGCACTTTTCGGGGTTCAGCTTCATCCCGTACTGTCGCAGCACCTCGAAGGTCTCTGTCACGTCCTAATAAAATTGCATTTATCGGAAATGACAGATTATAAACATGTAAATAACGAAAGGTATAATTATAACCAACTCGGTTTGCGGAACTTATTACACGATACTCCTCATTACAGTCTAAATGAGGATTAAACAAAAGTAGATTGTATCTTATTACATTCTCCTTTTATTTACAAAGAAAGCAAAAACTAATAGCTTTGCTCAGCATCGGATTATCCGCTCAGCACACAAATTCCCCTTAAGCATCAACTCCATCTTGATCACTGAAAATGTTAATTTAATGAGCTAACTAGCCCAGTAGAACTCAATTCTTTTAAATCAAGAGGATTTACATGATTATAATCAAGGATAGAAACAAGTGTGGATCACTGACATGAAGTTCAAGATAACGAACAAGTATGACATAATCAAGATACACAAATTCTCATGAGTGCTTTCAGAGCAGCAAGAGTATTCTCGTAAGAGAATACTTAAATTCAAAATAGATATTCTCATACACACAAGCATGATATGATGACTAATCAAACATAATTGATGCATGCCAACATCCAGAAATTCTCAACGTCCCGCCGCGGCCAGTGACGAATTCGGGCGCTCCCCCCAGGACTGAACCAGCCCTATTTGCCTGGCATAATTATCAAACGAGTCCGAGACTCAAATATGGTCATCTTCACACACTCATTCATGCAATAGATCAAGGATACAAGATTTATAGTTTATACACAAGAGTTTGGGAACTAAATCCCTTCATGGAATTCAAGTAACGCCAATTTCACGAAGTCAATATGCTCGGAACTTTGGAGTGAAAGTTCAGGTATAAAGGGATAAGCTTGACTGATTTAGTAGGGTTTTGAGTGATAAAAACATCTATGAATGAGTGAACATTTGGTTGGATCAATTGGGTGTGATTCAATCACAAAACAAGTCAAAACAGGTGCAAAATTTGCTGGGCTGAAGGTGCCTGTCGACAGGCGTCTTCCTGTCGACAGGGAGGCTTCTAGAAGTCTGATTTCTCAGGCCTGTCAGTTGCTGTCGACAGTAAGGAGGTTTCTGTCGACAGCCCCTGTCATATTTCAATTTCTGGGCTCTGGACAGAGGCCCCTGTCGACAAGGCAAGGCTTGGTTGTCGACAAGTGCAGTGCAAACTTTCAAAAATGGCTTAAGGTCAACCAGAAATGATACTAATAAACCTACCTATCATACCTAACATGATTAGGACCTTACAAGGTATGATTTTAGTCTCAAACATGAAGCTAATCATGACAAGAAAATGAAAGAATAAGTCATGTAATGTGATCTACATAACTGATCAACAAGATCTGAAATTTGCAATCTACGTGATTTCAGGATAGCACAAAATGATAGAATGGTAAGGAAGAATGCCATTATCTTTCATGGTCAATTACCAAGTCATAGGTGATGAATACTTGAACCTTATCATGGAGGAAATCTATGAATCTGAAGGTCAATAACTCAGGAGAATTGATCACTCCAACTAACTATACTACACTGAGTTGTAGAAGGAAAAGAACAAGAATAAGAATGGATCTCTAAAACCTCATACTAAGATAAACCTTGTAAAGAAGAGATACATGATTCTCACAAGATATCTCACACACTTAAGGCAATTAACAAGTGATCAAACTTCTTAAACTAAAGAGGATGTCAAGATAGCTATTGGATTTCAAGACTTAATAAGGAAGGAGAAATAGAAGATGGTGATCAAAAGATTGAATCCTACCTTGTTGAAGTGAGGTGAGATCCTTAACTTCAGAAATCCTCAGAAATATAAGAAAGGTATTGCACACTTGAATGAAGATGAGCTTCAACAATTGCACCAATGCACAGGTAACATCCAAAATAGCTGATACAACTTCTCCAAGAAGAGTTGATAGCTAACTCAGTAGCAGTGAGGTGTAGTGATCTCAGTAGCAAGATACACACACACACGCACACCAGCAAGAATGAGAGGGAGGGAGAGAGAGAAAGTAGTTTCCCCTTCGTAATGGCTTCCCACCAAGCTAAACACTCAGAAACCTCTCAACAAGAAGTTACCCCCGAAGTAGAAGCAGCATAACAGTAGAACAAGTGAAAGAAACTAGCTATGATGGTTGGGAGGGGTTTTTATAGACCTAAGCTAATTTCATGCATAAGGACACGTAGGGGGACATGTGTTTGAGGTAAATTCCTTTTACCTCCTTCAAAACCTAGCACATGCAAGCTTAGAGAGTTACACATGGTAACTGAGGTGTTACCATGTCTCCCTGGGTGCTGGCCTCACTCTAAGCCTCCACGTAACCATTACAAATTACCCAGAAAACCCATTACGTAATTCCCAAGTAATTCAATTGGTCACTTGTTTTTAAAGAAACTTATCCAAATCATGTCTGACTGCTTTGAAATTTTAACCATAGACTAATGGTTGTTTTACTAATGTGGTGATTTTTAATTAATTTTTAGATTTTATTTTACAATAGGTGAAAAATCACCCGAAAAATGGTCGGGTCGACTGTACCTTGAAATCCGTACGTCGAAAAATTCAGATAATACATATTATTTCTCCACATTTTTTTGGAATTTATGATGTTCTCGGATTTTTATTTTGACGTCGTTTCCAGAATCGCCTGTGGAGGCACGCATTTCGATGCGCGTCACTGGGGTAATGTTTGTTACTACTAGTTGTACTTACATGTCAATTATTTCAATTATTGACAACGTTAAGTATTATAACTTAATTATCCTGTTTTGGAATAAATAAATAGTAATAGAAATTTTGGGGTATTACAGTCTCGGCTAGATCCCGAACATGGTCCTTGGATCGCCGGCTTTTCACCAACATGTCGTCGATGTAAATCTCCATCGTCTTCCCGATTTGTTGCTCGAACATCATGTTGAGCAATTGCCGCCACTGTTCTTCGGGAGAAGAGAAGTTAAAAGGGCATATACATATTCGAATAAATATGCCATATATATTAAAAGGATATACATGATATATGGAAATATACGAGTATAGAGTAGAAGAATAGATAATATTTGATCTAATTACCTTTTTTTTAATTATGTGCACTGTACATTATAGATTTCTGCTAAAATGTCAACGACAAATTTTTTATAATTTTGATTTGTAGCCAATAACATCCGCCTGGAAAGCCCAACGCCACCCCGGATTCGATCCCGAGGTGATAGCGCCGTACCCCACCCCTGTGTGCAACGAGCAATGTCCTTAACCCGCAGTGTCTCCAGTAAGCGCCACTCCGGCCCCATCCCATTGACGCATATAATTACAACTACGGGTCTATAGAATTGGGTTGGCCAATAATACGGGTCTATGGAGAACAACTCTTCTCCTGCAATGGGCTTACTTAGGGTTGGTACATTAGCCAGGTAGGACTTGAGCTCGTCAAAAGCCTTTTGGCACTCGTCGTTCCACTCGAACCGCCCTTTTCGAAGTACGTCGAAGAAGGGCTTGCACCTCTCGGCTGACTTGGACATGAATCAACTTAAGGCGGTGATTCGGCCGTTAAGCCTATGTACCACTTTGACGGTCCTTTGAGCTGTCATGTCGATGATGGCCGGTACTTTGTCAGGGTTGACATCGATGCCTCAGTTCGAGATGAGATAGCCGAGGAACTTCCCAGCACGGACGCCGAAGATGCACTTTTCGGGGTTCAGCTTCATCCTATACTGTCGCAGCACCTCGAAGGTCTCGGCTAGATCCCGAACATGGTCCTTGGATCGTCGGCTTTTCACCAACATGTCGTCGATGTAAATCTCCATCGTCTTCCCGATTTGTTGCTCGAACATCATGTTGACGAGCCTCTGGTATGTCACCCCTGCATTCTTCAGTCCGAAAGACATTTGGGTGAAACAGTACAGACCTTTTTCCGTGGTGAAGGTGGTTTTCTCCTCGTCTTCGGGGGCCATCCTGATCTGGTGATACCCTGAGTATGCGTCGAGGAAGCTCAGGAGAGTCGACAAGCTGGTCCTTCGGGCACGCCTTGTTCAAGTCGGTGAAGTCCACGGACATGCGCCACCTTCCGTTCACCTTCTTGACGAGGATGACGTTGGCCACCCATTCGGGGTAGAAGGCATCTTGAACAGTACCTGCACAAAGGTATTTTGCCAGGTTGTCGTCCACTGCATCTTGCCGATCGGCCAACAAAGGCCGCTTCTTTTGCCGTACAGGTCGAGCTCTGGGATCTACGTTCATGTACTGCTGAATAATTTCCGGGTCGATCCCGAGGAGGTCATCCTCTGCCCAAGTGAAGACGTCGCTGCTACTTTTGAGGTACTGGACCAGTTCCAGCTCCAACTCTCGGAGCTCGGCACCGATTACCACTGACTTTCCTTCTGCGACTTCAACTTGTTTAGTCTGTTCGGTAGGCTCGTGCCTTTCAACATTCTCATAATACAAGGGCCTGTACTCAGAAACGACTGGTTCCTTTGCTTTTATTGAATTCACATAACACTGGCGGGCTTCGATTTGGTTTCCAGCGACCTCACCTATCTCGCCCGGCGTGGGAAATTTCAGCTTCTGATGATAGGTGGAGGGGACTCCCCCTAACTTTCCCAGGAGGCCCTTGCCAAAGATTGCATTGTAGGCCGACTTCACTTTCACCACCAGGAAGTCGGCCTCAACGATTACAGAGCATGGCCTGGTCCCGAGGGTGACATTTAACCTGATCGACCCCTCGGAACTGACGGGGGTCCCACTAAACCCGAAGAGGGGCATCGCGACGGGCTTGAGCTCGGTGCTCAGATTGGTCATTTTTACATAGCAATCATAAAAAAGAACATCGGGAGCTGCTCCATTATCAACTAAGATCCGATGTACATCATATCTGTCAATATCGGCATGGATAACCAACGCGTCATCGTGGGGAAGGCTGAGGCCGACAATGTCTTCCTCGGAAAATGTTATGACACCCCGAGCTCTTGGTGTCGAGCTCTCTGACCTCGGATCGACGGCCGACGCGTACGCATTCCGCTTTCTTCCACTGTCCCCTCATCCTGTCGAGCCTCTGACGAGGATGAGGACCGCTCCTTTGCCCCCGCGAGCTCCGCACTCCTCCCGCTCGGGGGTACGCTCCTTCGCCCGTCTGTTGACGACGTCTCTCCCGATGATGCCACGCCGTAGCATCTCCGCGACCTCAACATTAAGGCTCCGACACTAGTCGGTGGTGTGCCCATAAGCCCTTGTGGTATTCACAGAAGAGGTCGGCTCCGCGCCCCGTCGGAGGCCGGGCCAACGGCTCAGACCACCGGAACTTTGGCAGCTTTTTGATGACAGGAAGGATCTTGGACGGAAATCTGCCGAAGTGGGGGAGATCTCAGAGTCGCTACGACTCATCAGGTCGGCGGTTTGAATCTGACCGCCTATCCCCACATGATGGATGCTCGTCTCTCCAGGGCTTCTTTAGTTCTGGCGTTTTGCTTGAGGCTCCCAGCTCGAGCGGACGCCCCAGCTTGCCAACTGCGCCGAGGGTGGACTCCAACCTCACATACTTCTGCATACAGGAATGAAGGTCTAAGAGAATCACAGGCGATTTTTGGCGATGGATGCTATGAACGGCAAGTTGGAGCATACTCGTGTCAGGATGTTTACGGCCATTCGCAAGTCGAGGTCGACCACCTTCTTGACTTCCAACAGGAATCTTTTGGCGTAGTCACGGAAAAGTTTGCCCACCTTCTGGGCGACAGGCCACAGGTCGTCGGTGCACAGGGAATGCTGCACCGTGTTGTAGAAATGGTCTAGGAAGCATTGTGCGAGGACGGCAAAGCTCATCACCGACTACGCCGGCAAGGTCTTGAACCACTGCAGCGCCACGTCGTCGAGGGTCGACATGAACGCTCGGCACTTCAATGCGTCTGAGAGGTTCACCATCTCGATCTGCCCCTGGAAATTATCAAGATGATGGACGGGGTTAGTGGTCCCGTTGTACCGTCGAAACTTGGGGAGTTGTAACTTCACGGGCACTAGTTCCGAGGTGATCTCCTCGACGAATGGTGAGGTGGAGAGCAGCGTCGCCACCGAGGGGGCCCGAGTTCCCCGCTAAAGGGCCTCAATCTTTCTGTTCATCTCCTAGATGTCGCTCCTCTAGCGAGGCTCTGCCTGCAGCAGATCTGTCGGGGCAGGTGTTGATTCGGCCGAGTAATGATCGACCTCAGTCATTCTGGGGGTGGCCTGCTCTGTTAGCGTGGCCTGAGCCGCAGGTGCCGTTGCCGGAACTTGCGGGGGTGCCGGCGTCGAGGGTGCAGGCGCCACTACTTGGGCATCGGCGTGGCTCGTCGACATTGCCGGCGAGACGGCCTAGGCCCCCGCAGGCCCAGCGTCATCGCGGATGGCCGGTACAGGGGCGATCGGGCGAACCGCTGCCTCGCCTTCAGCCATCACCGCCCACTGGTTCTGCTTCATTCGAGCCAGTACCTCGTGGAGCCCTGCGATCAATGTTTCGACACGGTCGAGACGAGAGGAGGTGTTCAAACCTTGCTCTCCAGTACCTGAACCTCCTCCAGCGATTTCTTCGACAACAGTGGTGGGGACGATCTCTTCGTCAGATGAGCGAGCCACTGTCTTTCCCTTGGGGGCCATGAGAGCAAGCTTTTTGCATGAAGTTTCCCATAGACGGAGCCAAAAATGTTATTGCAAGAGTAACGGGGTCGGCTCAGGCCGAGTAGCTCCCAAGGGACGAAGGCGCGCTCCGAATACATTGTCCAGTACCTGCAAGACCACCGAGTGACCTCGGTGGGAAGGGACTCCGACGATCAAGTTAGTTTGAGAGGTCAGAGTGAAAGAGGTTTTTTGGTCTAGGAGTTGCGTACCTTTTTCGCAAGGGTGGCCTCTTCCTTTTATAAGGGTCCTATGAACTAGAATATGGGGAGTAGGCTGAGGACGTTCCCAAGGAATCGTGCTGGATCTCCGCTGACTGGGGGTGAAAGATGGCAAATGTGGTTGTGTTGGCCCTGGATATCTTGGGCCAATGATTGTGCGCAATGACCCTGCTGTTATTGGACCTTGCCGCTATTGTCGTGCCCAGTCGATTAACGGACGTGGCCCGCGTTCTTCGGACCTTCTCGCCAATGGCCTTTCTATTATGGTTACGTGGGTCGTCATTTAGAAAGTCAAGGCTAGCTTGTTTACACCGAGGTCCATGATGGAATTCGACTCGTCCGAAAGCTCGACTCATCACCCTGACCTGACCCATTGGGAACAACTCGGCAAACTTTTACTTTCAGGCTGAGTTCCCAAGGGCCGTCTTGTGCACACGGAGTGCCAACCTCTACTTGATATGCGTTGCCCACTAGGCCAGTTTGTCACCTCGGCGATATCGGCCAGGCGAGGCTCTACGCCAGATTCCCCGAGGATCTACCTGTGTCAAAATTTCTAAGTTCTAACTTAAAATGTCTCCTATACGTAGCGTTTATGGTTGTTTAGACGTCTAAATCGAAGGTTTGATTGTATATTGCCGAATCATTATTTAAAACTAAGAATTTCTACACAACTATGTAGTGGGCTTTCTTATTTATATGTATTATTTAATGTTAGTGGGTCTTCTTATTATTTTTGGAAACATATTTTCTCTATTTATTCTTAATTTAAAAATAATTATAATTATATGTATTAATTATAAAATAATTTTATACAAATTTAAAATTTTTCGTGCACAATGTGGGCATAGAACTAGTTCCTAATAAATTAAGAGGCTTCCAATTTTTGAGAAGAGAATATTTCTCATCTCTCCCTTTTCCCTTTTCCCCAAGTTCATGTTTAGTCCTCTCCTCCTTCCTTGCGACGAGATGAGCAGTAGGCTGCCTGTTGCGTGCCCACAGATAATCAAGCTTGCACCATTCGCATGAAGAGTTTTATGGAGATGAAATTTTTGGGAGAAATCAAACCTAAGTTTCTCATTGCATTGACAGCAGATTTGAATGATGAGGGGCTATCGAGAAAAACCTATGGTCCCGTACACCCACCCACTTTGGGCAACGACGACCATCTTTGAAGGACGATTACCTGTTGGTCTACTCTTCTCTTAGATCATTCGGAGAGGCAGGAGTCCGAACGTGATTTTTCCCTATAGCGAGAGTATAGCGCAAACAATAGACGATCTACTCCGAAATAAAATTATTTTTTACCGTTAGATCTTAAATCTAATCATTCATTACAATATATAAATATAAAATATATCTAATGTTAAATTTTGTTTGGAAAATGTTTGTAATATTTATTCTTTTTTTTACAAGTTTTGTATATTTTTACACTTTAGATCATTTAATGTCTCTCGTTAAGACTCATGTTTTCGAAAGTGAATAAAATTTGCATCCGCTTAAAACCTGAATATTATCCAACTAAATTATCTGCTTTGTATCTAAATTTTATCTAAAGCAGATACAGATTATTCGATTAGTTATTCAGATCGAAAACAAAAAATTTACATTCACTTCGTTTTCACGCTGTTTATAGTCTTACATGAGGACTATCAACTATGTCTATTCCCTCCTTGACTTTTGAAAGATGGAGGAGGTACAAAAACACTAGAGATCTACAGGAGGACAATCAGAAGAAAGAAAAAGTCGGGAAGATGTTGGAGGGAGACGCATGTGTTGGGCAAGAAAAGAATAAGAGAGGAAGAGATGTAAAATGTGGGTCTACTTTGAAGCCCTAGTGCCATTACTGGGGTTCTTGGAGCAAAATTTCTCCTCTGACAGTCATGTTGGGGGGCATTGTCGTAGAAGGAGACGTCCTCCTCGACGGTTCTGGTCAACGCTCTGGTGGCAGGTTGTTGGGCAGGGGGAGTCTCCTCTGGGGTCCCCACCATAAGTCTTTTGTTGCGTAACCCCTCCCCCCTTCCCAACCTTGTAAAGTTCTTTCTCCATTTCTACCCCATCTCTGCCTCCCTGCCTGCACCACCCCCACCCATTGTTTCCACCTTCTTGCATCCCTTTACTTCTGTGCCTATCTGTCGATCCTCTGATCAGTCTCCCCCTACTCTCCCTTGTCATCCCTTTCTTCGTCGCTTCCCTTCTTGCAACTACAAGAAAAACCGAATTGAGCGACTGACTATTTCGGTCGCTATTCCGTCGCTGTTAAATATTGCGACCGTCTTGCAACCGATTAGCGACCGAAACCGGTGGTCGCTATATTCTGGTCGCTATACAGCGACCGAAACATAATCGGTCTCTATTTCGGTCTCTATTAGCGACCAATCGTGATGTGGTCGCTATTTCGGTCACCATTAGCGACTGACGTATTCCGTTGCTGATCGACCGATGTTGTGGTCGCAATATCGGTCGCTAACTTAGCGACCGATATAGCGACAAATGATAAATCTGTCGCTATGTGAGTGGTGGCCATTATCGATGACTGATTAGCGACGGATACAATTTCGTTGCTAATCGGTCGCTATTTTTATAATATTTTTTAATAAATTTAACATAAATGACAATAAATCACCTGATAAATAATAAAATAAAAACACAATAAATCAACTACACAAATCAAAATATCTCCACAAATCATAATATCTCATCACATAAACTACAACAAATACACAAACTCATTATACATCCATAATAAAACTACAACATCAACACAACTAACATGAAATCACAAATCACAAATCCTCTGCATATGTGTCATCATGATCCTCGTCTCGTCCAACATCTCGCGACGGATGATCCTGCATATCATTTATAAAAAATTAAAATGAAATACCTAATAAATGAATTATTATTTTTAAATTGAAAGCAAGATGTTTTTCATTTGACTGAATTTGACAAATGATAGTTTTGAATGTTTTGCTCAAATTGGGAGTCCAATTTGGACTTCATCAGTTACTACAAGTCACTCTCATCTTCCCGGTCGTGTTGGAGTCATTAACAAATTAATCGGACCTATATTTTTAATTTTGACCCTCTTAAACCCATGTATATTGACTTTAAAGTATGTTCTTTTAGAAAACATAAATTTGAGCATCGAGCTGAAACTTGGAGTCCAATTTGAACTCCGTCAGTTTCTACAGGTTACTTTCACCCCCAAGTCGTGTTGGAACAATCGATAGGCTGATTGGACCTCTCTTTTAAATTTTGGACCATCAAACCGAAGTTCATAGATTTTAAACAAACTATTTAAGAAAATGAAAAATTTACCCTCCTCAACCCAAGTTCTTACATTTTAGAAGATGATATTTAGAATTGAGAAATAAAAAATCAATCAAATAAAATACGTACGGAGGTTGCTGTGCAGGAGGTGCTCGATCTCCAAGAATCCCCAATTGTGCGAGCGTCTGGGAGACAGTCTAAGAGACAATAGTTGAGATATTCTGAGCGATGGTCTCGTTGACGATCTCCCTAAACTGAGCCAGAGTCATGGTCGGGGCGGCACTGGAAGAACCACATGGGGCTGCTAGAGTGGTACGTAAATGGAGAGGTCGCATGTGAGACGGACACTACAACAAACTTGTTCTATACTTACGGCAATAAATCGTAAGTGTAGCTCAATAAACCGTAACAACAATAATTTACTTACGGAATGTCTTACGGTTACAAACCGTAAGTGAACCGTAGGCACAGCAACCGTTACTGTAGCTTACTTACGGTTTAAAGCCGTAACTACATCTTGATCTATACCATCGGCCAAACAACCGTAAGTGTACATCCGTAAGTAAAACTTCATTACATGGTCCTGTAGCTGTGAAAGTTACATACCACTTTTACAGACCATACAACCGGTCTCCATCTGCCATTTTTTTCATCAAACATTTGTCCTGTAGCTGTGAAAGTTACATATCACATGCATTCAACTACATATCACTTTCACAGACCATACAACCACTTTCACAGACCATACAACCGGTCTCCATTTGCCATTTTTTTCATCAATCCATTCAACATATCACATTTGTCCTTCACCTGTAGCTGTGAAAGTGCTCATTCTGCCATTTTTTCCATCAATCCATTCAACTAAATATCACATTATTTGTCCTTCAAAATCACAAAAATAGTTTAACAGAGTGCTCATTCTAACTCATTCAATCACAAAAAAAAACCATCTGTCACAGAATTCATGCCATATAATGACATATTTTCATCAATCCATTCAACTACATATCACATTTGCCCTTCAAAATCACAAAAATAGTTTAACAGACCCGAACATATAAATTTGTTAATCCAAAAATTACATCATTCCACCACAAAAAAGTAAACAATTTAACCAATGATGCACTAATCTGTCTAAACTTTGAATATCATGGACCTTTGTGAAATCCTTGCTTCATGACAGGAATCCATTAAGCATCATCTATTAAGCATCTTGAACCTGTGAAAAAAATTGTTCAAAAAATGTTATTTGAGCATGTACATATTGATGCTGAAATCAAAAAACATATTCATATAGACTTACATAATCTTTTAACCAGACAACATGACTACCCACAGCATCTTGGATCTTTTTTCTTTCTACATCTTTAATAAATAATGGTGCATCTGGTTTAATTGCCAAGAAAATAGAAACCTCATAAAAGGCATCTCCTAAAACCTTTCCCATCACCACTTTCTCCTTATCGTCACTCATCAACATGCCACTTGCAACCTCTTCTCCTCCAAAATCTAACAATTTAACTCGTTTACCTTGCACCTGTGAAGTATTACAAAAATAAGGGATAAGTGAACAACTGCACACTTTTTGATAACATATGCATATGAAAGAAGAGAATATACCTGCACTTGATTGGGTTCTAATACCTGTTCTTTAGGAGATGACTGAACACATGATGATGAACCATATTGTTTCTCTCCAAATTTTTTCCCCTATTGAGCCAAATGAATATATATATATATATATTATTTATTCTAGGTCTCATATATAACACAGGGTTTAGATTATTTATTAATTAAATAAAACTATTCATCTTCTTACCTGAAGCACAACAGACTCAATCTTGCTAATTTTGTCTGCCATATCTTTCATAAATTGAGTTAGATGAAAGTTTTCCTCTTGTTGTTGCACTTGTGTTGATACACCACCCCACAAAGATTTTGGGGTTGGACCTGTGCCAACTCCACGTATTCGTCCTGGCCGATCTTTTCCAAATACTTGTGCATATGTATCATCAATTGTAGCAATTGAGCCATCAAGGGAGTGTGCTTGTGTAATTTTCTGATCTTGAAGCTTCGCCTGCAGTTGTTCAACAAATATTTATCACTATTGAAAATAAAGGAATATATTGATTAAAACAATTATAAAATGTCATACAATCATAGTAGCACAATCTTCATTAACAGGAACACCATCCTTTTTGATCCGAGTCTTGATAAATAAGTCTCCACGATGTAATCTGACTCCATTTTTTTGGTACTACAACAATAAAGAAGATTCAGTTGGGATTGTATATATATTAGATTTAGTAAACATTCAAATAAGTGTAAACATTTGAAACTTGTACCTCTTCCTCATTTATATCAGCAAAGCTTTTGGTTCCAGCACAATGGAAAAATTTATGATTCTTTTTGTTTTCTTTGTTGATCTCACTGTACCTCTATACAATGTTCACACATGTTTTTAGAAATATACACAATCTAATAACAAATAAAAGATTTCAATAAAATGTAGTTATTACCTTCCACTTTGTGGAACACCAAATAACTACAACTCTTTTCCATTGTTCTTCATTAACACGTGAATCAGTTGGAATCTTTTGTTGACTTGCTTTTAAACCAGGATTGAAGTATTGTTCCTCAGCTCTTGCTTCCAAGATCTCCATTTTTTGTTTAAATCTTTCATCACCCACTCTCTTGTGCATTCAAGAATATCATATTTCCTCTACATGACACAATTTGAAAGTTGTGTTAAAATGTAAATAACAAAAAATGACATAAATTAATATGAAGAAAAAATAATCACCTTGATGTACTCCCACACATCATCTTTACAAGTTGTAGGCACTGCCTTCCAATTTTCCTTGTCAATAGGCAACTTATCACTAAATCTTGCAACCGTTCCTAAGAACAGTTTTAAAGAATGTCCCCCCTCACCGATGGGTTGGCCAAGTTCATTAATGCGCACTTGGATACGCTTACCATCACCCATCCCATGCACATCACGAGCTGTGTTCGGTCCTCGATGCTTTCTTGTAGTGGATGCCTCTGAAGAAATGTGTAGATTTTCTTTCACTTGCTTATGGGATGGATGAGAAATGATAGAAATTTGACATAAGCTTCTTGAGGTTAGACCATCTCGAAACAAATCAAAGTCTGGCCGACTAAACCAATCCTTAGTAAGCTGAAAATAAGCCAAAGACATATCAATCACATAGATAATTTATATACATTATGCTATATATTAGTATTCTATAATGAGAAAAAAAACATACAAAGTATGGATAACCATCAAGACAAAAAGATTGTGGAGCTGTTTGCATGAACAAGTAGATATAATACAATACAAAGAAACCACATTCTGAGCCATTTACTTGTTGTGGTACCTACAAAAAAAGGAAATTAAGTAAATAGAGGTAGACTTATAGAGCATAAACTTGTGGAAAACTGAGAATTATAGTTTACTTGAGGAATAAGAAGTGGAATAGAAGATATCCCTTCTTCATTGTCTCCCCTTCCTTCTGCAACATAAATATCAAGCACAAATCTATACAAAAACTATGTCAATCTTTATTCATATACATAAAGTTGATAACTAACTCAAAGTAACAAGAACTTACTTTCTAATTTGAATGGGAAGTTCTGTTGGATTTATGCTTAGAAGTGAATCTAAAAGCACCATAACAGGAGGGTTAATAGAATTCTCTTCACTTTCTCCTAAGTGACATAAGATGATTAGGCTCCAAGGCCCCCTAGAAAGAAGAAATCACAATTATGAAAAATAAATACACACATATAATCAATTGATTTGGAAGTAAAACTCACCATAAACATATTGGAACAAAAATGTATTTCTTTGAGAATACATTCTTTTCTTTTATCCATAACAAGACCTTGCTTCGTGACAGGGGATTTGTATAAAGGTTAAACCAAAGGCAATCAAAACATGTAA
Organism: Colocasia esculenta; assembly: GCA_014218235.1. NCBI lineage: Eukaryota > Viridiplantae > Streptophyta > Magnoliopsida > Alismatales > Araceae > Colocasia > Colocasia esculenta. The sequence goes on from CM024759.1 coordinate 81,261,782, forward strand.
AGGAATCCGATATGTCAATGAAAACATTCCTCCACAAGTACCTATTGCAAAAAAGAATTAGAAATTTTGTAAAATATACTAATGCGACAATAATTAAAGACATGGAGAAGGTTGGATCTCACTCAAGATATGCCTGAAAGTCATTTGTATTCAGCTTTCTTTGCTCTTTGGTGCCATCATATATGTCCTTTAGCCCCTTTCTCCTTTTATTCAAAAGATCATGGGTTACACTCGGGCCATTAGGCTTAGATCTAAGTTTCTTTTCCTCCATCTCACTTTCTATTAGCTCAATCATATCATTCTCTGTATCCTCCATTTGGCTTAATGTTGATCCCTTAACATCAATGTCATTACTTAAAGTATATCTCAAGTTTCTTTTCTTTCCTCTGGAAGAGCCTCTTTTAATAGCTTCAGTAACATGTTGAAAGCTTTGTTGCTCATTTTACCCATGCACTTTATGTTGAATAGTCGGACTACAAAAGAAAGCTTGTTGAACTTCTTGCAACCTGGGTACAAAGGTTGTTCCACATCTTCAATCAAATTATTTGGTTTACTACAGCCCTTTTCAACCTCATCACTACATTTGGACTCCACATTTATAATATTTTGCATACCGAATATATCTTGTAACATATCATGCATACCAACATCCTTTGCAAGCTTCTCAGGTGAAGAATTTAGGAAATTTCTCCTACTAGAAGTTGAATCATTTCCATGAAATTCCCAAAACTTCTTGTCTTTGATGACTCCATTAAAGTATAAATGCTCTCTAACTGTGTCCTTTTCCCATTTAAAAATGCATGCACATTGTAAACAAGGGCACTTGATGCTTGTACAATCATTGGAAGATTCACAAGCAAAACTGATGAACTTATCAACACCATCCAGATACTCCTTCGAGTGTTTTGGTTGATCCATCCAACTCCAATCCATATGTATAATTATTTCAGAAATAAAGAATTATGTTCACTGTAAAATGAGACAATAAAGTAAACATAAATCAATATAGAACACAACTAATTAATTAAAATAAGGCTAAATTCTAAAGTTAAAGAGCAGAAGACTCCTTTCTAGTCATTTGAGATGGTTTATTAATATCTACAGAGATTATCAACTGTGGATTCAGGATGAAAATATAGCAGCTGAGCCTTAGGCAAAGTAAACCATGAAAGAAATGTATATAATTCAAAAGCCAAAGTTTACATGTAATGCAAGAACTGGAACTCATTGGCTTAAAAACTCATCAAAAAGACCCTGCCAAATTGTTTTGCAAGCTAAGTTCAACAGACACCCTGATTTATATCAACAGTAGGTTGAAGGCGATGAGGCAGCAATGCATTCATATTTATAACCATCAAAAGGTGAGGCTCTTGACGAGCATCGATTTCTCTTGGAAGGCAGTGAAATTAAAATCCATATATATTTGATACAGTTGGACATTCATTGTACTAACGATCAAAATAAGAAATTGTAATAATCTCTGAAACATTTCCTTTTCCTTCTGATGATGCAAGCTGAAATTTTGACAAGTTTCAAGACTCCACAGACTCTTGTGTGTATTTGAGTAGCATGCAGGTTTGTGCTCCTTACACAGCATTCTGTTTTACTGGCTTGCTAAAAAAGGAACTGGTTAACAATTTAACATTGGTGTGGATGGTGCTCAGGTGCTGGCATGGAATGGTCATTTTATCAAACAGGAGGATTCCATAATCATACTTTAAGGGCCAGGATATCTGCAAAAGAGCTGAATATTTTGACTGTGAGAAAGAAACTTCAACAGTAAATAGTTGCAAACCATATCACATCCATTGTTCAACAATAGAAGCTGTTGGGTGCCAGAATTAAAATAATTAGAGATCTTTGCATTCTGACATCACTGTGTTCCAAACCCAATGGAAAAAATAAGATAGAATGGAAGATTTCCTTGTAAGCTGATTCATTCCACAACACAAAGTTCAAGCACGAGCAGGCGAGGGGGTAAAGCACGAGCAAGCTCACCTGTCTGAGCATATGGTTTTCATTCTGGAGGGTGGATAGGTGCTCCTCCAGCTCGGAGTTGCGTTTCTCGAGCTCCTTCACCTTGCCCTCCAGGTCGTTGAGGTAGGCCTTCTTCCTCTCCCTGGCCTGCTGCGCCGACACTCGGTTCCTCAGCAACCTGCGTACACAAGCACATACGCAAAGTGGGGCGGAGGAAAAGGAGAGAGATCAATCTATCAGGCCAAAGTCGGAACACACCAGAATCATATCCGCTCAAAACACGTACAAAAAACTATAAACAATAGAGAGAAAACAACCGAGGAGGGAAAGTACACAGACCGTGGGTTTCAATGGCCCGGTGCTGCAGGGGGGCGACGCGGGCGCCGATGTCGTGGGAATGAGAGGGAGACAGACACAGTGACAGAGGGACTGAGGGAGGGAGGGCCGGAGGGGGGGGGGCGGATGAGAGGGAGGGCATGAGGGGGGAGCGCAGAAGGGGAGGGCCAGAGGGGGAAGGAACTGGGAGCGCAGAAGGGGAGGGCCAGAGGGGGGGGGGAATCGGGGGATGAGAGGGAGACACACACAGAGGGAGGGAGGGCGGAGAGGGGGAGCGCAGAAGGGGAGGAGCCGGAGGGGGGGAGGGCCGGAGGGGGGAGAGACGGAGGGAGGGAGGGTCGGAGGACACTTACCGCCGGAGCTGCCGCACAGAGGAGCCAGCAGGGTCACTCGCCGCGATGCCAAGTAGGGAGGGCGCTGGCCGGCCGACGGCGAAGGCGAAATGGTCAAGCATGGAGTTCGCAGAAGGCGGTTTGGGGATGAAAAGGCACGTCCTGGGGTTTTGGGGATGAAAAGGCGATGTGGACAGCAGGTCTTTTCAACTTCTATTCCATTAGTGGCGGGGTGGAGAAGTTTTGTAACCTGGGTTAGGCGGCACAATTTAGTTACGGATTAGGTGTAAGTATTCATATATTTTTTTTAACGATAATTTACAATTTGTTACGGTTTTTATAAAATTAATAATGTAAAATAGATTTATAAAAATAACCGTAAGTACTCATACATTTATTCTTACGAAAACCAAAACCGTAACTGTTAGCCGTAACTATAGAACATTATTGTTGTAGTGGGAGCTCGAACATGATGATATCACCCTGGCCGTGCCCAGGCTATGTCCAAAACCATAGACATGGCCTTTCTTGGGTGCCCTAGATGCTGCAACCCAAATGTCAGGATCCAACTCCGGACGCTGACTGTCATCCCCGTACCTCTCATCCATTCCTCTACTATATGACTCCTGTAAAAAAAAAAAAATTCTACATTTTACTTTTGAATGAAAACTATTGGTGTATACAGTTACCGCTACCTCCCGAGCTTTCTCACTAATGTAATCATTCGTCCCTTTCTTCTTATGAGTTTCATCAAATAGTTCTTGAAATTGAGGTGGCCGCTTGAGCTGGACTTCCTGTTTTTCAAATAAATCATAGTATATTATTAGATTAAACAAAATTCACAAATGTAGAAGTGTACTTACCAATCGCACTTTATGCGTTGCAAAAGAGACAGAGCCACTCGTGTGTACAAATGCTTCAGGATGCGCAGCTCTGTTTTGCTTTGCTTTGGCATAATTTTCATTCCATTTCTCTACTCCCCAAATGTCGCACAACTCAATCCAATACTCATTTCTCATCCACATAGGCCCATGCTCTCCTAAGATGCGTGCAATGTTAGGTTGCACCCACGCATCTCAGCTCACATACAACACCCAACTAATTAAATATTGACAAGATAATAACAGATTCTAAAAACACAAAAATAAGTATTCTAAAAACTCTATACATAGAAAAAATATCATGAAGCACATAAAACAAGTAAGATTGACTTATACAGAGGGGATGAAGAGTTTACCTGCGCAATGTGATTGAAAATACAAATGCAAAATGAAAACCTACATTGAAGAAGAGAAAATCCAGAAGAATAATATAATGTTTCACTCAAAGAATGATGACACACAAACACATACACACTGAGAGGGAGAGAGAGAGTCCTTCACAAGACAATAAGAGTGGGATTAAAGCAAAGAATTGATTAAATTAGTGAAACATATGACATGTTAATTAAAGATGCTACCAGTGTTAATTAAACATATGACTTGCACTGTGCATCACCAGTGTTCAGAACATCACAATTGGGCAAAGAATTTGTTTTGCTAAATTAGTCAAGAAACCAATTAGCAAATCAGATGATGCTAAGCAAGAAAACCATGTCCATGTAGAGAAAATAGGGACCAGAATCATCCAGACATGCCATCTGAAGCTCAACTCCCATGAAAGGATGCATATCTGAACAATAATGTCAGGAAGGCCAAAACCTAATCTGATTTATGTTTGGCTTGGCTGCATGAATCCTGTCCTACAATTTTAATTTATCAAACACAATACCTGTAGGTAAGCGTAGCAAATCATGCCTTTCTTTTTATGTCTATTGTCTAGACATCTCATTTACACTTAACTTGAGTTCTTTTATCCTACAATCAAACTTGGTCATAGCTTCTAACTGGTGCTGAACCTGAATGTTGATGCACATGACAAAATCATCTGACACCTATTTTTCCCTAGCTTAGTGTAAATCTGAGCTACGCCTTAAGTCACCACATATGTCCATTCTAAAATCTGAACATCACAATTGTGTCCCCCTCTGCCGCACCTTCTTCCGCCTCGGCCCCACCTCAGCCTCTATTCGACGACCTATTTGTCAATGATTTTATCAACAACTATATAGCCATTGACATATATCTATGTCAATAGTTTTACATCTTTTGTCAACAGCTTATAACCTCTGACACATATGTTGTTTATTGTAGTGATATATATACATATATATATATATATAATGATATGCATGGTTTTCTATATGTGGAGTACATTTTTAGTTATTCAGAATTTTGTTTTGGTTTGATTTCTCTTCTGATTCTGTTGATTCCAAGGGGACAAAAAATTTAGATTTGATTTCTCTATTTAAACTTGATGGGAATAAAACACGTATGAATAAATTCGAGTAGGTTGATGCACGCAGAGAAAATACAAACGAAAATCACAATCACACAGGATATCAAGATTTACGTAGAAAACATCACTAATACGATGGGAAAAAATCACGGGACATACATCTAATGCAACATATATCTAATACTACATACATCTAAGTGGATGTGGATTTTGTACATACATCCCGATGGCAGTGCGCTCGATCTTAGAGAGGAGGACCTAGTCTTGGTCCCTCTCCTACCGAGCCTCCACCATTTGCTTGGCGACGATCCCATTAAGGGTCCTCAAGTGTTGGACCTCCTCCGCGAGCACTGGCAATGGATGGCCCTCGTTCAACGCCAGCTTCATTGTCGGCACCTCCTTCCCCTCGCATGTAGCAATCCTCTGGGAACTGCATCAAGTGTGCTCTCCATGGGCCGCGAGATAGGGGACTCCTCCATCTCTGAGTGGACGACGACAGCGGAGGGGGCTTTAGGGTAGGTGGGGTGGGGTGCAAGACCTAGCTTACCTCATCGTCACAGCCTCATCGTCCCCCGCTCTAGCTCCACTGTCAGGGTTATACCTAACATCGCCTCGGCCTCCTTCCAAATCTATGCTACCGTGTAGGGAGGATGGGCTATAGGTGGCGATGGGGGTGTGGTGCTATCGCCGTCGTGTCAGGAGAATGGGTGGTGACGGTGGGCACCGGTCAAAAGAAGCAAGAGAAAAGCGACCGATCAACTTAACAAGATTTTACATATTAAATATTATCAAGGGCTATTCTGGTCTTTTTCTCAAGCTATAGTCAATTTAACCAGGGTTGAGTTTAATTTTGTGATAGGAAGTCACGACAGCAACTAATATGTATAATGAAAGGCTTTGAGGGATTAATATGAAAATAATTAAATTTGAGAGACCAATCTATAATTTGTTAAGTTTATAGAGACTAATATGTAAAATTTCTTTTCTTTAATGTCAAGCTTCATCCCTCATATTTGTTTATTTGTCTGAATTTTTTTTTCGATAACATTGTTTTAAAAAAATGAAAGATTTTCTTTTTCAGGAAACTTTAGATTACAAAAATTATAGATATGTAATATACAAAAATTATAGATATATAATAAGTGATCTATAACTGGGACTAAAAATAGGAAATAGTGATCATCACAACATTTTCTTCCGTCCCGTGCCATTTGGACAAAAGTGGATCTAGCCAAATCTTATTACCATCAATCGCTTGTGTCCTAAAATAAAAGGCGAGAAGGAAAAACATGAAGAGATAAAGAAGAAAAACATAAAAAGAACATAGAAGACGACTCGCAGATGGCGAACAAGGACGAGTTCAAATGTCCACTTTTGCCGGACGACGCAGGTTGATGCCGCAATCCATCCGCACGGCCGCACAGCTACAGCAAGGCCAGTAGGAGGAGCGCCGAGTAGAGTGGCGCCACCACCAGCAGCAGCGGCTGAGTCCAGCTCCACGGCAGCCCCCACAGCTGCGGCCGCACGGCGTGCGCCCCCGAGCCCGGCGGTGAAGACCCAGAACCCGGCGGCGACATAGAAGGGCCAGAACTCGGGGGTGACCCAGAACCCGGCGGTGACCCAGAAGGGCCAGAACTCGGGGGTGACCCAGAACCCGGCGGTGACCCAGAAGGGCCAGAACTCGGGGGTGACCCAGAACTCGGAGGTGACCCAGAACCCGGCGGTGACCCAGAAGGGCCAGAACTCGGGGGTGACCCAGAACCCGGCGGTGACCCAGGTGGGGAAGCAGCTCCTGCACCATCGCCAGCGGCAAACCACGTGAACAGGTGGAATAAATTAAAATGGAAACTTGGAAAAGATGGAGGGCAGAATAGGAATTTGGGAGTATGAGAAGAGACTGGAGAAAAAGGATGAAGGGGCCGCCACGCCACCAACACAACATTCACCTTGAAGGGGCACATCGAGAACTTGGCTTTCCCGAAGGTTCCTTGGGTTGGAAATGTTGTTAATCCGGGACAGCGTCGCCTCCGTAGTGCCGAACCGGGTGGCGATTCCCACCAGGGAGTCTCCCTTCGCCACGACGTAGGCCAGGTGCACCACCTGCGCCCCGTCCACCGCGTCGCAGCTGCAGGGCAGGGGGATTTGCAGACGCCAACCGACGTCGATCTCCGACGGGTTCGTTATCCTGGTGTTGGCTGCGACGATCTGGTCGACGGAGATGAACCCCTTGAAGTTTTCGGTGGCGATTTTGTACAGGAAGTCGCCCAACGCTACCGTGTAGACCGGCGCGGGGTTGGCAACGCCGGTGCCGTTGGAATTGCAGGCGCAGGGGAAGGGCACCCTGACGAGGGTGCCGTTGGAGACCCTGGTGGAGGCGGGGGTGGTGGCGCTGCGGTTGTTGAAGCTGTACAAGTCTTGGATAGAGTTCACCTGGAAGAGGGCTCTGATGGCTTCATAGGTGGTCTCGTTGTTGACGACGTAGCCGGCCAGGGCCTGGCACCTGGCCCCGGCAGCGCTGCAGCGAAACCTTGGGCTGTCTTGTTGGGCCACGCAGGAGGCGGCGAGGAGGAGGAGGGGGAACAGGAGGAGGGGAAGGCGGGCGGCGGCCATGGCGAAGCACTGTGGCGTGTGGTCTCTGCTCGTTTTCTGGCCGCGCTGCCATTTTTGTAGAGGAACATTTGAGATGTTTTCGACGCGGCGGAGGGGTCGGGATAGAGGAGGAGGGGGAAAACCCACTTCGACACGGACGAGACTAGTCTAATGGCGACGCGAGTGAGGTCGGGCATGTGGACCCCTGTGAGAGAGAGGAGACCAAGCTCCGTTCGACGGATTTATCGATAGGGAAACGGTTCTGCAACATCGAATAACGACACCTTTTTTCTTGTCACACGTTAGACATCTATATTAATATAATATAATTTTGTTGAAAATTTTTTAATTTACTTAAATTTCACACTTTATATATATATATTTTTTTATTAGTTAATAAAAAAGTACAATACACTCATTCAGAAATAAGAAATATAAATATAAAATACAAAATTCAGATACACTAAACTTTTCAAAACTCAACTTTAGAGCTGCTATGTGACAGTATCACTACATTTTAAGTCCCACTTAAACATCTCTTAAAAAAATTATAAGTACAAGTACGTCTAAGGAAATAAATATTTATACATATAATTCAGATAAGAAATTTACTGTACTGTCAAAACATAGAAGCACAATTTTTTTTAAAAAAAATCTGAACTTAAACAAACATTCTCATCTAAACATCTCCTAAAAAAATAGAAATACAGTCAGTTCTAAAGAAATAAATATATATACATATAATTCATGTAAGGAATTTATTATACTGCCAAAATAATAAAGCACAAAATTTAAAAATAAACTTAACACGCATTCCCACCTAAACATCTCTTAAAAAAATTGAAAATACAGACTTCTAAAGAAATAAATATCTATACATATAATTCAGGTAAAAAATTCACTATACTGCCAAAACATAAGGCACAAAAAAAAAGAACTTAAACATATATTTCCACCTAAACCAACAATGGCAGGTGTGCAAAATATAGTCATACTATACCGACAAGATTAAACATGGCAAAGGAGGATTATACTGGCAAAATTAGAGCAATTAATACATATATATATATAATTTTAAATTTAAAAATTTTCCGTACACCTCACAAGTATAGAGCTAGTTTCTAATAAATTAAGGTAAATTAACTAGGTGTCCCTATCAAATTTTTTACTTATTTATTAGTCTCTAACAGAATTGTAACTCATTACAATAAGTGTTATCACCGGTTATAGTATACGTTAAGTTCTGTTACAGTAAAGACCTCTATTTTACTAGAGACTTCTAATTAATTTACCTAATAAATTAAAAAACTTCCATTTTTTTAGAAGAAAATATTTATCGTCTCTCGACTCTCTCCCTTTTTCCTTTTCCCCAAGTTCATGTTTATTCCTCTCCTCCTTCCTCGCGACGAGATGAGTAGCAGGCTGCCTGCTGCGTGCCCACAGATAATCCAGCTTGCACCATTCGCATGAAGCGTTTTATGGAGATGAAATTTTTGGAGAAACCAAACCTAAGTTTCTCATTGCATTGACAGCAGATTCGAATGATGAGGGGCTATCGAGAAAAACCTATAGTCCCGTACACCCACCCACTTTGGGCAACGACGACCATCTTTGAAGAACGATTTCCTGTTGGTCTACTCTTCTCTCAGATCATTCGGAGAGGCATGGGTCCACCAAACAAGGTTTGGTGTCTCAGCGACATTTTTTTCCCATTGCAAAAAACAGACCATCCACTCCGAAATGAAATTATTTTTTACTATTAGATCTTAAGTTTAATGATTTATTATAATATATAAAAAATATCTAATATTAAATTTTGTTTGAAAAATATTTGTAACATTTATACTTTTTTTTAATTTTACAAGTTTTGTATGATTTTTTCTTCTTTTGATTTTTAGATCATTTAATGTCTCTCATTAAGACTCATGTTTTTTAAAGCGAATAAAATTTTCATTCGCTTTAAATATGAACATTATTTAATTAAATTATCTACTATATATCTAAATTTTATTCAAAACAAATACAAATTATCTGATTAATTATTCAAATTAAAAACGAAAAATTTATTTTCACTCCGTATCCGCTCTCTTTACAGTCCTACTAGAGGACTATCATACATATCTATTCCCTCCTTGACTTTTGAAAGATGGACGAGGTAGAGATCTACAGGAGGACAATTTGAAGAAAGAAAAGGATTGGAAGAAGCTGGAGATGAGGAGGCTGGTGTGAGATGCATGTGTTGGGCAAGAAAAGAAAAGGAGAGGAAGAGATGTAAAACATGGGTCTGCTCTAAAACCTTAATGCGATTGCTGGGATTCTTGGAGCAAGATTTCTCCTCTGATAGTCATGCCGAAGGGCATTGTCATAGAAAGAGACATCCTCCTCGACGGTTCAGGTCATTGCTTTGGTGGCAGGTTGTTGTGTAACTCCACCCTTGGAAAGTTCTTTCTCCATTACTACCCCATCTCTGCCTCCCTACCTACACCACCCCACCCTTTGTTTCCACCTTCTCGCATCCCTCTGCTTCTGTGTCTATCTGTCTATCCTCCGATCAGTCTTCCCCTACTCTCCCCTTTCATCATCCCTTTCTTCGTCGCTTCCCCACTTGTGTCCCCCTCTTCCGCATCTTCTTCCACCTCAGCCCCCTATTCCTCCTAAGCCCTCCCTCTGCTCCTAGCTTCTTCCTCGGTTTCCTTTGGAGTTACCTTCTATTTCTGGGAAGAATTTATCTCCCAATTTTGGTTCTAGTGATAACCTGATCGGCTATCTATATTTCTATGGTTCATCTTCAGCCTTTTTTAGGATCTCACTTCTTTAGTGTATGTGTTGCAGTTTGCCGAGCCTTCGATGTGTTAGTTTAAGCAGATCAATCACTAGTGGCTAATTGTATAGGGCCTTGTAGCCTCAATTTGATAACAAGTTATTGTAAAGTTAACTCAAAATTAACTCAGAGTTAACTCAAAATACAGTTTGATAATAAAAAAAAGTTAACTCAAGTGGGTTAGACTAAAAGTGGGTCAGATGTGAGTTAACTCACAATTTTCCAACCCACCTCTGGAGGTGGATTGGAGTTAATCTATTGAGTTAACTATCTTTTTTACCCTGGCAGTACACAACATTAATTACTACTTTCTCTTTTCCCAACTCAACATTAATTACTACTTTCTCTTTTCAACTCACTTTTTGATATAAAAGTGAGTTAACAATGGGTTAACTCACTTTATCTTGCTAAAGCAATCAAGAGAAAGTGGGTTAGCTCACTGTAGTTAAACTGGGTTAACACACAAGAAAGCAAACTAAAAAGTGAGTTAACCTTGCATAACTTTAGTCATGGGTTGGAGTCATCCCTAACCCCAACCCATTACCAAACAGAGACGTAGTGTCTGACTTAGCTTGAGTTTTGAAGATCTTCTATACATCTCTTCGGTTTGTGTGTCATTTGAGCTACCATTATTGGTGTATTCCATAAATATTATGCAACCCTTCTCCTCTAGAGTTGACCCATATCTCAATGTCTCATCGACACTGCTCAAGCACTGCTTAGATCTACGTAATCTTGTTTCTTGGTTTGAAGATATGTTCCATTTTTTGTGATTATTTATCTATCATATCCTACAAGAGTGTATGTATACTTTGTCTGCTATCTTGCATGGTTTGGGAGCCTCTTCCAATGTAATGCTCTATATTTATAGTTTTATCTAATCAGCTCCCCTCTTTGCAGCCCCCCCTCCCCCACCAATAAAAAAGAAAAAGAAAAAAGAAAGAGATGTAGATATTTTGGTCAGGAGGGCATTATGCTTATCCAACTCATCTGCCACATGTGTGTGCCTCTTGTGTAAGGAAATTAACAATGTTATTGTGCCCTTTTCTCACGAGAAAATTACTTATTACAAGATATATCTTGTAATCAACATGATCTGAATTGTTTTTCAAATAATTTTATTAGTTAAAGAAAGAGAGAGAGAGAGAGAGAGAGAGAGAGAGAGAGAGAGAGAGAGAGGTGTTGTCAAACTCTCAACTAATAAAATTATTTTTCAAATAATTTATATCAATTTTATAATAAAATGTATCTAACAATAACTATTTCTCTTCCCATAAATAAATAAATTGAACTTGGGGGAGGAGGCACGACTTGGCACGCATGATGGAGAAAGTGGGGCTTTTGAAACTACTAATTTGGGACGCGGACCCCACTTGGCACGTGTTAGTGGGAAAGCACGAGACTTCATTTTTTTTCAAAAAAAAAAAAAAGAGGAGAAGAAGAGGCCATGATCTTTCCACCCATAGGAACTTTTTCATTAGAAGGGGCAAAAGGGGACTGGGCTTTTGGGTGGAGGTTGTTGAGGCATCTCATGTTGTTTGCGCTGGCCAAAGCAGAGGAGAAGAAGAGGTAATGGAGGCGAAGACCGCATAAGCCGGGTCCTAATTTGAGGTCTATGCTTTGACTCTGCGCGTGTGAACTGGGGCATATTCAGACTTCTCCCACAACGGGAGTGGGGTTCTTCACACCGCTCCTTTCTTGTCTACGTAAGACCTATGTGTGTGGACTGTGGAGATGGATGTACGAAAAATTACAGAATACGAAATTATCTCCAAAATCTACATATTATATTACATATCTTTAAAATCTTAAAAAATAGTCGGTCATTTGCTGTCCGTTATAATGATAGAAATATTTTGCTATCACCATCACATAACTGTTAAATAAAAGATGAATTTACTACGTTACCCTCTTCAAGAAGAGAGATAGAGATAGAGTTAGAGACAGAGAAGATTGCAGCCATGGCCCCATTGTCCATGTGAGGGCAGCCTACGCATTGATAGCAGCATACCACTTTCGAAGGAGAGTTCCAAAGGATCTGTTTGGTTAGTTGTAATATATTTATAGGGTAATTTTTTTTTCAAGAAATAGTATTTACAGGAAAACAAAATATAGAATTATCCTTTTGATATCCATGTAAACGATTTTCTTGAAAATATTTTTTTGATGTTTATTTTTCAATAAAATATTTTTCAAAAAGTACATTTCGGGCATCGACCGCTTGACGTCGGCGACTAATCGTTGGGCGTCGGGTGTCGGTCGCTGTTAGTTGTCGTTGCGGCCTCACGTTTTTGGGCGTTGATCACTGGAGCGTTGGATGTCGGGTGCTGACCATCGAACGCCGATCGTTGGGCATCGGGGTACAACCGTCGACCGCCGATTATTGGGCGCTAGGCGCTAGGGGCAGGTGTTCACTATTTGGCGCCGGCTATCAGCCGCCCTGCTGGCAGGCGTCGGGGGCCGAGCACCAACAGCCGATTGTCGGCCGTTGGCGCACCAGGCGCGGGGCATTGTCACATCGAGTGTCGGCCGTCGACGCGCCATGCATTGATCGTTGGCCACTGGACGTTGGGATTCGGCTGTCAACCGTCGCGCGCCAAGCAAGCCTTTGCCATTGGTCTCTGATCATCGGTGTTGGTTGCTATCACCGATCAACAGTCATCGGTCATTGCCTTAGAGAAGGCAGTTGGTAATGTAGAAAAGGCACTAAGAATGAGAGCATGGATTGGAGTCTCGTTCATGATAATCCTACATGAAAAAGAAATCGTGGAAAATGATTTATGAGCTCTCATTCAGGATACCAAAATCCATGAATTTTTGGTAAAAAAAATTCTTAAATTAATTTTTCAAGGGAACCAAATAGATCATTGCATGAAGTTTTTCCTAAAAATATTTTCTTACATGAGATTTTACACTGAAACAAATAGATCTTAAGTTGCTCATGTTCTCCTTCAAGACTAGAAAAATTTTCCGACATCGCAAACTGTATGGAGGAGTTGATGAAGACATTCCTCACCCCTAGCCTACCAGAATTAATTTCTGATTAATTTTGTACGTCAAGCAATGTAACGGTAGGAACAACCCAACTATAGTGTTTGGGATTCTCGGATCTTTCGTTATCAAATTTATCGAGTGTTGTGGCTGTTGTATGGTCTGTGCTAGTGTTTAAAGGTTCTTTGGTTGAAAATGGCAACTTCTAATTAAGAAGTGTAGATTGTTGTCTCGTAGTTATTAGTGAGTGTGTTTGTAATGCGCCAGTAACGAACTGCATGACAAGAGCTTGGGAGTCATTTCTCATTTGTGTTTGGAAATCGATTCTGGCTGTTGTCACTCAAGTGGCTATTGATATGACTAAAATATGCGAGTTGATTCTCGTTTTCACGCAAGAGGACATTGGTGTGACTACAATCGCGCATCGAGTGTCTTGTGTGACTTGTTCTATTGGTTTGACTAGTTGCAGGAGATGCGTGTTCGTTGGAATGACACGTGGTGGGATGTGTGGTGTTTAAGTTCTTAATCACTTGCAGTTGTGAGTGAGTGCTTCAAAACTTGAATTTTATTAAAGAAGGGGTGTTGACAAAAAGAGAGGATTTTCTCTCTCAACTCTAGCTAGCACCTTAAAGGCATCTTCTCTAGCAATCCAAATGGTTTGGGTGGAATTTGGACCTAATTGTTGGTGATTTTGGACCCTTTGGAGCTGGGATCTTCTTGAAGTTCTCCTAATTTGATAGAATGATTCTCTTGCTTTCTTATGTTTCTTGTGGGGAGTGGTATGCATGCAAGTTTTGTGGGTTTTTGAAGCTACATTGTGTTTCTAATGCCTTGAATTCTTTTTGTTTAGTTATAAAGCATGAAATCTAAGATGAGATTCGTGGTTTGAAGGCATGTCATAGCTTCTGTAGGTTCTTTTCTACTTGTACAGTAGTCTACTTTGAGTAGATAGACTAGAATGGAGCTTTTCTAGGATTTGTACAAAGTTTTAGTTCATTGAGAGAGAATGTGCATGTTCTCTATGGCATGTTTCTAAACGCGTGTGGACTTCAGTGCACGAGTAGGCTTTCTTAGTCTTGCATGTCGCGATGATAGTTGCGCACACTATAGTTGGCTCATCTCTCTCCTAGTAACTCAATCATGCTTACCATTGTTGCTGGTCTAGTGTCTGTGTAGATAGTGAATGGGTGTTTTCTAGTTTTGGCCAATCAGACTATTCGTAATGAGTTTGTATGATGGATTTTACGACCTATTAGTATGTAGGAATGTTTATTACCTTGCACTGTATATTAGTTAGGAGCCACGATATTGTGTGTACCTTGCACTATGTGTGTTGATAGAATTAGTCTTGGTGTTGTGTGCACTGTTTGGGTTTGGTGCCCTCTCCTTAGGCTCCCCTAATATGAGCCCTCATTCAGGGTAGGGAAAAGACAACATGGGATGGCATCTTGTGTCGGTCTATTGCTTGAGTATTCTTGGTTGGGGAAATGAACCCTATGTAGATTTGTAGATCCCTAACTGTCACTAATTTTACTTTTCACTTACCTCGCTCTTTGGGTCTCGGAACTCAAATGAGATAATGAGATGTGGGACTGCAGCTCAACCAGATTGCAAGAGTGGTTTGGTTTGAGTATTCTCTATGGAGTCTCCTTGTCTGAGATGGCAAACATGGAGCAGTAGTCAGAATATGTTTCTGACTACGAGACTAGTGTGGTTGGGTTGTGTGCCACTTGTCTGGGTCTATTTTATTACTCGAGTGAGCATTCTACTTTTTTATTATTGGTGGTTTATGTTACCTATTCCGTGTTATTTGTTATCAGTTGTTTTACTTTAATTTAGCATGTTATAATTAGTATTTCAGATATTTGCTAGTAGTGGATTTTCCTTTTCAACATGATGCTATTTGCTATTGCTTACTTGTTTTACTTGCTCCGACTCTTGGAGAATTGCCCTAATGAGCCGATGAACTTGTGAGACTCATTCCCTTACTTTTTCTTTTCAGGTGATAGCGAGAAGGTTGGCACTCAGGCTCGGACCGAGCCACAAGAGTGAGGGTGTTGTGGTAACTTCTAGTAGTACCTTTCAATTTTATATACGTCAAGATATGTCTCAAGATGATGTATTTATATAACTTATGGTTATATCATGTTTCGGACAATATAAATTAATGTGCATATATATATATATATATTTCCGTTTGTAAACCTTTCTATGCATAGCATGTGGAGTTTCATTTTCTTATCTTCTGGCCGGTCTTGGATTCAACACGGCCCAACTGGTCCGGTGGTCCATCTAAAATCCGTGGTGGTAGACGTCAGCGATCCCGAGTTGGGACGTGCAGAGTTTAATAGAGGCTGACTAACGTAAGTATAAGCTAGCTCTTTTGAAACTTATAAAGAGAACTCTTTATAACGAACACAAACCCTAGGGGCGTATGACTGTGACGACGTGCTTCTTTTGGACATTGTAATTTTCTTGTTCTCTTAATCTCGTCTGTTAATTTCAGTATCATATAATATAGGATTTATCTCACCCCGACTGAATTGAAGGGGGTTGTCGCCTGAGCCAGACCTGCTTGAACTCCAAATGAAGTCATCAACACACAATTAATTAGACATATAATTGCAAAATGTTATCTTGTGAACTAAAAATTAAGAAACCCGTATAACAATTAAAACTAGGCGCATGCATATTCTTTGTCAAATCATCCTTTTCCTTGGGTGATGTAAAATTCATAAAGGCCAGTTCAGGATCAGCCATTCTAAAATTAAGGGAAATGTTTGGTCCGAGCATTCTTCAGCGAAGTTTTTTGTAGCCCATAAAACCCCTGTTTTTTATTTCCTCTTTCTTCTAGATTATTAGTCTCAAATTAAAATCTTAAGGACAAGGTCTACGTACGGTTGGAAGTCAAAGCGAGAAGAATACAAACTTGGGAAGCGAATGGGAAGCTGCGAACTTGGGACGCGTTCAAAGAGTCAGAAAACAGGGAGAAACGCCAAAACATGCAAAACCACTGCTGTGATAGCGACACGTCTTGACTAAAGAATGCTAAACCAATTCAAATGAGAAATTGCAAGCTTGCAACTGATTAATCCAAAAGATCCCAAGCTGGGAAGGTTAAACAATGTAAATTAACACATCACCATATGCGTTCTTTCTTCTACGTACGTCATAGAAAACGTAAATACTGCATCACCTTTTTAGAGGATTCGCCTCTATATAGATGTTATTAATACGTTCATTTAATACTTATTTCTTATAAATGAGAAAGTATAGTGACACAGAGAATAATGCCATAACATATCCCGAAATTTGTTCTTCATGTATACGACTTAAGAAAGTACGAAAGACAAATGATGCATGCTAAAGGGATTTGACAAGGTGAGAACATGCCATAGGGAAGAACCCAGATCTTCCTAGAAAAATGCTCACTTATCTTCCGCGATGGATCGCTGGCCAGTGGGTCCCATCATATGTTTTCTCTTTTTTTACCATATAAACCTTTGAAGAAAAAAGTTATTTGTCAATTTTTAATTGGTTATTTATTACTTTTAATGTTACATACTTAATTAATATTTGTCATCCTAAGTGACAAATAATTAATTGATAAAGAGCGAGGAATACATGCTATGTCAGCCAATAACACTATGAATGACTAACTTTTGCAACCATCAATTAGGGTTCGTTTGGTTAGTCATAAAATATATTCATAGAAATTTTTTTTTCAAGAAAGAGTATTTACATAAAAATAAAAAACATAATTGTTTGTTTAGTATCCACTTAAATGATTTTTTTTAAAAAGATTTTTTTTTGGTGTTTATGTTTCAATAAAATATATTATTTAATAATTTTTAAGAACTTAAAAAATATTTTTTAAAAAATACATTGTGGGGTTCGACTATCTAGCACCGATAGTCAACATCTAGTTGTTGGGAGCCGAGTGCCATTCGCTATCAGTCGTCGTCGTCAACCTTAGGCTCCGAGAGTTGACTGCCAGGATGTTGGGTGTCAATCGTCGACTGTCGAGCATGGGGCATCAACTGCTGGGTGTCAGATTGTCATCAAATATCTTAAAATTCATAAAATTCGGGTAAATTTTTTTTCATAAATTAATTTTTCAGGAGTATCAAATAAATCATTATATATATATATATATTTTAAAAAAAATATTTTCTTACATAAAATTTTATGTTGAAACAAACAAATGAACGGTCAATGTTTCTCATCTTCCTATGCTTTTTGCATGTCTCCCAGAAGTCTGATGCAATAATTTGGATATGGCCGGGGAACATTGCTTTTTTGGTAATCAAAAGAGAAATAAAATTGATGTGCTTTATAAGAAAATAATTTATTTAACTATGCGCTGTCAGACTATGTAGTTAATGGCCTTAATCAAATATTGGAAGAAAAAAAAGAGAAAAGTTATATCGGAACCTCTCAACCAATAAGACTATTTTTAGGCCAACCATCACTGACGGGGGGGTCTCAGTCTCCTGTCCAACCAAACACCGTCCCCTCACTTGGTGAAGACCGTTTAATCTCTTCGATCGTTATTGGTCTGCTATTGACTTCACTTCAGTGCTCTAACATGATGATCTCTTTCTTTGAAAGTGTCGAGCATATATATTAATGCTCATGTCACATCCGCTTACAATTCTGCATTGTTGCAGTTTCTACACGTTGTTGTAGTCGAAGTACAATTTGCCAACTGCGGAGAAGATGTGGGCCGTGATCTCCTGTTGGAAGGGTTTCACACCTTGACCTTTCTAACATCCAAGGAGAACATATGTTGTTGGCAATTCAACTTAATAATCTCTAGACCCTTTAAGAAGCGTATAAAGAAATATAGCTTGATGTTGACAGGAGAGTTAAGTTTCTTTTTGTCTTTGTTTTTTTTTGTTTCCCCCCCCCCCTGAGCAATGAAAGGGTTGCCATAGTACTATTCAAACAAGGATACAAATCATATGTAACACCAAGAACACCTTGAGGAAGCACAAACGAGTAAAACCCTAGAAGGAAAACAGCAAGGATGGTAGACCAGCCATGGCGCTGATGAATACAGATCATACCCGCCATCAAAAGGATACCCTACAAAGACTTAGCACATCACCTTGTTGAATCGTCAATATATATAGAAGGGGGAAAAGAAACAAACATTATCTTGTTTGAGCAGAGATTTGAAAATAATCTTCCCAAGGACAAGAGGATTTAGAAGAAGAATATCTAGGAAAAAATACATGGATCGAGTTGCCCGACCATCCAATTTATTATGGTTATTTGGTTGTTGAAGTATATTATAACAAACACATTCAAACACTCCCATGTGGGAAATATTGACCTACGGATCTTAATTTCAAGACTTCCAAAAGAGATTTGAAGTATAAGCATATGACTAGGCAATCTGTTGATCTTAAGTAGGTTGCAGTTAGAACCGTGAGATCAATATCTTTTTGAAACATTCATTTGAAAAATAGGTTTGAGCAACTTCTAAGATGTGGCGATATTTTTTCTTTTTACAATTCTATTTTGTTGAGATATATCCATACAGCTTGTTTGATGAATAATGTCATGGTCCTGAAGATATTTAGTGAATGACCTATTGATATATATACTCGCTACCATTGTTAGATGTAAATACTTTGACAAACTGAGTTGTTACCACATTATAACACTCTTAAACATAGATATCACCTCAGATTTTGATTTCAACAAATATATCTAAATAGCACGTACGAGAATAATCATCAATAAAAAACAAAAATATTTATAACTGTCATAAGATTCAACAGGAGCACGACTCCACAAGTTAGAGTGATAGTTTCACAAAGAAAAAACTATAGTAAATGGTATACGAGTTTGTATAGAAAATTGGCAAACTTCACATACACTAGATGATCAGTAGATAGAAAAGGGAAAAGTTTTAACAAGACTCAACTTTGATGGATGACCAAATCGTTTATGCAAGATTCCGGTATCAACAGGAGTCTTTGTGTGAATTTCCTCACAATCTTCTTCCTCATTGTTCGCTCTTGAAACACAAAGAGATTGGAGAGAAAATAACATCACAGTTCAACGAATGATAATTTTATCAACATATAGTAATTAGGTTGGAAAAGATGGAAGAACTAGTTTATGTGAAGTAGGACAATAATGTCCCCTTGGCGGGATGGACACAAGGGTGTTTTGGGTGGGGGGGGGGGGGTCGAGTTCCATATCCGGTGGGGCCATTAGTTAGAACCAAAAAAAAAAAATAGAAGTAGGACAATAAGGGAAATATTGAACTCTCCTCGTTCCTAGCAGAGACCCGGTGGCTGCATTGGCAATAGAAATTTTATGTGTGTCAGATTTGTTAATAAAATCATGCACAGAAGAAGGAATATTTGCCATATGGTCAGTACTTCCAGAGTCAACAATCCAAGAATAGTAAGATAAGCTTGTAGGTTATCTGAAGTGTAATAAGCCGATGGTCGTAGGGGTGGTTCAAAATGATTTTTTTGCTAAGTTGTTGAAAAAGTGGCAGATTTGATTCACGTAGGGAGATGTGTCTTCCGGAAGAGAAGTGTCTGCAAACCGTAGTCGATCCCTTTTTTCTTTCTCAAACTTGAGCTTGAGATAAGGATGCAACTTCCAACACCGATCTTTCATGTGTTCATTTGTATTACAATGCTTACAGTAGTAGTACGTGTTTTGCTTTCCCTTAACATGAAAGCATGTTGCTCCTTTGAGCACCAAAATAGTTTCTCGTAACATTTTATCAATTGTTAATGGCCGATTGGTTTAGGAGATAATTTTGTTATTATTTAATCGGAGATTATTTAACTCACATTTTAATAAAATTAATTTGAGATGAGTTATGTAGATCTGGATAAGAGGGGTTATAATTATCCCTAAAAAAAGATGTGATAGTTTAACTCCACTCTTGGGGTTTTGGGAGCAATTTGAAAAAAAAACTATTTCTATCTAAAAAATTATGCTAGATTCGTTTTTAATTTTAAACTTAAAATTATGACATGTGGTGTTCTTCTGTTTGGTAAAAATATCCAAACTTTTAAAAATTATGTTGATATGTTTGGATTTACGGGTGGGTGGTGTAGGATAGGTTGGTTGTTCTAGTGGGGGTTCCGGAGAGGCTGGGAGGGGGGGGGGGGAGGGGACGGCAGGAGAGGCGCGGCTGGTGGGGGTGGGTGGCAGGGGGCCGCCCACCGGGCTGGTGGGGGGGGAGGGGGGGGGGTCGCCGGGCTGGGGGTGGTGGGGGCGGCAAGGGGGCGCTGGGTTGGGTGGGGCGGGGGGTCGACGGGGGGATGGGGGGGGGGGGGGGTCGCGGGCTGGGGGGGTGGGAGCGGCAGGGGGGGCTGTCGCCAGGTGGGGGGGGGGGGGGGTCGCCGGGCCGGGGGTGGTGGGGAGGCAGAGGGGGGGGGGGTGTCGCGGGCGCTGGGCTGGGAGGGGGTGGGGGTTGTCGCCAGGCTGGGGGGGGGGGGGGGGGGGCGCTGGGCTAGGTGGGACGGGCGGGGGGCGGCAGGGGGCTGCCGGGCAAGGGGGGTCGGGGCTTGGGGGGGGGGGGGGGGTTGCCGAGAGCTGGGTGGGGGGGGGGGGGGAGGGGGAGCATCGCGCTGAGAGAGTCTTAAAAAAAAAACAAGTCGAGACTTGTTTTTTTTTTGAAAGAGATATAGATGGTGTAAGATTTTCTCTCTAAAAAAATAGAAATAGCTTACCAAACATACCTCATTTACTTCTCTTCCTTTTTTTTTAAAAAAGAGAAAAAATTAGTAAAAAATGTGTAACCAAACACCTCTTTTTATCTCTAAAAATTCATTTTAACCGGTTTAACTTATTCGTCCTGTCAAACAAAAAGTGAGATAATTTAACCCCACTCTTACCTCTTTTTACCTCACTAACCCCCTCCTAATAGTCTTCATATTTTTTCTCCTATTTCTTCACCTCAAATAATAGCACAGATTTCAGAGAAACTTGGAAGTTTTGAATTCATAAGAATGACTCTTTAAGACTTTCATACTCTGGTTTCAAGCTACTGAGTAAAGAGCTTCAACTATTTGTAGGAGAATCTTTACATCAGTAATATGCGGACGACACATATTTAATTCATCTCACAACTTTTTTAGAGTTTCAAGATGTACACTAAATGATTTTTCATCTTGTTGTAAAGTTGTAATATTAAGTTTCAATTGAAAATTACGTGCTGCATTATTCCGACTATATACCATATAGATCAATGATGGAATCCCACACTACCATATAGATTAATGTACACTACAAGAAATCTGGGATATGTAGACGGCTGTTAAATTCAGCCGTCTACGTAAACTAACATTTGTAGACGGCTTATAGTAGCCGTCTACGAATATATGATACATAGACGGTTTTTTTATCCGTCTACGTATCATAATTAGTAGACGGTTAAATGTAGACGCCTCTTTAGCCGTCTACTAATGTATGATATGTAACGGATAAAAAAAGATAACTGGTAAAAAACTGTCTACGTATCATATATTCGTAGACGGCTAATGTAGCCGTCTATATATCTTCTTTCACCATCTAATTTCCCCGCGCCCCCATTTCCCCCCTCCCCCTGCGTCCTTACGCCCGTGCCCTATTTGCCGAGACGCCGCCGGAGACGCCGCTGGAGACGCCGCCGGAGACACTGCCGCCTGTGCCCTATTTGCTCCATCGCCGCCTGCTGAGACGCCGCCACTGTTCACCGTACCCGCCCACTGGTAATCGCCCTCCCTGCTCTTCCTCTTCCTCTTTCTCACCCTCTCTGCCTTTCCTTGTGTGTCGGGAGGGGGGGTGTTGCCGGCTGTGGGAGTGGTGGGGGGGGGCGGCTGTGGGCTGTGGGAGGGGGGGACGACTGTGGGTGGGTGGAGGTGCCGGCTGTGGGAGGGGGGGGCGGCTGTGGGTGGGGGGAGGGGTGTGCCGGCTGTGGGGTGTGGTGGGGTGGCCGGTTGTGGAGGGGGGGGGGGGGGGGCCTGTGGGCTGTGGGAGGGGGGGACGGCTGTGGGAGGGGTGGGAGGGGCCGGCTGTGGGAGGGGGGGGGGTGGGCGGTTATGGGGTGGAAATTGACCGCGTAAGTGACTATTTGTTTCCTTTTAATTGCTGTATTTCCCTTCCTGTTTTCGAAGTGTATTAGGGAAATATAGAGCCAATTGCATCAGCCTGGCCGATGATGATTCTAACTGCTTCGAAAATAAGTGCGAGGACCTCATTTTGGAATGTTGACATTGAGAAGGAAGAAATTGCACGCTCTTCTCAGACGGATGCCACCGTCGATGTGGATAATGCCGTGTATTTGATTCAGGAGCCACCTGAAAGAGGTTTAGTGCTTTCATGGTTTGTCCTTGAGCATACTTGGTCTGGCATAGCAGTCCAAATCTCAGATTTGTATTTCTCCCACCTTGACTTTTCTTAATTATTAGATACCTTTATGTAATGGAGAGAAGATGTGCCTAATGATGAATTAGTGTTATCCTCGAACAGTACTTTAATCTGACAACCAAGATTGTCATTGGTTATAAATGAAGATAGTCGAATACGGTTACGGTTATGGTTAGTATGTTGGAGGTTGCAATCCTATAAATTTATTCTTATTTTTGGACATTGGCAACCTGCACCCCTTGCTTACTGTAACCAAGGTATTGTCTGAAAGGAGCACAAGAGTACGAAGCATATGATGATTTAAATGAGATGACTGCAAGATTCTGATAACAAAGGATAAGCGCATATTGCAAGAGCAGTCTTGGTGATGTGAATTGCAAAACTACTCTTCCTGTTGGTCGAGATGAGTTCTGATATAGATATTGCCAGACCAAACATGGTGTACCAAAGTTTATGGCTCTATTAGCTTGTCCTTAACTCTAAGACTCTTTATGGTGTACCACAGATTGCTGATATCTAGTACTTGGTGTACCAAAGCATGTATTATGGTATTATACTTATAACATTCCTGCAATCTGAGCAATAAAAGTCTAACAACCATACTTGCTATTCATCTTTAATTTTCATAATGAGCAGGCTAAACATCTGGCAGCTATTGATTGCAGCTGTCTCTTGTTCAAAATTTAATATTTCCTTCATTGTTAGGTTGCTTTAAAAACATTAATATTTCCTTCATTCTTGATGATATTCTGTTTTAACTATGTTCCCGTTGTTTAATGTGGTTATCCTTTTTGCAATTGTCCTTTCTGTCAAAATTAAACTGTGGGCTAACTGTTCCATAGTGTGGTTTACTTGTGTGGTGGTTCTTAATCTTAACCATCTTTTAACATGATTTTGTTTTGAAGAATGTATAGGTGATGGTTTGATGGAATATTTAATTCCTAAGGAGTTGAGAATTAGAATCCCTGTTAGTGGACTGTTCATGTGTTATGTATTTAATAAATTGTGTTGGCTTACTCATCTTTTATTAATATATTTTTTTGTAAAATATGACAACAGGTTTTGTTTGGAATAGCTGCGGAGATCGAGCTAGTTGCTTTCATCTTTTGAGGCTCTTTGTTCAGGTAAGATCCAGCGAGCCTGGGTGGTGGCTCATCTTTATTTAATCCAGCGAGCCTGGGTGGTGGCTCATCTTTACTTAATCCAGCGAGCTGGGTGGTGGCTCAACTTTTTTATTATGTGTGGATGCGTGAATATCTTTTTTGCAGGATGTTGAATGTATTTTAATGCAGGATGCAAGCATTGGATGCAACATATGGATGTAAGAATGAGTGGACCTTTTTTTTTTTTTCGTTCAAGACTTTTGTTATGATATATGTTTTTACTGTCTTTTGATAGTAATGGCATATATCGAGCATATAGTCTTGAATTGTCCAAGTTGGACAGTCTGTGGATATTTGATCATCTGATGTTCTTTATTATATGTGTTTTGAGATTATCTAAAATTTCGGCAGCATCTTCTCGCTCTTCTCCAATATACCTGCTAATTTTAACTGCTCTTTTTCACTTGTATTTTATGCAAGTGATTTTTTTAGCATAGTTAAAATTAGTAAATAATGGTGGTATATTGGAGAAGTGTGGGGAGATGCTGCCGAAATTTTAGGATAATCTCAAAACACATATAATAAAGAACATCAGATGATCAAATATCCATAGATGGGCAAGATTTCATGTAGGTACCCCTTTTCTTTGCAGGAATGTATGAATATAGACTTTTGTGAAAATGTGGATTTTCTTCCAGTATAGGGTAGATGCTGCCGAATTTTTACTAAATTATACTTCATACATAATTATGTCATATAGTTTTAAATAAGTTTACACATATGATGTGACTTGATTCATATCTGATATTTTTTTTTACTTCTTAATTCTAGATTATTTTGAAATGGCTGGAGTCGATAAGAGTTGGATGAATGTTACGGATCGTTTGGATCCTAGGTATGAGAAAGGAGTTGAAGAACTATTGGACTTTGCTTTTCATGAAGATAGGAGGAGTTTCAGGCATGGAGATAACGGACAGTTGATACAATGTCCATGTAAAAAATGTTGTAATGGATTGAAGTTCACTCGGTATGAAGTGAAAACTCATTTGATATGTGACGGGATATGGCTTCATTATACAAATTGGGTGTGTCATGGAGAGGAACCCGTTGGTGACATATCCTCAGAGGAGATTAATGAGGAAGAACAACAGATGATTGCTGATAATACAATTCAGATGTTACATGAGCTGCAAGATGCTGAGATGGCTGCTCGGTGTGATGAAGATGAACCAAATGCAAAGGCGAAGGAATTTTATAAACTATTAGATGATGCAGAAACACCTTTGTATCCCGGTTGCCAGAAAGTGAGTAGATTGACATTTCTTTTAAAACTGCTACACATTAAGACAATGAATCAGGTGACAGGCAATTGTATGGGCATGTTCCTTGATCTTCTGCGTGAAATATTACCAGAAGGAGCCTATGTCCCTGAATCATGGTATGAAGCTAAGAAGGCAGTTAGAAATTTGGGGTTAAGCCATGTGAAGATAGATGCATGTGAGAATGATTGTGTATTGTTTTGGAAGGAGAATGAACATAAAGATGAGTGTCCGCAATGTCATACACCGAGGTATAAAGAAAGAGTCACACCTACAAATGATTCTTCTACACGCAAGCCAGTACCTAAGAAAATCTTGCGTTATTTTCCTCTGAAAGACAGATTGCAAAGAATGTTTATGTCTTCCATGGTAGCTAAGTGGATGACATGGCATAAGGATGGTCGGACGTTGCAAGAAAATGGGGAGATGCGGCATCCTGCTGATTCTGAGGCATGGACACATTTTGACAATGTCTATCCAGACTTTGCTGTTGAAGCCCGCAATGTCAGACTCGGTTTGGCAAGTGATGGGTTTAATCCATTTGCAAACATGAGTAGCAGGTATAGTACATGGCCTGTGGTGATAGTTGTCTACAACTTACCGCCATGGATGTGTATGAAGCAAACATATACCATGATGTCTTTACTCATTCCTGGTCCTAAAGAGCCCGGAAATGACATTGATGTATACTTACAACCATTGATAGATGAGTTGAAGGATTTATGGTATAATGGTGTGCAAACATATGATGCAGCAAAAAAACAGAACTTCACCCTGCGAGCTACTCTCCTCTGGACCCTCAATGACTTCCCTGCATATGCTAATTTGTCAGGGTGGAGCACTAAAGGAACATATGCGTGTCCGACATGTAACTACAGTACACATTCAAGAAGACTTAAAAATTGTCAGAAATTTTGTTATCTTGGGCACCGTCGGTTTTTGCCAGTACATCACAGATGGAGGAAACACACATATAAGGATAGATTTGATGGCAGAGTCGAACTTGGGAAATCTCCAAAAAATTTGAATGGTCGTGAAGTGTGGGAGCAACAACAACAGATGGTGCCTATTACTAGGTTTGGGAAGATTTTTAAGAAAGACATTGATAAACTGAAAGGATGGAAAAAACAGAGTATTTTTTTTAGGGAGTTACCATACTGGCAAAATCTGCTTCTCCGTCATAATTTAGATGTGATGCATATCGAAAAAAATGTTTGTGACAATCTATTGGGTACTTTAAATCTACTTGGATCTGGTTACAGTAAGGACACAGTTAAGGCACGGATGGACTTAGAAGATTGGGGGATACGTCCGCAACTGCATGTGCCGACAGATCAAGGAGGAAAGCCACCTGCAGCGATTTTTACATTGAACAGAACACAAAGGTTACAGATTTGTGACTTTCTAAGGAACATTAAAGTCCCCGATGGATATTCATCTAATTTATCCAAGTGTGTGGACTTTACAAGTGGAAAGCTCACAGGGTTGAAGAGTCACGACTCTCATATTTATATGCAAGTGTTGCTGCCTTTAGCACTTCGCAACATTGTTCATGCAGATGTGACTGACCCAATCACAGAGTTGAGTATGTACTTTAAAGATATATGTTCTAAAGTTTTGAGGCCTGAACATTTGCTGAAGTTAGAAGCTGATATAGCAATAACACTATGCAAGTTAGAACAAATTTTCCGCCATCATTTTTCACTATCATGATTCATTTGATATCACATTTGGCTTATGAAGCTAGAATTGCTGGTCCTATTCAATACCGGTGGATGTATCCTATAGAACGATACTTGAAGAAGTTGAAAGATTATGTGCGCAATAAAGCACGACCGGAAGGTTCAATTGTGGAAGGCTATCTTCTTGAGGAGACTATTTCGTTCTGTTCTATGTACTTGCCCAATATAGTCACTCAGTTTAATCGTACAGAAAGAAATTGGGATGGCGCTCCTAGTCGCAGTGACGATGATGATTTCTTGTCAATCTTTAATCCCCCAGGGCGTTTTTTGAAGGGTAAAGTTGAGAATCGTGTGTTATCTGAGAAAGAAGTGCAGTTGGCACATACGTATATTTTGAAACAGATAGAGGAGATTGATCCTTTTTTGGCTGAGCATAAACGAAGGCTAGAAACTTGTAGAGGAATCGAGAAAGATTTCAGAAAATGGTTTCAAAGTTATGTCCAAGAATTAAAAGATGCAAATGATCCTCGATGCACTCAAGATATCCAAATTTTGTCACAAACACCATCAAGAATTGCTTATTCACATTCAGGCTATATTGCAAATGGATTTAGGTTCCGTACAAGAACTGCAGATTATACAAAGCAGACTCAATTATGTGGTGTTGTTGTGATTGCAGATCTTAATAATAAATGTGATGGCTATTATGGACATCTTAAGGATGTTGTGGAAATATGTTTTGACCATAACAGACGTGTTATATTGTTTGAATGTGACTGGTGGGATGTTTATCATGAAGGCAAGGGATTCCAAGTTGACAAATATGGATCATCAGTCTCAACATCAATCAAAAATTGGGGACAAATGAGTCATTTGCACTTGCCCAACAAGTAGAGCAGGTGTTTTATGTAGATGATAATAGAAGAACAGGATGGATCATTCCTGTAAGAGCACAACCCCGAGACTATTATAACATGGCAGAACAGGAAGAAGTGCCTGAGGATGAAATTGTTGAAGCTTATCAAGAAAATTTGGTTGATGTTCCTATCAATGGAGAAATATTTGATGTTGATGTAACTGAAGAATTAATGTGAGAGTTGGTGAATATATGGAGATTTAAGTGGAGTTGTAATTATGTTATGTTTTCTATTATAGAATGTGACTCTTTAATGTTAATATTAAATGCGACTTGTTGGAAAATGACATGGTAATGTTATATGACATGAGATTACTGTATTGCTTGCTTCTGAGCTTTGGTAATTCATGTAGAATAGGTCCTTGCATTTCCTGTTGCCTGTAAAGTTGGTTCTTAATGCCTCATTTATTCATTCTTCATATTGCAAATGAAATTTTTTCCCACAGGTTGTGTACACATGTGGATATGCTCCTAATATAGGGGAGATGCCGTCAAATTTTCTTTGTAAATTATATACGCTGCTTATCAATATCAATATTTTCAGATATGAGTTCGCGCAGGGATCTCGTGTTCGGAGAGCACGGACTGTGGATGACGTGCCAACTCATTCACCTGAAGACTCTGTTGCAGGTCATCCTTCTCAAGCCGTAGTTCCTATCACTCAGGGGCGTCTTCTGCTGCATCTGCATCTTCTTCTGTAGCAGGTATATTTTACATTCAGTAGCATTACAATTTATATTTACTTTAGTTTCATAAAATCTAATCATTTTCTTTATGTATATGTTTTTACATAGAGACACCATCGTGGGGTCGAGGGAGTGGTCGTCGGGGTCCCTCTAGAGGTGCCACAGAGAGGAGGCTAGAGCCTGGACAGAAATGGAATGTGAGAGTAATTGGTGGATACGGGGTAGGCGAGCAAGGGACAAATTTTATAAGTCGTATGGGCATTGTCATCAGACTGCATTGCAAACTATGGCAGAAAATTTTTCAAAACTACCTGAAGAGACAAAGAATGGAATATTTCGAGATCTCGAGGTAAATAGATTAATATTTAAAGTGAATATTGTGTATTTGTGAGATATTTAAATTAGATTGGTAATATATGTGTAGATGTGGTATTCTTGGGATCGGACTCCTCAGACGGATAAGGAAATGTTACAACATATGACAGCCATGCACAAAGGCTGGCGTGGGATGTTGAAGTCGAAAGTAAGTATTTTTTTTAAAAGTATTTATTTGTTTTTTTATCTTGATAATGAATATTTTGTTAACTTTGTAATTGTTATTTTGTAGCATTATAAGGGCAAGACCTTTGAGGATGCTGTTGCATCTGTTCCACCTGGTGTTGATCCATCTGATTGGCGGACAATGTGTCAAAAATGGAATTCAAGGGAGGAGCAAGTAAAATAATTTGATTTAATTACATATGTACTTATGATTTTTCATTTCAGATTTTATATTCAAATATATGAATTGTCTTCTTCTTTACAGGATATTGCCGAGCGTAACAAGCAGAATCGTACGCATCAAAATATGACGTATCGGTGGGGGCGTACCAGTATTTATCAATTAAAAGATGATTTTGTAAGTTTTTATTTTATTGAATGTAATTTTAATAATCTCTATTGATTTTTTTTCGTACTTGATGATTATACAATTAATTTTTACAGGTGAAGACTCACCAACGTGAGCCCGATCGCATGGAGGTTTTTAAGATGGGGAGATGTAAAGACCTCCCTGACGGTACCCAGTAGTGGGTTGATGACGAAAGCAGGGATCGTTTTGTAAGTGTATCGGTCTTAGATAAATTATTTTTAATAAATTAGTTTATAATTTCTCATTTTTGTTAATGAAATATATTTTTAATTGTAGGAGAAGATGACACAGATGACGACTCCTTCCCTCCAGAGTGATGATGCCGCTCCTGTTCTAGCGAGGATGCCTTCATAGCTGTCATGGGACGAGACAGGCCTGGACGTGTTCGTTGTGCGGGTAAGGCTGAGACGCTCCGCACTTGGTACGGGAGGGGAGAGGGATCGAGCTCCTCAGGCGGCTACCACTCAGGTGCAGCAGTTGCAGCAACAGTTGCAGGATCAAAACAAAAAGATGGAGGAGTTGTGTGCAGAGAGGAGCAGGGATCGCCAGGAGTTACAGGACTTTGTGTGCAGAGAGGAGCAGGGATCGCCAGGAGTTACATGACTTGTGTGCAGAGAGGAGCAGGGATCGCCAGAAGTTACAGGACTTGCGCAGTCAGATGTCAGAGATGCGAGCCTTCATGCAGCAATATGCTGCTCAGCCATCACAGCCGTCTCGTCTTGGGTGTGAGCTTGAGTGTGAGGAGAGTGACGAGTCTGCTGATGATTATGATGATGATTATTATTATAGTGGGTGAGATATTGTATTTCTTTTGAATATGTTTATGATGTATTTTAGATAATTTGTGTGTGTATGGTATTAATAATGTATGTATATGATGTGTTTTTAATAATTTGTGTGTGCATGGTAGTAATGATTTATGTATATGAATGTTTTGATTTCTGTACTAACAGGAAAAAAAATAAATTAAAATTAAAAAAATTAAAATGTGTAGACGGCTTAAGCCGTCTACAAAACTCTATTTGCACGTTTTATTAACCGTCTACATAAGTTCATGTAGACGGCTTAAAACCGTCTACATAAGTTTATATAGACGGCTTATAAACCGTCGATATAAATATTTATAGACGGCTTAAAAACCGTTTACATAAATATTTATAGACGGCTTAATAACCGTTTACTTACATTTTTTGTAGACGGTAAACAAACCGTCTACTTAAGTTTTTGTTAACGGCTTATTGTAGCCGTCTACCTATCTTCGTAGACGGCTGAATCCGTCTACATACAGATCTTTAGTAGACGGCTTCTAAAACCATCTACGTATGTTATGTAAACGGAATTTTCGTTGACGGCTCTCTAGACGGTTTGTATAGCCGTCTACAAAACTTTTTGTAGACGGTTCTTGTACTTGCGTAGACGGCTTTCAGCCGTCTACATATCCTTCATTTCCTGTAGTGGTAACCTAACTTGTGTTTTTCTACGAGAGATAGAACAACCTCTCGAGACCATAATATATAATTATTTCCATCCAAAAGCACATATGCCAACTTCCTACTTGAATTAATATCAACTTCGGCCATGATAAAGAAGAATACCAAATGAACAGAGAAGAATACCTTTCTGAATGTCACTCCCACATTTTAAAAATATATGTGAAGTAAACACACCACCGAACAATACCTTCTTAATCTCTCTCTTTCTCCTCTGTAAAATATGTTGTGTACGAATCTCGATTGATGGTTTTAATCACCCTGTGTTCAGGTGAGCAGTGGTAAGCACCCGGGCGCGGGTGAATAGCATTTCCCACTCAAGTTTCTCTTCGGAAATGAAGAGTTATAAATGTTAAAATAACAAAGGTTACACATCAATTTAAATGTCTATTTGGTTGGTTGTAAAATATATGTACGAGAGATTTTTTAAAAAATATATAAAAATAAAAAATATAATTACTCACGTAAATATATTTCTAAACTTTTTTGATATTTACTTTCTAATAAAATATTTTTTACAAATATTTTAAAAATAAAATTATGCTACGTGCATTGATCGTCTGAGGCCGGCCGTTGGGGACTAATCATTGGGCCCCAGGTGCCAAGCATCGTCAATTGTCGTCGTTTACTGTAGGGGGTCGGGCATCAACCGAAGAGATATCGGTCACCGAATGTCAGTCGTCGATCATGGGCTATCAGTAGTCGATCATCGAGCATCGATTATCGGTCACCAATCGTCGTGGGTGGAGTCGCCGGTCGTAGAGTACTATCAATCTTGGGATGTCGATCATTAGATGTTAGAAGCCGACTATCAGATACCGATTGTTGGACACCAGCATCGGTCACCAATCGCAAGTCATCAGCCGCTGGTGTCTGGTAGATCATTAACGGTCAAAGACCCCGGCAGCTTTCATTAATAGACCTCTTCTAATTGAGTACGATTGACGACAAACTATATATTCTAGATAAATATCGGCAAGCAGGCTTTAATTAATTCGTTACCTTAAAACTCAAGTTCACACAAATCTGATTATATATTGTTGCAGAGTATATATAAAAGTCAGTACCAGTTCTATTACTGGGTAATTATATACAGGCCAGACCCTGTAGGTAGGGCTCAACTTAGTCAACAACATCCCTTTTGACTGAAGTGTTTCTCACACTAAGTTATCATTTTTCTCTTCTTTGTGCGAACTGTACGTATACCACACAATGTTGGGAAACGAAGAAAGACATGTCAAACCAATGTGGTCACTCCTGGTCTCCCATCTCATTAGACCACTTCAAGATCTAGTATGCATGCTCCTTCAAAACAAGGACAGCCTTGCCATTGTTTCAAGTGATGGGGAAGTGTGAACGGCTGGAAAAACTGGTTGCTTATTCAGGCCTGTTCTTTCCCAGGTAGACCCCAAAACGGCCGGTGATCCTTTTCCAATAAAAAAATCCTGACATTACTGTGGCTAGGATCATGGAAGCACCGGTGGCGATGAGGACAAAGGTCAGGGAAGATCGGCTAACCGGTGACAGTGACCAGTATAAGCGAAACATATATACGTGTATGTACGAGAAATGTTATATATATTTTCGATTAGTTGGGAGTATAATTGACATGAAATAGTTTCATATTTTTTTTTAAATCGATATATTTAATATAAGAGAGAGAAGATATTTAATATAGAAAAAAAAATTATGCGTATAAAATATTACATATAAATAATTATATAACACACATAAATAATCAAACAATTAGATACATAAATAACGTAATAATACACACAAATAATGTGACAACTATTTGTGTGTATTATCACATTATTTGTATGTATTATTGTGCCATTTATGTATCTTGTTCTATTATTTATATGTGTTATATAATTATTTATGTATACTACTTTATATATACATATATTCTCTCCTATATTAAATATCTTCTATTTTTGTATTAAATATCCTCTCTCTTCACATATTTAAAAAACAAACAAAAAAAATGTGAAGCTCTTACAAGTCTAAGCATTTCTCTCTGTGTACCATGCAGCGACCAAGTCTAATACTTGGAAGTATCAAAGGTAGTGCGAGCCAATTGTGCCTGATCACTCCTACACGGAACTGAGACGAGAGAAAAAAAATAGAAAATAATATACGGGTCTCTTCAACGATGTCAAATCTATAAACTTTTTTAAAAAATTATAAATTAAATTTTCAGAAATATCAAAGAGATCATTATATACTTTTTTTTCTATAAACATTTTCTTATATAAAATTTGTTGTTTGAACCGACCCTGCTTTTTGGGAAAAATAAGTAGAGAGCACCTTGCGCTCGTAACATACGAGGGCGGTGGGCGAACAGACGGGGGCCGTAATTAGGGAGATAAACGGAGCGGATGTGAATTTTTTGATTTCGATCTGAATAGTTAATCGAATAATTTGTATCCGCGTCAAATATAATTCAGATACAGAGTGAATAATTTAATCGAATAATTTTTATATTCGGAGCGGATACGGATATTATCTACTTCAAAAATGTAAACTTAATAAATGATATTAAGTGATCTAAAAATCATAAAAATAAAAAAATATGTAATTTTTTTAAAAAAGTATAAATGTCAAAAATATTCTCTAAACAAAATATTAACATTAGATATATTATATTGTAGAGGCTATTTCCAGCCTCCTAGGCCCATCATGACCCAACAAGGCAGTCAGGCTTTGGCCATCTGGCCACGTGTCCTCGGACCCAGTCACTGACTTTCGAACACGCCTTAGCTACTAAGCGCCTAAGGTTTCCAGATGTAGTCTTCGGACACCTCCGAATCTGTCCGCGCAGGACGAGGTCGACCGAACAGACCACAAAGGCTCATGTTTGGACCCTCTGTGGTTCCAGCGTCAGAGCACCGAGCACTGGGTAGCCGCACCGAGTAGGTCCACTAGCTCCTGTTCGGCACCTCCATGGTCTACTACTCTGAGTGGCTCTTTATTAGTTTTAGGTGGACAACAAGTCAATCTGATATTATATTATTTTGTTCAGTTATTAATAAAATGACATTTGTTTATTATTTTACTATGTTGGTATTATAATAAAGTTCATGAACATGTGCAATAGTGAGTAGACTATGATGTGTGATCATACTAATGAGACTACTCAATCAATAAACACATATTCTAAATGTTTCTATTCAATGGATACCGGAGAAGGACATCATATATCTAGTTAGAATAGTATTGTTTACTCTCACTCATATGATGAGGATGACTGATCTCATAGTCATGTGTGTGTAGACACTAAGGAGAAACAATAGGTGTTGTTTAGATAAAGAGTTCACTGAATTGATCCAATAGAATCATTAGATGATATTGTACCTAACTGTCAACCAGAAAGATTCGATTGTCACAGTTGTGTAGATGGTCTTTAGACCTGAGACATCAAAGACACATTGTGTCATGCCCCGCTAATTTAGCAGTGGAATAAATCGGAGAGATATGAACAATGTGTATGGTAACGACAACACTACAAGAAAAAAACTGTTTAGCGACGGATAAATTCCGTCGCTATTCTGTCGCTATGCCGTCGCTAACAGGTTTAGCGACAGAATAACGACAGGATAGCGACGGAAATTGTGCCGCAGCTATATA
This sequence comes from Colocasia esculenta, assembly GCA_014218235.1. Lineage (NCBI taxonomy): Eukaryota > Viridiplantae > Streptophyta > Magnoliopsida > Alismatales > Araceae > Colocasia > Colocasia esculenta. The sequence goes on from CM024759.1 coordinate 81,296,291, forward strand.
TGAACGTTAAATTAGCGACAGACTAAATAACTGTTTGGCGACGGAATATTATTGTCGCAAAATCTGTCGCTAATTTTAATATCAGCAACAAAATTTCCGTCGCTAAACAACAGATTAGCGACGGACATACATCGGCCTCAATTACGCGAAGAATGGTTTCCAAACTCTATCGCTAAGATAGCGACGGATTTACTTATCCGTCGCTATTCTGTCGCTAAATAAATAAAACTATTATAATATTTTTTAAATATTTATATATTTTTACACCTATATACATTTTAATATGACAATTACCTAGAAAGTAAATATCACAATCACCATTCAAACATAACAAATCACATAAATAATTAAGTAAATTTAAACATTTCACACTAATCAAATATCTTCTGAATATTTGCCAACAAGTCAACAAATTGTTTACATAGATAATGAAGAAGAAAAATTGGAAAAGTCAAATGATGAGACTCCTAATTGTCTGCAAGATGAGTCTCTAGGTCGTCGCCATCTCCATTACTGCTACCATATTCTCCAACAACCTGCACGTAAAAAATAATTATTAGACATGTATGAATATGAAGAAGAAATAAGAGCTCATTTTACATTAACAAACTATAAACTTAAACCTAAATACTCATGCCAAATTCTAACTGAGAGTCATATTTGAACTCTATCAACTCTCACATATGCCCAGTTTCACTCTCTCCACATGTTGAAAATGTCTACACTATGAATAAACACTTAATTTTATTTTCGGACATGTGTAACCCCCAACTCAAAGATTAATGAACTATAAACTAAATCTAAATACCCCCGCCAAATCTAAACCGAGAGTTCAATTTGTACTCCGTCAATTCTCACATATCCAATTTGACTATTTGACCATGTTGAAATTGCTTACCCTATCAGTAGACATTTAATTCAATTTTTTGACCCATATAACCTCCCTCAACACTGATAGATTAATGACATAATTAAACTTAAATCTAAATATCCCAGCCAAATCCTAACGGGGGTTTGATTTGGGCACCCTCAGCTCTCGCATACCTAATTGATTCTCTAGCTATGTTGAAATTGTCTGCTCCATGAAGAGACAGTTAATTCTCTCGTATAACTCCCTCCCACACTGGCATATTAATGACATAAACTTAAATCTAAACATCTTCGTCAAATCTTAACTGGAGGCCTGATTGGACTCCCTAGACTCCTACATGCCAAGTTTGACTCTGTAGCCATGTGGAATTGTTTGTACTATGAACATACTTATTCTCTATTTTGGACCTGTGTAACCCCCCAGCTGATAGATTAATGAACAATAAATCTAAATGAAACACCCATCAATCAAATTAAATTAATTTTGGACTTGTGAAACCCTCCTAAGCTGATAGATTAATTCAATTTTGGACTTTGAACATTATGAAATAGAAGTAAAACCTAATACATTATGTACTCACTTGCCGAAGCCTTCGATAGATGGAGCACTACAAGAAAAAGCGGGATTACCGACGGAAATTTCGACGGATTAGTTTCCGTCGGTAAGTCCGTCGGATATTCCGACGGCAATATGTCAGTCGGAATATTCGTCGGTCGTTCCGACGGAAATATTTCAGTCGGAAATTTCCGTCGGTAATGAAAACATACCGACGGATATGCCGACAGACATATGTCCGTCGGAATATCCGTCGGTAACTCTACTATACCTTGTCCCGCGAAACCCCCCTCTTTCCTCTCCCGCTCTCTCTCTCTCTCTTCTTTCCCTCTTCCGCTCTCTCTCTCCTCTCTCTCTCTCTCTCTCTCGTCGCCGCGACCGTCGCCGCTCGCCGCCTGCCGCGCCGCCGCCGGCCCTCCGCCCGACCGGCCCCACCGCCGCCGCCGTGCTCTGCCACCGCCGGTATGTACACACCCTCGCCCCCACCGCCACCGCCCTCCCCCCTTCCTGTGCAAGCCCCCCCCCCCCCACTCCGCCACTACCCCTCCCCCTCCTGCGCCCCTACCGCCACCGCCCTCCCCCCCTTCCTGTGCAACCCCCACCCACCCCGCCACTACCGCTCCCCCTCCTACCCCCCACAGCCACCACCCTCCCTCCCTTCCTGTGCAACCCCCCCCCCACCCTGCCACTACCCCTCTCCCTTCTGCGCCCCCACCGCCACCGCCCTCCCCCCCTTCCTGTGCAACCCCCCACCCGGTGATCCCCTCCACCTATCCACACAAGAGTTTGCACATGATCGACCTGTCTTGGATGCATATGAGCTCCAGGGAGGAAGACATGACTCGATGTGGACCATGTGGCTGCAGGTTCTCTCGGGCGCCCTTTTCCCCTTGCCACTGGCCATCTATCTATCTATCTATCTATCTATCTATTAATGTATATACATGTATGTATAGATGTAGATAAAGTTAATTGATTGAAGCGTATATACATCGATCACAATATTTTTAGTTAGGAGAACAATTAATATATAGGTGAGTTGCATTGTAATTTTTTTCCAAAATAAATTTCTCGACTTCATAATTGGATCTACTAGTGAAACAGCTCCTCTTCAGATTTGGCCATTTGTTTAGTGTACTGATGCAAAACCGTGTTAAGCACCAAAAAATACCGACTTATATAAATATGTTCATCCAATACTTGGAGATCCTCGTGCTAATTACATAGAGGGCCATTCTCCCACCACTGCGATGTGCTCAGTAGCTTTAATTTAGGGTCCATTTAATTGCATGTAAAATATTTTCATTGAAAAATAGTTTTCTATGAAATAATTTTTATGTAAAAATAAAAATCGTAATTACCCATTTGGTTCTTAAGTAAATATTTTGCGGAGAACATTGGTGCATACGTCTTATTTAAATCTAAATATGTTTAATATTACATCATAAAATATAGTATATAATATTAATAGACTCTACATGATGACAAAAACTTTTAAAATATTGAGATAATAATTTCACAATATAATATTACATTAACTATCCAGAAGCTATTATCACCAACTCAAACCTCCAACATTAAATAACCTAATATATATACCGCCATAGAACCCCGCATGATTAAACAGTACCATTAATTAATGTTAAAATAATGAGTAGTTAATGGCTTACACATTAAAAAACTAAATCTACTACAGCCGTACTTTAACTGCCCCCGAAGCTTAAAATTTGACTAGTTAATACTATAATTAATCACACGATATATAAATAATTTATAAAATAATATTATTGAATCGTGTGAGAGAGAACGATAGGGGACCTCCATGATGGCTGCACCATAGTTGCTGAGGAGGTTGAATATGGAGACGAAGGTGAGGGGCATCAAAGCCATGCAGAGCCACTGAGAACTATTAATTAAAGAGACACCTTAAACTGTTAAATAAAGAGTGGAATATTAGGAGGTTAGGACTAAATAGTTTCATTTTAAAAAAATTTCTACATATGTAGGTGCATTAATGTTAAATCATCCATGTGAAACCAATTATGCAATGTGAAACTAAACTGGAAAGATTTGATTACAAAATTGGTGGTCCAAGTTTCTTCTTATGAAAAGTTGTACCAGCAATGATGATTACATGAAAAGAAGGAAAAAAAAAAACTCCCAGTGTAATGATTCCAACATCTAAGATGGAAAATTTTTTGCCTTTCCACCTTTGAATGCTACTTGTTAATTACGAGCCCTTTGGCTTTCTATCGGCGAGAGGGGGGATAATAAACAGGTTGATGAAGAGCTTACTAATCAGATAATAACATTATTAATAAAGAGCAGAATGACAATGTGAATTATTCTATAAAATAAAATGAAATTGTTACCAAGATTTATAATGCCACCAACCAATTTTTAACCTTCAAACACCTTGATGAAGAGCTTTTAAAACTCATTAAACAAAAAGAAGTAATGGGCTTTGCTAAATGGATCATGTAAAAGTTATTGGGTCAAAAGAGGTATTTTTAAAAGTTGAATAAAAGAAAAATACCCTAAATTCGTATCTTTAATGTTTCCTAAAATGAAAAGAGCTATTAAATCATTAAAATAGTTAATATGAGTTGGAATTGGACTCCTAACCCTACCCAAATTGGCTAGGTACGAATTTGCAACCCAACCTAACCCAATTAGGAGGTGGAAAGGTTGGAAGGTTGGAAGAAATAGGGAAACTCAGAATTTAATATGAATTAAAGTTGTAGTAGGAATTGGAAACACTAGAGGCTTACATACACCCTAACCTCTTCATGGCCGACCCTAATGCGTTGCTGAGGCTTGCTGGATGTGGAGGAGAGGCTAAAGGAAGGGAGAATTTGTCACGTCCTAATAAAAGGCTATTTATCGGGAGTGACAAAAAAACAGGCACAACAGGTAATATTTACTTATCCATTCATATCGTTATAACGCGGAAGTTTAATTACATAGATACTCCTCATAACAACTAAGTGAGGAGTAGATCAAAATAAACTTAATTTACACATCCCAATTTAGGAAATAAAATAGTACAAACTCTTCCTTCTAGATATTAGTTTCTTTTATGTTTAATTGTTCATTTTCAGTTTAATGATTAGTATTACACATCTTATTTTAATGTATTTCTTTAGTATTGCACATGTTTATATGTAATTCATGTACATGTATGTATGAATTTGGTTTATTATTGCACTTGTTCACATGTATGATTTTGTTATCATATTCCTTTCATATTTATTTGGGTTTTAAATTTGATCTATGCATGTATAGTAATTTTTCACTGCACACACATCACGAGAGCGTGTTAAGCCCGTGTCAATGAACATTCCCGTTCAAGACTTTGAGATTGATGTGCACGAGTCTTATTTTCAATAATGAGAACGTGTATATCTAACTCAAAGTCTTGAATTGTCCCGTTTTGGACAGTCTGTGAATGTTTGATCGGAGTTAGGTGGTCATTTATTATGTGATTGTATTATTTGTTGAAAATTTCGGGTGCGTCTACTCACTCCTCTCTGATATACCTTTATTGATTTAGAATATTTTCTTAACCACTTATTAGTAAGTGTTTAAGAAAATATCTAAATCAATAAAATTTTTTGGTATATCGGAGAGGTGTGAGGAGATGCTGCCGAAATTTTCAGCAAATAATACAAACACATAGTAAATGGTCATCTGAGTGCGATCAAATATTCACAGATGGGTAAAAAGTGATAATCTTAATAATATATCCTACCTATTCATTTTGACTTACTCGAACGATGTGAGGGTCTGTTGGATTTTAACTTGTGACATGACATTTAATTTGTGTAGGAAAAATGTCTTATGAGAATCGGTCATGGATGTACCGTGGAATGGTGAATGGAGTTGTCACCGAGGAGTTTAAAGACGGAGTTGACAGTTTTATTCAGTTTGCATTGAGTAATTCCTCAGTAGCAGTCGATCCGATGGGTAACATCCGATGTCCGTGTTCGGCTTGTAAGAACATAAAGTGGATATCGACATGGGATGTGCAGCATCATTTGTATACGAGAGGATTTGTTGCCCATTATGAGATATGGTCGTGTCATGGTGAGCATGTTATTCAGTCGTCTGCACATGCTCATTACTTTGCGTCCACAAGTACGTACGTAGACATGGTTGTCGATGCTGCTGGTCCAGAGTTCAATATGCATGAAGATGAAACAAATGAAGAAGTGCCGAATGATACAGCTCAGAGATTTTATCAGTTACTTCGAGATGCTGATGAGCCATTATGGGATGGTTGTGAGAAGCATACACGGTTGTCTGCAGTGTCGCAGCTACTGAATTTGAAATCTGAATTTCATATAAGCGAGAGTTGTTTTGACCGGCTTCTCTTACTCGTCAAGAGTATGCTTCCTCAATCAGAGAGGTTACCTGCTGACTTTTACCGTGCGAAGAAGATGGTGAATGATCTGGGGCTTGGTTTTATGAAAATTGATGCATGTCCGAATCACTGTATGCTGTACTACAAAGATGATGCAGATAAGACATCATGTGTATTTGTAATCATGATAGATTCAAGCCCAAGAGAGGGGACAAGTCAAAGCAGAAGGATGTTCCGTATAAGTCATTGCGGTATTTTCCGATCACACCCAGATTGCAGCGGTTGTTCATGTCCCCGAAGACAGCTGGACATATGACTTGGCATGCAGAAAGAGTCCGTCGTGACGAAGGTGAAATGAGTCATCCTGCCGATGGTGAAGCTTGGGCTCATTTTAGTCGTACTCATTCTTACTTCGCAAGGGATCCACGCAACGTGCGGCTGGGTTTATGCACAGACGGTTTCAATCCATTCGGAGGCTCGGTGGCATCTTACTCATGTTGGCCAGTATTCTTAACACCGTATAACCTTCCGCCAGGCATGTGCATGAAGCGTGAGAATCTGTTCCTTTCATTGCTCATTCCGGGTCCAAAATCTCCAGGAAAAAATATAGACATATATCTTAGACCGTTGATTGATGAGCTGAAATTGTTATGGTCAGATGGGGTTCTCTGTTATGATGCATCCAGAAAACAGAATTTCAATTTGAAGGCTGCATTAATGTGGACAATAAGTGACTTTCCTGCGTACGGCATGTTATCTGGTTGGAGCACACATGGGAGATTGGCATGTCCTTATTGCATGGAGGATTCTAAATCATTTGTGTTGAAATCTGGGGGAAAATCTTGTTGGTTCGATTGTCATCGTCGGTTTCTACCCAGTGACCATCCTTTCCGAAAGCAAAAGGATTCTTTTATGAAAAATACAATTGTGATGGAGGAGGTAGATGTGGAACGGGTGTCTGGTGGAAACATGGCGAGGCGGGTCCAGAACGTACCGACTGTAACACAACTGGCTGGTAGTACTCGACAAATCCCTGGCTTCGGGAAGGATCACAATTGGGTGAAGCAAAGCATCTTTTGGGAATTACCTTATTGGTCAACACTTTTGATACGACATAACCTTGACGTCATGCATATAGAGAAGAATGTTTTTGATAATGTGTTCAACACAGTTATGGACATCAAAGGCAAAACGAAGGACAACGTCAAGGCACGTTCGGATTTGAAAGTACTTTGCAGACGCCCAGAACTAGAGCTGCAGCATGTTCAAGGGAAAGTGGTGCAACCTAAAGCTGCATATGTGCTTGGGGCCAGACAGATTAAGGAAGTGTTGCAATGGTTGAAGCAATTGAGATTTCCAGATGGATATGTCTCGAATATTGCCCGTTGTGTAAATATCAATGAGGGAAAAATATACGGAATGAAGAGTCATGATTGCCATGTTTTCATGCAAAGACTGATCCCACTTGCTTTTCGTGAGTTGTTGCCAAAGCAAATATGGGGAGCAATGACTGAGCTGAGTCATTTCTTCCGAATTTTAACAGCATCAGAACTCAGACTTCTTGACTTGCAAAATATGGAGCAAAATATAATACAGACAGTCTGCAAATTAGAGAAGATATTTCCTCCAGCATTCTTTGATTCAATGGAGCACCTGATCATCCATTTGCCATATGAGGCTAGGGTCGGAGGACCAGTACAATTTCGATGGATGTATCCGTTTGAGAGGTATATTTCTATATCCGTAGTTTATTCACATTACGGCGAATTTTATATTTCATATGTATTCATTCGATCTATTATTATCGTAGGTGCATGCACGATCTTAAGATGAAAGTCCGCAACAAAGCACAAGTTGAGGGTTCCATTACCCAGGCATACCTCATTGAGGAGATATCGAACTTCTGTTCGATGTACTTTGACACGGAAATACAAACCCGACGCACTCAACCTCCACGTAATGATGATGGTGGAGAATCCTATGTGTCGGACCAACTCTCTATATTCAAGTGTCCGGACGGGCGTTCGGATATTCTTCTACTCGCCCACTTGAAGACAGAGAGTTGGTAGCTGCGGAGATCTACATCTTCATGAATTGCGCAGAACTAGAGCCCTACATTGAGTAAGTTGTGCTCACTTATGATATACATCATTTACATGTAATGCTGGTAAACTGAACGGTTGTGTGACATTTACATTGCAGAGAGTTTGACTCGTTCATACTACAACGAAATCCACGTCTGACGGACGTGCAGGTTGAAAAGGAACGGGAGAAGTCTTTTCCGAGTTGGTTAAGATCTCGAGTATGTGTCTAAATATTTTGAATCATATATGTTACGTTCTTATGCATAATTAGTTGTTGTAAGTCTGTCTATTTTTTTGCTAATAGGTTGATCAAGGTTTTATTACCGATTTAAGAGTACAAGAGATCAGTTATGGACCCTCGAAGATTGTACGTGTCTACCCAGGTTACATTGTGAATGGATACAGATTTCACACGAGAGATTATGGACGCAATAAGTCTACGATGAACAGCGGCGTATGTGTGAAAGGAAGTGCCTACAATGAAAATGAAATTGACTATTATGGCATTCTCGAAGAAGTCATTGAACTGCAATTTTTGGGACAAGACAACATTATATTTCTCTTCAAGTGTCATTGGTTTGATCCGACATCTATTCGTCATGACACAACATATGGAATTGTCGATGTCAAGCATAAGTCCAAGTTGAGTACATACGAGCCATTCATACTGGCGGCACAAGCGCAACAAGTTTATTATTCAAATTATTCATCCCTGAAATTAAGAGATTGGTGGGCTGCATGTAGAGTGAAATCAAGGTTATTCCCTGAGTATGAGCTTCTGCCGCCTGATGATGAGCTCGACGGTGTTAATGACAATTATTTCCAATCGGAAAGGAGTGACGCACGAGAGTTGGCAGCTTCTACGCAGTTCAATATTCATGATATAAATGAAACAATTTGCTTACATAAGGATAACGAACAGGAAGAAGTTGACCCAAATGCCCTTGAGCGAGAGGTGGAGTCTGATGTGGATGAAGACTCCCCGCATGAGGAGGATGAATTCCAAGATGATGAAGAAGATGATGCTGAATTAAACATGTCGGAAGCATCTGATGTTGAATTACGATAATATACCTTATATTTGTAAGAACTTCGTGTTATTGCTAATTATATTTTCATATTAAATTGCTACTTCAAAATTTATTGCTGATGACAATTTGGATGTATGTTTATTTATCTCAAGAGAGATATGGTACGTGGAGGACGGAGTCGGACGGTTTCTACGTCCGTTGGCAGAGGGTCCGGGACCCCGTCCACGACAGGTATATGTATATGTAAACACAATACTCTATATATTATTGTTCATAATAAATTCACGACAGATCTAACGTACAGGCTCATTTTGCAGGGTCTGCCTCCCCGTCTGCGCCGGTCATCCCAGCGACAGGTATATACATATGTACAGAAAGAACCACATTTACGTTATTGTTCATATTTAATTCACGAGATATAACGTACATACAATTTTGCAGGGTCTGCCTCCCCGTCGACGCCGGTCATCCATGCGGCAGGTATACGTATATATTGTTGTTCAAGTTAAATTCATATTTTCTAATGTGTAAAAAAATTTCAGCGACCGCCTCCCCGCCGAGCACGGGAGCAGTGCCACCTTTGCCTTCTTCCTCACCACCAGGTACGTGTCAGCTTCCATACATTAGTATGTTTGTTGTCTTGCAATTTATCGAACAATAGTGTGCTTAATTGTCTTCAACAGAGGTCCAGGGTCCGCATGCAGCAGCGGATGAGGGGGGCCCTCAGCTACCGGGACGGCATCCATGCTGGATCTCCGGGTAAAGTTGATCAGTTCAAATTTACTTTATTTGTTATTGATGTTATACATTTCATGTACAAAATTAATGTGCAATTGCAGGGGGAAGATAGATCCCGGTTCTGCTTCCCGTCATATTACGACGCTGGTCCATGCACATATTCCAGGACCAGTGGACACATGGAGAGAGTTCCCGGTGCCCGTCCGGGATCAGTTATTTGACATGTTCACGGTATTTTTAAATCTTAGATAACTATCTGTCATTTATTTAATTACTATCCATGTTCGTGCAGAAAGCTGAGTAATTTCATTTCTTTACAGCGGAGGTTCACATTCACGAGACCCGAGGATCTCCCTCGAGCTCGAGCCGTCTGGGAGTCTACTGCCCAGACTAATTTAAGAAAGTCGATGTGGGAGGCCCGGGACAAGGCGCAAAAGAGCACAGGCAATAGGGATCCTAGGGCTTGGCTTGATGACGGCCCTTCTTGGCTGAGGAAGGATTATTGGCAGTCCCTTTGTGAGCGATGGGCTGCTGGACCATGGCAGCAGCGGTCACAGGCGGCCATACGCAACAGATCAACTCATCCGGAGAAGAATGTGCATACTAGTGGGTCCATATCTTATGCGACCCACAGTCAAAAATTGGTAAGCATAATATTGTTCAATTGTTTAGTACATTGATTATTATTGTCAAACTAACTACGTCCGTTGAATTATAAGCATCACGAGCTCGAGCGTGCCCCTACCTTTCGCGAGTTATTTGATCGGACTCATAAGCGGAAGGGGACGGATGACTATGTTAGCGAGAGTGCCCGCACGATCGTTGTAAGTCAACCTATAAATTTTGAATTCAATTATGATATTAAATTAATTTATTTTTAATAATTTAATTTTAATTTATTTTGCAGGAGAGGTACGACAGGACGATGACGGAGCGTTATGCAGAGGGCACTCCTCAGCCAGAGTTGGATGCAGAGGCTTGGGTCGAGGCAGCGGGAGAGCCGAGGAAGGGCTGAGTGTATGGCTTTGGGGACAGCCTGGATACTCAACCAGTGTTGTCCTCATTTGCCAGTTCGATCGCTCCTCCGGCACACGCGAGTTCATCTTCTGCGCCGCCCGTCAGTGGTGTACAGGACATTAGAGGCATCATTCGGGAGGAGCTACGTACAGAGCTACAGACCCAGCGGGAAGAGCTACAGACGCAGTGGGTAGAGCTGCAGGCGCAGCGGGTAGACATAGAGACGCAGCGGGCACAGCTACAGACGCAGTTCAGCGATATGCTTCAACAGTTCCTCTCAATAATGCAGGGAGTACGCCCCACACAGCCAGCAGCTCAGGTCAGTATTAGTATTAATTTCATATACTTAGGATTGGGTTGGGCATTCTCCGACACGACCGGGTGGGTTAAAGCGACGTGTAGAAACTGACGGAATCCAATTTGGATCTCCGGATTGGCCTGGCCATTCAAACGACCGATCTAAAAACACCCAACTTCATATAAAAGCCTTAACACGCACAACCCGGGGGTCCAAAATCCCAAATAGGGATCGGATCGACGTGCCGTTTTCTCCGACACGACCGGGTGGGTTAAAGCGACGTGTAGAAACTGACGGAATCCAATTTGGATCTCCGGATTGGCCTGGCCATTCAAACGACCGATCTAAAAACACCCAACTTCATATAAAAGCCTTAACACGCACAACCCGGGGGTCCAAAATCCCAAATAGGGATCGGATCGACGTGTCGTTTTCTCCGACACGACCGGTGGGTTAAAGCGACGTGTAGAAACTGACGGAATCCAATTTGGATCTCCGGATTGGCCTGGTCATTCAAAGGACCGATCTAAAAACACCCAACTTCATATAAAAGCCTTAACACGCACAACCCGGGGGTCCAAAATCCCAAATAGGGATCGGATCGACGTGCCGTTTTCTCCGACACGACCGGGTGGGTTAAAGCGACGTGTAGAAACTGACGGAATCCAATTTGGATCTCCGGATTGGCCTGGCCATTCAAACGACCGATCTAAAAACACCCAACTTCATATAAAAGTCTTAACACGCACAACCCGGGGGTCCAAAATCCCAAATAGGGATCGGATCGACGTGTCGTTTTCTCCGACACGACCGGGTGGGTTAAAGCGACGTGTAGAAACTGACGGAATCCAATTTGGATCTCCGGATTGGCCTGGCCATTCAAACGACCGATCTAAAAACACCCAATTGAAATAACGGATCTAAAAATACTATTGTTTCACAAGTTTTAAATTTCACTATTGAAAATAATGTATGTCTTTTATTTATTAATGTTTCTCATTTTAATTGTTTTAATATAGGATCCAGCTCTAGACGATGACGAGGCAGGGACAGCAGACGATCCAGCAGATTTATCTTGATATTTGTATTCATTATTCTGTATGATTTTATATTTATTGTATGTTATGATATTATGTTGATTGTGAGTATTTGTTAAATTTATGAATATTGTAGCAGGTTTGACATTGTAGCAGCAGGGTTCACAAACCATTTTTATTTCTTAATTTAAAAAAAAAATATGGTTTAATTTCCGACGGATTTACCGACTGTTTATTATCCGTCGGAATTACCGACCCCAATATCCGTCGGTAATTCCGTTGGAATATGCTGACAGATGGTTTCCGACCGAAAATGTGTCAGCATTTACGGACCGGTATACCGACGTATTTGCCGACGGATAAACCGTCGGTAAATACCGACCGTGTTTCCGACCGATAAATCCGTCGGAGTTATCGACCGAATTCCGACGGATATTTTGTCCGTCGGAAATTTCTGACCAGCTAGTTCCGACGGATCATTTCCGACGGGCTTTAGACGGAAATCGGTCGAAATGGCTCATTTCGACGGTATTCCGTCGGATTTCCGACGGATTCAATTTGTCGGAAATTCCGCATTTTCTTGTAGTGGAGGTGGATGTGGAAATGCCACCCCATCGCATGAAGAGCTGGACAACTGTCCGATCAAACCAACTGTCTAATTGTCTGATAAGTGCACTACAGTAGGAGGCAGAAGGGGGACCGTAGTAAAGAGGTGCCCTTGATAGGAGTGTGATCCTAAAAAAAAAAAAAATGATTAGACTTCAATAATTATAAATATAATTACGAATAAAATTTAAGCAAAATGTAAACCTTTGATGGAAGGAGCCGTAGTAAGAGGGAGAGGGCAGTGCCCCTGAGTGGAGTGTGAACCTGTAAGAAAAATGATGAATAATTAGATTTCAATAATTATAAATATAATTACAATATATTTTATGTAAAATGTAAACTTCTGAAGGATGGAGTCGTGGTAGGAGGGAGAGGGTGGTGTCCCGTAACAAAATGTGAACCTGCAGAAAAAATGAGAAATGATTAGACTTCAATAATTACAAATATACTTACAAATAGAATTTATGTAAAATGTAAAAAACTAGTGGAAGGAGCCATGGTAGGAGGGAGAGGGTGGTGCCCCGTAGTAGTGTGAACCTGTAGAAAAAATGAGAAATGATTAGAGTTCAATAATTACAAATCTATAACTATATACTAGAAGAGACACTTCAAAATTTTCTTTTGTGTGCCACTATAACTCTATGGACAGGATATCCCCAGTAGATTTGATTAGTAGTCCTTTCCATCAATTTTCCTTCGTTTTCTCTACAGTAGAGTAGTTTGTCCCTTCTCACATGCCTATAGGTTCAGGAGCTCAAATTCTTTGCTCATGCATGCCGTTTGGAAGAGAGTAGTGCAGAAATCTAATATGATTTCAAATACCTTTCTTCAGTTCCAGATGTGAAGGTTCTATGTTGTTTCTAATTACCTTTACACTGGAGATGCTAAATGTCATTTTAAGGTTCATATAAGAGAATATTGTGCCTTGGTATATTTTTCATAGTGCATTTTTTATGTGTGCTTGTAGTCAGATAAGGAGGAGGGAGCTTCATCTAACTTGATAGGGAACACTAAGAGTAAACAGAATCTCAAATGCTTAATTAATCATGTGTATAGATGCAGTCCTTCTGCATACAAAAAAGAACAGCAAATGTCACTGCATACACTTGTATGCCTGCGTAGCAGTAACATTTACTGTTATAACCTTTTATAGATTCTTCTCTGCACCCATTTTCCTAATTATAGATTCATCACCATTTACAACAAACCAGTTGTGGCATTAACCTTGGAGACACTATGGACAAAGAAATGATCATGGCATTAACCTTGGAGACACTATGGCAACGTACCTCCGGCGACGGGCAAGCGATAGCGGCGGGACACTCAGCGAAGGGGGGGGATGCAGGACGTCGGCGACTGGAGAGGGAATGGCCGGCAGCGTGCCTCTGACGACAGGCAAGGGAACTCCGAGATGAGGGGAAGAAGAAAAAGGGGGGAAATGGTGGGGGGTTTCGACCGAAGGGGTGGGTGGGGGGGGTGAAGAAAAGAGGCCGAGCGGTTACAATTAATCAGCGACGGAATAGCGACAACTAAAATTTCCGTCGCAAATCCGTCGCTATATAGCGACAGGTATAGCGACAAACCAATGTCCGTCGCTAATTTACCGCCGAAATTTAAGAGGGCGACGGAAACAAAGTTGTCGCTAATCTGTTGCTAATTAGCGACGACAGAATTTCTGTCGCTAAACTCCGCCGCTAAACAATTTTTTTCTTGTAGTGCAATTACACGTACAGTCGTAAATATCAGAACAAGTAATGAATAATAATTGCAATAAACTCCTTATTTTATTGATAATTCACCTAAACTATTACAACCACTAATTCTGAGCCAAAACATAGGGCTCAATAACATCATTACATTTGGAAAAGTTAATTAAGCAAATATCTAACTAAACCCTAAGATACTAAGGTTATTCCATCGCTATGACTCCAGGTCGCTCATCACTCCAGTCCATTTCCGTTGGTGTACGTAGATCATCATGTGACTTACCTGAAACACATACAACAATAGCGCAGGGTGAGCGATAACGCTCAGTAGGACTTAATATCTCGTCAGAACAAGCATGCTTTAAGTGGTTAACGTCTTATCAAGCAGGATAACTAACAAGAATGATCAAATATAGCCAAGAGAGTAATAGCACAGGATAGCAAGAGGTCGTTACATGCTATCTCGTTATATGGCCAATCTTTTATCATGCTAATTTTTTAATATTCTTGTTGAATGTATGAAATTACTTGTAATCTTGCTCCGAATCAGATTTGATAACCTCGAACCTCACAATTTTGTTATACAACCACAACATCATGCGGAGAGTACTTTTGATATACAAACCCCTTTCTTTAAATTTAATCTCTGGTGATTAATTGACTTAAATATCAGACGGTTTGCCCCCACCTTGGTTGGAGATAGGGGTGGCAATGGACTGAGTCTGGACCGGATCTAGGTTGGCCTGGATCTAGCCCGATTTCTAACCGATCGATTCAGGCCCGGCCCAGTCCAACCCAGGGTGAGATCTAATTTTTAAACTAGGCGATTAGGTAAGGCCCGGTCCAGACTCGGCCCAACCCAATTTTACATTTATAAAGGTATTCTTACTATTTTTATTTTTTATTTTACAATAAAATTGGTGTTCATTGAATTATAACAACATAAAATAAACATTAGACTAATATAGATAAACTTATTTCTAGTTGTTACAATTACAAAATAAATATTAAATCATTAAATATAACTCAACAACATAATTTTCAATACAAAATTTTATAATATTAGAATTACTATCGTGTCACTCTTTTAAAAAAAAATTTATCGAACCACTGGTCGTCCGATCCGGACCGAGTCAAACCCGGGCCCGACCCAATCTTACTTTGAACCAGACTCAAAATTCAAAAAGGGTTAAAATATTCGATCCAAACCCGTGTAAAACCAGTCCGAGCCACCGGGCCGGCCCAGCCCAGTTGACATCCCTAGTTGGAGGACCTAACAAATTAGGTTTTCTTTGTTGAGAAATATTTATTAAAAAACCTATTTTAAACACAAAAATAATCTTATTAGTTGTGGAAGAGAATAAAAAAGGACAAATTAATTAACAGTATTTGATTATAACAGGAAAAATCCTTACTGTAACAGAGTTTAATGTATATTGTAACAAGAGACAATACTTATTATAATGAATTACATTTCTATTAGGGATTAAAAAATAAGTCAAATATCGAATATAAACTTCTAATTAATTTACTCAAAAAATATAATTTTGACAATAAAATTAATTACTTTCTTACTATCCAAATCATTATTATTACAAAATTATTCTTTCAATAAATATTTCTCTTCTAGATCTATATAGATCATACCTCGCCAAGTTGCTCTCAAGGACTCTACCATAGGAGAGGCACATGAAAGACCTACTCTACTCCCTCATTGAGTCGTCCCCTCTTTCTAGTCGGATCCCGTATGATCTTGCTTCATATCAGGCAACACATCCAAGATTAGAGCTGTTCAGAATTCGGTTCAAACCGAAAAAACCGAACCAACTGGTTCGGTTCGGTTCAATTTGGGATCCTACATAGTTCAGTTCGATTTTACTGTCTGAAACTGTATAAACCGAATATATATATTATTAGCATAATATAAACTCAAACGAACAGTAGCACGGTTGGTTAGCGCATGCAGGCATGCGCGAACTTCTG
Organism: Colocasia esculenta; assembly: GCA_014218235.1. Taxonomy (NCBI): domain Eukaryota; kingdom Viridiplantae; phylum Streptophyta; class Magnoliopsida; order Alismatales; family Araceae; genus Colocasia; species Colocasia esculenta. Next base: position 81,312,580 of record CM024759.1, read on the forward strand.
ATATAGATGATATAAGATTTTGATTTAAACCAAACCGAACCGGTTCGGTTCGGTTCAATTTGACCTTGGGATTCGGTTCGGTTCGGTTTGGCCAAAAAAAAAAGTCAACCCGAACCGAACCGTGTTCACCCCTATCCAAGATCTCTGTAAATTCGGATTTAAATAAAGAGAAAAAAATTTGTGAATGCACACCTTCTAAGGTTGTGCCAAGTCATAGAATGGGGCATTTTTATAATACCCCATTCCTATACTTTTTAACCCTAATTAAAGAGTTACATGTGCACCCTAAACAGATTAAGCATCCACGTTGGTGCAAAGTAAACATTCAACTCCATTGTATCTCGTAGCATGTTCTTTTCCTCTCCTTCATTCTTCCCAAAGAACACCACTTTATTTGCACTTGAGCAGAAGAATAGTTGGGAAAATAAGGTTCTGAAATCTTATGAGAAAGGTATTTTTAGAGTATAATTTATCTTAATTCTAAAGATATTGTCAAAAATATTCAACCTCCAAGGTCCATATATATATATGGATATTTGGGGTATTATTATATATTGAAAAATCAAAGATTTTGGACTTAAAAATATGGATGGTATATGGTCATAACACAAAGATATACAGTTATAAATCAAATAATATACACATCGTTATCTTTATTATATCATTGATACAAAACTATATAAAAATACATCATTATCATGACAAAATTTATACATTTTCTCATTAATAAAAAGAGACAGAGGGCAAGACACAAACAGTGGTCACCAAAATATTCACAAGGAAATGTACAGAAATGCAAGTGTATGAGCACATAAAACTGTGAGACTTCTTTATTTTATAGGTGGAAAATTAAAGAAAAGTGCAGGTTCTCATACATATACATTATATCGTTTTTTTTTGTATTTATTTATTTTTTGAACTAAAGGCCTTAATCTGGCCATTTTATTAAAGAAAACCCTTAAAATAGGAGGCAATAGCCAGTACATCATCTATTCGACATCTGCGTAAAATTCCCGAAGCACAGGACGAACAGCTATGGGTATCCTCACCGAATGAGTAGTTGCATCTTCCCAAGTCAAGCTCCCAAAGGTGTAGATTCCCTGCACCCTCCGACGAGCAGAGAAGGTAATGCTGAAAGTGTGCTGCTTAGTTTAGCATCGAAGACGAGAGTCGATGGTCGCACTTGCATGTCTACGCCGGCGGGGCCTCGACAACAGCTTCGTAGGTGCTGTTCAAGGGGCCGACGTTGGTCACGGTCCTGGAGATGGTCACGCTTCCTTTGAGCATAGGAATGGCGATTGATGGGAGATTCAAGTGATACACCGGAGACTGCGGTGTTTGATCGCAGAGGATAACGAGGTCCCACGAACAGTTGAACTGGTTGTATTCTCTTGGCTCGATGTCGTATATGAGGCCGGGGTCTGCAGCTCTGTCGGGGTTGATGTGGCCTCCGCCGTAGTCGAACGGGTCGGCGAGCTTCCTCGGAGCACCCTCTGCCACTATGGGTATGCCGTACTCGTCCTTCACAGAAGCTTAATTTGGAGAGCAGCAAGGAAGGACTTATTACAAGGATTAATCGTCAAATTAAAACGGTGATCAGGAACAATTAGCTGTTATACTACTTAGCTAGGTTCGTATATATACGTACCGGTAGTGACTATAGCCGACTTTATGGCCGCAGGAGACCACCCAGGATGCAGGCGTTTCAGCAGCGCAACGATGGCAGCCACATGTGGGGTTGCCATGGACGTTCCAGACAGAAAGAAATAGAAGTCCCTCACCGCCGCCAGGATGTTGACCCCGGGGGCGGCAATATCCGGCTGTCCATCGATCCCCACAATTAATTAAAAAGCTCATGCATGCCTCAACGCACCCAAGACTATATATATACGTACAGCTAGCTAGTGAGATCCCAGATCATTAATGGAATTGGTGGGCTAATAATTGAGGATTGAAGGTGTGTGGAATTCATTAATCTACGTACACGTACCTTGAGCACTTGGGAGAAAACTGGACTTGGCCCTCTCGAAGAGAAGGATGCTACCCTTGGTGCCAAGACCTTGCTTCCCACAGCAATCCTCGTCGGGCTCAACTTCACCGGAGGAGAATTCACCTTTCCATCCTTAAGTAAGGGACTAAATACAATTGCACAATAGAACAAGTATATACAAATCATGAAAATTGTATTTGGAAAGGCGACATTTGTAGAATCTGTAACCTAAATAGATTATACATATATATACATATATGCTAGTGGTCTGACAAATTAATGTCTGTCCACCCAATGTCAACATGACGTACGCAGAGACTTGCCAATGATGTTTTTTTACGGGAAGATTAGCTAGTTTCAGCATATAATGATGAGATGCCGGTCCAAGATTTTCACATGTACGCACAAGTCCCCTGTTATAACTCCAGCTATTTGATTTGTTTCAAGAGATTAAGATAAAGTACATCAGTCTCGTATTTATGTGACACATACGAGCTGCTATATTTTGTGGTATACTACATCAACTTAAGCCTCTCTTTGATAATGGATTAAACTAAAGTTAACTCAAAGTTAACTCAAAACTAAGTCAAAAAATAGTTTGAAAAAGTTACAAAGTTAACTCAAGTGGATTAGATATTTAAAGGTGGGTCAAATATGAGTTAACTCACAATTTTCCAACCCACTTCTGGAGGGGGTCGGAGTTAATCTATCGAGTTAATTATCTTTTTGTCCCCGCGATACACAACATTAATTGTTACTTTATCTTTTCAAGTCACTTTTTGATATGAAAGTCGGTTAAAAATGGGTTAACTCACTTTATCTTGCCAAATCAATCAAGAGAAAGTGAGTAACTCACTGTAGTTAAATTGAGTTAACACACAAGAAATAAATTAAAAAGTGAACCCTGCATAACTTTAGTCATTGGTTGGAGTTATCTCTAACCCCAACCCATTGCGAAACAGATAAGAGTCTGGATCACCAGACTCCATAAATCACCAATGGAGTGAGAGGGTTTGGGGAGTAACCTATATTTTATGAAAAAAAATCTAAATTAAATATGAAAAAGTTTTAGACAAAGTATTTTTTTTTTTTTTTTGCAAAACTCCCACCCCCTCTCACCATGGTGATTTATGGAATCTGGTCCTCCCATATATGGGAGGATCTGGACTCTCAACTTAATCAAATAAGAACTATTCATGGAGTGCCTCTCACTTCAGAATTAGATCTTCTGCACCAATTTTTTACACCACTTTTTTATACCACAACTCTTAAAAATATAAAATATAAAACTTTATATTATTATAAGGAGAGTGGATTTTATTAAAAACCATTTGGAAATGGGTAAACCCTAATTAGGAGAACAAGTCTCTTAAGTTTAATTTTTTTTTAAAAATGGGTCAATCTTGGTTAACCCTAAGAGACAGACTCATTCCCTTAGATTAGTAATAGAGTGAAGATATTTTCAAAATTTTAAAGATATTTTTAATTTATTCTCGATCTTTTCTAATACCAACCTGCTCTTTATAATAATGGGGTTATCGTAAAATCCACTCTTCTTGTATATAATTTTTTTTATATTTTTTAATTTTTTTTTAGATGTGGTACAAAAAATGGTGCAAGAAGTTGGTGCAGAGGATCTCAATCCCTCCTTTCACCCGATTGAGACCCTCTGCATCACAATCTTACACCACTTTCTACACACCACAGCCTCTAAAAATATTTTAAAAATAAAAAAGGAATTTTTTACTACTATAAGAAGAGTGAATTTTATTAAAACTCCATTGAGAATGGATAAACTCTAAATGAATAGTCATTCTCTTAAGGTTGACCAAGATGACACATTTTTAACTAAAATAAGTCAACCTTATAAAAAGAATGACTCATTCTTACCTATTTTAATGAGATTTCATAAATTTATTCTCTTTATAATAATAAAAAAATATTTTATTTTTAAATATTTTTTGAGTATGTGGTGTAAGAAGGGTGGTGTAGGATTGTGGTGCAGAGGATCTGGGTTCCACTTCACCATGATCTTTTCATTTCTCGCTTACCTTTTTCTTCAGTAAACGGCGCCTTGAGTAAGGCTCATCCTAGTAATTAAATTAGACAATTTTGATTGGAGAAATACTAATTGCAAAAATAATTTTTAAAAAATAATAAGACATGCATCGAAAGAATTAAAATAGCCATACTTCTCTTTTGATCTCATAGAAGTAAGGATGTTAAAAGCATGCGATCGAGTGGTTCCTTTCACACAATAAAAGACCTACCACCGTTTATCAGACTATATTTACCTCGAGGCTCCTACGTATTCCAGAAGCTCCTGCTGGGTCTCAAAGTCGATGAGGATGCATGGGAAATTAGTCCCGAGTATTTGAGGAGCTGATTGGTTGTGTACTGTGCAAAGATGAGGCCGGCGCCCCCAGCACCCCACGTTACTGATTGCAACACGAATCTGCAGTATATCTGCCAAAACGTTGGCATGATAGCAGAGAACCACTTTCCCTGTGACGTTCCCGGCACTTAGCAACTCTTCATTGTCGCATCTGTTCATTAAATTTGATTAGGCACAAGACGTTTTTTTGGGTATGTATATAATATAACATGCGTTTATTTCAAAGATCAGAATAAACAAAGAACATACCGCGTAGCTACAACTAATTCTTTGAATCCGTCTTCCACACCCGTGGTCCTGTAGTATATAGCTTGACCCTGCAAGGAATCATTAATTATTGGTTTACACTTTTACAACAAAATGGTTACATATATATATGCCTCGGTATCTGAGAGGATGCATGCAAAGTTGTAGAGAAAAGAACAATTAACTTATTGGTTGCACGGGAGTTGAATTTTCAAAGATGGGCTTCAAAATTGAGCTGCCCATTCATGGGATCAGTTGAGAGACTCGGTCGAGAAAAAAGTTAGGTTTAATGTGCCTGACGAAGACTACGATGATCGCCCTAGACTTTGTTAATTCTCTTCTCGATCTTCTTTTGATTATAATTCAGTTGCTTAATTGCTGTAAGCATTGTAAATGGATATTGCTGTGGACATTGTGCTTGAACTTTGATTTCCCAATATTAGTTTTGTTTGGTGAAATTTGAGTCAAACCAATTCACCTCTCTCCTGTGTTTGCCATATATTCGGCCAACAAGGAGCAAAAGGTTCTTGATTTTTTGGGGGTAGCGTGAGAGATATATAATTAACAGTCTTTTTTTTTTGCCAAGAGACGCTTAGATGATCTTTTCTAATATCTAAAGATTATGCACTCGAGTGACCGTATATTACCATTTGAGCACCACTTGGTTGCAAACTCCCATAAGGAGTTTGCATCGAGGTGGATGCAACCACACCACCCATTGGGTGAGGTGACATCGTCCACTCCATTGGTGGGTGGGTGATGTCATCTCACCCAATGGGTGGCTGGGTTTTTGCAAACCGTCACCTTGGCTGTTTGCAACAAACATTTCCCTTACCGTTTAATACATGCTTTTACTTCCTATAGATGAAGTTTTCCATCTAAAACTTAGAAAGTTTCTTGAAAAAGAGTCTTGCAATAAGTGTGAGGTGGTTGGCAAGAAAGTAATTCTATGGTGTGGCGACAAATATTGTATTTTTGATATTTTTCAGCTAAAAAAATTATTCTTTCCACCTGTAAAAAGAAGTCTTATAATACGATTATTTATCCTTTTAAACTTACGAGGAAGGGAAGGCAGGTAGATGGGTTCTTACCACCAGGGTGCGATTATCCGCAAGAGTAATGTCAGTTGGGAAAGCGCGATCTATGGTGCTCGCTGCCACTGTTATGACCCACGGTGCGGCGTTCATCACGACTGTGGCAAGGGCCCGCCATTCCCCGCCGCGTACACGACTGTGATCCCCTTGAGGACGGCGTCCAACGAGCCCCACGAGCTCTCCCTGAGAACCAGCGACAGAGACACCACGTCGACGCCGTCATGGGCGGCGTGGTCCAAGGCCTTGAGCAAGCCGGCTTCGCTCCCGGTGTTGTTAGCGATCGTCCCCCACAAGACTTTGTACACCGCCAGCCGCGCGCGGGGCGCACCACCTCGCGCCCACCCGCGGCCCAGCCCCTGGTAACTCGCGTTCCCGACGTAGGACCCGGCGGCAATGGAGGCGACGTGGGTGCCGTGGCCCAGCTGGTCGCGCGCCGACAGGTACTCCCCCCTGAGGTACTCCTCGGCAACACCCGTGGTGTACCACCGCGCCCCAATTATCTTCCGGTTGCAGTGCGACGCGTTGAATTGCTCGCCCGTCTGGCACGTGCCGTTCCACCGGGATGGTATGGGACCATAGCCCCGGTCGTTGAAGCTGTCGGCTTCGGGCCATATGCCTGCAGCATATGCGTGCCATGGATCGATTTACGCGACTTGCAAGGAGGAGGAGGAGAGGGAAGGAAGAAGAATGGCATCTCTTTGGAGGTCCTGAAATCAGTACCTGTGTCAATAACACCGATAATTATGCCATCACCTCCATTGGCCTTGCGAAGGAGCTCCGAATTTGAACGGGACTGCAGGTGGTGGCCGAGGCCCAGGAAATCCCAGCTTCGAGTCGTCTGCAGCTGAAGAGTGCTGCTCAACCGCACGCCAAGCACTCCGGGAAGTTCTGTTCATGGTCATGGGCATGCTCTTTCAGAGCACTAATTGGAATATTGTTCTATATATACAAAAAAGGTTTAGAGGGAAAAGGGTCGCCAAAGGGATTTATTGATCACTAATCGATCACCTGCAACTCGTTTTTGCTTGGGAATCTGTTAGCATAGCAGCGAACCCCGAGAAACCATGCCTGTAACTGTGGACTATCGAACGTAGGGCTGCTTCCTTGCTGAAAGGATTTTTTGATGCCCTCATTAGAGATGAAATCCTCCTAGCTAGTACAAGGGATTCTATCAGTGTGTGAGGGTTTTTCCACCCTCACGTCTCACCTCTTATTAGAGAGTTTTTTTTGTAAAAAATCTCTTTAATACCGATGGAATCCAACGGATCCCTACTCCTCTCATTAACAGTGCTCCAACTATTTATATATGTATATCCTAGGTCCATAACTGGGTTTTGTCCACCTACATATATGGCAGAAATAATAGCAGACACGCATTCACATAAACACTCATGGCCGGACGCAATATATATATACCTGCCTAACGCAGAAGACAGAACTCCATGGTGAAGTGCGGTGACGAGTTCCGGATCCTCATGCTGCTCTCTCCCATGTACGCGATGTACAACTGCAACAACATTAGCATATGCATGCATATAGTCGTCAAATTTTTTTTTTGAAACTGCTGGATTAATCTTATATCTTCGCTACTAGTAATTAAGGACCGCCATAGGGCCGGATAGGGGGTGCGGACCGAGGCTACGTACTTTGTCGTCTCGGTCGCACCGGAGTCTGCTAATCCTTTGCAGTGAAGGCCGGAAGATAGCAGGGCGAGGAGAAGGAATACGTGAAGAGGTGGGAAAGGCTCTCTGGACTCCATCTTCCTTCGCGTTGCAGAGACGCTGCAGGCTGCAGCCTTAAGGTGCTGATCGTTTCATATATAATATATATATATAATATATATATATATATATATATATAGAGAGAGAGAGAGAGAGAGAGAGAGAGAGAGAAGCCTCCGTGAGCGTGGGCATGGAAAAGTTCATGTCCATGAATCCCAGGTAAGATCAAGTAAATGGCCCGCAACTTGGTTAGAAATTCCGAGAACGTTGCAGACTTTTCTGCAGAAGAGATTTTAGGTAGAGGCAGCCATGGATAAGGTCTTACTTACCAATTAGGTGTCTGTCGTCGATCGGGCCAGATCACGCACATGGGAATGTTTTTTCAACATCAAACCATTGCACAACTTTCTAACACTGTGAGGTGCCAGTGGACAGCATTTCTAACGTACAACGCACTTCCAGTTTTTGGGAAGGGCATTATTTTCGTCTCTTTCTTTCAGGAGTTTGAAAACTAGTGGGAAAAAGCTGATTTTAACTAGAAACTTCTCACAAGATAGGGATTTGAGAAAAGATTAATACTCAGGCATTTGATAACACTAACTTAAAATTTCTGAAATCTAATTTTTTATCTATTGTCTAAATCTGTAATTTGATAAGTACTTAAATTTTATTAAGAGTGTTTGATAAGTAACTTAAATAATATTTAATATTAATATATTATTTGACATAAATACCTAAAAATCTCTCTAATAGGGTGTTTGGAAGTTGTTTTTTTTTAAAACGACTTCTATCTAAAAATGAACGACGTCTTTACTTCTACTAAAATTTTAAAATTATAAAAAGTGATCTTATCTGTTGGTAAGAAGTATTTTTTTTATTTGGGGACGGGGGGGCTGCTGGGGGGGGGGGTGGGGGGGGGGGGTGGGCAGTGGTGGTGGGGGGGGGGGGGGGGGGGGTGCGCAGGGGTGTTAGGGGGGGAGGGGAGGAGTAGGTGGGGGTTGGGGGGGGGGGGGGGGGTGCTGCGGGTTGGGGGGGTGGGGGGGGGGGGGGGGGGTGAGCAGGGGTGTTAGGGGGGAGGGGGGAGGAGGTGGGGTTGGGGGGGTGCTGCTGGGTGGGGTGGGGGGGGAGGGCGCAGGGTCTGGGGGGGGGGGGAGGGGGGAGGAGGGGGGGTTGGGGGGGGGGGAGAGGAGGAGGAACTAGTGTTCCTAAAATAAAAACATGGTCAGACTTTTTTTTTTTCTAGAGAGATTTATATAGGAAAAAAATTTTGTTCTAAAAAAAAAACTGCTTGCCAAACGTGTTTTCATGTTTGTCTTCTTTTTAAAAAAAATTTAGAGAAAAAATAGGTAAAAAACTGCAACCAAACACCCTATAAATTTGTTTTTCTTTCCACCAATCTCATCTAATATTTGACATAATTACCGAGATTCCAGAGTCGTTGGCGGCTGGTTGAATTCTGATGACAGTAGCATAATTCAAACGACAATTGTCGGATTCTGACGATAGCCGTTGGTGGCTAGCTGAATTATGACGACAAGTTGTAGCCGGCCGGATTTCGACGAGCAGTCGCCGAATTCCAATGACTTGTTCAAAAAATAAAATTTAAAATGTTCCATATTTTGAACAAAAGACCCATGGGTAGAAAAGTGACATAGTAACCACCTATGTCACAAATTGTATTGGTTAAATATTAGTTTAGATGTTACTTAAAGATGGTTATCAAATAACTATTAATGAGTGTCTTATATATATTAAATATTTTTTAAGTTTAGATTTAGAGAGTAGATGAGAAATAAAATTTTAGACTTTAGATTTAAGTGTTATGAAATACCATCTAAGATTTTTTTTTTAAAACTGATCATACTAAAATCTCAAAAGACGTCATCAACATACACACACATATATATGTATATATAGGATGTGTGAGAGCATAAACTGAACATAAGTCCTCAAAAGACATGATCAACACACAGTAACATATCATTATTGATTATAACGTAAAGGTACGTACAAACTCTTCTCATTATAAATTGAAATATTAATCTAACATGAAGTAGATGATAAAGATCCATCTCGTCAAGGTCCATTTTTCTTAGAAAGGTCTTTCAAGGATATTTTGGTAGCTTTTAACAATATTATCTTTTAGTCCCAACAAATTAAGTTCCTTGAATACTCAAATTACAAGCGTTAAAAACTAATCCGAAAGATGATTATAGGAACTAAATAAATTTAAACGAACCCATATAGCATAATTAACTAGGCGCATATATATTCTATATATGCCTATCATACTTTTGCTTGAGTGATGTAAATTAAAAAAGAACAGTTCGAGATCAGCCATTCTAGAAAGGATTAATCTTTGATCTTAGAATTCATCATCCATATTTGTGAACCATATAAAAAAATCTTAGATGCGCCCATGCACTTTCTTCGAAATTGTTAGTCTCAAAGATCTAAGGTCAAGGTCCATGGTTGGAAGGATAAGCTAGAAAATTATGCAGATAGATCAGTCCGATGGACACATTTGGCCACTTGTTCGATGAGTCCGAAAACAGAAACGCCTAAACATATGCAAAAAGTACTGGTAATGACGACACATACGTCTTGACTAATCAAGAAGCATAAGCCAAATGAGATATTGCAATCTTGAAAACGATTGAAAATTACACAAGTTGAAAAGTCTAAACATGTATAACGCACGCCACGATTACGTACTAAATAATAGTAATCTACGAGGAATGTTAGACCGACGTTCTTTTGTGTCATCTCTATTTTACCATGTAAGTCTTCCATCATCCTCTTGTAGAATTTGCCTCCACGTATATCATATTAATTAATGAGTAAGAGAGCTAGCATGATGACATTAAAATGTGATAATTATGTATGTCTCCAAATCTATTCAGGATGTATATATATGCTATGAGTATTAATTAAGAAGTGCAAGAACATACTTATATTTAGTTGTAAGAGGACTCATAAAATTTTAGAATGAGCTCTTTAATAATTAGATTGAGCTCATAAAATTTAATTTGAACTCATAAAATAATATGTCAAAATATATTAGACCATCTTAAATAGATCAATGAGAGCTCCCTCTTGCAATGAAATACAAATGTACTTTATACTAAACAATCTTAAGAAAGATGGTGATATATGCGAAAGAGCTGTGACAGAGGCGGGCACATCACGGGCAAGGGTCATATCTTCCTATGTTTTTCTCCCCGTCACTACAAGAAAAACAGTTTATCGATGGATTTTTCAACCGGAAAAAAAAATCCATCAAAAACAAATTCCGTCGACAAATTCATCTATATTTCTGTCAAAATTATGAAGGCATATAAATTCAGAAGAACTTTTCGATAGAATTCTTTCGTCCAAAAATCTATCGATATTTTGATGATTTTTCAACATCTAATAGTCATCCGCAAATCAATCAAAAATTTAGAGAATTACCACTACAACATAAGCAACACTATAATCTCAGCAACCTAGACTGGAACTCCGTAAGCTGATGGCCACAGATAGATGTTTTGATGGATACTCCACCAAACAAGAGGTCATGCCAACTTGTCGATTCAGAAACAAAAGAAAAAGAAAAAACAGAAAAAAACAAAAGACCACTATGAAGCCCAAGTTGAAGCTGCAGTCAGAACATGCAGCCGGAAAATGGATTGGAAGGCGGTGAACCCTAAAATGAGGAGCTAGAAAGGCTTTCTACCGAGAGATGGGTAGAAAGTGTGATGTGGCTTGTTCGGCCGTCATAAGGGTGTTCACTATTCGGTTTTAAATCGAAAAATCAAATCGAATCGAGTGATTCGGTTGGTTTGGTTCGATTTGATATGGAAAAAAATTTGATTTGGTTCCAAACTAAATCGAAAAAAAAAATTCGGTTGATTCGGTTTTCTAATCTTTAGAAATCAAACCAAATCGATTAAATCGAATTACAATAATAAATTTTAATTTGTATATATCTATCAAAATTTTTCAACATATTTACATAAAAATACATATTTGGAGGTTAATATGGTCATCAACATTTAATACTTCATTTCAAATATTATTTGATAGTGATTTATTAGAAAAATAATTGATTAAAATCTTATTTAAGACTAAGAGAACCTAAAGAGCTATTTATTTTCAAGTTAAACTGAACCAAACGAATTTAATTTGGTTTGGTTTGGTTTCAAGGGACTTTGGTTTGGTTTGATTTGGTTTGAATCCGAATTTGATTTGGTTTGATTTCCTAAAAATCTCCTATAAACCACAAACAATGAACCACCCTAGTGCCATCAGATGGGTGGCCGAACAAGTCACATCACATTATTTATTTGGTCAGTCTGATAAAAAATGTCTATGACAAGAATCTAATCTTCCTAGGCAGAAAAACTAAATCAGGAAGGGAAGGAGGTGGGTATAATTACAAGGGGACCGAGCTTTTGTACTATGTTTGCTTGTTGAATGAAAGTTACCTTTCGTGTCTTAAAAAAACAAGGGGACTGAACTTTCAGCCATGTTCCCTTGGTGATATCCAAATTATTTTAATATATAGATTTTTTTTGGGAACGCACTAAAAAAGATATATTTTTCGACAGTTCGTATTTGTCAGAAAGTAAAATGTTGATAGATTTTCGACAGATATGGTCCATTGGACACAATACATCGGTAATTGCCGACAGTACAAAAATCCATTGATAATCCGTTGGCAATTTTTGACCAAAAAAAATCTGTCAAAAACCGTCGGAAATTTTTGACAAAATCTCACAGAAAAGCCGTTGGAAATTCTTTGACGGATCCCCGACGGAAAAATCCATCGGTAAATCTTTTGACGTTTCTATACCGTTGAAAAAATGTGACGGTAATTTTCCGACGGATAATATATCGGTTTTAAAATATTTAAAACACCTGTTTAGAGCAGTTTAACAAATAAATAACATCTAGATAAAACAATCCAAATAATTATTATCCAAATAATATCCACTACCACAAATAACACCACAATAGAAAATTTTTAAACACAATAAAAAAATCATGAGAGGTCTTCTATGTCCTCTATATCTTCGTCCTCGTCGACTCTAGTATGTCAATTAGTGGAGGATCTTATATTATAAAATAATAATATTAGATATGTATGAATAAAACTATTATTTAAAAATAAAATTTAATAACAGATTTGATTTTATAAATTTGAAAGAAGTAGATATGAACGTAAATTCTTTAACTCAATTCGGAGATTCGTTATTTGATCGTTGAGCTCAAATTAGGGATCTGACTTAAATTCCGTTAGTTTTTCCATATCATTCTCACCACCTCGGTCGTATTGGACCGATCGACTCACCAATAGAACCGATATTTCATATTTTGCACCCACAACTTCATATTTTAGTTTCATTAAACTAAGTATATTTGTAGATCGGTATTGAGCATCAAGTTCAAACTGAGAATATAATTTAGATTCTGTTAGTTCTCTCATGTCACTCTCACCACCCAAATTGTGTTAGACCAATCAACGCTCTGATCGAACTGATGTTTCACATTTTAGACATCTGACTTGATATTTTGATTTCTTTAAATTAAGTCTATTTGAAGATTGGTAGTTTGAGTGCAAAGTTCAAATTGAAAATTCGATTTGAATCTCATCAATTATCACATGTCACTATCACCACCCCAATTGTGTTGGATCAATCGACACACTGAGTTGGCGAGTATTTAACATTTTGGACCCTTAATTTGATATTTTGGTTGCTTTAAACTAATTAAGTCTATTCGGGGATCAATAATTTGAGCGCCGTTTAGATTCTGTCAATTCTCCTATGTCATTCTCACCATCACAGTTGTGTTGGATCAATGATGTTTCGATCAAACTAGTATTTTAGATTTTAGACACCCAATTTGACCTATTGGTTTCTTTACATCAAGTTGTTCACCTATGTTCGTGTCGGACCAATTATGTAATATTTAAAGTTTTATAACTCTTAAGTTTGGATAATAATAGGATTATAATTTAAAATATTTAAAATTAAAATTTTATGCGAACACTCACCTCAGGGACCACCCTATGCTGTGGTCTGAGTCAAAATCCTAACCTCGGTTAGAAGGGTGGAGATCGCCTATATAATGCACGTCTTGAATGCTTGTGTCATGCGCATCTCAACCAGTTGTGTAATGCGCATCAGAAAAGCACGACTCGATCCCCTGCAACTCCTCTCAGACCACATCTCCCAAAGAGTACTAAGGCCTATGCCAGGCGTTTGTGAATGTACTAGGGCGTTTGCTTGAACCCGCACAAGAGGAGATCACCGCAGCTGTGTCCAAGTTATCTCCAAAATCTACATTCGCTCTTCTTTGGTAGACCAATTACTGCCACGTACGCTTGAGGATTTAATTGTAGCTGCAGCATGCCCTCCTCATATTTATCAGTCACATATCTATCATATGAATTCTGCAAAATAAATTTTAAAAAATATAAATTATATATTAATTATATATATATATATATATGTATAATTTAAACTAAAATTTGTATTTATAAACTTCCGAAAGAGTCCGTTTTGAATTTGGCAAGTTAATGCAACAGGTAACGCAGTTGTGATTCTTAATTAGATTCTTTCACTTGCATATAGACGAAGACCAAGCACTTCTCACCACCCGCTATGAGTGCTGGTTCGTGCTTGCGATATTCGGTTTACAGCTAGCATTTGTGGATAGCCTTTTATACTCGTCAACATATAAAAACGTATGTAACACACACACACACACACCATATATATATATATATATATATATATATATATATTATAAGAAAAGTAAGATTTATCAATAAATATATTAATGGCTCAAAAAATCATTGGCATATCCGACATTTGTCAGTAGCTATGTAGAGTCATGACATATGATAAATTTGTCGATGACTACATATCGTTGATATAGGCTTAACATTATCACGGCAAATTTTAACCGTTGACATATGTTTAGAATTTATCAGCGGATCAAATAATTCGTTGACAAAATTAAGCATATGTCAACGACAAACTAGAGCCGCTGACAAATACTTACAATTTGTCGGCAACTATTTTTCGCCGTAGACAAAAGTCAATATATGTTAACTGTACATATAACTGTCGACGAATGATTAACATTTGTCAGCAGCTATGTTTAGCCGTTGACAAATGTTAGGCATATGTCAATAATTTTTTAGAGTCGACACAATTTTTTTTTTAAAAAAAATATTTGTCAGTAACTGATCAACTCCATTGATATATTATTTATATAACAGCAACCAACAGCCACTGACATATGTCACTACAAGAATACTGTAGATTAGCTACGGACACAATCCATAGCTAATATGGAACTAATCTGTAGCTAAAGCTAAACAGTATAGCTACAGATTAGCTACCGATTAGCTACGAATTATCTTTGTAGCTAAAAGTTGGCCGCTAAATGTTGTAGACAATTTCGTAGCTAATCTGTAGCTAACTAGCTACGGATTAGCTAAGAATCATTCCATAGCTACTCCGTAGCTCATTAGCTACGGATATTTCTATAACAAAGTTGTAGCTAAATTTAACGATAGAGTAGATACGAAAATATCTATAGCTAATCCGTAGCTAAATGTAGCTACGGATTAGCTACATATATTTCCTTAGCCAATCTGTAGCCAATTAACCATGAATATTTTCGTAGAAAATCCGTAGCTAAATTAAAAACAAAAAAAAATATTTTAAAAATAGTTTTCTTGTGATTTTTTTTACATGTACTTGTAAACCTGCTCATTCATTTAGTAGAAACCTACAACCACGCACATACACATATCACACATCACACAAATAAACATAAATCCATAATTACAATTAATGTTTCATTAGAATGTTCACAACAAACGTAAGATTATTTTCTAAAAATATAAAAAGACAATGATGACATGCTCCTAGTCGTCATGAATATGGAGATTCTCATCCTCGTCATCATCTCTCTCTGCCTCACGAGTCTCAATAACATGATCAGGACAAGGAGGGGCCTACAAACAAGAAAGAGAAATAACATATATCACATAAACATGTAAATAATCAGAATAATATAAAGAATAATTAAATATATACATACATGACTATCATCGGAAGAAGTCACCCTAAAAGAAGATCTTAGACCAACACCTATAGTTCGTAAAGTAGGGACCAAAGTTTGCATTAACTAATTGTTTAATGCATCAAAAACGACGTCACAAACTTGGTCACTAGGTAGGGTGTGAGATGGAGTCACCGCAGTGGTGGAGCCATGTGAGTCCTAAGAGGAGTTGATGATGCCACCAGCATCTAAACCACTCCCAATCCGAATACCCGACTTTTTTTGGGCTGATCGGTTGCAGCCAACCAAGCCGTGGGATCGAACTCAGGATGCTGCGTGGAGTCATCGCCATATTTGTCTACCATCTGTTCTACGTATGTCCTCAACAAAATATTGAATTTTAATTTGTTAATAATCTAAAACATACATGAACATTGAAGAACATTCAATATTAAGTTGTAGTAAAAGGAAATACATACAATCACCTCTTTCGTCTATGTGAAACAAAATCGTCTGTATTTTTTCTTCGATGTGTATGCTCAAATAACTCCTTATAAGACATAGGACCGCCTTTCTTTCGCCTACAAGTTTAAATACAACAGTAATATTATTTAAACAATATGAATATACTAAAGATTAAATATATGAGATTTAACCATTTTTCTCTTCTGTCTCCCAAAACTTATGGAGCCACTAGTGTGCAAAGTAACTTCAGACATTTTAGTTCGATTTTTTGCAACAATCCTGGAGCGATGTCGAAAGTGCTCTGTCGTCTACTGGTCCACTAGGTGTCCCAATAATCTCTCCTGATACTGGGTGGTCCATAGCCTTTCCACATCAATGGATCATCAAAGTTTCCAGTTGCTTTCTTGGTTGCTGCCTCATGCTTATTAAGATAATCTACTAGCTGATTCATTTGGTGATTCCTCATTGGCAACACCCGCAGCATCGAAGTTCATATCCGTATGAAAATTAACTCCGGGACTAGAAGCATCAAAAACCATATTAACATAACTGTTGTCTTTAACCTCCTGACCCATTGTTCTTATATTTGCCCAGAATGGTTCACCATGCACAATCCAGTTCATATAACCACTAACAAAGCCCTTCGTATATAGATGACGGGTTACATCATATGTATCATGGAACCGATTATTCTTACATAATGCACAAGGGCAACGAATACGGCCTTGAGGATCTACTATATTAACATTTCGGAGAGCAAATTCAATAAATCCATCAACGACATCTCTAAATTCCCTCGATATTTCATTGTCGACTATCCTACGGTACATCCACTCACGATTTACAGACATTCTTTCTATAAATTTAAAAAAAATACATAATATGCATCATTTGTAGACAGTCAAACAAATGGTCAGATAATTCAAGATTTTAAATGTATGTATGTATCCCTTATTATAGAATAAACTATGCATATATAGAATCAAAATTTACCACACAAAAAAAAACCCACGCCATCACCAACTCCCCTCCCTGGCCAACCCCCCTGCCACAGCCACCTCCCCTCCCTGCCACAAGCCTCAACACGCCCCAATACCCCGCCCACCCTCCCCTCCCTGGCCAGCCCCCACGCCACCAACACCCTCCCTTCCCTGGCCAGCCTCTGTTAAAAAAAATAATAAATCTCAAAGATAGAAGGGGGGCAGATTTAAACCAAAAGAATTTTTGTTGTTGTTGCCCCCGCCCCTCTGTAGAGCATGAGATCAAGCTATAGATATCTTCTTCCATGTATGTATATATGGCTTAGTAAAGTGGAAGATACGAGGGAGATTTTAGGAGTCCTCCTAATTCACAATTATGGGTTTATCTTGGCCAAGAGGAGATTGAGATAACAAGCGGTGGCTATCACAGGCAGTTGTGCCATCATTTTCCATATTTGCTGGGCCACTTACCAGAACGTGCTGATGAGTGCCAAAAAAAAAGGTGTGAGGCAAATGATGCGCCAAAAAAAATCATCGCAAGATCTCAATGATCGATTGAGACGCAAATTGATACCAATCAGAATCCAGACTCAAATCGCATGCCAATACTTCTTCTTCCACCCATCCAGCTCTTCCATGACCACCCACCCCATCACTTTTGTTTACAGTAGCCTCACAAACTGCGGTCAGGACGACTGCTTGATGCGCCAAAAAAAAAAAAAAGCAGAAAAAAGAACCGACGATACTGGGATTACTACGCAGCGAGGATAGAACCCATGATTCCGTAAAAAGCGTACCTCTCTCTGTCTTCCTCCCTCTGCACTGCCCGACCAGGTTCCCCTCTCGCTATTGGCCTATTGGCCCCTGCCCCCTTGTCACCCGGCTACAGTTGGTGGCCACGGTGGAGGCCCGGCTGCAGTTGGTGGTGGCCGCGGTGGAGGCCCGGCTTCGGCTGCAGAGGCGCGGTCGCGGTGGAGATGGTGTGAAAATAGGGCAAGAGAACGGAAAGAGGGGGAAAAGAAAACGTAGGGGGGTGAAATATGTATTAGTTATTATTATTATTTTATTTATATTTGTAATATTTTAAAATTTAACATCAAAATGTATAACGACATCAAAAAAATAAACAATTTTTATATAAGATATGATCATTCACATAAAATATAATTAATTTTAATATAAAAATATTTTATTATTAATATTATTTTAATATTATTTTTGATATACGTATTTCGATGGGACGACATCGAATTTCAAAAATATGATTAAAACTAAAATGACTATAATTACTAAAAAAATTATATAGATTCTTAAAAATATAAATATTAAAAATTATTGATATACATATTGAGATTAGTCGACCTAATATTTTGGACATAATTTTCATCTAACAAAATTTTAATCTACAAAATTCAACTAAAATCACCATAATTTTCAGTACCTCTTAATTAACTTATGTTAGAAGTTTCATCTCTATCGAATATTAGTTAGATATAAAATTAGTGTCATGAAGAAGTCTAAACGAATTAATTTAATTTTCTTAACATATATACATAACCAATCTTATAAAAAAGTATAGAAGTACATACTATGTATTTGAGATATGTATATATGTGTATTTTATATCTATTAGATATGTATAGATATCATTTAGATATGTAATTTATAAATGTATAGAAGTACATACTTATTTAAATTTACATATAAGTACATAAGTACATATTATGTATATTTATACATTTAATATTACTAAAAAATATTTATTTATATTTGTTATCAATTATATTCAATTTAGTAAGTTTCATTAGTGCAAAAAATATTAAGGGCAATATTTATTAGGCCAATATCAATCTAAAAATATTAATAAATATGCATTTTATACAGTGTAGAAGTACATTCTTATTTAAATATACATATAAGTACATACAATACTTTTTTATCATATATATACTTATACGTACATACTTATGTATATTTATTATTTAACATTACTAAAAAGTATTTTATTTTATTGGTTATCAGTTATATTCAATTTAGAAAGTTTTATTAGTGCTAAAAAATATTATATTATGGGCTAATGTTTATTAATCCAATATCAATTTATAAATATTAATAAATATGTACTTTAAATATGTATGGAAGTACATACTTATTAAATGTATAAGTACATAAGTATGTATAAGTATATACAACAATAATGTTTAGATATATATATATATATATTATATTATTTAATTTATATATATATAACTATATCTAATTAGCTACAAAAACTTTCCATAGGTAAATCTGTAGCTCATTAGCTACATATTAGCGACGAAATTATTTCCTAATCTATAGCTAATTCGCTACGGATTTAGCTATGGAATGAGCGCGTAGCTGATCTGTAGCTCATTAGCTACGGATCAGCGACAGATGATTTCCATCGCAAATATGTAACTAAATTATAAATTTTGCGATGACTATATATCCGTCACTAAGCAGTAGCAAATTAGCGACGGATTAGCTACAAATATTTCCGTACCTAAATTTCGTAGCTAAACTGTATTATTCTTGTAGTGTGTGTCATATGTCAACGGCCTTAAGTCGTTGACATATCCCATGAATGTCAGCGGTTATAAACTGCTCACACATGTTTCATACGTCAATAGTTTAGATCGGTCGCTAATAATAAATTGGATCGGATTTTGCAGTTTTTTTCCGCAGTACCTCGACGTGACATGAACTTGAAAGAGGTTCAAGAATCATCCTTTTATAAGGGCTAAAAATGAATCACTTATTTTGGTTAGTCAACGACCTATTTGTCAATAATTTTATCAACGGTTATATTGCCGCTAACATATATCTATGTCAACAATTTTACATCTTTTGTCAACGACTTATAACTGCTGATATATATGTTGTAACGGCCCCGGCGCCCGGATCCCCGATTCTCACCAAGGATCCGAACACCGGCACCGCCGCCCACGGGTCGGGAGACCCGGAAGGGCTAACGGATCGGTCTAACAAGATATGTAACAGAAATAAATAACAACAAACGTACTAAAGTGCACCACAAGGTGAACGAAGAGTGTCCAACACTAAGTAATAGTCTAGTACAGTCCTAAAGTAAATAAAGTACAAGAGCTGAAATAAAAGGGAAAGACAGGTCCCTTAGGGGCATACCCGAGGGTGAAGTACAACTGCTGGGGGGGAAACACTGCCACTAGAGACGCCGACTACTGTGGGCCCGTCCCAGTACGCGCGGAGGGAGCTGCTGTGAAGCCTCACCTACAAAACAGGGAGTGAGCTTCACGAAGAAGCCCAGTAGGGACTACCAATCTCCCACTGGTTCTAACAACAGAATAGAACTAATGTGTGATAATTAAATAAAACAGTAAAGTCTATTCTACTAAACAGAGTCAAGTGCGGAAGCGTGAAAGAAACTACACGGTCGTCGGTCTAAGCTACACAGCGGGATCGGAAAACCTGTGTAAACCAAGGCACCTCAAGAACCCAGCTGTAAACATAGACAGTAGACACTGCCTGGACAAACACACTAGCTATAGAACACTACACTAGTCAGCCGATCAGGTGCGCCACGCACCTTACCCTCGACCAACAGTCCATGTCTAGCACCTCCTGTCGGAGTGAGATGCGGAACTAAGAACAACACAACTGTCGTAGTCTGGCCGGACTACGGTCCCACGCCTGACCCCACTAAATGGTTCCGGAACCACGTAGAGTGAGGCAGTGAGAAAGGACTAGCTGGTTTGCACCGTAAGAGCACCACAACTACCTCGGAGAACCAGACCAGCTAAGAGAGCTCTACAAATGACTCTACGCCGATGTCCCCACCATTTTCCCCTTCTGCTCCAAGTCCGTGACTTGAGCATGCCTGCCGCCCGAAGAACTCCCTCTAACAGACGTGCGGGGCTAGAGGTCCTAGGTAACGGTAACAACCTGTCTCGTGGACAAGCCCTCAAGTGCCTAGCACCGAGCGAAGAGACTAGAGTAGCACTGCACTAGGAACAGCACAAGTGCCAAGAAAACCGAGTCGCAGCGGAAGCGGAAACACAAACTGGTCAATAGTCAGCTCTCGATCAGAGAGGCGACCCATCGGCCCATCGCGATCAGAACGCGACGGTCCTGCCCGTCGCGACAAGAAAACCGATGGTGATCCTTAAGCGCGTCGCGATAAGGTCGCGGCGGCTAAGAGTACCAACAAGCCTGAGTCGTCTGATTGCGACACGTACCCCGTCGCGATCTCATCGCGACGGGGACGGAGGCCGCAATCGGGCAAGACCCCGAATACCTGAACGTCGGCCACGTACCTGTCGCGTTAGCAAGTCACGGCGGGTCTGGAGCACGTTCAATAGAACGTGACGCACCGATACGTCGCGATTGGGAAACCCATCGCGACCACAGCCGAGCGCTCAAACAGATCAACTCCACACCCTCCAAAAGCCACAAATGGTACAAGCACGGGGAGGGGCGCATGCCACACGATGGAAACATGATAATTAACACCAAACCACCCTCATGAACCCCCCATGCATGCAAGGGAAGCAGGATTACACTGAAACCTCACATGCACAAGATGAAAACACTCTTCATGGATACCCCATTCAAACCCCTCATCAAGCATGGATTCATCCAAGACAACAACGAAAGACCATATACATGGTCATAGAACACATGAACACTTCCTAACAAGGATTCTAAGCTTGGAAGTGGGGTTTGGAATCTAGCATGAAGAACTAGGTGGAGGGTTTGGGGTCCCTACGTCAATTTGAAGAACCACCATAGCTGGGCCTTCTCGTAGGCTAGCACCCCTCCACCTCCGAGCTCCAATGCTCTAAGAGCCGCCCACGAACCGAGCACGTCCTCCTTCTTGAGCCGAGGAAGAGGATCCGCCCCATGGCAAAGGATACAAGGAGAACAAAATTGAGAATGGGGAAAAACCAAACACAAGTCACACTTCAATTCACAACAACTCACCAAGCCAATGCCACACAAGATCTCCTCCCCAAGCTCCCCACGGAGCAGACAAGCACAGAATCGCCGGAGGAGAAGAACAACACAGGAAAAAGGGCAAATGGGGGTTCTGCTCTTCGGCTAAAGCACTTAAACGCAGACAGTAAGAACGCGACGGACCTGGGCGTCGCGTTACCAACGCTAACACGACACCCACTTGCGTCGCGATCTGGAACAGTTGTAGACGGGTGATTTGGCCCATCTCCCGCAAGGCTCTTTTGGCCCTTTAAGCCTCATTTGACCATTTGTTGACCAGCCTCGGATACCATGTAGATGGCAACATCGATGGCTGCCGACTACTGGTTGGCGGCAATCCCCCTGACGTTGACCCATCCTGACGTCCACATCCATGGACGTCTGCATGGTGTGGACGGCAGGATCCCTTGACGTCTATATCGTTTACCTGGTCTGCGAAACTAACCCGAGAATATAGCCCACTAGCACCTTTCTCTCGCCCATGCACCGCATGGGACCGTTCCCAACGGGTATATGGGCCACCTTGGCACCCCCTTGACCCAGTAAAAATCCTACTTGGCCTCTCCCCTTTGGTTGGAGCTTAACACCAAGATTGCCATGTGTGCAAGTGTGTTTCTTCACACTTGAGCATCCAAGGCTCTCAACCCCGAGCTCACTGTCTATAATAGTCCCTTGGCTCCTCTAAGCAAGGGGGGAGAGGCTGGACGTCCATATGCTGATGCTTGAGAGAGGAGAGAGAAAGTTGCATCCAACCTTCCACTACTCATCTCTTTCTTCCTCTCAATACTTGGGACGTCCAAAAGGCTGCTTTGGAGCTGAAGGAGCCTCTGCAAGGAGCTAGCATCATCAACCACGAGGATCAACTCCCCCCTCTTCCTCTCCTCTTCCTTTTCTCTCTTTACTAGTTGCATGTTACACCCACGTTCACTCACACTCTAGGCACGTAGGCCACCTTCCTAGATACCTAAAAAGGGGTTCCCAACCAAAAACGGAGGGAAGAAGGGTGGTCATAACATTTGGCCACCCTCTTCTCAAGTCTGCAACCGGTACGGGACTCTCCTTTTGGGCCTGTATTGTTTCGTTTTGAGCATTGCTATACTTCTTAGAGTCTTATAGAGTGTCTTTTTGTGGCAGGAACGATCTGTAGAAGACCGCGGAGCCCTCCTCCTTTGGCCGGCTGAAGGAGAAGAAGTTGAGGTCCCACCATCACCCGCAACGCGAGGCTATTGCACCGACGTGATCACAGCAACCCCTTGAACACAGGTAAGGCCCTGGCGATCACAAACATCTCCCATACTTCACCGGTTCCTTTTGTTTTCCTCAGTCAACTCAGTCAAACGGGGAGTCAACAAGGTCAACTGGCACGTCCTTCATCGCCAACGAGGGAGCGGCACGTCTGTGAACCACTGCCGAGGATGGCCACACACATTCGGCCACGACTAACGGAGGCGAAACGGGACGTCCACAGCTCTTTTCTGGCGATCACGGTGGGACAACAGTGCTGCTGCGGTTTGTGTGCATCCAGGTAGACGGCAAACGATCTTGCCGCCGATACAGGTAAGCGTCCATCTTTCCTGCCGTTTAGTTATTTTTAGCGTCCACATAGGTTGTCGTCGACCCTGGTTTAGCGTCAGTCGATCTAGTCGTTTACTGCTTTTGTTGAACTTGGCGTCCAGATGACTGCTGTTGATTATCACAGAAGCATGATTTTTTACCTTTTCTGATGTTTTGCTTTGATTTTGTCTTTTTGCTTACTGATTGTCACTGACGGTCCTCAGTCATTGGGGGGTCATCTTCCTCCTCTCTTCTAGCCTCCCCTCACATTTCTAGGATCACCCTTCTTCGGTTTACGACCTTTTACTCGGGGATTCCCTCTCGGGTAAATCGGGTTGACTCCGAAGAAAACTCAATAAGTCCCTAAATCCCGTGGATTCCCTCACGGTACGGGGCAGGAGGACCTTTACCCATCCTATCTAGTTCACCTACTCACCGGGGTTCAAGTGAAATTGGAGAGAACGGCCCTAAACTTAACTTAACACATAACTTTGACATTTAAAAATCTTGGGGACGTTGTTTGATAACATTGATTGGTAGAAATCCATACTTCTGCTGAAAACAGTGTAATCACTTCAACTTAAACCATTTTAAAATCCATAGGTTGTGTGCTAATGGACACTTGGTTGGACCCTGTTAATATGGCTAATGAACCGACATTCGAATATGATGATAATGTCAATGAAATGGTCGGCATGATAAACACTAACATTCAGCCCGAGGAATCAGTCCAATCATCCACCCAGGCTGACAATGAGGAAGTCAGCTTGAGGGTCAACTCCACTCATCCCCAAAGTACTCAAGAAGACCCCGAGTTTTCTAAACTCATGTCTCGCTATTCGCCCGATGAAATTATTTCAATGCTTTCCAAGCATACCATCCGGGCGGCGGCGTCTCCTTCCACTCCATCCCCGTCCCCTTTCAATGCCTCCACATCTAGGCCCACCCCTAGGCCGGTCACCCCACCTCGGGTTCCCGTCTCCACCTTCATTCCTCCCGTCACTTCCACTCCTTCGCCTACTCCCATTCTCACTCCTCCTTCCGCTTATTCACCACCTGTCCAAATCACACCTCTTGTCCAACCCGAATCCATTCCCCGTTCGGAGGTAGAAGGTCTTGTTAGGAAGCTTGTGGCAGAATCCTTGTCCCACTCTAAACCTCATTCACTCCTAAACTACTGCAAGCTCCCCAACGCTTACTTTCCCCCCGATTTCAAGGCCCCAAAGTACCGCAAGTACGATGGGACTTCCGACCCCCAATTCCACCTCGCCGGATTTACCATGGATTCCCATCGATGGTTATATGATCGGGTCCTCTTAGTTCACCTCTTCCAACAATCGTTAGAAGGGGAAGCTTTGAGATGGTTTACCTATCTACCCGCATCAGATCTCGTTAACTTTGACATTGTCTCCGAGCGATTCATCTCCCATTTTTCATACATGGCCACTCAAGTCCCTACACTCCCCGACTTGGTGGCGGAAAAGATGAAGCCGAACGAAGACTTTGTCACTTATGCCAATCGATGGAGGTCCATGGCCTCGAGAGCCGACATTCCCATTCCTGAGTCCCAAGCCATAACCTTGTTAGTCACTAACACCACCCCTGTGCTCCGTTCCGTTTTAATGCTAAGTGAGTTCCCTTCCTTCTCACATCTTTATAACAGAGCTAGGGTGATTGAAAATCAGATCAAGGACTCCTCTCTCCCACACTTCTTTGAAGGGAAGCCAAAGGCACGTAAGGCTCCCGCGGCACCCACCACCGAGGGGGTGACCATCAATGAGTCTGTCAGTGCCTGCAGCTAGCCTTTGAGGCCTCCCAACAAATCCTCCCAACCTCCTTCCAACCCTTCTTCCAACCCTCACCAATTCCCATCTCACCCCTCCAAGCCTTACTCTGCCGTTCCCCCTCCTTCTGGATACACCCGACCTGGCCCCAAAAGGTCGCACTACCCTCCTCTCCCTGAGACTCTCGAGGACGTGTTCTTCGCCCTCATGTCCTGCGATGCGATTCAACTCCCCCCACAAAGGGAGAACATCAATCCAATGGTGGACACCTCCAAGTATTGCCCATACCATAGGGCCCATGGTCACTTCATCAACAATTGCTTTACCTTTCGTGACTGGGTCTTGATATGAATGACCAAGGTAGAATCAACTGGGATGACGTCAAGGTGGCCATAGCCAAGTCTAGGTACACCAAAAAAGACCTTGGCATTTTCAGTAACCCTCCCCAATCACCAAACCAACAACCCCTCCTCATCCAGAGCCCAAGAGAATGTGCATACCATGATACACCTAGGGCCCCGGGTTGTGAGGAGAGAGAGACAGTGGGGGGTAGAAGGTTTCGAAGAATGGTACCCGTGTCCCACTGCCGAGTCTTAGGAGCCTTCTATCTCGGTAGATGTCATCCTTGAAGAGAGACCTTTAGTGCTCATCCGCCTCCTCAAGATACTCACTCCACTATCACTTCCCCTACCAATGAGTCATCCTCCAGACCCCTCCAGCTCATCCGCCCTCAGTCTCAGGAGGCCGTACATTCACACTCCGAAAACTGGATCATTCCTCCGCCTCCGCGGCCATCCCAAGATGAGGAGGATAATGGGCCTCCACCTCCGGCCGGCACCGAATATGACATTATCAACATTTGGATAAGTGCCCGCGAGGGTGTCCATTTTGAATTGATTCGGAGGCGCCGTCGCATCATCCACTCTCCTCCAGTTTTTCAGAAAAATTCTATGGTTATAATGATGACCTCCCTCCTAGCGGAAGTCACCAATTGCCATCTTTCTCCAACAAGGACCCTCAATTTCCTTCCAGAAAAGGATCTTGTCACCCCGGTGTCGTTCGCTCCCTTCTTTGTCTCCACCATCAACCTCAATGGGGTTCGGTGGACTCCAATTCTCATCGACACGGGAGGCATCCATTAATGTCTGTCCGATTGAAGACCTTAAGCAGTTGGGTTTAGGGGAAGAGAATGGAGAGAAAAGGCTGCTTCACCATCGCGCCTAGTGACAATTCCAAAGGGTTGCCAAAGGTAAAAATTGCTTCTTAAGTTAGGAATCGGACCTGTAACTGTAACGACCCGAGAACCTGACCCTCGGCCCACGCCGAGGACCCGATTTTCGCGATCGCCGCCCACGGATCCGAGGGACCCGGAAGGGCTATAACACGCGTCTGACACTATATGTAACGGAAGTAAACGTCAACTGCTAAGCTAGAAGCGTACAAGCGGAAACAGGAAAGTAAAGCGAGACCGCTGCGTACTGCTCTAAGTACAGTCCCAACGTACGCACACTAGTACAAGTAAGGAAAGGGGAGAGACAAGTCCCTTAGGGGCATACCCCGAGGGTGACGTACACTGAGAGGGGGAACCACTGCTAGCTACGGGGACCTCGACTACCGCCCCGTCTCCTCCGCCCGACGCGCGCCCTGCCGCTGCTGAGAAGACTCACCTGGAAAACAGAGGGATGAGCTTCACAACAGAAGCTCAGTAGGGACTACCAATCTCCTACTGGCTCTAAACAGGCAGAGGAAAGGAACATATAAATATTAATAAGGGAAAGACAGCAGTTATATCTTTCTACCTACAACGGAAGTGCGGGGAAACGAAGCTAAAGCTAGCACGGTACGGAAAGTACTCTCGGTCGGAAACTCCGTACGACTGCTCGTCGTGACCACCACACGGCTAGGAAAACACAGACGGAGGGAACTCCGCTTGGACAAGGAACACTAGCTACGGGAACAACACCACTAGTCAGACGGTCAGGTGCGTCCACAGACGTCTTATCCTCGACCCAGGTCCTGGCCCTCGCGTCTCGTCAGAGCGAGGTAGGACACAAGTACAACAACAGTAACCGCCGTAGTCTGGCCGGACTACGGTCCCACGCCTGACCTCTCCAAACGGTTCCGGGGCCGTAAGGAGCGAGGCAGTGAGAAGAAGGACTGACTGGCCTGCGCCGGGTAGAACTCCAAATGTCCTCGGCGTCCCAGACCAACCACGAGAGCTCTGCAAGCGACTCACACGCCACTGTCCTAACCACCGTTTTCCCCTCAGCTCCAGAGTCCGCCTGGTGGCTGCCAACTCGAGCACACTCGTAGCCCGGAGTACTCCCTCAACAGGCTCCCGAGGACGGGGGTCCCAGGTAACGGTAACAACCTCTCGTACGGGACAAGCCCTCAAGTGCCGCGCACCGGGCGAACGACTAGTGTGAGACCGTACTAGGAAACTAGCACAGGTGCCACGGGTACAGTAAAGCGAAAACGGAAGCGGCGGAAGCACAACCTGCCTCTGGCTGAGAAGGCGACATAGGGTATGTCGCCTTCATGAAGGCGACACACCCCTGTCGCAATCCATTAAACCAGAAGGGACATAGGGTATGTCGCATTCAAGAAGGCGACATACCCCCTGTCGCAATACCAGTCAGAAGGCGACACAGGGTATGTCGCCTTCAGGCCAGACGGGGGTTCCGGAGCTCTCTCTCGGGAACCTCCCCAAAACGGGAGAAACACTACACGGCGAGGGAGGGGAGCATGCTTATCATGCTAGAAAGCTAGTAAACACACAAACCACCCTCGAATACCCCAAGAACATGGATTCTACGCTCGGAGGAAACCTCACTCACACGAGCATGGAAACTCACACTCCCCAAACCCCAACCACACAGGAACCACAGTCTAGACGGGGAGGGGATCATGCTTAGGGCGAGAGGATCAAGAGTCCCTACCTCCACGCGAAGAACGAACCCGTTGGGGCCTTCTCGTAGGTAGAAACGTCTCCTCCTCGCACCGCACGGCACGAACGCGACCCCTGCACGAACGGAGCGACACCCTCCTCAGCACGGCCGCCTCAACACGGGGGAGGCACCCCAAAACCACCGGAGCTCCGAGAGGGAGAGGGAAGAAAGGGGGGGGAAAACGCGAGAGAGGGGAAAGGGCTCGGGCGCCCGGGCTTTAAGCCCGGATCCTGAGAAGGCGACACACCTTGTGTCGCATTGGGAAACAGAAGGCGACATAGGGTATGTCGCAATGCCACTGACAACGGTCAAATCTCGGAATTCGAAAAAGTGAAGGCGACAGCCATCTTGTCGCGTTCACCCGACACCGCCAGAGCCGTACTGACACAAAGGACGCCTGTCACGTCTGTCAGACTGCGTCTGGGGCGACGCGATGGGAAGGCGACATAGGGTATGTCGCCTTCAAGAAGGCGACACACCCCCTGTCGCAATCCATCAAACCAGAAGGCGACATAGGGTATGTCGCATTCAAGAAGGCGACATACCCCCTGTCGCAATATGAAGCAGAACCAGACATTGCTCGCGATCAGAACCACGTCGCGACAGTCGCCCTGCCGCGACCCAGAGGACGGGGCCAAGGGCCCAAGGGGGCCGGGGTGTTACAACCCTCCCTCCTTAAGACATTTCGTCCTCGAAATGAAAACAACTCGGTCTCAACCGGAAGATGATAAAAGGGGAGATCACCACATACCGATCAATCAAACAAGTAAGGAAACTGCTCCTGCATCTCGTCCTCGCGCTCCCAGGTGGCCTCGCCACCGACGCGGTTCTGCCAAACGACCTTAACCAGCGGAATCTGCTTCCTGCGCAACTGCTGAACTCTGCGGTCGACAACTCTAACTGGGTACTCTGGCACTGACAAGTCTGGCGCTACCTCTAGCTGCGAGTAGTCCAACACGTGCGAAGAGTCTGCAACGTACCTCCTGAGCTGCGAAACGTGGAAAACGCTGTGCACACCTGCTAGCTCTGCCGGAAGACTCAGCCTGTAAGCTACCTCGCCGACCCTCTCGGTAATAGGGAAAGGCCCGATGTACCTCGGACTGAGCTTTCCTTTCTTACCAAACCTCATGACCCCTTTGGTCGGCGAGACCCGCAGGAAGACCAGGTCACCGACGCTGAACTCTAGCGGTCTCCTGCGGACATCCGCATAACTCTTCTGCCTGCTCTGTGCTGCCCGAAGCCTCTGCCTGACCAAACTGACTGTCTCTGCACACTGCTGCACTAACTCTGGCCCCAAAAGCTGCCTCTCACCAACCTCGAACCAGTGAAGCGGAGTCCTGCACGGGCGACCATACAAAGCCTCGTATGGCGCCATTCCGATGCTCGAGTGATAACTGTTGTTATACGCGAACTCTACCATCGGAAGGTGAGACTCCCAAGTGCCGCTCCAGTCTAAACAGCACGCTCTCAGCATATCCTCCAGTGTCCGAATGGTCCGCTCTGACTGACCGTCTGTCTGCGGGTGGTACGCTGTGCTGAACCTCAACTCTGTACCCAGTGCTCTCTGAAGACTGCGCCAAAACCCTGACGTGAACCTCGGATCTCTGTCTGAAACGACTGAAACTGGGATCCCGTGCAACGAAACAACTCTGTCCACGTACAGCCTGGCTAACCTGTCCACTGACCACGACATCCTGACCGGAAGAAAGTGCGCTGCCTTGGTCAAACGATCCACAATCACCCAAATACCATCATGCCTCTGCGGGGTACGGGGCAAACCAACCACAAAGTCCATGGTGATGTCGTCCCACTTCCACTCAGGAATGGGCAACGGCTGCAACTCACCACCAGGACGCTGGTGCTCGGCCTTCACCTGTTGACAGGTAAGGCACCGGGCAACAAACTCTGCCACGCCCCTCTTCATCCCGGCCACCAGAAGAACTCCTCAAGCAATGGTACATCTTGGTGGAGCCGGGATGAACGACATACCTCGATCTGTGAGCCTCTGACAACACTGCCTGACGCCTCCTCAGGAACGTACAAACGGCCTCTGAATCTGACCTCGCTGTCCTCGCTGAGCTCCACATCTGGCATCTGCAAAACGTCTGCCAACTGAGGGTCTGCCTGCTGGGCCTGCAACACCTGCCTGAACATGACGGCCGAACTGACAAACTGGAAGCCACGGCACGATCTCTGGTCCTCGACGGAACGAACACTCCCTGGGACAGCTCCTCGAACAGCCTCCACTCTCTGACCATCAGCGAACTCAAGCGCACGCGCCTACTCAAAGCATCGGCTACAACGTTAGCCTTTCCTGGATGATAGGAAAGGGTTAGGTCGTAGTCCTTCAAATACTCCATCCAACGGCGCTGCCTCAAGTTCAAATCCCTCTGGGTGAAGATGTACTGCAAACTCTGGTGATCGGTGAAGATCTGAAAAGCCTCGCCATACAGGTAGTGCCTCCACAACTTGAGAGCGAACACCACTGCTGCCAGCTCCAAGTCGTGGGTGGGATTCTCCTCATGCTTCTTGAGCTGCCGAGAAGCATAGGCAACGACCCCACCATGCTGCATCAGCACGGCACCCAAACCTGACCTCGACGCATCGGTGTAAACCACGAACCCACCGGTGCCCGACGGCAAGACCAACACTGGCGCTGAAGTCAACCTCGTCTTCAGCTCCAAGAAACTCTGCTCACAGACCTCTGACCAAACAAACCTGGTGTCCTGCCTCGTCAACCGAGTCAACGGTGCTGCAATCTTGGCGAAATCCTGAATGAACCTCCGGTAGTAACCTGCCAGACCCAGAAAACTGCGGACCTCTGCAATGATGTGGGCTGCTCCCACGACAACACTGCCTCAACCTTGGCCGGATCCACTGCCACACCAGAACCCGAGATCACGTGCCCGAGGAAGTGCACCTCGCTCAGCCAAAATTCGCACTTGTCGAACTTGGCGTAAAGACGGTGACTCCGCAGGGTCTCTAGCACGATCCTCAGATGCTCCTCGTGCTCCTCTTCAGAAGCCGAGTAGACCAGAATATCATCAACAAAAACAACAACAAAGCGGTCTAGGTACTCACTGAACACCCTATGCATCAGATCCATGAATGCTGCAGGTGCGTTCGTCAGCCCAAACGGCATCACGACGAACTCAAAGTGACCGTACCTGGAACGAAAGCCGTCAAACCAACATCTGACTCTCTGATCCGCAGCTGGTAGTAGCCGGATCTCAAGTCGATCTTCGAGAAAACTCGGGCCGATTGCAACTGATCAAACAAATCATCAATTCTCGGCAACGGGTACCTGTTCTTCACAGTGACCTGGTTCAACTGCCGATAATCGATGCACAAACGAAGACTACCATCCTTCTTCCGCACAAACAAAACAGGCGCACCCCACGGCGAACGGCTCGGACGAATGAAGCCCAACTCAAGCAACTCCTGCAGCTGGCGCTTCAACTCACGCAGCTCCGCCGGGGCCATCCGGTAAGGTGCCTTGGACAAAGGCATCGTACCAGGCAAAAGCTCGATGGAGAACTCTACCTCTCGCTCAGGCGGCAACCCAGGTAGATCCTCCGGAAACACGTCAGAAAACTCAGAAAAAACTGGCACATCAAAAACTGAAGACCCGCTAGGCTCCAAGGAACAAACCGAAGCAAGGTAAGCAACGCAGCCATCACGGATCAAACGACGAGCCTTACAGAAAGAAATGAACGGCCGACGGGTAGACCGGATACCTCGAAAGCAGAGAACAGGTGCTCCAGGTATCTCAAACCGAACGGTCTTCCTGACAATCAACCACGGCTGAGTGAGCCTCCAACCAGTCCATGCCCAGGATGACGTCGAAGTCGCAAAGCTGCAGCGCGTACAACCTGGCCGGCAACTGGTGACCCTCAACCTCGACTGTCACACCCTCCAGGTAACCGAAGGAACGCATGCAGTCACCAGACGGGAGATCGACCATCACGTCACACTGCCTCTCGGGTGTGTGACAAGCAAGAGACTCGTAAAACTCCTCGGAAGCAAAACACAAGGAAGCACCGGGATCAACCAAAACACGAGCAGCTCTGCCAAGGATAGGTAGAGTACCTATCACCAGGTTCGATGCCTCTGCCTGCTCCCGGGTGAGCGCCATCACGCGACCACGACCACGTCCACGCTGCGGCGCCTGCTGGGGCTGCTGCTGCTGCTGCGGCGGCTGCTGGTGCTGAGGAAACTGCTGCTGCTGCTGGTACGGCTGGTACTGCTGCGGTGCGGGAACTGCTGAGTGGCTGCTGGTACTGCCCCCGCTGCTGCTGACGCGGTGCCTGCTGCTGGGGAGGGGAAGGTACTGGTACTGAGGTGGCTGCTGCGCGTACTGCACTGGCTGCTGCTGCTGCGGAGCTTGCCCCTAGGGCAATCCCTCCTAAAGTGGCCTGGCAAGCCACAAGTGTAGCACACTGGCTCCTGACTGCCCTGCTCAGCACCCTGCTGTACTGACTGCTCTGCAAACCTGGACTGACGCCTCTGCTGACGGCTCCGTCCACCCCCGCGAGTAGACAACTTCCTGAACTGCGAGCGAATTCCAGAGCTACCGGAACTGCCCGAGCCTGAGGAGAGGAAGTCGCACTACCGCGGCTGCCTGCTGGACGCTGGTACGGCGAGGACCTGGAAGAGGCTCCTCCTGCTGCTGCTGCTGCTGCTGCTGAGGCTGCCAAGCCTCCCTATCCAAGGCGGTGGCCTTCGCCACGGCCTCTCCCAAGGTGGTACACATGTGTGCCGTCACACCCCACCTCAGGTCTGGTCTCAGCCCTGCTATAAACCTCTCTGCACAAGCCTGGTCACTGCCTGCTACATGAGGCACATGCCTCAACAACCGGACAAACCTCTGGTGGTACTGAGAAACTGTGAGGTCGCCCTGCACCAACTCGTGGAACTGGTCTCGCCTCTCACGTCGAGCGTAGTCGGGGAAGTACTCGCCGTGGAAGAC
Organism: Colocasia esculenta; assembly: GCA_014218235.1. Taxonomy (NCBI): domain Eukaryota; kingdom Viridiplantae; phylum Streptophyta; class Magnoliopsida; order Alismatales; family Araceae; genus Colocasia; species Colocasia esculenta. The sequence goes on from CM024759.1 coordinate 81,345,782, forward strand.
CTCTGAAAACCGCTGCCAAGAGATCTGGTCCAACCGCTGTCCCTGGAAGTGAGTCTGCCTCTGAACTCTCCACCACTCATGGGCTGCTCCCTTGAGCTGGTATACTGCCAAACGAACCTGGTCCTCCTCAGCACTCCATAGTCTCGAAGATGCGCTCCAACTCATGGGTCCAGCTCTCTGCCTTATCTGGATCATACTCGCCATGAAACATCGGTGGCCGAAGGCGCAGGAACCTCTCGAGGAGAGCGGTCCTGTCCTCCGTAACCGCCGCCCTCCGCTGACCGGACCGGGTACTCCCAGTACCTGACCGCTGCTGGCGGACTGGCTGCTCCCCTCTGGCTCTACCTCCTGCTGCTCTGGTACGGCTGGGGGAGGCACCGGAAACTGGACACCTGCTGCTGCCTGCCCGGGCTGCCACGCTCCCTGGTACATAGCTCTGAAGAACTGCTCGGCCATGGGAAACCAGTCTGCGTACTGCTGAGGCTGAGGGTGGTACTCCTGCTGCTGCCCACCTGCTGCCGCTGCCTCTGCTGCTGCTGCCTGTGCACCCTGAGGCTGTGCCACTGACTCCTCCACGGACACCTCCTCCTGAACCTGCCCCTGAGCGGGCATGTCGGACTCATCCTGCTGCTCAACCAGCTGCCTAGCCTGACTGCGCCTACGCGGAGCCATGACCTACACGGCAACACAACTGACAAAGGTTATAAATACCTCTCGGGCGGCTAGCAGTGTACTTGTACTATTGTTGGGACTTACTGTTGCAGTTTAGATCCACTACAAGTCCTGTCAGACCAAGCTCTGATACCAACTGTAACGACCCGAGAACCCGACCCTCGGCCCACGCCGAGGACCCGATTTTCGCGATCGCCGCCCCGGATCCGGGGGACCCGGAAGGGCTATAACACGCGTCTGACAGGATGTAACGGAAGTAAACGTCAACTGCTAAGCTAGAAGCGTACAAGCGGAAACAGGAAAGTAAAGCGAGACCGCTGCGTACTGCTCTAAGTACAGTCCCAACGCACGCACACTAGTACAAGTAAGGAAAGGGGAGAGACAAGTCCCTTAGGGGCATACCCCGAGGGTGACGTACACTGAGAGGGGGAACCACTGCTAGCTACGGGGACCTCGACTACCGCCCCGTCTCCTCCGCCCGACGCGCGCCCTGCCGCTGCTGAGAAGACTCACCTGGAAAACAGAGGGATGAGCTTCACAACAGAAGCTCAGTAGGGACTACCAATCTCCTACTGGCTCTAAACAGGCAGAGGAGAGGAACATATATAACTATTAATAAGGGAAAGACAGCAGTTATATCTTTCTACCTACAAAGGAAGTGCGGAAACGAAGCTAAAGCTAGCACGGTACGGAAAGTACTCTCGGTCGGAAACTCCGTACGACTGCTCGTCGTGACCACCACACGGCTAGTAAAACACAGACGGAGGGAACTCCGCCTGGACAAGGAACACTAGCTACGGGAACAACACCACTAGTCAGACGGTCAGGTGCGTCCACGACGTCTATCCTCGACCTAGGTCCTGGCCCTCGCGTCTCGTCAGAGCGAGGTAGGACACAAGTAACACAACAGTAACCGCCGTAGTCTGGCCGGACTACGGTCCCACGCCTGACCTCTCCAAACGGTTCCGGGGCCGTAAGGAGCGAGGCAGTGAGAAGAAGGACTGACTGGCCTGCGCCGGGTAGAACTCCAAACTGTCCTCGGCGTCCCAGACCAACCACGAGAGCTCTGCAAGCGACTCACACGCCACTGTCCTAACCACCGTTTTCCCCTCAGCTCCAGAGTCCGCCTGGTGGCTGCCAACTCGAGCACACTCGTAGCCCGGAGTACTCCCTCAACAGGCTCCCGAGGACGGGGGTCCCAGGTAACGGTAACAACCTCTCGCACGGGACAAGCCCTCAAGTGCCGCGCACCGGGCGAACGACTAGTGTGAGACCGTACTAGGAAACTAGCACAGGTGCCACGGGTACAGTAAAGCGAAAACGGAAGCGGCGGAAGCACAACCTGCCTCTGGCTGAGAAGGCGACATAGGGTATGTCGCCTTCAGAAGGCGACACACCCCTGTCGCAATCCATTAAACCAGAAGGCGACATAGGGTATGTCGCATTCAAGAAGGCGACATACCCCCGTCGCAATACCAGTCAGAAGGCGACACAGGGTATGTCGCCTTCAGGCCAGACGGGGGTTCCGGAGCTCTCTCTCCGGGAACCTCCCCAAAACGGGAGAAACACTACACGGCGAGGGAGGGGAGCATGCTTATCATGCTAGAAAGCTAGTAAACACACAAACCACCCTCGAATACCCCAAGAACATGGATTCTACGCTCGGAGGAAACCTCACTCACACGAGCATGGAAACTCACTCCCCAAACCCCACCACACAGGAACCACGTCTAGACGGGGAGGGGATCATGCTTAGGGCGAGAGGATCAAGAGTCCCTACCTCCACGCGAAGAACGAACCCGTTGGGGCCTTCTCGTAGGTAGAAACGTCTCCTCCTCGCACCGCACGGCACGAACGCGACCCCTGCACGAACGGAGCGACACCCTCCTCAGCACGGCCGCCTCAACACGGGGGAGGCACCCCCAAACACCAGCCGGAGCTCCGAGAGGGTGAGAGGGAGAAAGGGGGGGAGGAGAAAACGCGAGAGAGGGGGAAGGGCTCGGGCGCCCGGGCTTTAAGCCCGGATCCTGAGAAGGCGACACACCTTGTGTCGCATTGGGAACCAGAAGGCGACATAGGGTATGTCGCAATGCCACTTCGGAATTCGAAAAAGTGAAGGCGACAGCCATCTTGTCGCGTTCACCCGACACCGCCAGAGCCGTACTGACACAAAGGATGCCTGTCACGTCTGTCAGACTGCGTCTGGGGCGACGCGATGGGAAGGCGACATAGGGTATGTCGCCTTCAAGAAGGCGACACACCCCCTGTCGCAATCCATCAAACCAGAAGGCGACAGAGGGTATGTCGCATTCAAGAAGGCGACATACCCCCTGTCGCAATATGAAGCAGAACCAGACATTGCTCGCGATCGGAACCACGTCGCGACAGTCGCCCTGCCGCGACCCAGAGGACGGGGCCAAGGGCCCAAGGGGGCCGGGGTGTTACAGTCACTATGTCACTGAGTCCTAGTCTTGACGTTCGATCCGGCTACAAAGGCATCAGGTCGTCCTTGGCTAGAACCAGACTTAGGGGTCCCTTACACCACCCACCAATGCTTCAAATTTCCTTTCACATGGAGGGGGTGATCAAGATATTAAGAGCATTCCCATCTTGGAGACCCTTCAATGCGGTGACACGAGAGGATGCGCACATTTCAGTCCGGCTAAGGGGAAGAAAGAAGCCAGTCATGTCTTTTTGGACTTCCCCATACCCGTGAGATCGGCCAACTTTACAGCATGCTGAAGAAACCCACTGTTCCATGTCCCCCAGGAAGGGTTGGGAAGTGATGGCCAGTATCGGCTATGTTCATGGCCGGGGCTAGGCACGGATGAAAAAGGAGAGATCCAGAGCATCCAGGCAATTAGGAGGTTGTTAACCAAGGCGTCTAGGTTTCCGCCCAGACCCGTCCATCCGAACCGTTGATACTATATCAACCTCTTACCTGGACTTAAGGAGCATTTGTCCAGGGGCCAACCCGTTGGGGACCAGGGAGCCCATAATTGAAGAAATACCTTACTCTGGAGTGAGGATGAAGAAGACGAAGAGGAAGAGGATGCCCAAATAGAGGACATCGACTTTTTGGTTTCCTCTCCTCTCTTGGGCTCTGATCTCCTTTTTCCATCTTCACTAACATCATCTCCATCTCCTCCACTGTTGTGTGCCCGCCACACAATTCAATTTCTCTATCCACCTCTAATCCCTTCTTTCTCCTCCTGTCTTTTCACCATCCCTCATCCCGCCAGTCGAGGCTGCCTTGAGTCAGCAACTCATGGTTCTTGGCCTTGACTCCCAAAAAAAAATGCCCATTTTGAAAATTGGAAATCCGAGGTCTCCATTGAGCACCCTTCCTCTCTGGAACCTCTTCTGCTCGGCAGGGGCCGACGCTTTCCGGCCTAAGTTCCTCTTCTTGCTCTCTAAGAGCACTTCCCCTGTACATAGTTTTGTACATAGCAGTCCTGAAATAGAGGTCTAGATTCTAGTTTAGAGTCAGGTCTAGAGGCTAGTCTAGGGTCTGATCTAGGTTTAGAAGAGTCTAGTTCCTCTCAGCCATGTGTGTGCAAGGAGGTAGGCAAGTTCCTGTCCGTTTTGTCATGGCCTTGGCTGAGAGATGTGCTAAGTTAAGTCAAGTCCCAGAATTTCTTGAGGATCCTGCCCTCGTCGAGTCTGACTTTGAGGAAGGTGAATCCGTAGATGACGGTTTAGGAGTTTATTTGCTAGATTTTGATGAGGAAGGTGAGTCGGGAGATCTTGGGTCGGGAGAAGAGGACCCAGTGAGCTCCTATGTGGATGGCACAAAAAGGTTCGACGAGCCAACCAGGCTGCAGACGAGCCCACTAAAGAAGTCAACTTGGCACTGAAGAATCCGCGAAGACAGTTTTGATTAGTGCCGACTTGAGGTGAAGAAGAAGAAGCTCTGGTAGCCATTCTCAGAGAATTTCCGACGGATTTGCTTGGTCTTATGAGGACATGCCGGGACTCGACACCTTTTTGGTCGAACACCGGTTGGTTCTAAAAGCCGACGCAATGGCCGTCAAGCAAAAGTTGAGAAGGCTACATCCTAAGCTGGCACTCAAGATCAAAGAGGAGGTTGACAAGTTGCACAAGGCCAAATTTATTAGGGTTGTGCTATATCCACAGTGGGTAGCTAATATCGTCCCTGTAATGAAGAAGGACGGTAAGGTTAGGATCTGTATAGATTTCCGTGACCTTAATCGTGCTTTCCCGAAGGACGATTTCTCTCTCCCACACATAGATGTCCTAGTGGACAATACTGTCGGCTTCGAGCTTTTGTCATTTATGGATGGTTTCTCTGGGTACAACCAGATTCGCTTGGCGGAGGAAGACCAGGAGAAAACTTCATTTACAATGCCCTGGGGGACTTATTGTTACGTTGTCATGCCCTTCGGATTGAAGAATGCGGGAGCAACCTATCAAAGGGCCATGATGGCGATTTTTCATGACATGATGCATGTGCACATAGAGGTCTATGTGGACGATGTCTTGGTTAAATCAAAGACTCGACATGGCCATGCTGAGGTCCTCCGGGCAGTCCTCCAAAGGTCTAGAGAGCACAATTTTAAGATGAACCCCAAGAAGTGCATTTTCGGTGTTTCTTCGGGAAAATTGCTTGGGTTCATCGTTAGCAAGCGGGGAATTGAAATTGATCCTAACAAGGCCAAAGCAATAATCGATATGCCACCTTCTAGGAATATCAGAGAAGTCAGAGGGCTAATTGGCAGACTCCAGTTTATTAGGAGATTCATCTCCCAGCATTCAATCCGATGTAAGCCCTTCTACGAGATGCTTAGAGGAGAGGCGAAGTTTAATTGGGATGATAAATGTCAGAAGGCCTTTGATGAATTGAAGAGCTATCTTTTTAATCCCCTTGTTCTCGCTCCTCCGGTCTCGGGTCGGCCTTTACTGCTCTATGTGTCAACCACTGAGGACTCTACTGGAGCAGTTTTGGCTCAATATGACGACGAGAAGAAGGAGAGAGCGGTGTACTATTTGTCCAAGTTGTTCAATGAGACCGAAAAGAAGTACACCACCATGGAAAAAACGTGCGCGGCCGTCGTCTGGGTTGCCTAGAAGTTGAAGCACTATTTCTTGGCTCATGAAGTGAAACTTCTGGCGCGTATGGACCCTGTTCGGTACTTGCTTGAGAAGCCTGTCCTGACTGATCGGTTGATGAGGTGGCAAAGTTTCTCAATCCATTTGATATCACCTACGTTAACCAAAAGTCTATCAAGGGGCATGCTATTGCGAGCATTTGGCCCACCACCCCTTACCTTCATACTCTCCGTTGATGAAAGCTTTCCCGATGAAGAGTTAGGAGCCATTATTGATGGTGAACCTTCGTGGGTGCTTTACTTCGATGGGGCGCTCAATTCTAAAGGGTGTGGGATAGGGGCAGTCCTCCTCTCTCCGGAAGGGGGTAGTCATTCCGCACGCTTACCAATTAACCTTCCGAGCCACGAACAAGTGGCTGAGTACGAGGCTCTTTAGTTGGGCTGAAAATGGCATTATTGTTCGGAGTCAAGGAGTTAAGGATATTGGAGATTCCAGTTGATACTCCGGCAATCTCTTAGTAAGTACCAGACCTGGGACCCCAAACTGAACCATACCAAGAGTTGGTAGGAAAAGTAGTCTGGTAGTTTAGGAAGCTTACTTTAGTTCACACTCCTAGGGCCCAAAACATCCTAGCAGATTCACTCGCTTCCCTTGCTTCTTCCATTCCCATTCCTTTGGGAAAGTCTTATGAAACTGTCTCCGTCCAGAGATTGAGAGTCCCTTCCCATGTCGATCCGTGGTTCTCTCAGCTCGTGCATCCTTCTCCATCCCTTCGGGTCCATGCGCTTTCCAAAGAGCCAGAAATTGACCTGGAAGATGGCCATCCCTGGTATTTTGACATCGAAAATTTTCTCAAAGATGGATCCTTCCTGATTATGCCACCTCTGCTGATAGACGGGCTATTCGCCGTGTCTCCGAGCGGTACAAGATCATAGGTGGCATTCTGTACAAAAAATCTCTCAGCGGGGTCTATCTCCGTTGCCTTGATGAAATCGAATCTCAAGATGTTGTTGAAGCCGCACTCTAGTGAATGTGGTGGCCAGTTAATGGTAGAGCAATTGCCCAGAAATTGCTAAGACTTATTATGGCCACCATGGAGGAAGACTGTCGCCATTTTGTCCGTCACTGTGCGAAATGCCAATTGCACAATGATACAATTCATGCTCCTTCCTCTTCTCTTCACCCTCTCATCGCACCATGGCCTTTCGCCATGTGGCATTCGACGTGGTCGGTCCTCTTGCGGACAGAACCGGAGAAATCCGTAAGAAGTCCTTCATTCTGACCGCCACAGAGTACTTCACGAAGTGGGCTGAAGCAGAAGCGTTCATAGAGGTCAAAGCTTCAACAGTCGTCAAGTTCATCAAGCGCAACATCCTTGCAAGATTTGGCGTGCCTCGGGACATCGTCACCGACAACGGACCACAATTCACTTCACAGGAGCTTCGCGACATGTGTGGTAAATATGGCGTTAATTTGCATCATTCATCCCCATATTATCCACAAGGTAATGGACAAGCGGAAGCTACTAATAAAACTCTCATTAAAATATAAAGAAAACATGCAGATCTCATAACAATGCTGACTGGCCAGATCGCTTAGTTGATGCTCTTTGGCTTATCGCACCTCCGTCCGCACTCCTACGGGGCAAACCCCTACGCGTTGACATACGATCGGATGCGATACTCCCATATGAGATCTTCGTCCCTTCACTTAGAGTTCAATTGGATTTCGAACTTGATCCTGATCAACGTCGGGAAGCCTTGCTGGCACAACTTGAACTCTTAGATGAGAGGCGAATGATAGAGGCTGACCATGCTCAAGTCTATCGTCAGAGAATTGCACGTTTTTATGCCAAACGAGTTCTTGAGAGAAAGTTCGAAGTGGGTGAGATGGTCCTTAAGCGTAAAATCTTAAAAGCACCAGGTCCCAGGAGTAAATTGCAAGAAAATTGGGAGGGTCCGTTCGTTGTCAAAGAAGCATACTCAGAGAACGCTTATAGGTTGGTGGACGCCGAGGGAGTCGAATTGACACACCCGTGGAATGCAGTCTACCTCAAGAAATTCTATCCTTAGTCAGTCAGTTAGTCAGTCATCACTTGCCGATGGTTTGGGGTTTGAGTCTCTACTTTTCCACGTGGCCACTAGTCAGGTAGGGCTTATTCACACACCACACGATGTTAAGATATTGCCCTTTGGCTGGAAAAATCGCAAGTACGCTCGGGCGGTCTCATCCGGTCAATGTATTTCCCCTATTCTTTCCCACTCGGTCACGTCTGGAGGCGGAGCAAAACTACAAGTAGGGGACCATCCGCATCCATCTAAAGGGGCAAAAGTCATCATAAAAACAGGGGCAATTTAAAAAAAAAAAAGAGGCAGAATGCTAAATCAAGCCTCAAAGGGGAAAAAGAAAAGCCAAAAGATCAAAAAGAGTAGCAAAAAGTACGTACCCAGAAAAAGGCTGACCAACTCAAGGAGGTAGCAAAAAGTACGTGCCTCCACCCCTGAAATCAAAATAAAATGAAAAAAATCCCCTGAAAATAAATGTTGACTAAGTCCTTTTTAGTATGGGATGTCGGTTTGGAAACAGAAAGTAGTCTGAACTAAATCCTTACATGACTTCCTATACATTTCTTCCCATTCCTCCCTCTAGGGGAAATTTGATTGTATAAGATCCTCCGTAGTGGAAAATATCAAGAAGGCTAGGGGCAATTTCCAACATCAAATATTTCATGCACGTCCCTCCTTGCTTTTGGCCTCTGTTGTTAAGTAGATCGTGTAAACCCTATACCTCAACATGTGATGAATATGTGTCTTAGAGTCCAAAAATCCAAAAAAAAAATACAAAAATGCAAAACCACAAAAAGAGAGTCTTTTGATGTATATATTTCACATTGTACATATTCTCCCTTATTTCCAAAAAAAAAAAATGCATGTGCATATTTCCCTTTCAGTTATTTTATTATGTTCCTATCTTTGATTAGACATTAGCCCCTTGACCAGATCTCAAGAAAGGTATATCGTAGGCAAGGGGCTAAAAACATATCTACACTAACATGCTTCCTTTAAGTGTTGTGGATACAGGATGCAGGAACCAAAGAACAGAAACAACCATTCAAGTGCAAATGACAAAAGTCCACAAATTCCACTATAATGATCAAGTTCTGTACATGTCATGACAGGGGCATACCCCTGGTGGTACAAAAGCTCACTCCTCTCTCCTCTCACCCTCGCTAGGCCTCGGCCTACACGAGCTGCTGACCTCCCCCTCCTCCCTCTCCTGACGCCTGTCTGGGACGGGAGGTCTCGTCGCAGTGGAAGCCTCTGGGCGTGCTCCCGCTCCTCGTCCGACGGACGGATCTCCCAATGACACGATGTCATCAAGAGACCCGAACACGGACCCCATCCTCCCGGCCGCCTCCTGCTGAGTCTGTCACTGCTCCCTGGCGTTTCTTTCTTCAGCACCCGTTCTTCAGGAACTCCAGGTCCGCGATAGCCTGCACCCGGGCCTCGATGGCCTGTATCTTCTCGGCCTCCGCATCCCTCGCACTGTCCCGAAACGCGGTCATACGACCCTCCATCCTCGATAGATCCAGCCGCAGGGCCTCCACCTGCGCCTGGAGGGTCGCCCTCTCTCCGCCAATCTCCCTCGCATGCTGGATCAACCACCAGGCCAGCCGGTCTAGGAAGATCCTGTTCTTGTTCGTCATCTGCAACACCTCCTTCTTGTCTCGTACGATGTCCGCGAGGATCTCTTCCCACGGGAGGAGAGGAGTCGCTGCATCGTACTCCAGGCACCGCTGCCATCCCAGGAACAGTTCCACCTCCTCCAGCAACACGCTCGCCTCGAAGCCCTGGAACACGAACGTGTGCGTGTGCGGGTGCCATCTCTCCACCAACGCCCCCAGGGCGTCAAATCCCCACCACATGTCCTTCATGTTCTTCGCCAGCACCACCATGAAGTTCAGGTTCCACATGCCAATATAGCCCCGCATGTCCAGCGTAATGGCGTTTACCAGGTTCACAAGCCAGGAAAAGGCCCGTACCTGGCCTTGGCTCAGGAATGCTGGGATTTCCTGCATAAGGGTGGGGTTCTGTAAGAACAAGCTTTGGGGCGTTTTTAGCCCAGGAAGGAGCATAAATAATCATTGCTTACCTCCCCGTTGGCCAGACACGTGCTTAGGTGTCCCGGAACTTCGCTCAGAACTCCGGGGTTCACACCTGTGGATCGTCCAGTCGATGAGGAGGCCATCTTACTGTGTTTTTCTGTCTCTCAGCTCTCTGGTTCGCAACAGAAGCAGGGAGGGACGGAGGTAGGAGATGAAAGAGTCCTTATGGACTCCCATCACCTATTTTTTCGGTCTGATCCGCTGTTAGGTAGGCGTCCAGATCGGTGGACGTCAGTTCTAGGTTGGTGGCCACATCTGTGGACGTTAACATGGTTACTAGCGACCATCGATGTGGACGTTTACTCCCCGGATATTTTCAATGTCTTATTCTTTATATGGCCATTATCCTTTATCTTGTGCTTCAAGTTGTTTTGCAGATATCTTAAGCACAAGCTGCGCTTCAAAAATTCGGAACGCTCATGCGACCTTGGGCGTTACAGGTATGTCTAACATAGGACCCCACCAGAGGCGAATAACTTGGCGACCGTGAACCCTGAGTTCCCCTTCACCAAAAACCATGATGGGTTTGCCATCTCTCAGTTATTTGTATGGCCTTTAGAATTTTCCTATGGTGCTAACTTGCATTTTAGATAGGCAACCCACACCAGCATGCATCTTCACTGCTAACATTCTTTTACTAACACTAAAAAAAATGGTGATTTTCCTCGATCATGTGATTGCTCCATGGCTCCCCCAGCTCAGGTAGCCTAACGGGTCCACCCTTCATCAATGTCCAAGTTGATATCGGGTCTTTGTTGCCACCCTTCTCCACTTGTCCCACCGTTCTGTTCACAAATGATCATTCCAGACTTATTGAGTTCATTTGAGCCTTCGCCAGCCGTGATCTTAATTGTAACACCCGGTGTCCCGGCTTCCGTCTGGTGTCGTGGGATGACTGGCCACTGACGCGTCCAGGCTGGGTGACGCGTTGGTGTCGCGGCGTGGGTGTCCACCGCGACAGTCATCCGTGTCGCGACGTCCGGGTGCGTCGCTTTCTCGTCGCATCTTGGTGTAACTCCTCGGGTTCTGTGTGCCTTGGCGTTGATCTTGGGATCGAGTCGGGCAGGGGTGTCGCGTTCTGAACGCGACATGTTCCCTGTCGCCTTCTGGTTGGGAAGGCGACGGCCCCTGTGTCGCGTTCTGGTTGTTGCTGTGGTTGTGTGCCACGTGTCCGCATCGCAGGTGTGAAGGCGACGTGCCAGGTGTCGCGTTCACCTGAGGCGCCTGCGCGCGCGACACGTGGTCTGGCGCCTGTCGGCCTGTCAGAGGTCTTGTCGGAACTTTTGAGAAGGCGACGTGTGGGGTGTCGCGTTCCTTTTGGGAACGCGACAGGGATCTTGTCGCGTTCTCAGGTTCTGAGGGCTTAAGGCCGTTGGCCCCTCCTTTCTTCCCCCTTTCTTCCTCTCTCCCTTTTCCCCTCTTCTCAGGCGGTGGAGGGCTCCCTCCGGCGATCCGGCGCTGTGGAGCGGCCGGGAGCTCGTGCGGAGCGGCGACGCGTGCGTGGAGCGAGGAGGAGGCGGCCAACCGACGCGAGGGCCCCTTCGTGGGGTGGTTTCTCCGTTCTAAGGTAGGTATTTCTTGTGCCCTCTCCCATCCGGGTGGACCGGGAGCCCTCGGGGTTTTGTAGTTAGATTTACAGCTTTCCCCATGCTCCCCTCCCCGTGTGTGCTTGTGTGGTAGCTTGGGGTGACCATGGTTGGCCCCCATGCCCCGTTCGGGGCTCAGTCTGTGATCGCGACAGGGTAGCTGTCGCGATACCAGTCTGGAGGCGACGTGCAACCTGTCGCCTTCTTGGTGGCGACAGGATGGCCGTCGCGTTCCCCTCTGCGCTTCAGTTCTGGGTTTTGTTCTGAAGGCGGCACCTTGGCTGTCGCCTTCGGGGTTGCGACAGGGCAGTCGTCGCGTTCTACCTTTTGGGGTAGCGACGATGCCCTGGTCGCCTTCTCGCCTCCGTGCCGTTTGGCTGCGGGCCAATGGCCCCGCTTGAGGTCCGGCCTTCTGACACTGAACGCGACAGGTCGATATGTCGCGTTCAGGTCAGAAGGCGGCCCCCTGGTCGTCGTGACCTGGTAGCGACAGGCTGGCTGTCGCCTTCCTATTCTGAAGGTGACACACCTGTGGTCGCGATCAGGTTGTTCTGGCTTTTGTTCTGCCTCGCGGTGTTCCGACTTCTCGTGCCGTGCCGTGTGTGCCGGCGTTGGCCGACGGCCCCTCCGGGGTTTCCAAAAGGGGTGCCGTGTGTGCCGCGCCTGCTGGGCTTGTCTTGGTTACAAGTCAGTTGTGCCATTTTTGTGGTGATTGCCCCGCCTGTTCTCTTTTCGCCCGGTGCTCTGCACTTGAGGGCTTGTCCCATTTAGAGGTTGTCTCCGTTTCCTGGGACCCCCATCCTCGGGAGCCTGTTGAGGGAGTACTCCGGGCTACGAGTGTGCTCGAGTTGGCAGCCCACGTGAGTGGACTCTGAGCTGAGGGGAAAACGAGATTTGGGCAGCGGCGATGAGTCGTTTGTAGAGCTCTCTTGTTTGGGTCTGGGACGTCGAGGTGTTTGGAGTTCCTAGCGCAGACCAGACAGTCCTTTGTCTCACTGCCTCTCTCTGCGTTGGTTCCGGAGCCACGTAGTGGTGTCAGGCGTGAGGCCGCAGCTTGGCCAGGTTGCGGTGTTGCGTGCGTTGTGTGTTTCTATGGCGGCTCTGTCTCGCCCTTCGCGGGGGCGGAGGCAGGAGCTAGGCTAGCGAGCAGAGCGTGTGGACTACAGGTCCTCCTCTTGGCTGCTAGCGGCGGTGGCTTGGTTGCTGTTGTTGTGACGGCGTTTTCCTCACGACGTTTCCAAGTGTTCCTCGTTGCCCGAGCTTGCACGGCGGTTATAGCCCGGCTGTGCCTAGTTTCCGTGGGCGTCGTTGGTCTGGCCTTGGGCAGACCCGTGCTTCTGGTGGTTCTCGCTTCGGTGTTCTCTCGGTTCCATGGTCCCGTCCCTGGGTGCCAGCCCGTGATGGCACCGGCGTGTGTGGCTCCCCGACTTGGTGGCGTGTCCACGGTCCGGGGTGGTTCTGCTTGTGGGCCCTCGACCTTGTAGAGGTCTGAGGTGGCCGTGCTTGCGGTGAGACGTCGTTCTCACTTGGTTGTTCCGTGGTCTCGGCAGGTGTGCTGAGCGCTGCTTCCGCTTTGTGCCCGACTCAGTTGGTTTCTGCGGGAGTCGTGTGTGTGCCACGACCTTGGTTGGTGGTCGTGGCGTTGTACTGTTCTCTTCCGCTGCTTAGTAGTACCCTGTTGTAGGTGTTACTCGCTTTACAGCTTTCTAGTGTAGTTTCCTGTTTTCGGAGTTCCTGCTGCTCTGGCCGGTGAGGGACTGGTAATCCCTACTGGGCCTTGTTCGCGAGGCTCACCCCCCCTACTTCCTTCAGCTAGGGACTCGTCGTCGCGGGAGCTCGGTGTCGGACGGGTTGCGGAGGCGGCTGTGGCGCCGCGTTGTTGTCAGCAGCAGTGAGAGTGAGCGTTGTGAGCTCTTGTAGCCGAGTGAGCTGAGAGCTGTGTTTTGCAAGTCCTCGGGGTATGCCCCTTAAGGACTGCACCTTTCTTCTTGTACCTGTGCTTTTGCTTGGGACGCGTTGTACAGACTTTTCTATATTGTACATATTGTTATAGTTGTTTAAATTCAGTACATATCTCACTAGACTTGTTCATATAACCCTTCCGGGTCTTCGGATCCGTGGGTGGCGACGCGAACTTCGGGCCCTGGTGGGGGTTCGGAGGGTCGGGTCGTTACATTAATTCCGGACTTCAGGCTTTCCAAGCATGTGATTCCAGTTAGAATCTTTTGATAATCCTTTGAGAGATCAACCAGCTCCTTGTCTCCATGACCTCCTAAATTCGGGACCGACGTCCTGATTAGGCTAGCGAGCCCATGAGCTCCGGTTGTGAGACCTTCCTGATTCAACCATCATATTACAACTCCTTTGACTCAGACACGCCAGAAACTAGTCAAAGTCCGACACGGCCATGCCAGGGACCCTGCCATTGGGTCGCAGTTGTAGTTACACGGGCAGATCATCCTTTTTCTTACCCCTATTTATCTCTCAGACGATACGTCATCTGTTTCTAGCCTGACTCTTTCGTTTGGTTCGCTAGAATTCCAATCCTCGGAGATGGCCCTTCCATTAAATCTCCGCGTCCTTTGTTTACCGAGACACCAACCTTTCAGTCCGCTTTGCTCCCCTGCAAGACCGGACGTCTCGGAGGGGCATTTGTAGACGCGCGATTTGGCCCATCTCCCGCAAGGCTCTTTTGGCCCTTTAAGCCTCGTTTGCCCATTTGTTGACCAGCCTCGGATACCATGTAGACGGCAACATCGATGGGCGCGACTACTGGTTGGCGGCAATCCCCCTGACGTTGACCCATCCTGACGTCCACATCCATGGACGTATGCATGGTGTGGACGGCAGGATCCCTTGACGTCTATATCATTTACCTGGTCTGCGCAACTAACCCGAGAATATAGCCCACTAGCGCCTTTCTCTCGCCCATGCACCGCATGGGACCGTTCCCAACGGGTATATGGGCCACCTTGGCACCCCCTTGACCCAGTAAAAATCCTACTTGGCCTCTCCCCTTTGGTTGGAGCTTAAACACCAAGATTGCCATGTGTGCAAGTGTGTTTCTTCACACTTGAGCATCCAAGGCTCTCAACCCCGAGCTCACTGTCTATATAACAGTCCCTTGGCTCCTCTAAGCAAGGGGGGAGAGGCTGGACGTCCATATGTTGATGCTTTGAGAGAGGAGAGAGAAAGTTGCATCCAACCTTCCACTACTCATCTCTTTCTTCCTCTCAATACTTGGGACGTCCGAGAAGGCCGCTTTGGAGCTGAAGGAGCCTCTGTAAGGAGCTAGCATCATCAACCACGAGGATCAACTCCCCCCTCTTCCTCTCCTCTTCCTCTCCTCTTCCTTTTATCTCTTTACTAGTTGCATGTTACACCCACGTTCACACACACTCTAGGCACGTAGGCCACCTTCCTACATACCTAAAAAGGGGTTTCCCAACCAAAAACGGAGGGAAGAAATGTGGTCATAACATTTGGCCACCTCTCTTCTCAAGTCCGCAACCGGTACGGGACTCTCCTTTTGGGCCTGTATTATTTCGTTTTGAGCATTTGCTCTACTTCTTAGAGTCTTATAGAGTGTCTTTTTGTGGCAGGAACGATCTGTAGAAGACCGCGGAGCTCTACTCCTTTGGCCGGCTGAACGAGAAGAAGTTAAGGTCCCACCATCACCCGCAACGCAAGGCTATTGCACCGACGTGATCACAGCAACCCCTTGGGCACAGGTAAGGCCCTGGCGATCACAAACATCTCCCATACTTCACCGGTTCCTTTTGTTTCTCCTCAGTCAACTCAGTAAAACGGGGAGTCAACAAGGTCAACTGGCACGTCCTTCATCGCCAACGAGGGAGCGGCACGTCCGTGAACCACCGCCGAGGAGGGCCACACACTTTCGGCCACGACTAACGGAGGCAAAACGGGACGTCCACAACAGTCAGCCAGTCAACCACCCAATCGACGTGCATGCAAAATTGACAGCAAGATCGCGACGCCCAACCATGTCGCGTTCATTCATGCACTTCGACACGTGGTGCAACTGTCCCGATAGCAAGACGACAAGGAGACAGTCTGCTGTCAGGGTCCTGTCGCGACAGAGGCGGCCGGAGCGTTCCTAAGAAGAACGCGACGGTCACCTACGTCGCCTTCAGAACGCGGCTGGCTACCATGTCACGACCACAGCCGAGAGAGCTAACCCTTAAAGGTAACGAGATGTTACATATGTTGTTTCTTTTAGTGATATATATACATATACATACAATGATATGTAGGGTTTTCTATATGTAGAGTACATTTTTATTTATTCAGAATTTTGTTTTGGTTTGATTTATTTTATGATTATGTTGATTCCAAGGGGACAAAAATTTTAGATTTGATTTCTCTATTTAAACTTGATGGGAATAAAACACGTACGAATAAATTCGAGTAGGTTGATGCATGCAGCAAAAACACAAACGAAAATCACAATCACATAGGACATCAAGATTTACGAGAAAAATACCACTAATAGGATGGAAAAAATTATGAAATAAGTAGGAGCAACACATCCACTATACAATATAATGAATATACAAATCTCAGAGTTCAGACTCTCCCCATGTAATCACAGCAAAAACACACTATGTTCCGTGGAGAGAATGATGTCATGTTGATCCTTGTCTTCTTCCCACACAACCTGCTACACCTCCTGGCCGCACACCCACTTTCTTCTTCTGCTCCTCACGGATAGGGGTGTTCACTATTCAGTTCAAACCGAAAAATCAAACCAAATCGAGCGATTCAATTCGGTTTGGTTTGGTTCGGTTTGAATATGGAAAATTTTGGTTTGGTTCCAAACCAAATTGAAAAAGAAAATTCAGTTTGGTTCGATTTCTACGCTCTATAAACCAAACCAAACCGATTAAATCGAATTACAATACAAAGTTTTAATTTGTATATATCTATCAAGTTTATTCAATATATTTACGTAAAAATACATATTATGGTAATATGGTCATCAACATTAATACTTCATTTCAAATCTTATTTGATAGTAATTTATTAGAGAAACAAGTGATTAAAATCTTCTTTAAGATTAAGAGAATCTAAAGGCCCATTTATTTTCAAGTTAAACCAAACCAAACCGAATTTATTTCTGTTTGGTTTGGTTTGATTTCAAGAAACTTCGGTTTGATTTGGTTTGGGTTGGATCCAAATTTAATTTGATTTGATTTCTTAAAAATCTTATATAAACCAAACCAAATCAAACTATGAACACCCCTACTCACGGACACGCACACAAAAGCACTGCCGTAAGAATCTCACTCACGGTGGCACTTTTCACTGCTGCGAGAAGACCTCTCTATACGCCACAACGTACCAATACCCACCACCAACATAAGTGCCCTTGCGTTTTTCTATTTTTTATTCTTTTTGACCACAAAACCATCTCCACCGTTCATTAAGGAAGGGTTAAAAGTAACTTTTGTGGATCATTAAACCCAACATGGGCTGGACAAGCGGGTCATGGGCCCAACAACCTCCCCCTTCAGCCCATAAGAGAGGCTGCTTCATGACTCTTTAAAATGAAGTCATACAGATTAGTTGCCGGCACATCCCTTGCTGTTTTTTGGCAATGTCTTTGTCAACATATCTGCCCCATTGTCATCTGTATGAATTTTTTGAAGTTGCAACTGCTACTCCTCAAATACATTTCTGATCCAATGGTATCTACCATCTATATGCTTTGACTTGGAATGAAAAGTCAAGTTCTTGCACTAGTGGATGGCACTTTGGCTGGCACAATACACCACATAATTTCCCTGTTTAAGCCCCAAATCTTGTAAGAATTCTTTCATCCACAACATCTCTTTACAAACCTCTGTAACAGTAATATATTTTGACTCTGTGGTAGAGAGAGTGATACACTTTTGTAATTTGGATTGCCATGATACAACTTCTTCTGCAAAAGAACAAAACTTGATATAGACTTCCTTGTATCAATATCTCTTGCCATATATGCATTTGTGTATCCTGTCAACACAGGTGGTCCGCCCCCAAAGCTTAAACAAAATTTGGAGCTATTTCTAAGATATATAAGAATCCACTTCACTGCTACCAGTGCTCTTTCCCTGGATTTGCAAGAAATCTACTGGCAACACCCACTGCATACGTGATGTCCGGCCTCGTACATACCATTGCATATATTAGACTTTTGACTACTGAAGGATAAGGAACTTTCTGTATTTTCTCCTTCTCCTCTTCACTTGTTGGACTTTGCTCTGAGCACAACTTGAAATGACCTGCAAAAGGAGAATCAACTGGCTTTGGATTGCTCATACTGAACTTGTCTAACACCTTCTCGATGCATTTCTCCTGTGACAACCATATTTTCTTATCTTTTCTATCACGAAAAATCTGCATACCCAGTATTTGCTTTGCTGGCCCCATGTAAGATCCGGCTTCCCGGCTTTCCATCCGACGTCTGGGATGACTAGCCACTGATGCGTCCAGGCTGGGCGACGTGTCGGTGTCGCGTCGGGGGTGCCCGACGCGACAGTCATCTGTGTCGCGGCGAGTCTGTGCGTCGCATTCTTGTCGCGCCTGGGTTGCCCGTCGCGTTCATGTAGCGCCCGGTCAACGGGTCGCGACAGCATTTTGTCTTGTTTCGCTGTGCGGTCGTCTAACGCCTGTCAGAGGGGCAGGCGTGTCAGTACGGCTTGTCGCGTTGTCGCGGCGCCCTTGGGGGCGCGTTCTTGTCGCAGTCCGTGTACCCGTCGCGTTAAGGTTGTTAACGCGATGGGGCGGTCCGCCGCGTTCTGGGTGCTGGGGGCTTAAGGCGCAGGCCGGCTACCCCTTCCCCCTCTCTCTTCTTCTTCCCTTCTCCCTCTCTTTTCGGCGACCTCTTCCTCCCCTCTTCTCCCCTTTGTGTGTTTCAGGCGAGGAGGAGGGCTGTGTGTGGTGTCCCGGCATCGTGGAGCGTGCGTGGAGCGAGGAGGAGGTGTTCATTCCTACGAGAAAGGCTCTACGGGGTTCGGTCTTCATTTGAGGTAGGGATTTCTTGTGCCCTTCCCAATCCGGGTGGATCGGGAGTCCTCGGGATTTTGTAGTTAGCCTTACAGCTTTCCCCATGCTCCCCTCCCCGTGTGTTCATGTTTGTATGGTTCTGGGCGGCCCGGGATGGAGCATCCCGTGGTCTGCCTCCTGACTGATGTCGCGGCCGCGGTGCGCGTCGCGACATCAGTAGAGGCGTCGCTCCGGTCGGGCGCGACCTTATCGCGGCGCGTTTGGCGGTCGCGATAAGGGTCGCTGTCGCGACCTAGTTTCCCGTCGCGACACAGGGAGGCTGTCGCGACGCACTGCCGTCGCATCAAGGCTGTTGTCGCAGCGCCCTTCCCCGTCTCGATGGCATCGCGACGGCCTGTGGGGGTGCGACAGTGCCTGTGCTGCCTCGGGTGGTTTTCGTGGCCGGTTTGTGTGTCGGCGTGTGCCCCAGGGCAGGCTTTGCCCTTAGGACCTTCCGGTAAGGAACACGGCTGGTTGCCTCTCTGCGTTCAGTGACCGAAGGTGACACCTTCGTGGCCGTGTCCTGGCAGTGGTGCCAGGAGGGTCGCGTCTGTCTAATAATCGATTGACTGGCGGTCAATCGATTATTAGCAGAGCAACGGGTTTCCGTGCTAGCTGGTAGTGTTCCGAGACTCCGGATTTTTCGTACGTGGTTGTTTGGCCGACAACCCTGTTGAGGGTTTGTGCGTGCTTCTCGCTTGCTGGGCTTGTCGTGGTTACAAGCCAGCGGTTCGGCGCGGTTTTGTTGTGCTGCCCCGCCTGTTCGCCGGGTGCTTGGCACTTGAGGGCTTGTCCCGTTTAGAGGTTGTCTCTGTTTCCTGGGACCCCCATCCTCGGGATCCCGTTGAGGGAGGTATCCGGGCTACGAGTGTGCTCGAGTTGGCAGCCCATGTGAGCGGACTCTGGAGCTGAGGGGAAAACGAGGTTGGACAACAGCGTTGAGTCGTTTGTAGAGCTCTCTTGTCTGGGTCTGGGACGCCGAGGGGTTCAGAGTGCTTTCCTGGCGTAGACCAGACAGTCCCTTGTCTCACTGCCTCTCTCTGCGTTGGTTCCCGAGCCACGTAGTGGTGTCAGGCGTGAGGCCGCAGCCTGGCCAGGCTGCAGTGTTGTGTGTGTTGTGCATTTCTATGGCGGCTCGGTCTCGCCCTTCGCGGGGGTGGAGGCAGGAGCTAGGCTAGCGAGCAGAGCGTGTGGACTGCGGGTCCCCCTCTTGGCTGCTAGCGGCGTTGGCTTGGTTGTTGTTGTTGTGACGACGTTTCCAAGTGTTCTCCCGTTGCCCTAGCAGGCACAACGGTTATAGCATGGCCGTGCCTAGTTTTCTGTGGGCTTCGTTGGTCTGGCCGTGGGTAGACCCGTGATTCTGGTGATTCCCGCTCGGTTTCCTCTCGGTACCGTAGTTCCGTTCTTGGGTGCCAGCCCGTAGTGGCACCGGCGTGTATGGTTCCCGACCTTGCGGTGTATCCGGGGTCCGGGGTGGTTCTGCTTGTGGGCCCTCGACTCTGTGAAGGTCTGAGGTGGCCGTGCTTGCGGTGAGACGTCGTTCTCACTTGGTTGTTCCGTGGTCTCGGCAGGCGTGCCGAGAGTTGCTTCCACTCTGTGCTCGACTCCGTTGGTTTCTGCGGGAGTCCTGTGTGTGTGGCCCGACCTCAGTTGGTGGTCGTGGCGTTGCGCTGTTCTCTTCCGCTGCTTAGTAGTACCCTGCTGTAGGTGTTACTCGTTTTACAGCTTTCTAGTGTAGTTTCCTGTTTTCGGAGTTCCTGCTGCTCTGGCCGGTGAGGGACTGGTAATCCCTACTGGGCCTTGTTCGCGAGGCTCACCCCCCTTACTTCCTTCAGCTAGGGGCTCATCGTCGCGGGAGCTCGGTGTCGGACGAGTTGCGGAGGCGGCTGTGGCGCCGTGTGTTGTCAGCAGCAGTGAGAGCGAGTGTTGTGAGCTCCTGTACCCGAGTGAGCTGAGAGTTGTGTTTTGCAAGTCCTCAGGGTATGCCCCTTAAGGACTGCACCTTTCTTATGGTACCTGTGCTTTTGTTTGGGACGCGTTGTACAGACTTTTGTATATTGTACAGATTGTTATAGTTATTGGAATTCATTGCATATCTCACTAGACTATTTATTCTAACCCTTCCAGATCTTCGGATCCGTGGGTGGCGACGCGACCTTCGGGGTCCCTGGCGGGGGTCTGGGAGGTCGGGTCGTTACACCCCATGTCCTTCGTTGCAAAGGACTTGCTAAGTTCTTTCTTCAACCTGTCAATCATAGACATATATTTTCCAAGAATAAGCATGTCATCAACATATAATAGGAGAATAATAAAATTCTCACCAAACCATTTGATGTATACACAATGATCTGAAGCCAATCTTTTGCATCTATTTTCAGCTATAAATGAATCAAACTTCTTGTACCACTGTCTTGGGACTTACTTCAGTCCATACAAGCTCTTCCTCAACCTATAGACAAGATTTTCTTTATATTTGACTTTGAAGTTTTCTGATTGCTCTATATAAATTTCCTCCTCCAGATCACCTTGAAGGAAAGTTGTCTTCACATCCAACTACTTAACCTCCAAGTCTAGGCTACAGCAACACCTAGAGTAACACAGATATAAGAAATTTTAACAACAAGGGAAAAAATCTCTTCAAAGTCAAACCCTTTTCTTTTGACCAAAGCCTTTCACCACCAGTCTGACTTTGTACTTTGGATGAGAACATTGGTCTTGAGTCTTCAACCTGAAAATCCACTTGTTCTTCAAGGTCTTCTTTCCCTTTGGTAGTTATACCAAATCATATGTGTGGTTCTTCTACAGAGCATCCATCTCTTACTGCATAACTATAAACCACTCCTTTTTCTGCTCACTTTCAAGTGTCTCTTGGTAACTTTTTTGTTTACCTACATCACTAAGCATTACATACTCATCTGTAGAGTACATTATGGAAGGTCGATGTTGTCTGGAAGATCTTCTTCGAGGCTCTGATGGAGGTTGCTCTCCATCTTCTTCTTGCTCAACATGTCCTACCGGTAAGTCAACATCAGCCTCTGCACCATCTTCTTGCACATCTCCCCCGTCACCTTGACATGTTAGGGGAGCAATTGGGTCACAGTCTGCTAAGCCTTCTGCAGAAGTTTTAGTCGGTGCCTTCTTCTTCAAATCCTTAAGGGTTTGATCCTCAAAGAAGACCACATATTTGCTTCTAAACACCTTCTACTTTTCGGGATCTCAAAGCCTGTAACCAAACTGATCGTGTGAGTAACCAAGAAAATTATATTATTTTGTCTTACCATCCAATTTAGACCTCTCAATGTCTGAAACATGTGAAAATGCACGACAACCAAACACTCTCAAGTGCCTGCAGGAGACATCTTTCCCTGACCATACATGCTCTACAACATCACCATCTAGAGCTGTACAAGGTGACAAGTTGATCACATCAACTGTTATCCTCAAAGCCTCATCCCAAAACCTTTTGGGCAACTTGGCCTTTGAAATCATACATTTGGTCTTTTCCATGATCGTGCGGTTCATCCTCTCTGCAATTGCATTATGCTGAGGTGTACTAGGAACTATCATCTCATGTTGAATGCCCTATGACCTACAATAAGCATTGAATAACTTTATATACTCACCGCCATTGTCTGATCTTATGCATTTTAGCTATCTTTCTATCTCCCTTTCAACCCTGGCATGAAACTCTTTGAAAACATCAATAACCTGATCTTTAGTTTTCAAAGCATAAGCTCAAACTTTTCTAGAATAGTCATGTATAAATGTAAGAAAGTAAAGTGCACCACTGATACCTGAAACATTAATTGATCTACCAAGAGTTTTTGTCCTCAAAGGAACACAGATATCTGTATAGACATGATCTAAGGCATGCATTTATCTAGATAATGCAGGACTAGCAAAAGAAACTCTATGTTTTTACCAACCAGACAATCAACACATGAGTTCAGATGTGTACCTCTGAAGTATGGCAAGACTTCTTTCTTGGAAAGAACCTACAACCCCTTCTCGCTCATGTGTCCCAATCTCTTATGCCACAACTCCATGTTAGAATATTTCCCTGTAGCATGCAATTGATCACCACAAGTTTTGGCCTACAACCTGTATAAGATATGACACTTCTTTCCACTAGCAACGACAAGAGAACCCTTAATGAGCTTCCATTTTCCCTTATAAAATCTACTATCATAGTCTTCATCATCTAGCTTTCCAACTGAAATTAAATCAGTCTTAAATCAGCCACATGTAGAGGTGTACAACGGTTCGGTTCGGTCCGGGTTGGCCATTTTTGGCCAACCCAAACCGAACCGAACCGGAGTTATTTCGGTTCGGTTCAAACCAAATTTCTACATTTAATTAAATATTAAATTTATTCATATTCATAAAAATAAGAATAAAATTCAAAATATGTATATTTATATGTAAATTTAGTCATATAATTACATTTTTAATACTTATAGTATAAATTTATTATAATTATATTAAAAATCAATTTATTATGTTTATACGGTTCGTTTCACAAATTGTGAAACCGAACTGAACCGACCAATTCGATTTGGTCTGGTTCGGTTCTTCGGTTTGAACCAAAATTTGAACACCCACAGGCACTTGTGTTGGAGGCTGTGGGTATTGGCATCAAGTAAAAAAAAAATGTCGTGGCATATAGAGAGGTCTTCTCGCAGCCGTGAGAAGTGCCATCGCAAGAGAGGATCTTGCGGCAGTGCTTTTCTGTGCATGTCCGTGAGGAGCAGAAGAAGAAAGAGGGTGTGCGGCCAGGAGGTGCAGCAAGTCGTGTGGGAAGAAGACAAGGATGAACGGGACAACATTCTCACCACGGGACGGTCAGTTCTACAGTGTGTTTTTGTTGTGATCACGTGGGAAGAGTCCGAATATTATATATAGTGACGTAATTTTTGTATCTCTATTATTCTCTTGTGACTGTTATTTGGGTCTTAGATAAGAGACTCCGAGATTTATACATTTATTATAATTATAATAATATTTATATTATAAGTATTAAAAATGTAATCATATGACTAAATTTACATATAAATATACATATTTTGAATTTTATTCTTATTTTTTATGAATATTAATAAATTGAATTATATTTAATTAAATGTAGAAATTTGGTTTGAATCGAACCGAAATAACTCTAGTTCGGTTCGATTTGGGTTGAGATGTATATTCAGTTCGGTTCGGGTTGGCTAAAAATGGGCCAACCCAGGCCGAACCGAACCGTTAGTACACCCCTACAAGTGCCCTTGGGTTTTTTCATTTGTGGTTCTTTTTGGCCACAAGGCCATCTCCACCGTCCATCAAAGAAGGGTTAAAAGTAACCCTTGTGGCGGTGGGTCATTAAACCCACCATGGGCTGGACAAGTGGGCCATGGGCCCAACAAAACTAATAAGGCATTTAGATACTCTATTACCCGTTCTTGCATCTTCATATAGTTCTGCTTTATACTTGTGTTTTTGTTCTAGCATTAGATTGTCTAACGTTTGAGGCATGGTTCCACATCCGTTGCGTGGGGCAGATGCACATGTATGTATGGCTCGATGTTGGTGATGATTGCAACTATATATGTAGCCATATGGGATGATGGAATTGCTTTTTCATTTTTGTCCCCTTATGATGAGTATGTTGTTGGTAGAGGAAAACATGCAGGGGCAGGGCTATCTTGAGTGCTGATAAAAAGCTCTAAAATTTTGGAATATTCTTTTCCCGTTATGAGTTTTTTTTCCTCATGTCTGCCATGTCTCAAAGTACTCATATGTTGCTTTATTGATCATTGATTTGGGAAATCTCTCCTCCGTTTTATTGGTTGGTCTGGTTTTTGTATCTTATATATATGACCTTAATTACTACTGATAAAGATATGTCCTATGATCTGGAATGTCTGTAATTGCCTAAGGTAGTACGTACACCATTCCTTTAAATAAACCACAAGCCCCTTTTCTCCTCCCTACAGACAAGGGTATAGCTTCAAGCAGCTTAGGTTCCTTATTACAGAACCAAGTTATGATCTTCACGTTCTTCAGTTTATTTGACTTTTCTGTTCCATGAAATGATTTCTGGTTGATATTCTTTAGCACACATGAGATTCAAAAATTATTTCATGGATATTCAGACCCTCAAAGTCACTTATTCAGATTGTCAAAGTCAAGTTCCTATGTCCCTTTTGAGCTGTAATTCAGAGCTTCTTTGGAGTTCAGTGTCAGGCTATACCTTTGAAAATCCCAACACAACGATCTTCATGTCAATTTGTCTGAACCTATTTAATTCTCCTTTTAGGATTCAACCTTAATTTCTCACGGTTTAACAGATTCGTAATTCTATCTTTCACTGTTTAAAGATATCCAATCTATATGCCTGTAAAATAAAGATAATAACCCCAATCAAGTTATGTATAATTTCGTAGAATCCCTTTGTAGATTTAATTTTCATTAGAAGGATGATCATTCAAGATCAACCAGAATGACATTAAGAGATAGATATTGAACACGCTTGCAAGAAAAAAATATTTAGAGTAAGCAGCTCAGCCTACTCAACGATAATACTGAATGAACCCATTTAAATGAATCTTCAAATGTTGATTTTTCTTTTTTCGTTTTCTTTTTTTTTGGAAATACTCAGATTTTTTATGCTATGAGTAAGTTTGGAAGTCCACCAAAAAAAAAAAAACATTCTGGGCATCTTCACTGGGGGGGCAGTGGGAGGGAAGCGCATCAGGGAAGGGGAGGGGGATGGGAGCAATGGGGAGGGGAGCCAACAGGGAAAGGGATGGGGTCAATGGGGAGGGGAGCCAGCAGGGAAGGGGATGGGGACAATGCGGAGGGGAGCGCTGTGGGGAAGGGGAGGGGGATGGGCACAGTGGGGAGGGGAGCACCAGTACCACGGGGAGGGGGAAGGGAAGGTTTGTAGGGGTGGGGGTGGCTCGAAGGGAGAAGGGGAGGGGGGTGGCTGGGCAGGGGGAGAGAGAGAAAGTGAACTTGGCAAGGGTGGGGGAACATCCTGTGGGGCACAGAATGGCCGCAATGATAGTAGAGTGGGCTGCTGTTGACATAGTACTACGTTTGGAAGCAGTTGAAGGAGCTGGATTTACAATATGAGAAAGATTTATTGTATTTTTGTATTATATTTTAAGTGCGATATGACTAGATAATAATTTATGTGACATTCAATAATTGAATTGTCACTTTATCACTCCTCATGTGAGGGGTGCCATGTGAATTATTGTCTAGTCATATTACACTTAAAGTGCAATACAAAAGTGCACTAAGTCTTTCTCTTACAATATTGTCTAATATCTTCTACCATGGCTATTTTAGTTAATAGATCACCAATCAGATGGTTTAAACTAACTAAAGGCTGAGGCAAGGGGACCCTCTATCCCCATGCCTTTTTGTTTTGAAGTCAGAATTACTCCCCACGACCATGCACAAAGCTAATGAGGATGGGATACTGCACGGATTCAAACAGAAACAAAGTAGTTGTTCTGTCAACCACCTCTCATTTGCTGATGATATTTTGATAGCGGCCGAAGATGAGGAATCTGAAATACATTGTGTTAAGTCCATTAACTAGAATTACTGTACATGGATGGGCCAAGCAGTGAACTATGATAAATCCTCTATGCAAGTTGGCAGGGCAATAGGTAAACACCAAGCCATAAATCTGCCTAGAATTGATGGCATTAAAGAAAGAGGAAAGTGGGAAAATATCTGGGGTTACACCACACACTTATCAAACCAGCTGAGTTGGTCTTAAAGAGGTGAAGAAGAGAATGTTATCCAAACTTGCAAGTTGGAAAGGAAAGTCCTGATCTATGGCAGCCAGGATCATTCTTGTAAAGCATGTCCTAGCAACCATCCCTATTTATTGGGCAGCTATTCTAATTTCAAGAGAGCACAAATGAAGGAATTAGAAGATATATTTAGAATGTTCATATGGATAGGGAATCAGGATACGAGAGGTTTGTATCTTATAGGATGGGAAAAACTCAAGTTGCACAGATACGAAGGTGGGCTGGGTCTGCCTGATCTCTATGCAGTTAATAGCGCAATATTGGTACTGAAACAAGTCTATAGTCTATGCCAAAGGGAAAACTCATTATGGAGCAGATTGATCCTGGACAAATACTACAAGAATGGGTCCTTAATAAACTTTCAAATTAGTTTCTGAATCTGAATGCTGGAGAAGGGTACTCTCAGTATATAAAGAGCACAAAAAATGCATTGGGTGGATTCGGGGCAATGGATCGAGAAGGGATTAATACAGTGCAAGACAATTGGATCATAGGTAGAGGCATTAGTGAACGGCCATGGAATTTGATCTATGAATGTTGTGATAAGTTAGCGTGCTATATCTGCAATATCTTTTTACTGATATCTGCAGTATCCTTTTTCTTTTGGATAGACAAAATAAATTTTGTATTCTTGTACAAGCTTTTATTTTCTTTCTTTCACCCAAGATTTTGTTCTTTTCCTATTCTCTTTAAAAAATATTGAATTTCTCATGCGTTTGTCATTATCCTAAGCTGAAGTTTAAGATACCATGCAAGAGTCTTTCTATCAATAACTTTAGACTTTCCTTTGGCAGATGGATGTGCCAACTTCTGTGTGCTGTATGTTTATTTTACGCTAGTGGTTTGATTGATGTTTCTACTTTATAATATATAGTTTTATGGTTTGTTCTTTTGTTTTGACAGGCAATTAACACTTTAATTTGCATTTTAACTTATCTTTTCCTCCAAAAAAGATACAGATGCCCAGCATATATGTCTTTTTTATGCTATAGTTATTTTTGTTACTTTTCAGATTAATGTTCTGCATTTCCTACTGTAAATGTAATTTCTATGTATTTATATAATTGATTTACTGTACTGATTTACATCATCATCTACCTAGGAAGTAAACCTATTAGGTAAATGTCTAATGTTTTTTTGAAAATTTTTATATAATGCAAGGTTAGGATTACTGTTGGCAGAGTGATTTTAGAGTTGCCAACTGGAATGCTTGATGATGATGGTGACATTGTTGGCACTGCTGCTCATGAGGTACTCATACTTACCCCAGACAATTATGCATTCTTTTTGGAGAAACTTCAATGTTGGTGGATAAAAATGCTAAAAAATCAAGATGCATGTGAATTTGTTCATTTATTATGTTTAACCACCTTGTCTTGAATCAGATTTAAAATACATGATCCTAATATGAAGTATATGTTTCAATGGGACTGAATTGTTTCTTCCTTTCCTCATCTTTATTTTTGGATACGATAGTTCTTTTTTGCATTTTTTCTATACTTTATCTTGGTCTGCAAATGAAGGCAGATTAGTCTACCATGTTGTGTGCAGGTTGAAGAGGCAAGGATACATTTAGTTGATATGTTCTCTCATCCCTACATTCAAATTATTAATTTTTCAATAAAAATTTTTGTCTGTGGCTGCATAGCCGTTGACCTATCTTATGATATATGTCAGCGGTTAACAAATCACTTAGTATCTTGTCTTATATGTCAGTAATTCGCAGCGTAAGTCAGCGGGACATTTGTTAGTGGCTTTGTCAGCGGGTACAAAGCCGTTGACATGTGTTTTAATTAGCAGTTTTTCATATTTTGTCAGCTACTTGCAACCGTTGTCATATGTGTATTTTCTTGTAGTGCACCTTGGTTGGAGGACCTAACAAATTAAGCTTTCTTCGTTAAGAAATATTTATTACAAAATCTATCTATAGCAGAAAATAATATTATTAATTGTGGACGAGAAGAAAATATATAAATTTAGCCAATAAAATAATTACTTTCTTACTATCCAAATCATTATTATTACAAAATTAATCTTTCAATAAATATTTCTCTTCTAAATCTATAGATCATACCTTGCCAAGATGCTCTCATGGACTCTACCATAGGAGATCCACATGAAAGGCCTATTATACTCCCTCTCTTTCTTTTGTCAACGAACATTAGCCGTTGATAAATAGTTCTTTTGTCGACGGCTTGTCTTCTCTGTTGATATATGATTAGTCGACGACTAATATGTCGACGGCTTTGTCAACGACTACTAGCCGCTGATGTTATTATTTATCAACGACTTTTGTTTCTTTGTCAACGCTAGTAGCTGCTGACAAATTGCTTCTTCTTTGTAGTGATCTCTGCTTCATATTAGACAACTCATCGGAGATCTCTCTATAAATTTGGATTTAAACAAAGAGAAAAATTTGGTGCACACTAGATGTGCAAGATGGACACATCATCTTACACATTTTCTATGGTTGTGCCAAGTCATGGAATGGGGGTATTATTATAATACGACGTCTCTAGCTACTTTTTAACCCTAAAGAGTTACATGTGCACCCTAAACAAAGCATCCACGTTGGTGCAAAGTAAACAGAATTCAGCTCCATTGTCTCGTAGCATGTTCTTTTCCTGTACTTCATTCTTCTCCAAAGAACACTCTACTTTATTTGCACTCGAGCAGAAGAATAGTTGGGAAAATAAGGTTTTGAAATCTTATGAGAAAGGTATTTCTAGAGTATAATTTATCTTAATTCTAAAATATTGTTAAAGATATTGTCAAAAATATTCAACCTCCAAGTTACATATATACAGATATTTGGTGGATTATTATATATGGAGAATTAACTGTTGGTCCCTGGCAGGGATCTGATATTGTTTTCAGGTCTCTGTCAGGTTTTCCCGTGCCATCCAATCCCTGCTTTATGCAGGATTTATTTTTAAGTCCCTACTGTTAATCCCCTTTATCCCAAAAGTGTGTATCTGCGTAAATACGTACTTACACAGTTTCATGTGTAAGTGCGTAAGTATGTAAATCTTATAACTGTGTAAGTATGTAATTACATACTTATGCAGTTACACATGTAACTTTATAAATACTTAATAATTTACATAAATAAATATTTACTTACTTACTTACTAGAAGAATTATCAATCAGTCCCTAATTTTGGGGGACTTATTTTTAGGTCCTTGAGTTACATAGTTATAAAAGAAGGGACTTACATAGTTTCAGAAGGGCTTACCTAGTTATCGGAGACTTACCTAGTTATAGAGTTGCATGTGTAATTACACACTTACGCAGGTAAGCCCTTCTGTAACTCTGTAATTACCTAGTTATCGAGGACTTACCTAATTCCAGAGTCCCTGAGTTACATGCTATGTAACTCTATAATTACATGTATAGTTACAAAGTATGTAATTACATAATTACATGTATAGTTACATAATATGTACATGTGTAATTACACGTACATGTAGTTACAGAGTTACACATGTAACTCTGTAACTACATACCTACGCAGTTACAGGAATTACATACTTACGCAGTTACAAGAATTACACATGTAACTCTGTAACTAGGTAAGCCCTAGGTAACCTTTGGTAAGTAGGTAAGCCCTGATAACTAGGTAAGTTCTTCTGAAACTACGTAAGTATGTAACTAGATAAGCCATAATTATAGAGTTACAAACTTATAAAATCTCTATGTAGTTATAGAGTTACATGTGTAACTATATAAGTATGTAATTATATACTTACGTAATTATAAGAATTACATACTTACGTAGTTATACATGTAACTCTGTAATATATACTTATGTAGTTACACATTTAACTGTGTAACTACTTCATATCTTGTTACACAGTTACAGGAAGAAATAATTACAAACTTAAGGCGTAAAAAATTATGTACTTACAGAGTTACATGTGTAACTGCATAAGTATGTAATTACATACTTACATAGTTACAGGATTTACATACTTACGCAGTTACACATGTAACTATGTAAGTACGTACTTACGCAATTACACACTTTTGACATAACAAGGGGAGATAACGGGGGTTAACAACATGGACTTAAAAATAAATCCTACATAAAGCAGGGAGTAGACGGCGCGGAAAAATCTAACAAAGACCTGAAAATAATGTCAGATCCCTGCCACAGATCAATAATTAATTCTCCCTATTATATATTGAAAAATCAAAGACTTCGGACTTAAAAATATGCATAGTATATGGTCGTAGTACAAAGATATACAGTTGACAAATCAAATAAATATACCTATTTTTATTATTATTATATCATTTGATATAAAACTATATAAAAATACATCATTACCATGACAAAATTCATGCATTTTTCTCATTAATAAAAGAGACAGAGGACAAGACACACACATGGTCACCAAAAAATTTCACAAGGAAATGTACCGGAAATGCAAGTATATATATAATATAATATAATATTTAATATATATATGAACACAAAAAACTGTGAGACTCCTTTTATTTTATAGGTGAAAATTAAATAAAAGTGCAGGTTCTCATGCATACATGTGGAAATGGATTTATTTGATAATCCATCCGACATATTTTAGATTTATTTATCATATTATCATGTGTATACAATACATATTGCAAATTCAAGTCTCACCGAGTGTTAGTGAGAGATAAATCGATAACCACATAACGCATATGTGCTAGTTATGTGAGTGACAAAAATATTTTATTTTTGAGAGTCGGAAGATTTTAAGTCTATTTACGCGATGACGTTAATTACATCTGTCTAAGAGAGAAGATTCTTGATTAATCGCCAGAGTAGATAGCCTTATAGCCTGAAAATAAGTGTGCAAAAGAACATCTTGACTTAAGCCGACATTATAATAAGAAAGGATATTTATTGATATGTTCAATTTATTGTGATCATTGTCATCTTATCATCATTTGATTTATTTATTTACTCTCTTTATATATATATATATATATATAATATATATATATATATATATATATATATATATATATAATATATATATAGTAGTTCCGATGTGCTCTCTTTGTTCTATTTGGAAACATGATGGTTACAATCTTGCCCGTGAGTCGGCACTGATTGATCACTGTGCGCTTAGTCGGCAACACTTGCATACATCAGTCATTCGGAAAGTCATGTGCGTCTCATTAAGTCGGCAAGACATGCACATCTCAGTCATTCGGCAAGATATGTACATCACAGTCATTTGGCAAGACATGTGCATCATAGTCAATCGGTAAGTTATTGTTGGATTGGTGAGTCGACATCCTTTTGAGATGCTATCGACTCACCTAACTAGTGAGGATTTTAAAAGCTCTTGCTGACACAAAATTTGACAACACCTCCCCTTATTTGTGACATTGGGGGGGGGGGGTTTCGAGGTCATAGTACCCGTCCATCGTGACGGTAACGAAGATGATACCAAAAATAAGATGTTTGTTACGTACGGTGTCACCTAAATGGCACAATGCTGATCCCCGAGGCACGCCTACAATGGAATCGATTATTTCAGAGACCATAAGTAAACCTCAAAAACCATCAAAGTGCGACCAAATTCACGTTGAGCATGACAAACCCCGATAAGCATGAAACTCGGACGATGGTCAAACGGTGTTTAAGTCCATACAATCGGACGTAGATACCATATCATTTAACCTGTGATTTGATGGATCTTTTCTTGCTATTAAATCGGTGGCCAATAGTCAAGGAGATACCAGTCATGCCCCGCCAATTTAGCAGCGGAATAAATCGGGGAGGCATGAACAACGAGTATGGTAACATAAATTGCGCATACATTCACAAATATCAGAGCAACTAATGAACAATAATTGCAATTAAAACTCATCATTTTATTGATAATTCATCTAAACTATTACAACCACTAATTCAGAGCCAAAACATAGGGCTCAATGACCTCATTACATTTGGAAATGATAACCAAGCAACTAACTTAACTAACTCTAGGGTACTGGGGACAATCCATCGCTATGACTCCAAGACGCTCGTCACTCCAGTCCAATCCCGTTGATGTGTGTAAGGTCATCATCCGACTTACATGAAAACACAATGACAAATAACGAAGGGTGAGCGATAACGCTCAGTAGGACTTAATATCTCATGTAATCAAACATGCTTTAAGTGATTAATGTCTTGTAAAGTAGGTCCACTAGAGAGAACGATCAAGTATAGTCAAGAGAGTAATAGTACAAGATAACAAGTGAACGGTAATACATTTCAAAAGATTATTGCAAACTAGATGATAAAGAACTGGCCATGTAACGAGATAGCGTGTAACGAGATAGTATGTATGGTTGCACAATAGTGCACTAGTCACGATAACAAGTAACGTGTGTTTGGTTGATCATTTTATCAACCGAGAAAGTCTAGTATTGTGATTGATTGATTGATGTCTTAGATTAAATCTTGATAGTCATGCATTGGTGTATGCCATCACCTGATCATTAGACCCCCGCGAGTTATAGCCCTTCAGGTGCTCCTCCCAAGGACCAGATCGGGCCCTTATTATGTTGCCTAGCATAGTCATGTTTGTTATCTTAGACAATCAATTGATGGCCAAGTAGAGTACCAAGAATAGATGAGAGTAGTAGATGAACTAGACGAGAGTGTAGAGAGAACGTGAACAGATGAGAGTATCGAGATAGTAGATGAGATAGGGACATTTCCGTAAAATGACGAGAAACACACGATAGTAACGGTTGCACGGCACCAGGTCGGGTACCGGTAGTCTGGTAGAAGTCACAACCGCCCCACTAGCCGTGCTATGAACACAGGCTAGATGGTCCGGCGTGATCGCAAGATAAGGAGAGAACACTAAGGCCATGGATCGTACTGATCCCTAAGGTGTAACGAGTTTTGGGGTACAACCAGCTTGTTGACTAAGGACGTGCGCCAAAGCCAAGGAGACTTACGGAGGTCTTGACAAGGATTCCCTAGTCTAGTCGAGAGTATTCCCGGTGGAGAGGTGATCCAAGTCAAGAGAAAAGTGTATAGAAAACGGGTTCGTCGTGCCTCGAGTGCTCGAAGCCCGAGGGAAAATGGTAACGGTAGATAAAATGCGCGAGTAAAAACGGAAACTATTGTATTTAACAAAATAGGGTAATTTAGTCATTTATTTCGATAATATACCGAATACATTATTGCATAATTTATCAAGGTCAATGACAATTTATAATGTTATGTGTGTGCAAGTGTAAAGAAATCTTGAGGATATGACAAGTCCTGCTCACGGCTTTTAAATTAACAAGAATTATTTAAATATTATTAAATAAAATATTCAGGTCGATTATTAAGCTTAACAGTACATAGTTTAACTTGTATAAGGGTTATATGACAAATAAAGTAGGGGTATATGCATAATATAAGGTTCTGGCTGAAATTGTAAAGAGGCGACGAGGTGACCTGTCGCGATTAAGTTGCGATGGGGCGCTCGGTCGCGTTAAGCAGAGTATCGCGACGGGGTTACGGACGCGATTACTGTCGCGGTCGCCGGCCCGGGCGCGACATCGGCTTGCGCTGGAATCGCGGCGGTACAAGCAGCCGCGTTATGCACGCGTCGCCTTAGCCGGCCGCGACCTCCCAATATCGGGGCGGGTCGCGCCGCCGCGATATCAGGGATGTCCGGCCTTTTTTCTCTTTTTCTCTGGGTGGACCTTTCTTGACACAGGGTCATTCTAATTTCAGTATAAAATCGCACGGTGATCCAAAAAGCACAAAACTAGTTTTAAACGAAAGTACACATGTATATCTATCAACATACACGATTAATTTGAAAATAGACAAGGTTTAGATATGCATTGATCAGGTTACTTTTCGGTGACCTAAACAGGCGCAGTCAGGGTTCAACGAATTAATTAGAGGTGTATACATGATGAAAAATTACGAAACTAAAGGCGTTCAAAAGCTAACATGATGTAGTATTTATGATAATTTTCTCATGATCTGAAGTCAAGCATAAACAGGGTTCACAAGCAATCATGAAGGGTCGGGTGCATGTATCTGACAGAGCTTCAAGGAATTAATTCTCCCTCATGGGAGATCGAAATAGAACGAAACCAAGAGCGTTTGAAAGCTATTGAACTGTAGTATCATTGAGAATTTTCTCATAGCATGGGAACAAGTACATGCAGGGGATTAAAGAAAACATGAGATTTTGGGTTCATGGTGATAGCAGGGTTTCATGAATTAAATTCTCCCAAATGGATGAACAGAATACAACGAAACCATAGGGCTTTTGAAGAGGTCATGAAGTCTACCTAGGGTAATTATTTCACGATTTTAACTTGAGAGATTGCCTACCTTTTTTGTGAAGTAAGAAAGCCCTAGTTTGAATGACGAAATAAGAGAAATCCCTCCTTGATCCAAGCTTTCTCCCCTTGCTCTCCACGTCCAGAACTCCTTCTCTTCATCCTCCAGAACTCCAACCACGTTCTATGGGGTTGATAGGGTCAGATGAGAGGTATATAGGGTGGTAATAGAGTCCATACAACTCCAAATTCTTCTCTTCTCTTCCAACTCCGAATTGAAATTAGCAATTATCCACCTACTTTCTAGCAATTATCTACCTAATAGGATGGGGAAGAGGTTTAATTTCGTGGTTAGAGGGTTTGGGTAGGTTTATGACTCTTGTAAGGATATTTATAAGCTAGTTTAGTCATTATCTTACCCCTTTTTAATTTATTTAAATATTAACTCCGAATTTCTTCATTTATCTTCCTCCTTTCTAGCATTTGTCACCTAATTGGCTTGAAGAGAGATCTAATTTCGTGGTCAAGGGTTAGGATGGGATGAGAACTCCTTCTTTAGATAATTTTGGGTTATTTAGTATTTATCTTAACCTTTTCTAATTATTAATTATTTTAAGTACGAATTTCACTTAATTAGCTCCCATCCCATGATGGGCTCTTCACATTTGGGCCCAACAATTCATGCTTGGACCCTTAGGATAACCCATTACTAATTTAACTTAATGGGTTTTAGTTTAATTCTATTGATTCACCTTTTATTCTTATTTAAGTTTATTTATTCATTCAATTTCTTATTTTAATTTGATGTAATATTATTTATCCCAATATTTCTAATCTTTATTCCTCATTTGGGCTCTTGCTTTTGGCCCAATAACTTATGTATGGCTCAATTGTACAACTCATATACTTAATTTACTTAATGAGTTTAATTATCCTTTTGTTAGAGAATTTATTCATGGGCCAAGATTGTCCATTGGTCCGATTATCATAATAGACTATTAACCCATATTATTTAAAGTCTATCCACATGTTTATTTTAATTTATAATCCCATTTAGGTCATAAAATAATGGGTTCTTCGACTTATTCCTTAATTACGATAATAAGTCGCGTAACTTCTTAAACTTAGTTCAAATAATTTTTCTATGCCCAAATTTCATGATAGGTCATTAGAGAACATTGTTTAAAGTATAACTACTATTTTTACGAAGTTTTTTATAGGGGTTTATACGTATGCAATAATGATGCGTACTATTTTAACTAATTGAATTTATTAATTGATAAAATTTTAATTTATCCATAATTTTTAATTAATGGATTTTTCGGGGTACTACAATACCACTCTAATGACTTCTATTAGTGTCAAGTCAACCGCCAGCAGAAAAGAGGGCGCCCCATGAATGACTTCTATTTGTGTGAGTCAACAGCAAACATTCTAATGAAGAACATGGAGCATGTGTTCCAAAAAGCTGCTGTGACAATAACCGGATTGGTGAAAAGGGGGGGGGGGGGGTTAAAACATACCGACAGATTTGTTTCGTCAGTAAATTGGTCGAAAGATTTATTTTTCGACGAATATTTCTGTCCGAAATGTCGACAGATTTATCGACAAATTTTGTTGCCGTCAATAATTTCTGACGTTTTTTTTTTCCGACGGATTATTTCTGACGATCAGTTGCCGAAAAGTGGTCGAAAAATTGTTTTTCTCACAAATTTTTGACGGATTTTCGATGAAAGCTTGCCGTCGAAAATGCTGTTTTTTCTTGTTGTGTGTTGTGAAATAAACAAACAAACTATATACAAAAGAAAGGAAGAAGAAGAAGAAGAAGAGCCTCCTCTCTTGCTCTCCAGGCAACCTCCACCTTTTTTCAGCCCTTTTTCCCCCTCTTTTCTGCTGCAAGAGAGCCTCTTTCAAAAGAGGTGGTGACAGTTCGCCAAAGATCACCACTTTTTGAGTTGGCATGGCCACCCCACCTTTCAAATGGTGCTACAGACCCTTGGGCCTACTAATGGGCTGCACACCCATTACATTTAAAATTTGGGCTGTTAACAATACATTATATCGTTTTTTCGTATTTATTGATTTTTTGAATTAAAGGCCTTAATCTGGCCATTTTATTAAAGAAAAACCTTAAAATAGGAGGCAATAGCAAGTACATCATCTATTCGACATCTGCGTAAAATTCCCGAAGCACAGGACGAACAGCTATGGGTATCCTCACCGAATGAGTAGTTGCATCTTCCCAAGTCAAGCTCCCAAAGGTGTAGATTCCCTGCACCCTCCGACGAGCAGAGAAGGTAATACTGAACGTGTGCTGCTTAGTATTAGCATCGAAGACGAGAGTCGATGGTCGCACTTGCATGTCTACGCCCGGCGGGGCCTCGACAACAGCTTCGTAGGTGCTGTTCAAGGGGCCGACGTTAGTCACAGTCCTCGAGACCGTCACGCTTCCTTTGAGCGTAGGAATGGCGATCGATGGGAGATTCAAGTGATACACCGGAGACTGCGGTGTTTGATCGCAGAGGATAACGAGGTCCCACGAACAGTTGAACTGGTTGTATTCTCTTGGCTCGATGTCGTATATGAGGCCGGGGTCTGCAGCTCTGTCGGGGTTGATGTGGCCTCCGCCGTAGTCGAACGGGTCGGCGAGCTTCCTCGGTGCACCCTCTGCCACTATGGGTATGCCGTACTCGTCCTTCACAGAAGCTTAATTTGGAGAGCAGCAAAGAATTAATTAAGGAATTATTATTACGAGGATTAATTATATCGTCAAATTAAAACGGTGAGGAACCATTAGCTTGTTTATACTTAGCTAGGTTCGTATTTATATACGTACCGGTAGTGACTAAAGCCGACTTTATGGCCGCAGGAGACCACCCGGGATGCAGGCGTTTCAGCAGCGCAACGATGGCAACCACATGTGGGGTTGCCGTGGACGTTCCAGACAGAAAGAAATAGAAGTCCCTCAACGCCGCCAGGATGTTAACCCCGGGGGCGGCAATATCCGGCTGTCCATATATGGATCCCCACAATTAAAAAGCTCATGCCTGATCAGCGCACCCAAGACTATGTATATATATATATATATATATATACTAGCTAGCTAGTGAGATCCCTGGTGGGGCTAATAATTGAGGATTGAAGGTGTGGAATTTATTAATCCACGTACACGTACCTTGAGCACTTGGGAGAAAACTGGACTTGGCCCTCTCGAAGAGAAGAATGCTACCCTCGGTGCCAAGACCTTACTTCCCACAGCAGTCCTCGTCGGGCTCAACTTCACCGGAGGAGAATTCACCTTTCCATCCTTAAGTAAGGGACTAAATACGTACAATTGCACAATATATAGAACAAGTATATACAAATCATGAAAACTGTACACATATATTGGGAAGGCAACATTTGTAGAATCTGTTACGTAAATACATCCTACATACACATATATGCTAGTGAGATCAGACAAAATGTCTGTCCACCCAAATTAATGTCAACATGACGCAGAGACTTGCCAGTTGCCAAAGATGTTTTTACGAGAAGATCTAGTTTCAGCATATAATGATGAGATGCCAAAGATTTTTACATGTATGCAGAAGTCCCCTGTAATTACTCGAGCTATTTGATTTGTCGCAAGTTCAGATTAAGGATTAAGTACTTCAGATAGGACGAATGTAAAAATTTTGTCCATTGAGATCACTCGAATTAAAATTTTTTTTATATTTATATAATTTATATATATATATAATATAAATAAATAATTTTATATTCGTCGTGCAGAGTTATTCTTGAGCCTGAGCAGTGGAGCAACGCCGAAGCAGTGAAAGATTAGGGTAAAAAAAATAAAATTAGGGTCTTAGATCAAGTCACCTCTGGGTGATTTTAGTGAGGTCACCCTTTTATAAAAAATCCCTACAAAATACAACATACAAGGACATTTAAAAAAATAATAATTAGTGAGATCACGGACTCCACTGACTCTATGTCGCATCCGTCTATGAGTTCAGAGTATCTTATTTATGTGACACATACGACTTGCTGCTATATTTTGTGGCTTTCTACATCAACTTAATCAAACAGGAACATGGAGTGCCCCTCACTTCGGAATCGGATTTTCTTCACCAATTTCCAACACCACTTTCTTACACCACAGTTGTTAAAAATATTTTTAAACACTAAAAAATATAAAGTTTTATTATTATTGTAAGGAGAGTGGATTTTATTAAAACTTTTTTGAGAATGGATAAACTCTAAGAGAATAAGTCATTATCCTAGGGTTGATTATTTTCGTAATTAAAAATAGGTCAATCATGGTTAACCCTACAAGACTGACTCATTCCCTTGGAATTTACCCATTCTCAATGGGATTTTCATAAAATTCACTCTTCTTATAATAGTAAAAAAGTTATATGTATATTTTTTATTTTTCTAAATATTTTTTAGGAGTTGTGGTGCAGGAAAATGATGTGGGAAGTTGGTGCAAAGGATTTCAATCCCCTCCCTTCACCGGATTGAGATCCTCTGCACCACAATCTTATACCACTTTTCTACACCACAGTCTCTAAAAATATTTTTAAAAATAAAATTTTTTTTTTTTTACTACTATAAGAAGAGTGGATTTTATTAAAACCCCATTGGGAATGGATAACCCTAAAGGATTGGGTCATTCTCTTAAGGTTGACCAAGATTGACCCATTTTTAACTAAAATAGATCAACCTTAAAAGAATGACTCATTCCTTTAGTGTTTACCTATTTTCAATGAGATTTTAATAAAATCCATTTTTCTTATAATAATAAAAAAAGATTTTGTATTTTGTATTTTTTAAAAGTGGTATAGGGTCGTGGTGAGGAGGATCCGGGCGGGACTTCACCGCATGATCTTTTCATTTCTAACTTACCTTTTTCTTCAGAAAACCGCGCCTTGAGTAAGCTCTCATCCTAGTAATTAATTAAATTTAGACCATTTTGATTGGAGAAATACTTATTGCAAAAATGATTTTTTTAAAAAAAAAATAATGAGACATGCATCGCAAGAAAAATATAGTATAACTATTTCTCTTTTGATCTCATAAAAGTAAGATCGATGTTAAAGGGATGCATGCGAATATTTACCTCGAGGCTCCTACGTATTCCAGAAGCTCCTGCTGGGTCTCAAAGTCGATGAGGATGCATGGGAAATTAGTCCCGTATTGAGGAAGCTGATTGGTTGTGTACTGTGCAAAGATGAGGGCGGCGCCCCCAGCTCTGATCACGTTGCTGATTGCAACACCAATATTCTGCAGTGCCCCTGCCAAAACGTTGGCATGATAGCAGAGAACCACTTTCCCTGTGACGTTACTGGCACTTAGCAACTCTTCATTCTCGCATCTGTTCATTAAATTTGATTAGGCACAAGACGTTTGGGTATGTATATATATAACTTAATTTTATCATACGCTAGCTAGCTAAGCTAGGACATGCGTTTATTTCAAAGAGAGTAAACAAAGAACATACTGCGCAGCTACAACTAATTCTTTGAATCCGTCTTCCACGCCCGCGGTTCTGTAGTATAGAGCTTGGCCCTGCAAGAATCATTAATTATTGGTTTACACTTATTACAATAAAATGGGTACATATACCTCTATATATATAATGTAAGTTAGAATTTGCATGTGTACGGTAAAACAAGGTTTATTACATATGCTCTCGGTATCTTTTTTTTTTATTCATCTCAGTGACTAAGTTATTGATCTTGTACAAAATTACCACTGAATGATCTCGAGTTCAATATCTGATCCTAATCTTTTAATGCTCCCATTAATTAGAATATTCCTCATGTGCATTAATGGAGGAAACTCCATTAGTGAGAGAAGAGTATTTTACAAAAAAAAAAAAATCCCAAAACTTTTTCATATTTTGGGTTGAATTTGTTTGGCAAAACGTTAATACCTCTCTCGTTACCACCGAGAGATCTCAAGTTCAATATTTGAGCCCAACCTTCTAAGGCACATCGGAATGTCTCATTAATTAGAATATTCATCATGTTCAATAATGGAGGGAACTCTATTAATGCGAGAGGAGTACTTTATAAAAAAAAATTCTCAAAACTTCTTCATATTTGAGTTGGGTTTGTTTTGCAAAACACTAATAACTCTCTCATTACTGATGAAGTTCCCTCCATCAATATACTGAGAGGATCT
Organism: Colocasia esculenta; assembly: GCA_014218235.1. NCBI lineage: Eukaryota > Viridiplantae > Streptophyta > Magnoliopsida > Alismatales > Araceae > Colocasia > Colocasia esculenta. The sequence continues at coordinate 81,386,591 of CM024759.1, forward strand.
GATCAATTGATATATATGATTGTTTCATTCATGCTTTCACTTTCTGCAGATGAAGTTTTCCATCTAAAACTTAGAGATGTTCATTGAAAAAAGAGTCATATGCAAGAGGTGGCTTTGCAAGAAAATATTTTTATTGGTTGAAAACTCATGATAAATATTATATTTTTGATGCTTATCAGTTAATACAAACATTTTTTTATAATCCACGTATTTTTTATTTTGAAAAAAAATCTTGTAATACGATTATTATCCTTTTTAAACTTATGAGGAAGGGAAGGCAGGTAGATGGGTTCTTACCACTAAGGTGCGATTATCCGCAAGAGTAATGTCCGTTGGGAAAGCGCGATCTATGGTGCTCGCTGCCACTGTTATGACCCACGGTGCGGCGTTCACCACCGACTGTGGAAAGGGCCCGCCATTCCCCGCCGCGTACACGACTGTGATCCCCTTGAGGACGGCGTCCAACGAGCCCCACGACCTCTCCCTGAAATACAGCGACAGACACACCACGTCGACGCCGTCATGGGCGGCGTGGTCGAAGGCCTTGAGCAAGCCGGCTTCGCTCCCGGTGCTGTTAGAGAGGTCCGTCCCCCACAAGACCTTGTACACCGCCAGCCGCGCGCGGGGCGCACCAGCTCGCGCCCACCCGCGGCCCAGCCCCTGGTAGCTGGCGTTCCTGACGTAGGACCCGGCGGCAGTGGAGGCGACGTGGGTGCCGTGGCCCAGCTGGTCGCGCGCCGACAGGTGCTCCCCCTTGAGGTAGTCGTCGGCGACACCCGTGGAGTACCACCGCGCCCCAATTATCTTGCGGTTGCAATGAGACGCGTTGAACTGTTCGCCCGTCTGGCACGTGCCCTTCCACCGGGATGGTATGGGACCATAGCCCCGGTCGTTGAAGCTGTCGGCTTCGGGCCATATGCCTGCGTGCCATGGATCGATTTATGCAACTTGCAAGGAAGGAGGAGGAGGAGAGGGAAGAAGATAATGGCATCTCTCTCTGTAGTCTGTAGAGAGAGAGAAGAGAGGGGGCATAAAAAAGAAGAAGAAGCAGGTACGTACTTTTTGGAATTCCCGAAATCAGTACCTGAGTCCATGATACCGATAATTATGCCATCACCTCCATTGGCCTTGCGAAGGAGCTCCGAATTTGAACGGGAGTCCAGGTGGTGGCCGAGGCCCAGGAAATCCCAGCTTCGAGTCGTCTGCAGCTGAAGAGTGCTGCTCAACCGCACGCCAAGCACTCCGGGAAGTTCTGCTCAAGGGGCATGCTCTTTCAGAGTAGTAATTGGAATATTTTTCTATATAGACAAATAACGTACGTTTAGAGAGGAAAAGGGTCGCCAAAGGGATTTATTGATCACTGATCACCTGCAACTCGTTTTGCTTGGGAATCTGTTAGCATAGCAGCGAACCCCGAGAAACCATGCCTGTAGCTGTGGACTATCGAACGTAGGGCTGCTTCTTTGCTGAAAGGATTTTTTGATGCCACTTATTAGAGATGAGATCCCCTTCAGTACAGGGGATTCTACTATTGTAACGGGATTTTTTGTGAAAAAATCTTCCAACATCTCCACCCCCATCTCACCACTTATTGGAGTTTTTTCACAAAAAAATCTCTCAAACATTGGTGGAGTTCGGAGTGATATACTCACTCCACTCATTAACGGTACTGCAACAATTTTTTATGCATATATGTCCTAGGTCCCGTAATTGGGTTTTATCCACCTACATATATAGCAGCAATAGCAGACGCAGGTATTCCATAAACACTTGCGGGGAAAGGGGAGAATTTCATCACTGGGTAGCGGGGCAGATGGCCGGACGCAATAATATATATACCTGCCTAACGCAGAAGACAGAACTCCATGGTGAAGTGCGGTGACGAGTTCCGGATCCTCATGCTGCTTCTCTCCCATGTACGCGATGTACAACTGCAACAACATTAGCATATGCATATAGTCGTCAAATTTTTTTTTTTGAAACTGCAGGATTAATCTTATATCTTCGCTACTAGTAATTAAGGACCGCCATAGGGCCGGATATGGGGGGTGCGGACCGGAGGCTACGTACTTTGGTCGTCTCGGTCGCACCGGAGTCTGCTAATCCTTTGCAGTGAAGGCCGGAAGATAGCAGGGCGAGGAGAAGGAATAACGTGAAGAGGTGGGAAAGGCTGCTCTGGGACTCCATCTTCCTTCGCGTTGCAGAGACGCTGCAGGCTGCAGCCTTAAGGTGCTGATCCTTTTTCGTATAGATAGAGATAGAGATAGATAGATAGAGAGAGAGAGAGAGAGGCCTCCGCGTGAGCGTGGGCCTGGAAGTTGTTCATGTCCAAGTAAGATCAAGTTAATGGCCCGCAACTTGGTTAGAAATTTCGAAGACATTGCAGACTTTTCTGCAGAAGGGATTTTAGGGAGAGGCAGCCATGATTTTAGGGAGAGGTGTCCTTCATTTAATATATGTTTAAAAAGTTCAGCGAGACCCCGTAGATGGATCAGGTCAACAGACCACTCTAGAGAAATCATCCCATGGGTTGAGAGTGGCTTCCTATTCACACGAAACGGCTTCAACTTCACAATTTGAACATGTATATTTATAGAAAAGGCCTTCACAGATAGACAAGCTACAAACACCTCTGACCCTACGAGATGCTACCAACATCTTTGAACATACACCCATTAGTCTTCAAATTTTTTGGAGTGCATCTTTTGTTTCTTTTGGTTTAAAATATTTTTTATTTGTTGAATTAATTTATCTGTATAAATTGCATCTCTTGTTGTTTAATTTTTTTATTTTCATTTAGTTAGTAGCAACGGATGCGGGAGAGGTTTTTCTAAGACAACCAACGTCAAGATCCTATTGCCGGGCCATATCTTTCCTATAGAGCTAGAAGGGGGATCTGTACCTGGTTCATATGCTCAGCAATTTACGACATATTTTGAAATTTGCAATAGAGTACATTGCAATCTGTGACGATAAAATTACATGACCTTTGCTTTTGAAAAGGAGGGGGTTATTTTGAGAGATCTACAGGTAAAAAAAAAAAAAAAAAATTGTTATATAATTTTTATTTTCACAGTTATAATGACATTAATCAATATGATGATTATGTAGTAACATTCATTTTTTATGGTTTTCAATCATAAATGTCGACATTCTTCGGCATATGAGTGAAATGTAAAGGAAGTAGAGATCCCACTTGCAAAAAAAAAAGTAAGATTTTTTACCATTATGTTGTATTATAATTACACACACATTCTTATGTAATGTGTGCTTGTATATGACAATATTTTGCAAGATGCTCTTTTGAGAATGCATGTAATAGTTTGCCACCAAATTGTATGTAATAATTTACCATCAAATTGTGATTCTAGTCAACGACGACACATGTATGAGATATGAGATTTAAAAGATAGTAAGATATTATTTTGTCAAATCCTATTATTTGATGGACTCAATTATTTAGGATATCACTACTTTTTTTTCTCATGAATGCAGCGAGTCAGTGAAAGAAATAAATCTAATTGATCTCATTTATCGATGCATTATCAAACAAGACAGACAAATATTCATCAATTAAATAATGATTTTGTAAGTACGTCTGACTTGGTCTCGATCAAGTGGGGTTTTGCTCTATCATGTATAGATCATCAATTTTTTGGGTGGCGTGTGGGTTGGATTCTCCTCGTTGACGTGCATCATTTTCTCTTGATTGAGGTCGACTCTCTGTTCACCTTAGGGTCTGTTTGTTTGAACGGAAAACCTACACGAGGAAACCATTTTCAGGAAAATATTTTTTTTGACTATTTGGTACCTTTGAAAACCAAAATCTAGAAAACTGTATCACTGAAATCCCAAATTTTGGCATCCGCCGTTTTCACGCGGATGCCATTTTCCTGGACATCTACAGTGATGTTTGTTGAGACACTATTCATTTAGTTACATTTTTATTTTATTTTCACTCATTTAAGTAGTCTTTTTTAAATTTAATTATTTTTTATTAGTTAGTTTAATTTTTATTTTTTATTAAAATATCTATAGAACACTATTCATTCAAATTATGTCTTTATTTTATTTCTCCTGCTTTATATTGTCTTTGTCAAAGTTACTTATTTTTCATTAGTTATTTAAATATTTTATTTTTTAAAAAATATTAAAAATAAAAAATAAAATAAAATAAAAAATTTGATGAATAGTGTTAGTACACAATGAGTATACGACTCTCTCTCATTTGTGTGGATCATAAAATCTCATACCCCTCCATACAACTTTATATTTTCCTAACAACCAAATAAACAATTACGTTTTCATTTTCACGTAAAAGTTATTCCGTGAAAAATTATTTTCCTCTTAAATTGTTTTACATGCAACCAAATGAACCATTAATTTGAATACAAAAACACCTTACATTTCAAAAAATAAAATTTCCATCTCGTCAATATCAAAATATGAGTAGAGTTTTGTAGGTCAAGCACTACTTGATAGCCGATGTTATAAGTAAAGATCAATGACAGGGTTATCTTTTATTTTCAACATTTGTTATTTGATGTATTTAGTTTTTAGTCTCTATAACTGGAACATTTTTCTTAGAAAGGGTCATTTCAAGGTATTTTTTTAGCTTTTAAAATCATCTTTTAGTCCCCCCAAAAATAAGTTTCTTCAATAATCAAATTACAAAAATTAAGAACTAATTCCGAAAGATAATCATAGGAACTAAAACTGAAACCAACCCATATAGCATAACTAGGCGCATATTCTGCCTATCATCCTTTTTCTTGAGTGATGTAAAATTCAAAAAGAACAGTTCGAGATCAGCCGTTCTAGAAATTAAGGATTCTTTGGTCCTCGTATTCTTCATCCACGCTTTTTTTTGGACCAAACAATTTCAGATGCGCCCCACTTTCTTCGAAATTGTTAGTCGCAATGATCTAAGGTCAAGGTACCTCTCATTTATATTTTAATAATATAATAATTAATAATTTTAATAACTTATATTTTACCTCCTCTATATTTTAAAATAATTTATTTTATTTTATTTTATACATCTTCTTATTTCAACCCCCTATAGTTAGTCCTATATCTACCCCTATCTATAGGCTGATAAGCTCGAAAAAACTTAGGCGACTTATTCAAAGAGTCAGAAAACAGAAACGCGCAAAAACACCACTGTTCGACGACGCGACACGTCTTGACTAGAAGCATAAACCAAATATGAGATATTGCAATCTTTAAAATGATTGAAAAGTACACAAGTTGAAAAGCCTAAACAATGTAACGCACGCACGATCGCGAACTAAATATATTATTTGACTGTAAGCTACGAGGAATGTTAGGCCGACGTTCTTTTCTTACCATGCAAGTGTTTACAGCATCCTCTCGTAGAATTTGCCTCTACGTAATTAATGAGTAAGAGAGCTACGATGGCATAGCACAAAATGTGATAGAGAAAGATTTACTGCATTTGAAAAAGTGCAGGAAATGTAATTCACAGCTCATGTGACTTCTTATTGTGTGTCACTTGATTTTTTTTTAATTTAGTCTTTCTATTTTATAACCCAATCATTTTATTTTAGAGTCTAACAATTTTATTTTGAAGTCTAACTTTTTATTTTAGAGCCTAAAAAATAATTTGACTCCAAAACAGAATATAAATTAGATTCTAAAATAAAAAAATTAAACTTTAAAATAGAAAGATTGAGCTCCAACATAGAATGTTAGATTTCAAGAAAAAAATAATTCGACTCTAAAACAGAAGACAAGTTAAATTTCAAAATAAAAAGTTAGACTCTAAAATAAAAAAATTAGGTTCCAAAATAAAAGAGTTGAACTCTAAAATAGAAAGATTAGATTTAAAAAAGAAAAAAAATACATGATGCTTAACAAGACGTTACATGAATTACAATCTTACGTGAATTGTAATTACTGCACATCTTCAAATGCAGTGATTTTTTCTCAACGTCATAACATAACATATCACAAAATCTATTCATCACGTATAAGCCGGTCTCCTCTGCACCACAAAATCTATTCCCTGTTGCCGAAAAAGCCCGATTTGGATATGACGGGGAACATGGCCGAAAAGCCGGTCTTCTCTGCTACCCACCTTCTTTCCTCTCCACATTAATTTCCTTAACTTTAAAATTTTAAAGATAATCTCGTTCTATCTCTATTCTGTTTAAATATCAAACATAAGTTTAGAAAATATTTTTATCCTGAACGATAGGATAAAAAACTTGACTTGTTTTGTTCGGTGCTTAATTTAATTGGTCAAGATCCCACGTTTTATGAAATCTGACGTCCGACCAATTAAAATGAGCATTGAACAAATCACTTGAGCTTTTCCATCAAATCCGGATAAAAAATATTTCACAAATTTTGTTGACTGGGAAGACTAGATTCTGCTCATTTTACAGCTCACCGCCTTCAAGTCCATTTTTCGGCTGCATATATATATCTTGGCTGCGGCTTCAGCTTCAACATCAACTTCGGCTTCATAGTGGTGTTTCGTTTTTTTTTTTCCGACTTCGTTTCTGGATCGACAAGTTGGCATGCATGACCTTTTGTTTGGTGGAGCATCCATCAAAACCTCTATCAGTAGCCATCATCTTATGGAGTTCCAGTTTAGGTGTAACGTCGAGCGTTTTTCGGACCCTTGTGGATCCTTCGTAGTGTGTTGTGGAGATCATACGTTGACCAATGTGGCTCGAGAATAGTGTGCGCGCGTGTGTTTGGGCATTACCGGGCCGTTAGTACAGGTTGTAGCACCCCTCGGTTTTCATGCTGCCATCGCGACAAGAGGGGCTATCCCGTTATTAACGCGACAGGGCGCTGCGTCGTGTTCATGTGACCGCTTCTGGCGCTGGACGTGTGCATGTGCGCCACGTGGCAGGCATTGGGGGTGTTAAGCTCGGGAAGGCGACAGGGCTTGGCGTCGCGTTCAGGTGGCGACGCATCGCTGCATCACGTTTCGAACCGCTGCAGGTTTTTAAAGAACCCCAGCCGGCAGAACCCTCACACGTTCTGCACGGCCGGGGGAGGAGCTGTTGAGGGTTTCTCGGGCGATTTCGGGTGGAGAGCTCGGTTTTCGGCGAGATTTCGCTGTAAGGAGCTCGCGTGGAGTGTGAGGATCACCGGGAAAGCATCATACCGCGCGTTCTTCGCAAAGGTAGGTGAAAATGACGAATAAACGTAGGATTGATCAGTTTAACGCGTTATTCATGCTAGATACCATGCCTAGGTTTTCATTAAAGCATGAAAATGACGAATTAAGGGTGGTTTGCATGTGTTTTAGGGTGTTTGGAAGGAGAGAACCCGATTAGGGTTTCTCCCCCTGCTAAAGCGACAGGGGAGGCTGTCGCGACCTGAAGGCGACGGGTCGACCCGTCGAGTTCATCTTCTTAAGGCGACCTAAGGGCCTGTCGCGACCACAGCAGAGGCCTGTGTGTGTGCATGGCTTATGTAATGTGATTATCCGATTATCGTGGTTTGTTGTGTTTAATGTTATCGAGCGGTGCATTGGCACTTGTGGTGCACTGAGTGCACGTGGTTTCTGAGACTAGCATACAGAGTACGTAGTTAGCTAGTCATATTCGTGGCTGCGTGGTGTTCACGCGAGCACTGTTGGGTTCACGTGTAGTGAACCATTGTTACGAGAGGTTTAAGTGACATTTCACGTGGTTTGTGTGTGACATGCACGTGGTTTTGTGTACGTGGCAAGTAGTACGACGCCTACCGTAGTTACCTCTCCGTTGGGTGCCCCAGGTTCTCTGTGAGCCAGGCTGTTAGCTCGGGACTTTGTCCCGGTACTTGTGTTGTACCGTCGAGGTCTGTGTCGTCTGACCTGGACACCCTCACTCCTTTGCTTGAGTTGTACGTCCGGCTGAGGGAAAGACGACAGTGGGACAGTGACTACCGTACTTGTCTTTTAGTCACTTGTAGCGCGCTCGTAGTTGGGGATACGAACACCAATAGTCGACACTGGTCCCCAGCTAGTCCTTTTCCAGTGCCTCACTCTAGAGGGCCCAGGCCAGAGTCTCCAGAGGTGTCAGGCATGGGCCTGCGACCGTGTGGTCCGCAGGTGGTGGTGTTTAGTTAGTCTCCACAGTTGCTTGACCTTTTCACGTGGAGCGGCAGTTGGTCCTTTCGTCCGTGGCTGCGAGACTGAGAGGTAGACTTGTGTTAGCTTGTCCGAGTCAGTCTCTGGTGACGCGAACCAGTTCACGTGGCTCGAGTGTGGCGGACTCTACTATAGCTCGTACACCTGTTTGGGTTTGCCGTTTATTTATTATAGTTGCTGTATGTAGTCGGCAAACGGTGAGTACATTTACAGCTTTAATATTCTGTTTAGTTGTTCTATAAATTGTTGGTGTTGTTTACTGCTTTTGTACCTGTGTCTTTGGTTTGCTCGATTTTGGGGGAGTTCCCTACTGAGCCAGTGACTAGCGAGACTCACCCCTACTTCCACAGGTGAGAGTGAGGAGGACGTTTCTCGACCGTCATCCAGTTCAGAGCCGCGTCGTAGCGGTGCAGGGTCAGTACCTCCAGCAATGTAGTTGTAGTAGCAGCAGTGTAGCATTAGCAGTATAGCTAGTTGTTTACTTTTTCTAGTTGTACATCGGGATATGCCCTAGGCTCTTGTACTTTCTTTCAGTTATGTGGAAATATGGCTATGTAAACTTGTGAAATATTTATATGAAATGGTGTGTTCTTTTGTGTTTACACGGACTGTGGTGTGGTATCCCTTGCGAGGCTTCGGCCCGTTCGCGAGAGGTGGACTTGGATCAAATACGTTATCAGTTTAACGGACTTGGTCGAGGTGTTCCGCCACACTAGGGTTGCTGAGATTACGGTGTTGCTCATGTTCTAGTGGTAATCCTTGCATCATCCTGCCACGTGAGTTTTGTTTTTGGGGCTGCCTTATCATATTCGCTGCCAACATATATGTGTCACATAACTTTTCTATAGTTTTTGTCGTGGCTTTTTTAAACCTTGTGGTGATTTGCCAAGTTATTCCCCATCTCATCTGTAGGTCCCAATTAGATTCTTTCGGGAGATGGGCATGTTTTATTGAATGGACCATCATATTTAGACGTGTGCTCTTATGTGTCGCTCACATATATATGTTACAGGTAGCTCCTCGACTGCTTGGCTCTACTATACCTCGTCCGCCAAGCGGACTCAAGACCGACGACCAGGTCGGACTGGGCCCGGCACAGCTCGGGGAAGGCAAGGGTGTCATCACGTGCGAACCAGAGTTGCTCGTCCTTCAAATCAAATTAAGGAAATCTCCATCCCGACCTCAACCGTGGCAATAACATATTCGCGAGGCTTTCTAAAAAGTGACCCGCGCGAACATCTGGAAAAGTTGTTCACAACGGGAAAGATCCGAAGATCACGCTCCCAGTAAAGACACAGTCAGCGTGAGCTAGCTTGCCGCTTATAGCCGGGGTCAGTCTAGCTGGCATGCCGTTTGTTACCCCGACCCGCGGCAATCAAGGGCATATCTTTAGCAGGATTTCTAGGTTCGCTCTGCGGAAACCTCTTCCAAGCAACCCCTATAAAAATGGATGAACATCCTTCGTCCTAAGGTACGCAATCTCTGAAACACAGACTCCCGACTCGTTATTCCCGAACTGACTTGATCGTCGGAGTATTTATCCACCGGGGGGAAGCTCGGTGGTCTTGCAAGTCGGGGGCTCGGCAACATCGACACCGTCACCGCGCCATTTTCCCTTTGGGTCTTCTTGGCTTGAGCTGACCCCGTTACTCTAGCAGTAACAAGTCTAGCTGGCCTGCCGTTTGTTACCCCGACCCGCGGCAATCAAGGGCATATCTTTAGCAGGATTTCTAGGTTCGCCATGCGGAAACCTCTTCCAAGCAACCCCTATAAAAATGGAAGAACATCCTTCGTCCTAAGGTATGCAATCTCTGAAATACAGACTCCCGACTTGTTATTCCCGAGCTGACTTGATCGTCAGAGTGTTTACCCACTGGGGGGAAGCTCGGTGGTTTTGCAGGTTGGGGGCTCGGCAACATCGACACCATCACCACACCATTTTCCCTCTGGGTCTTCTCGGCTTGAGCCGACCCCGTTACTCTAGCAGTAACATTTTGACTCTAGATCCTGTGAGAACTGTACAAACAAATATAGCTTGATTTACACAGGATAGAGCGCTGGCTACAGTTGGGAGGAGGTGCTGGTACCCCAATACCACCGTCCGAGTTCTTCCTAGGATTCTATCCGCGCGATCATTCTCCGTTACCGGTAGACACTCACGGGGATCCGGACAGAAGAGGCCCCATTCCTTTCAGGTTTGAAAATTTCTGGTGGAAGAGAGGGGACTGCCTTGAGGTGATCAGAAATGCATGGGAAGTGGAAACAAGAGGCAATGGGCTGGTCAAAATTGCAGAAAAAAATAAGAAGGTTAAAAAGGGACCTGAGAAAATGGAACAAAAGCTGTGTCGGTGTTGGGAACCTACACACTCAATTGAAAGAGTTGAAGCAAGAAGTGGAAAGGCTACAGATCCAAGAGTCAAATGCCCCCCTTAATCAGATACAGGCCAGCAGAATTCTTGAAATTTGCTGAGTTATTAAAGCTGGAAACAAAAATCCAGAATAACATGGCTGCAAGAAGGTGATCAATACACAAGGTTTTTCCACACAACAACCATCATTAGAAGAATGGTCAACACCATAGACAGAGTTGTATTAGATGATGGCAGAGAAATTGGTTCCCAAAGAGAGATCTCATAAGAATTTACAAAGCATTTTTAAACCAGGTGGGAAATGGAGCAGAGAAACAGCATAAGACTGGAAGATCATATGCAATTGAACAGACACACTGACATGGAAGCCAAGTACATTGAAAGGCCCTTCACATGGCAAGATGTGGAAAAGGTTATTAACCAAATTCCACTTAATAATGCTCCTGGACCTTATGAACTCAACGGCAATTTCTATAAAAACAGTTGGGAAATTATTAAAGAGGATATTATGCAAGCAATATAAGGCTTCTACTGGAACAACTTAATCCCACCAGCTATAAACACAACTTTCATATCTCTCATTCCCAAGGTAGAAAATCCCAAACGCTGTAAGGATTAATTGGAGAACCATCAGCCTTTGCAATGAGATCTACAAAATCATTGCAAGGCTTTTAGTTAATAGACTTAAAAGAAGTCATTGGAAAATTGGTTTCCATGGAGCAAGCCGCATTCATTCCAGGGAGGAATATCGTTGATTTCCTTATGGCTCAAGAAATTCAACATTCCATGCTTAACAGGAAGAAACCAAGGGAATTGATACTCATGAAGCTTGACATGGAACACGCATATGATAGAGTTGATTGGAATTTTGTCCAGAAGGTTTTAGAAATGATGGGCTTTAAAATGGAGGAGATGGATTGTCATTTCCTTGGCCAGCACAAGCATAGCAGTCCTGACAAATGGGTGTCCTGGAAATTGGTTTTCTCCTACTTGTGGCATGAGGTGGGGAGACCCATTGTCTCCTTATCTCTTCGTTTTAGTGTCTGAACTCTGAAGTTCTATCTGCTTCCATCAAAAAAGCAAGTCTAAGAGGCAATCTGCAAGGATATAAGCATAAAAAGCATAGCGTGGCCATTACTCAATGCAGATGATATTCTCCTTGTGGCCAAAGCTGAAGAACCTGAGTTAAAGGCATTTAAAGACATTATTGATAACTACTTCTCTTGGTCTGGACAAATAGTAAACAAAGATAAATCGAAGATATAGTTTGCAGGATCAGTAAAAAGGAAAGATGTCCAGAAATTTAGTAGGCAGTTGGGTTACCAAGCAAAGGTTGAATTGGATAAGTATTTAGGGATCCACATCACTCACATCAATCTTGCTGATGTGGCTTTCGAGGAGGTGATCAAAAGAATTCAGGGGAAACTTGCTGGTTGGAAGGGAAAGTTTTCCTCTATGGCTGGCAGAATAATTTTAACCAAGCATGCGTTACAGACTATCCCTATATTCTGGATGGCGGTACCAAATTTCAGGGCTCACTAGTTGAGAAAAATTGAAGACATTTTTAGAAAATTCATATGGAGGGGAAACCAAGATTCCAAATACCTATATTTGATTAGTTGGACTGACTTAAAAATGGACAGGAAGGCAGGTGGTCTAGGCAGAAAAGATCTGCCAATCTTCAATAGTGCGCTTATGCTCAAGCTGGCATTCAGAGTGGCCATAAACCAGGATTGTTTATGGGTGTCCTTGCTGAAAGATAAATATTTGAGAAAAGGTGATATTGACAAGCAATTCAGAACAGTCCCTAAATCTGACACTTGGAAAAAAATCAGTGCTGAATATAATTGTAACAGACATTTATTTGGCTGGATAGGAGGAAAAGGGGATAAGATTCTCATGGCTGTGGATGGTTGGATCACAGGAAGAGGATTAAATGATTTCCCTTGGACTTTTGTTTTTCAGAAAATCGATGAGCAGATTACTATATCGACAGTTCTTAAGGCAGACGGAAACTAGGATGTGGAAGCCCTCAAAGCTCTTTTCCCCATTGACTTGGTAAGGACAATTGTCAACATTTCTACTCTAGGATGTGATTGCCGGAATGAAAGGTGTTGGGTGCCAGGGAGAAGTGGAAGGTTTGACACCAAATCTGCCTACAGGACCCTGGTTTCTCAATAGGGATTTGTGTACGCTATTTCTTCAGTATGGAACTTAATCTGGAACCGGCCTACCATGAACATGATTAAATTCCTCTTATGGAAATTGGTTTGGGGAAGACTGACCTCCAAATCCTACCTCGAACACTGCAGTGTTCTTCCTGCAGAAACTTGTCCTATTTGTCTAATTGAGGTGGAGAATGCCAATCATGCTTTATCAGGTTGCACACATTTACTGGAAATTTGGGACAAGCTGGCTATTCACTTCTTAATCTTAAGGAACTGTGGACCATCTGTACTCAGTGGGAGCAAAATAACTTCATCAGTATTTACACTAAAGCAGTGGTTGCAGTGGCTCTAGACTCCATATGGAGACACAGAAATGAAGTGATTTTTAGAACCCAAGACACCATAGGAAAGATAAAAGCTGAGCGCATCATTATTAAAGCAGGAGAGTATTTAAAAGCAAACAAAGAATGCTGGGCAGCTGCGGTGGTGGTAAATCTGAGTCAGCTGGGGTTGTGTAGAGGCTGGGGTTTTCGTATTCAGCTCAATGCAGTCGATTCACATATCTACTTTTATCAAAATAAACTTTGACGGTGCATCGAAATGGGAAGATGGTAACATACAGAATGGATTGGGCTTCTCAATAAGAGACCATATAGGTAAAGTCCTGGCATACAGTGATTACTGTGTAGGACTAACACCACTAAAAGCAGAGGTGGAAGCTATGTCATTGGCCATTAAAGCAGCACAACAATGGAGGTCATTTGGAATTCAGGGTATTTGGGTCGGAAGGAGACAGCATGATAGCGATAAATGCTATAGAATGTCCTGATAGCGCCCCCCTAGAGATCAGGAATTCTAAACCATAAGGTCATGGAGAATCTCAAGAGATGGAATAAGGTAAAAGTCACCCATATTAACAGAAATTTTAATTTGCCAACGGATTGGCTGGCAACTAAGGCTAGAATGGCAAAATTTGCAATGCAATGGTCCTCTGCCCTGCCTCTAGAGTTGGCAGCCCTTTGTGACAAGGTTTTGGTCTGGGAACCCCCTTGAAGAGTAGCTGATTTGCTTTGTCTAGGGTGTTTTGTTGTGGTGGTTTTTTTTTTTTTTTTCCCGATAGTTGTGTTTTATAACATCATGGCCATTTGGATCTTGATTGGAGTGGTTTTTGGGCCAATGTGTGGCCGATGTGTTGTGTTTTGGGCTTTAGTAGGTTGTGTGGGTGTTGTGGGCCAAAAATCCGGCCCAATAGCCCCACTGATTCTCTGTTTGAGAATGCGACGGGGGTGGGCATCGCATTCAGAATGCGTCCCCCGCCTACGTCATGTTCTTTGCACCGCCTATTTTGGTCTTTCAACCGCATGCACGACGCGTGGCACATGCCTGGCTGCTGTGTGCCGTCGAGTTCATGAATGTGATGGCCCAATACGTCGCATTATGAACGTGACGGTCACATGCGTCGCGTTCTTGATTCAAGATTGGTTAAGTGACTGTTGGCCCACCAAACAGAGCAGAGAGCTTTATTCGGTCGAGGGAGGAGGTTTTGAAGGCATCTTTGAGGATCTTGTGACTCTGTGACTCGTGTTTCAGCCATGGTTTGCCAAGACGGAGCGAATCGAAGTGAATCACGGCGAACCCACTCCATGATTTGCTTGATTCGCCCAGGTCGAACGCAGACTGGCCGAATCGTACGCATCAGGCTCGATTTGGTGTCGATTCGTCCGATTCGGATCCGATGCAATCAGATTCGATCCGACACCCTTAAGTGTCAGCCGAGACCCTGCGAAATGGGACAGTGCAGTTCTGATTCGCAGGGTTTCATGTCGAAAAACCATTTCCCACCCTTCTTTCCCCCATTCCCCTAAAAAAATCACAGATCTACACTCCAAGAGACTTAAGGAGGCTTCCTACGTGGATTTGAAGGTGCTTGAAGGCCTTGAAGGCCCTGTTTTCATCCTTCTCTTCACCTATTTCATTATTTTGAAGGTAACCCACCATGTTCCTTACATGTTTTGATTTTTTTGTTGATGTGTGCGAAATATATTGATGGGAAATGATGTTGCAAGTGATTAGTGTTCAGTTGCAACCATTTTCCCCTTAAATCTACATTGTTTTCATATGGATTTGGGGATTTTCCTTAAATTTTAAAACAATTAGGATTTCTTCACTTTGTTCCAACGTCATTCCAGTAGACTAGGGCTTCACGAGTAAATGGGCAGGAAAAGGATGTGCCTAACTTGGCCTCAACGATGGCAGGACAAAAATGGATTCAAGGTAGTTGGGGGTCACTCACAAGATGACAGAGTGAACAGCATGAACGGGACGATAGAAAAGCAGAAAAAAGAAAGAGGACAGTCACCTGCTACTGGAGCGCCATTGCCGTTATGCTTGCTAATAGGACTCTCCCATCTGCTAAAGAAGTCGCCACGCAACCTTCGGGAAGCTAAGAAGATGAGATGGAACAGTGGGGAAGTAGAGAAAAAAGTTCCCCTGGGCGCTCTGGTTGGCCACTTGGCCGGTTCCAGCGGAGGCTCCGCGTCTACACCCTGCGGACTCCGTCTTCCTTCTTCTTGACCTTGGGATAACCAATTCCCACCTATTCATGTCTGATCTCTTATATATCATAGTTTGATATGTTATTTAATTATGCTAACAGTTTAAAAACGCTGAAATTCACATTTAGTTTAAGGAATGCGTAGTATAAGCTGTGAATGCTGTATCATCTACTTAATGACGCCTAACTTAGCGGTAAAGTAGATTGACCTATGTAATGGACCTCGTCAAACGACATCTAGTTGCTCATGTTTGTAATCTCATAAATTATTTTACGTTACTTTTCTTACTAGATTTTAGAGTCGATTGATTGGTGTACACTCCTTTTTAATGACTGGTTTTTTATAATACTCGGTTCGGAAACAAAAGTTGGTGATTCTAAATATAAACATTTTTTTTTGTTAATGTTAAAATTAATATTTTTAAGAACCAACACATGAAACGGCCCCTAATGCTCATTTAAAACAACTTAGTAAACATT
The DNA here is from genome assembly GCA_014218235.1 of Colocasia esculenta. Lineage (NCBI taxonomy): Eukaryota > Viridiplantae > Streptophyta > Magnoliopsida > Alismatales > Araceae > Colocasia > Colocasia esculenta. The sequence goes on from CM024759.1 coordinate 81,402,275, forward strand.
TTATGGTAGCATAATAATAATCAAACGACTATTTCAGAAAAACCCGTGAAATAAAATTTTGTGAATTTGTCCCTTTGGTCGTTCCATTTCGAACTTCGACAGTTTATAGCACTGAATAGACACAGACGTCATTAGGAAAAACGAAGAGTAGACGGACATGTCGGGGCGAAGGCTTCCCAAGCTCCGCTGAGCAGATCTCGACCCACTGCGTCAGCAGAGGGAGGAGAAGAAGGCGCAGCTCGGGCGCCGGCAGGATGCAGGGAGGATCCACGGGCATTGTCTATGGCGGCCTCAAATACCAGGTGATGCGGAGAGAGCCGGTCCCGGAATTGGTTGGGAATTTTCATCTGCGTCCGCGTCTAACCAGTCTGATCCCCTACGCACTTTTTCTTCCTCCAATTCAGGCAAGATGCATTGCTGATGTGAAGGCGGACTCTGCGCACACTAGCTTTCTCGCGGGGACCCTCAGCCTGAGGGAGGAGAACGAGGTAAGCCTCTCTAACGGTTGGCAACATAAGCCCCATGATTTGGGGGGATGGAATGGGTGGGGTTATGCGGCGAGTTTTTGGTTTCTGCCTCAGGTGCATCTGATCCGGCTGTCGCCATCCGGGGCGGAGCTCGTCTGCGAGGGTCTCTTTTATCACCCGAATGAAATCTGGGATCTTGCGTCGTGCCCCTATGACCAAAGGGTGTTTTCGACGGTTTTTGCATCCGGTGAGCACCGCAGTGACACTAGATCTGTTTCTACCGTTAACGTACTTTAGATTAGATGGGTTGTGGCGGTGGTTTGCTGTTGTTCCTGGCCGACGGTATCCTGTGCAAAACTGATGAATTTACTTTTTCCACTGTTAGCTTTGATTGTTGATCAATTATTTGTTATCTTGTCATGTGTGTTGACTCCGTAGCCCTCCAAAACCCGAGTTCAATTAAATCTTGATAAACCCTGTATATTTGTCATACTACAAACTGGTAATGTTTATATATATATATATATATATATATTGTTTTTGGCCTGACAGTCAAAATGCAGATTTCCCATAGTAACAGTACTTGAAGCAATATACATATGGTTGATTTCGTTCAAGGAAGAACATTGAGGTGCAAGAAAAATGATGTATATATATCTCTTCTTGTTATTCCTCTCACTTTCACAGAATAAATGAGAAACTAATGAGTATCCAATATGAACTCTACCAGTAACAGAAAAAACAGGACTAAGATAAAGGTTGGACATCCCCAACAAGGACTTCTACCTTTTGGTTTCTATTTCCTAGAACACATCTTAGATAATCGGAATCCATTATAACATTTATGTGGCCGGAGGAAATTTTATCAGCTTTGAGACAATGTTTTATCGGATTCCTTTATGTGAGTTGGTTAGGCTTTATCAAAGTCTCAGACCTCATCATCGAACAACAAAATACAGAAATTAAAACCTTATTTGGTAAAGTTAGTTTCATACTGGATATTTGGTTGAAGAAATAAATTGTATTCATCGTATGCTTTCTTATCTTGTCTTTGCTGTAAGCCTGTAACATCTAAATGCGCTTGCTTAGAAAGTTAGAGGCATCCCTGTACTCAAGGAGTGGCCTAGTGGTTAGCCCTCCATGTACATCAGGATGTCAGAAGTTCAATCCCACTGGAAGCAGGTTTATAAGGAATTTTCGAAAGGACAATGTAATAAGCTAGTTTTCCAACCAAAAAAAAAAGGTTAGAGGCATCCCTGAGTCCTGACCAGATAACAATTATGTTCAAGAGAGTTATAAAGGGATAACCTGTCATCTTTGAGGTATTTAGGATAGAAGGCAGTTTAGATGTTTAGTGCAAGTTGAGCTTACTCAAGCTGACACCAAGGATAACACTACAAATGACAGGGGGTGTGATGGAGGAGATTGTCAATGAGGAGATTATCTTGAACTTGGGAAAAACATATTTTTATGGTGTCCTTTCTTTCCTATTCTCTAACCCCAGCTGAGTGTGCCACTGTGGATTGAGAGTATCAGATTGTGACATGAGGTTAAGAAACTAGTTAACTAGTTTACAATGCTTTATACATATTTTTGAAGTATTATAGGGCCTTTTTTACATATTCACTATGTTAAGGGGCTCAAAATTTATAAAGATTTTCTCTTACTGAGAAACCAAGTTGCTAAGGCATTCAAAAACTTGGTATCTTCCTAAGAACTCTTATTCTTCTTATTGCTTGGTTGACTTGTGCTACCTTTGGCCATGCTAGTTTTTATAGTCGGTTCATCTTTTGAGCTTTACCTGTTTATATAAGAGAGTACTGGAATATTTCCTTTTACTTTTCAGATCCAGGGATTATGGTTGTTGCCACCTTTGGATCAGTAATGTGACCACTGTTTTTTCTGCCCTGCAAAGTGCATCATGCTGTCCGGTAGTTAGTCATTATGAATGGCTCCTTAACTATCAGCTTTCATGGAGGACAGATCTTAGATATCAAGTTACCCCTTCTTCCTTTTGTGCTTATGCCCAACAGATGGGGGTGTATGAGGAACCAGAGATGCAAGGTTGTTTCATGGCTGAAGGGACTATTCCATTGGGTTGAATTGTAACTATCTGTAATATGTGAAGACCACTATTTTCACGTAGGAAATGGGGCCCTGTAGGAGATATAGGTGACCATGGTGTTACCAGATCATTTGTGGTAAGTAGCAAGGTTAAATTTAATTTTGTTAGAGTTGTATTTGGTTATCAGGAAAGGTGGCATCTTAGTGGTTTTGATGGTGGTGGCATTATGCTGTGTGTCATAGGTTTTAAAAACAGTTTATGAAACTGAAACCAGATGGGGCTACTTCAGTTTCTGCTTCAAAGGCCAGTTCTGGCTTAACTTTGGCTTATAGTTCTGGTTCAACACCCCCCCCCCCCCCCTCTCCCCAAAAAAAAAAAGAAGGAAAAAAAGGAGAAAAACTGACTATACTGGCTTCATTTCTGTGCAAGTGATCAACAAAGAATTCCCTTTCCTTGTTAGCTCATGAATTAATCATAATGCACTGCAAGTTTTCATCATACAGAACTAGGCCTGAGATATTAAGTAAAGCACAGTTAAAACTGATCATCTGTCCAATCTTTTCTAATCAACACATACTCCTCAAGTTACAGTGAATTCTTTGTTAACTTATGTTGCTTTATTTGATCTTGAAGGTGAAGCATATGGTGCAGCAATATGGAAGATTCCTGAACTCTATGGCCAGTCAAATTCCCCACAGCTGGAGCAGCTGGTCTCACTCAATGGGCATTCTTTCAAAATAAAAAAGTGAGTTTATTATCTATTTATGATTTTCAAGGTAAGAACTGCTTTCATGTTTAGTTGCTTGAAGCTACTCTCCCCATATTTTCTTTCTTTTTCTTTTTTTTCAGGGGTTACAGTAGCAAATATATAAATTTTGTTATATTGGAGGAAATATTCCTGAAGTTGGGAAGGGAAAAATCTGATGTATAGATTTCAAGTAGGGGACCTAGTTAAACCTATGAGAAAACAAGGTGATGCTCATTGAATGAAATAAAAGTATGCGAGTGAAGTTGGAGGCTTTCTATCTCACTAAATGTTACACTGCTGACTCCTCAATGTTTGTGTGAGAACTGCCCTTCTGTGTACCTGAAATTTGAACTTGGGAAGCCACAGATTTGATGGTGTATGGTTCTGCCTTGAAATCAGGAATTGCACTGGCATCCTCATCTGCTTTCTTTCCTTATAGTCATAGTTCTCAAGGCAACAATTTAAACCATGGCATTCGTAGGTAGCCTAGATATAGGCATCCACCAGTGGCACCTTGGTGGCAACTAAATCGTAAATCAAAAAGTTATAGCTCCAATTAAAGTTAGGTCTGTAGATGACCACATCTGTCCCAATTTGTACCAACTTTTTTCTAGTATTCACACCACTGACAAGCGAGATTGAAGACGTTGGTGACAATACATGAAGATTCCTGCAAGTAATCGACCTATCATTTTATCTGCTTTCTGGCTATTGAGTTTGAATATGGAACACTTATGATGGGGAACGAGGAGCTACATAATCAGTTTTGCTCGTGGAGCTGCATAATCGGTTTGGCCCATTTGAGGCCCATTTTGAGTCTTTTTATTTTTCTGTAATTTTTGTGCATTTTTTGCACTATTTTTAGTTTAAGGGTAAAGATGTCCAAAAGAGTCAAATTAGAGTCTATTTAGCTTTATTATGTATTTTGGCATTTCTTTATTTGAGTCAAGTCTTATTTAGGTAGGTTTCTATATTTTCCTTCTTTTAAGTCTCTAATTGGTTGTCTTATTAGGATAAAAATGTCTTTATTTTGGAGTCCATATTTGAAGTCTATTATAACTGACAATAGCCCAAGTCTATATAAACACTTGTAATGCTTTGTTTTGGGATGATGAATTGAATGAATGAAAGAATTTGCAGTGCATGAATTGCACTTGTTCTCTGTGATGGAGAAGAGAAGGCTTTGAGAAGAAGCTCTCCACCTCAAGATGGTCTCTGTGAAGAGGAGGGTCTGCGAAGAGGAGGGCCAAGGGCACAAAGCCTACACCCTACCTTTTATCCCCCTCTCCGGTGAGACTTTGACAATCCCCCCCCTCTTTTTCCGTTGTCCTGCATCAAATTGGTATCAGAGCCGAAAATCATGTCTGGTCATCTTCTTCTACTATGCGCACGTCTCGCCCTCCTACACGTGGTGTCCGCCGCTTTCTTTTTCCCCTGCGTAATCTCTCTTTGCCGCTGCCCTCTCTCTCTGCGTGCGTCTCTTTCCCCTTCGTTTCTCCCCCATCATCTTCTTCTTTCCCATGTCTCTCCCTCCCTATCTCTCTCTTCTGCAAAAAATAACAAGGTAACCAGTGAAGACAAAAAAAAAAGAAGGAACACGAAGAAGAAGGAAGCCTAGTTCGCGGCACAGGGCATCATCGCCCATGCCAACTGCAGACATCAGCGGGCGTCCTTGGCCAGCCCCACTGCCAGCTGACCTTGCGCGCTCTGCGTGGGAACCGCCCACGCTTCCCTGGCACATCGGGTGTGTTCTATGCACTTCCCGCCGGGCCCTATGCAAGGCCCTTGCCACCCCGCATGAACCCGATGCATTCTGCGCATGCATGGCCGCGCTCCACGCGCACGTGCCTTGCGCGCTTGCCCGCATCCCTGTCCACTGCCGGAGGCCCCTTCATTGCCGCATTGTCGCCTGCTCCATTGTCCACCGGTATTGCGTCCTCCACCATCACCCCCCCCCCCTCCTCTTGCCCCTTCTGTATCTGCCTCAGGAGTAGAAAAAAAAGCGCGAGCCCTTTAATGCAGTTCAATCAACAATTAGGTTTGACTTGGTTTGGGGTCCAAGCCAAGCTCTTCTTTGAGGCCTGCTACAGTGCATGGTGGTGCACTAATATTGCTATCGCATTACTAGCATAGGGGCTTCATTCGCGAGCCGATTCACGTGTCGTTTGCGCCGTTATGATCGTCTTGACGAATCCTAGTCAGTCAGTAGCCCCTGTCCCTGCAGTAGTCCATCCTGTTCCACACTAGTGGTCTCAATTTGGGTAATCTCACGTGCCATATGAATTTCAGCTTCCTTGTCTGTCTAGCAAATGAGAAGTCGACAAAGATAGTATTCGATGAGGAGCATCAAGACAATTATGTTTTCCCAGGCTATTGTTGATATTTTATTGCAAACCAGTGAAATTATTGTTGATGGTGATCAGGCTTTTGTCGAGTTTCACTAGCAATGTTTAGGCAAAATCTAGTTGAAATCTGTTAAGTATTTTGATGGAGCATGGTGCACTATTGATTCCTTGAGATCCTATATTACTTTGAGAAAAGAGTAGATAGAAGAGCGACATGTTTCCATCGACTCAAGCCAGTCTATGCGCATTCTCTAGCCACCACATTTAAGGGGTACATTTCATTTTCCCAAGTATATTTCTACTGTTGTCAAGTTAGTGCTTCTAGAGAAGACTATGACAGATGGAAAGCCACTAAAGTTGGTGGCTATTGCTGACCGTGTATAATGCTTGGGATCAAGACTTGTTCGTCGAGTTCTGACTTCATTTGATATGTGATGATGTGTTTAAGATAGGTCCATCATTGACAGTTGTCAGTGATCCGCAAGATGTTACTAGAGATCAATGCATCTATGATGTGCTATGGTGTGATCTTAACACACATTTAATGCGGACTACAATTTTTCAGATGGCACATTAGTTTGGATGTCCTTATGCAGACTTTATTAGTACATGGCTTTGATATTCTCCTGCTTATTGTAAGGATATTACGAGTTACGACACTTTAAAACTCGAGGATGAGTTTTCTTGAATCAAAGGAGAATGATGGGGAACGAGGAGTTGCATAATCGGTTTGGCCCATTTGAGGCCCATTTTGAGTCTTTTTATTTTTCTGTAATTTTTGTGCATTTTTCACATGATTCTTAAGTCTAAGGGTAAAGACGTCCAAAAGAGTCAAATTAGAGCCTATTTAGATTTTTTTATGTATTTTTGCTTTTCTTTATTTGAGTCAAGTCTTATTTAAGTAGGATTCTATATTTTTCTTCTTTTAGGTCTCTAATTTGTTAAGTCTTATTAAGATAGAGATATGTCTTTATTTTGGAGTCCATATTTGAAGTCTATTATGACTGGGAACAACCCAAGACTATAAACACTTGTAATGCTTTGTTTTGGGATGATGGATTGAATGAATGAAAGAATTTGCTGTGCTTGAATTGCGATTGTTCTCTGTGATGGAGAAGAGAGGGCTTTGAGAAGAAAATCTCTACCCCAAGGTGGTACTTGCGAAGGGGAGGGTGCGAAGCCTACACCCCACCTCTTATCCCCCTCTCTAGTGAGACTCCCCTCCACTGTTCCGCACCAACTTACCTAAAAATGTCTTTGCCATCTCACATTCTCGTGTAACTCTAAGGCGTTGTTATTACTACCTTTGGTTGTAGCTCTAGTCAGTTCTTTGCAAGATTTGCCATATCGGATCTCGGCTTCATCTCGGGAGGGTCAAAGAGAAGAGATCTCGGTAAGATCTCGGGAGATCATGATAACATGAAAGTGTGGATCACATAGGTTCACATAGATAATTCCTTAAGGAACATAAATAATTGCATACAGTCTCAAGTCTCAACCATAGATGACAAGGATGGCAAAATCACGCGGGTCGGGTCGGAGTCGGGCGGGTCGGGGTCGGGTCGGCGGCCTGCGACCCGAGTTGGCGGGGGAACTGGCCAGGATCCGCGGAGTCCCGGTAGTCGGGCCGGATCCGCCGGGGTCGCGCGACTCCGCGACCCGACTACCCCGACTCCGCCGACTCCACCCGACTCCAAGTGGTCTGTATGTGGTGCAACCGATTCTCTCAGGTTACGTTCAGGATCCTCTTCGGTTAGGGGTTCAGGATCTCCTTATTTACCTGAATATCATTTAAGTAAATGTTATAATTTGTTGTTTCATTTACTTAAGATATTACATGTAAATAAGGAAGTACCTCCCATTTGAATCCAATAAAAATATCAAAAAAATCATATCTCTTACCAATAAAAAGTCAACTCTCCATCGAAGAAGAAAATCGCGATTTCGATGATTTTAGCGAAATGCTAACTTTCTAATCTCTCATAATTTGGCCAATCTAAAAATTTGATAATTCAAATAAACCATATGGAACACTAAAAATTCAAAGTCCGGTAAAAAAAGTCAAACGTGCATATGACTTCTCCAAGGGAGCCACTCTCCTACTGACAGCACTTAGTCTGTTTGAGACCTCTCAGGATTTGGTCAAACCTAAATTATCACCACTCAAAGTCATGAGAATTGCCACTTTCTAAGATTTTTTCAATTAGAAAGTGAAAATTTTCATGAGTTTAGGTGATATTACCTTAGGTTTGACCAAATCTTGAGAGCTCTCAAGCAAACTAAGTGTTGTCAGTAGGAGAGTGGCTCCCTTGGAGAAGTCATATGCACGTTTGACTTTTTTTACCGGACTTTGAATTTTTAGTGTTCCATATGGTTTATTTGAATTATCAAATTTTTAGATAGACCAAATTATGAGAGATTAGAAAGTTAGCATTTCGCTAAAATCATCGAAATCGCGATTTTCTTCTTCGATGGGAGAGTTGACTTTTTATTGGTAAGAGATATGATTTTTTTGATATTTTTATTGGATTCAAATGGGGGGTACTTCCTTATTTACATGTAATATCTTAAGTAAATGAAACATTTACTAAATGATATTCAAGTAAATAAGGCATCATAGTTACCGTTGCTCTGTATTGTAATATGAACATATGTGTAACTAGACTATAGATATACCCAAAATGTTATATTCCTATATATTTTTAAATAATTTTTACTGATTTTTTTTATTTTTCCTGATTTTTTTTCATTTTAAAAAAAAAATTTACTCTGGCCGACCCAGGGTCGGCCAGACTCCATTGGAGTCGGCCGACTCCACCGACCCGACCCGACCCGAGTCGGGGTCGGCTGGGTCCGACTCACCAGCCGACCCGACTCTGCCATCCATGATAGATGACATAGGTTCACATCATGGCTTGCTGGAGCGGCGATTCGGACCGAATCGTGTTCCCCCTGATTCGATCCAATTCGCATGGAATCTGTCTGATTCGCATAGGATTATTATATATGTATATTTAATATAACACAGGTAAATAAATAAAGAAACTAGAAAGTGAATTTTAATGAGTTTGGGTGATGATAGTTTATGTTTGACCAAATCTTGAGAGGTCTCAAGCAGACCGAGTGTTGTCAGTAGGAAAGTGGCTCCTTTGGAGAAGTCGCATACATGTTTGACTTTTTTTTTACCGAACTTTGAATTTTTAGTGTTCTATGTGATTTATTTGAATTATCAACTTTTTAGATAGGTTAAATTATGAGAGATTAGAAAGTTAGCATTTCGCTAAAATCACCGAAATCATGATTTTCTTCTTCGATGGGAAAGTTGACTTTTTATTAGTAAGAGAAATGATTTTTTTGATATTTTTATTAGATTCAAATGCAGGCTACTTCTTTATTTACATGTAATATCTCAAGTAAATGAATCTTGCGAGATTGCTTACCATGGTTCTTTGTGAGCAGGCAGTGGTATATGATCCTCAGTGTAGTAGCCACTTTGTAGAAGGTGACCAAGTAGCCACAGGATTGAGACGGTAAAGATAGGAAAGGAAAGTCTTTCTTATACACTAAGGCCTTCACCAAGATGGTTTTACACCTACATACACATTTACATGATAAATTTCCTCTACTTAATATCCCCTTAATGTGATAAATCTCCAGACCACAATCATGATGGTGGGCCTTTATTTGGATCATGATTTGGTGAACCCTGCCACTTTGGATTGGTCCTGGGAAGACTAGGACTGGTTCCTTCCTCTATTAAATGGTTAGAGGTGTCGATTTTTAAAATAATTAGATTAGGGCCTTTCTGTCTTATATTTTTGGGGCAATCCATAAATGCTATGGAGCTGTTTTCTTGTTTTGAATGAGGAGGATGGAGATGAACTGGAAACTGCTGTGTCAGGCATGGTCCTACAGCCATACTGCTGCTGTTCTGTGACAAAAGCAATAGCGCTAACCCCAAACATTTATGCAGTGGTCTGTTGTTTTGATGTGAGTCTGTTCCTTAATCAATTAGTCTAGCATGATGTGGGAATCTGAACTTGACAAACAGGTCAAGCCAGCATATCATTACTACCGTGTACTGCTGGATGGTCCTTTTATGATATTTTCCTTTCACTGTTCTCAAGGATAACCTTTTATTCCCTAAAAATAAAGCCTTAAGGGGGTTGCTGTCTGCATGTCCTGTAAATATATTACCCGGTCAATGAATTTGCAGGTGCTAATTATCACAGAACAGATGTAGAAAACATTTCTGAGTAAAATGATTTTTTATTTCAGTGATTACTTGGAATCAATATTCTAGTAATTCTTGCATGACATGACAATTTTGCTGCCTGAAAAATATGATTCATTTTATACATGTATTATTTTGCTTATTTATTGAATCAGGGGTTCCATTGACACAAACATTTGAAGAAATACTGGGCTCTTATCTTGCTTTTCTTCTATTTCCATATTAGTCTTGATGTCTATTTTATTCTGAACAGCGTTCTTTGGTGGCCATCGGGAAAACATGATAGTGTGATCAGCCTTGATGAGCAAAATCTTTTCCTTTGGAGCCTGGATTCTTCTCATAAGATAGCCAAGGTATGCTCTTGGTTTATTTTCCCATTAAGGTTCCCTAGTTTCTCATCAATTTTCCTCATAAAAAGGCTGTGATGATGTGATCTTTGTGTTAATCGACTTTCTACTTGTGAATTATTGGTTACTTTCAGGAATACTTTTATTTTATTATTTAGATCGATTACATTGATCTTTTGTATTTTTTGTTGTAAATGATGCAGTCAAATCTTTTCTTGAAAAAGTTGATAGCTTTATGAAGTACGGATATTGCTGCTCTTTTCCTTATTATACAGGTTCCTGAATGAATTTTGAGTGCTGGTCAGTGTAGCATCTGTTTACAGTTTGATGACTATCTATTTATTTGTCTTATGAAGCTTTGTTGGGCTAAGCTTAGTAAAATAAAACTTTTTTTATTTTGCTTCTAATCTGCTCATAGTTCCAGAAGTGTCCTCTTTTTTAGTTTGAGGGAACTTCTTACTTTTATATTTTGCATCATCAAGTTTCCTGTGTTTAAGCTTTTCTTTCTGCCTTTGATGCATCTGAATGAATTAGCCTTTTAACAGTATAATTGTGTTAAATTTTTAGCCTTTGTTCTTTTATTATGGATTAGTTGTCTAATCTGCTCTTGCAGCTACCTGATTCTGAACATTGGAGATGCTCAAAATATTTCTGAATTTGTTAGCATTGCCTCTATTTATTCCCTCATGCGATGTTCATTTGATAATGCAGGTCCAATCACAGGAATCTGTTGGTTTGCTGCATTCCTTGTCTGGTGGTACTTGGGATCCCCATGACAAGAATGCTGTTGCTGCCTTTGGTGATTCATTCATTCAATGCTGGGATCTCCGCACAATGAAGTATGTTATTTTCAATTTCTGTTCGCATAACATGCAATCATCTGATAATTAACTGGTCCTTTTTCAGTGTATGCCTGTACATATTTTGAGAAGAAATTGAAATCTATCTTTCCTCTATTAGCACCTGCTCTAAGATGTGGCTTTTCTCAGGAAGACAAATTCAATAGAGCATTCCCATGTTCGAGATGCTGAATTTAATCCCAATAAACAGCATATACTTGTAAGTCACTGCCCATTGTACTTCATTGACACTTAAAGCTGCCTTCATTGCATACATTATTTCTTTCCTATCCATAGTTGTCAAGGTGCCAAGGTGTTATTCGGATCCTTGGGGTCCTAGGCACTTAGGTGCTCGCCTAGGTGTCTAAGGTGGCACCCAATATGGTGGGTTTCAAGTATCTGCTTAATAGGAGGTTTCCTCTAATCATGTATAATTAGGGATTTTTTTACATATTACCTTCTGAAATCTATTGATATTCAAATATAACTTAAAATCTTCATAATTTCTATTAACCCCCAATTCTTCCGACATTCATAAAAAAACCCCTGCTGTTGGTTCCTGTTGGAGATGGTGAACTTAACTAGGTTAAAGTTAACCACATATGAATAATGTCATTTCTACCCTTACACGAGGGGAGGGCATAATGAGAGAGATGCAGAGAGAGTGAGAGAGAGACCAGCGGTTGGGGGGGTTGTGCCAAAGGGGGAAATATGAAAGAGTGAGATGCTGAGAGAGGGAAACCGAAGGGGGGGTGTGGTACATACGGAGCATGCTGAGAGATAGAGAGAGAGAAATGCAGAGAGAATGAGAAGGACATTGGGTGGGGGGGGGGGCAAGGGCAGGTGTGTCGGAGCAAGTAAAACCCACAGGGCAAATGGATAAGACAGCTGGACTTGGCTTTTCTCGGAGCTCACAGATGAGGGGTCGGCATTGCCTTGTCAAGTCCACATGTGTCTACTGTTAAGGCCCGAAGTCTAACCCAAAACCTAGGCGTTGAGTTGAGGGAATCCTCTACACATGGAGGTGAAAACTCTCATAGATTTCCAATATGGGACTAAATGACAACACCCCCTCTCGCTCTAAACCAATCGATTTGGGGAGCAGCACAGGTAGGGACAAGTGTCCACATATAGAAAGACGATCCACTGGGTAAACCCACTTTAATATCATGTTGAAGGCCCGAACTCTAATCCAAAACTTAAGCATTGAGTTGAGGGAATCCTCTACATAATACATATATAGAGGTGAAAACTCCCATGGATTTCCAATATGGGACTAAACGACAACATCCATAAAGACTGCAAATCTTCCCTGCTAGAAGCCCTTGTGACCACCGCGAGTGAGCGAGAGAGGCACACTCTAGCCCAGCTTGTAGCCTCCACCTCTGCCATTCAACCAGCTCCCATCAATCACCCACACTTCGAGCTCCGGTGTTGCATCCTGTGCCCTTCTGCTTTTGCTTGTGCCAACCACCATCAGCAATGCTCCTCTCTCCATGTTGGTGGTGATTATTCCATACTAAGTATTTGCCACACCGGATTGTTCCCTGTCTGTGCGTGTGTGCATTTTCTTGATTTCCAGATTTTCCATTTGCATATTAGCACTGCCATTGAGAGAGAGTGGAAGAAGGTGAAGGAGAACACAATGGGATCTAGATGTTCTGGAGGAATCTGCCATTGTGCTCCGACACCTCTCATTCATTCCCCCCCCCCCCCCCCAAAAAAAAAAAAAACTAATTCTCTTTGTTGGGACCCCAAACCATTCCTTGTTATCAGTTACTGCATCACCAACTACTCTGGGGGAAAATGGCAGTACCCATCCCCTGTCACCAGGGCAGAGAGAGAGAGAGAGAGAAGAAGAAGAAACAAGGCCTCCGAATGTGCTCTTGCAAGCCTCCCACATGTGGCTGCTACCACACTGTCAGCAGAGGAGTTTGACGCTGCTGGAGCCAGGGTGGCAGCCATCATTCACCTGTCCTTGTCCCTCTGGGCAGAGTCAGAAGGTGAAAGGGATATGACGGGGTACATGGGATAGAAGAAAAGTGGATCCTCTCCCCCTTCTGGTGGGGATAATGGCACTTTTCTTGCAGATATTGGAATTTTTTCAGTCAGCTCTCCGCATTGATGTCTTTTATGTGGCTCTGCTATTTTGGGTTTTTTTTGTTCATGGTCTACTTAATTTTTGTTTGACGTCAGAATATTTGATGGTTACTGCTATGTATATTCAACATGTTAATGATGGAAGTGAGAACAATTTTTCAGGCTACTGCAGAAGATGAAGCCGGAATACGCTTGTGGGACCTTAGATTGCCGAAGGTTCCTTTCAGGGAGCTCCCTGGACATGCACATTGGTATTTTCACTTAATCCCCTGTTGCAGAGATGAATCTTTTGCACTATTATTAAACCGTTTTGGTGCACCTCCATTTATGCATTGTACATATTTCTTCGTTGTCTACTTTGTTCTTCACAGGCATTCTTGTATATAGAGCGTTTACAAAACACAATGGATATCTATCATGCATGTTCCTGTACTTTCACTGATGTATTAAAAGTGTGGTTGACAATGTTGCAGGACATGGGCTGTTCGGCACAATCCTCTTTATGATCAGCTGATTTTGGTCTTTCTCCCTCTCTCTCTCTCCCTTCCCCTCTCTCTGTCTGTGTATATTAGATATTGTAAACATATGCATACAGACCTACAGTCATACATACATACACATACACGCCATTCTGTTGGTTTGTATCTTCTGTTTGCTGACAAGTCATCAACTTTACAGAGTGCAGGCACAGACTCAACTGTTAACTTGTGGTTGGCATCTTTTGGTGGCAGTGATGATTCTCTATCTGAAAGGTCAATGCTTTCGAGAAATGCTAATCCGACCTAATTGGTTTCTATCTTATATTTATTGATTATACTCTTTTGTGTTCCTGATTTCTTTTTATTTCATTTTGTTAAATTACAGTCACATTGATGCTCTGACTAGGCAAATAAATCCTTTGCTCAATTCATATACTGATTATGAAGACAGTGTTTATGGTAATACCGAACTATATTTTTCTTGCTGGTTGCGAGCATAACAAATATGTGCTAACAATTTGCCATTACAAAAATCAGGTATTGCTTGGAGTTTCCGGGAACCTTCATTGTTTGCTTCACTGTCATATGATGGAAGGGTAAGCAAACCGCTAATCTGGTCAAAGAGGCTTTATTAGTTGTTTAGGCAGGCCTCATTTTCTCTAATGAATTCGGTAGTATATGTTTCACGGAGAAATTTGCCATTTGAATATTTACTGCTACATGTTCTTCAATAATGCTGGCAGCAGAAAGCTGTTGAGATGTTTTGGAAAATTATGATTGAAGTTTAAACGCATACTTTTAGGGCATGAAGGGAATGTACTAATATTTGCATCTAGGGTAAAGTAGAGACCGAATTACAGTCTGTGGCATCTCGTTGAGTGGTTATTGATACCTGGTAATGATGTCTATATCTCTATGCACTAGGATATAATCTTCTTAGTAGCACCGTCTCCACTATTATCATCAAGTGCATGGACCAAATCACAACATTATTGCATATACAAGCACAAGTATGTTGTTTGCGCAGCTGTGGAATACATTGTCCGCATTGAATATATAGCATAAATGAGGGTGTGATATTACCCTCTCTCAGGCGGGGGCTCTGAGATTGCGGGTTCGAGTCCAGCGCTGGGCGGAATGTCCGGGCGGGACTCCCCGCTTTGTCGCCTCCAGGTGGAAAGATCGCCTGCGAGGGCGGAAATTTCTCTCGCGTAAGAATCCCACTTTGGTGGAAATTTCGGCAGCAGGCCGGTTTCAAACTCTCACCCTCTTGGGCGCTATCCTTGTCCCTATTCACTGACCCATCGTGTCAAAAAAAATATATCAATCATCAAGAAATAACATTTTGTGGTGAAAAAAAAATGATGTTAGTTCAGATGCCCTGAGCCCAAAAAAGCTTCCTGGATAATTAAAATAGACAAAAAATTTGCTAAAGCACCCAATATTTGCCTTATGGTCGAATAGTTGAATACTTGGTAATTACGAAGATATTATTAAGTTAAAGATGATATTGTTTCTAGAAGTAATCTCTTATTTTGGTTTTGTGATTGTACTTTTCAGTGTTTCCCGTTGGTAGTGAATGACGTTGCGTCTTTTGCCAAATGCAGGTCGTTGTGGAGTCGGTGAAGTCTCATCTGCCAAAGAAATGACCGCTGTCTTCGGTGACATTTGAATCCCTTGCTCAAACAATCCACATGCCTCATTTTTCACTCTTCAATTGAAACCTCTACTCTCTTCCTGGATGACCATGCAGGAAATCGTTTCGCCATATTCGGGCTTGTAAAATTTATATCCGTTTGACCGTATTTTTGTTAGGAAAATCTTGTTGACAAACCGAATCTTAGAAGGGTGAATTTCAGCCGGGAACTTTTCTCAGTCTGGTTGAGCTTTCTAATTTACCATTTGTTTCTGAGAAACATTGTTCAGTGGTCATTTTTTACCAAGAAAGTTTTGTTGGGCATGTTGAGAAACTGTGTTACTTGTTTTATCACCAAGAACTTGAGTTTTCTTTAGGACTGTCAATGGACCTTTGATTTTTATTTAGTCGACCTATTTTTATAATTTTTATAAGATCTAAAATTTCGAAAAGAACTTTTCGATATCTTAACAGAAGCAAAAATGAGTATATGAATTCTTATAAAATGCGGAAGTTGAAATATCTAATTCTATATCTAATTTCTATTTTTGATAGTTTTTAAATATATATTATATAATAATTTTATAATAAAAATTCTTCAACTTTGAAAATTTGGCTCTTAAATTTTTAATCTATTATCTCTCACATCTAATTCATATGCAGATATCATCTATCATTATCTCAATCATACTTTATTTAGTAAGATCATTATAATATACATGATGGAGAAGACATGGTAAAAAATATTATTAAATTTATATTTAAAATTATTTATAAATTTAATAATTAATATATTTATACATTTATAAATTTATTTTAATTATATAAATATTGTTGCATTCGAAAGTTCTGTTTTATTTCCGTTTCAATTTTTCCAACTCAAAAGCAAAAATAGATTTGGAAACAAAACTATTTTCTTCCATTTTCGTTTTCGATTCTAACAAGTCATGTGCAAAACATCAGTAACTCATGGAGGGATTGTAGGGGAAGCAGATGAGGGGTGGAACGAATTGGAACGGGGAGATTTGGAGGAAGATGGGTGTGCAGATCCTGAAGTTGCGACGGCGCAGCAGCTTCCTCGATAGCACTGGATCTACCGGTGGTAGACGCCGTGAGCCGGATCACCTCGGCGGCCACCAACACCGCTGCCATGCCCGCGCCGGTAGCTGCTGCCGTGGCGGTGGCCACGACCATTTGCGTGCCTCTTTTGCTCCATCACCGAAAATGGAGATGGCCATGCACATCTTTCAAAAATCCTGCCTACGTTTGTAGGCTGCGACGAAGGGAGATGGGAAAGAAAGAGGAGCATGCGGCTCTTCGAATCGGATTTTGGCGTCTGGAAATGTAACCTAAAATTTATTATTTCGGATCAAAATTTGCTTGCCCCGAATCCGGATGAAGAGACTATTTCGATCGGCTCAATATATGTGGTCCGAATATGATTCAAATTTCGAATCCGGGTCAAATTTTCGGATCCAAATAAAAGATCCATTGACACCCGGTTATACGGTGCACCTACTCATTTACATGCATGATGCATACATACGTAACTGGCAACTGAAACTAATGAGCGATATAGTGTTGGAAGGTTATAAGCTGTTCTAGTCAAAGAAAACTTTGTTAATTTCACTTTTAATTACGCCAGAACCATTTTGATGAGTTTGCCTTTCTTCCTGACCAAACATATAGTTAATTAATTACTTAGACAAATTTTAAAATTAATCTGACAAATTAGAAAGATATGCTCTATTTAGTTAATTATATATATACATATGGGAAATACCTCCCTCCCATCCCCGTGCACCCGTCCCGGGGGAAATAGAGAGGAGGGGGGCGTGGGCTCCACAAAAGACAGGGCTCGCAAAACCAACTCTGACGGGCGGCTAACAATGCTCTATACATATGTTCTATTCAAAAGTTGTATCCAAACAGAGCGTAATTTAAAACTTGAACAAAACCAACATCAACAGGGAAACAACATAGTCATCCGAAGACATAACAAGGCCAAAGAGAGATCGAGCTGGAGGCGGCCGGGCATATCGGCGGCATGGTGATGCAGCACTACTACTACTGGAAGTAGGACTGCCCCGTGACGTCGACGTCGACGTCGCCGGTGGAAGGAGGGGGCTTGTGCCTAGGCTCCGCCGCGGCCTCCGGCGGCCCGTCCGCGCTCTGCGTTTCGCTGGCTGGCTGGTGGGGCTTCGAGGCCACCGCAGCGTCGGTGCCGTACAGGCCTCCGCCATATGCGCCCTCCGTCACGGGCCTCATCTCGGAGATATGGTGGGGGTGGTGCGCCGGCGGCGTCTCTTCCTTCTTCTCCTCCATTTTCCCCGCCGGCGTCGCCATTACGTACTGATCTCGGGGAACCCGCTTCTACCTATTTGCTTGCCTTTATTCGGCACAACTTCTCTCCCCCTCTCCCTCCTCTCGTCGTTATCTCGACGACGGGGCATGTTGGACACGTGTCATCCATGCAAAAGCGGTCGTTACTGATGATCGACACGCAGTCGTCCTGATTCATGCAGATGCTTTCAATGAAAGACAAAGCTAGTTCAGAGGAGATTTTGCATCCAACAGTACCGCCGTCTATATATTTATAGACGGAAAATGGTTTAGTAACATCTTTTGATAACATATTAAAATAACAAATCAATTAAAATACACCACAACATTATTATTTATGAGATATTTTTAATTTTTTTTATTTCAATTGTTGATGTGGCACAGTTTTAATGGTGATGTTATCAAATGATGTTACCAAATGGTGTTACAAAACTGTTTCTCTTTATAGATAAAGAAAGACTTACTGCACTTTAAGAAATTGTAGTAAATGTAATCCACTTAGGATGACAGTTTATGTGGCGCCACAATCTGTCATATGTTTTTTTTTTTAAATCTAGTTTTTGTTTGGAGCCTAACCCATCTATTTTGAAGCCTAACTCATCTATTTTGGAGCCAAACTTTTTATTTTGGAGTCTAACTTACCTTTTATTTTGGAGCCAAATTATTTTTTAGGCTCCAAAATAAAAAATTAATTAAGCTCCAAAATAAATAGGTTGGGCTCCAAAAATAGATTGGTTAGGCTAAAAAAAAAGCTAGATTTTGGAGTCTAACTTTTTATTTTGGAGTCCAACTTATCTTTTGTTTTGGAGCCAAACTTTATGTTACGCTTATGTCAATAGCTCATAATAGTCATTGACATATGTTAAACTTATGTCCACAGATCTTAATAGCCGTTGACATAAGGTTAATATATGTCAACAACTATAGCAAGCCGTTGATATATGTTTCGCTTATGTCAACAACTCTTTTGTGGCCGTTGACATATGTTATTTATGTCAACGACTATAGGTAGCCGTTGACATATATTAACCTTATGTCAACAGCCTCAGAGAGCTGTTGTATATATTAAGTTTATGTCAACGGCTTCAAAAAGCCGTTGACATATATCTTATATATCAATGACTATTTTTAATTGCTGATAAAAAATCGTTGACAAATCTCACTTTTTTTTGTAGTGAGTCAAACTAATAGAGAAGCCTATTCAACACGTATAACGTTAACAACAACAATGACGGGACGATTTTAAATATTTGTACAAGTTTTTATATTTGCACAAACCCAAAATAGTATTCATCAGCTAATCATCTCACTTAAAACATTTCTCGTGGATGGTGGCTTCCTGCATATCCTTTCTCCCCTAATCTCTCATTTTATAACCCCATCAGCAGAATGTGAAGTGCATGCATGCAGGGTACAGTGGGAATAGGCTTCTATATTAGTGTTGTTCCTGAATTCTGATTGTTGTCCAAGTGTTTCCACTTAAACTAAGCAATTTTAAGGGCCGGTTCAACTAATTTGATTATACACGTACGACCCACAAGATGATTGCTTTTGAGGTGGGATAAAATCACTCCGACTCCTTTAAGACCCATCCATTTGCTCACCAAAGTGCACAGACGAGGTTGGGCCCACACATTATCCCGCTTTTTTGCGGCGGCTCAAGAAGAAGGATAGATGCGGGCCTGCCCCATTAGAACTCCATCGCTTCGGCCTCTGAGTCCATCATCTTAGGATGAGCCGATACTCACCAAGGGTGATCTCTCAACCCCTTGGGCTATGTCAATGCTCCTCACTCTAGGACATAGGTATTTGCTTTCAAGCCTATTCTTACCACGTTAGGGCATAGTTTGTCGGCCACACAACACACACTTACGTATAGTGACAGGTAATGGTTTCTTTTTTTGCCGAGCATGCCCCTTCTCTATCTTAGATAGGTAAACGGACGTCCACAGAGCCTCATCCATGCTGTAGGAGTAGTGCATATCAATCCGCTGGTCCTTTCTATGATCACTTTCATATGGTGCCTAGGCCTGTCAATGGATCCAGTGGATCCGAAAACCCGATCCGAATCCGAAAACAAAATCGGATTTGGATCACACGCTTTAACCCGAAATGCAGCTTTTGTCCAGATTCAGAGCAAATGTTTTTGATCCGAAATCTTCTGTTTCGGGGCAAACCTTTGATCCGAAAATCCGATCCGACGGAAGCCCCATCCCAACTTCTTCCCTTTCGCCCCCACCCCGCCGCCCCCTTCTCAACCCTAGAGGCGTCTGCCCAGCTCTGGCTCCATGGCCCCTGCAGTGGCTCCTCCCACTCCCCGTTGCCCTGCCCCAGTCGCGGATCTCTGGAATGGGGGACACCTTTAGGGCCAAAGCCCTTAGGATGTCGTCGCCGTCGGGGTCTCTGCAGCGAGGATGTCGTCGCCATCGGGGTCTCTACAGCGGAGCATGCCGGCGGCCAACAAGAATCCGTGCTTATTTTAACCTGCAACTCGTCCCCCATCTCTCTGAGCCCATCCCTACTCGCACGGATGGAGAGACCCCTCTTCTCTAAGAACTTTCTTCTCCCAGTTTGGTGACGAGATCTTGTTGCTTTCAGTTGTTTAAGTGATCAGCTTGGTTGTCATAGTATGTCTGACTTGAGGGACGAGTACGGCAACCCCCTGCCGCCAGACCAACGAGTACGACAACCCCATCAGTAGCACCGGCTACGGCGGCCACGAGGTCGACTACGGCGCTGCAGCGCATCCAGAGGGGGTGACTTCCGTGGGTGGGCAAACGCAGACAAAGGAGGAGCTGCATCGCTCGGGGAGCTCCAGCTTTAGCTCGGTAGGGATCTTTGACATCACTCGGGGAGCTCTAGCTCCAACTCCTGCTCCCTACCCGTGGCTCCTCCCACCCCCCATTGTGGAGCATGCGCCGGCGGCCCTCTGTTGCCATCGTCCATCGCAAGGAGAGAGAGAGGTTTGGGGTTGCAGGAGGAGGTGGGGGAAGAAGGTGAGGCAGCATTTGGGGGAGGGGGGTGTAAACCGATGCCGGATCAGATCGAATCCGGATTCGAAATTTGCCCCTGTTTCGAATTCGGGTCGGATAAAGATCATGTTCTTCCGGATCCGGATCTCAAAGGATCCGACCCGGATCCGATCAATTGACAGAGCTAATGGTGCCTAGCTAACCATTCTCTACATCTTACTTGCACGGTAGAAAGGGGCGATGTGTTAATTAGGAGAACTCCTAACACACGCTTAAAAAAGAGTAGTTAGGAACGACAACAAGAAGGGGGAGCAAGGCAAGTAAGACAATATGCTTCGAGGGAAGGACTCTGGCCGTTCTCTCTCTCTCTCCTCATTTTTTTGATTTTCATATGCCTTAACTAGCTTCCTTGACTTGAGTTTTAGAAGGTTCTCCTCCAAAGTCACTCTCGGGATGATACCCCTGACCTTCTGTATTTATTCACAAGTGAGGTAGCATTCGGTTCATCATCAACTTGGGAGGTGCGTGGAGATAAGATGGTGGGAGATCTTCGACTGCTTTAGAACTTCCACGCTCTTTTGGTGCGCAGCATGCATGTGGGAATGCTACAATAAACCATGGCACGAGCCATGTCCCTACCACAACTCTATAGTTTGACCCTTGGTTGAATGGGCGGCGCAACATCTCACAACTCTATATGAAGATGCGTGAATTAGGCCTATCTAAGTATCTCAAAGTTTCTTATCTTATTGGCAATGGGCAATGGGCACTTTTCCGTGACGTCCTACTGCTAACCTGCAATCTCTTTGGACATCTTTTTTTTCTCTCTTTTTTTAAATCTCTTTGGACGTCTATTTCCTCTGTCACTATTCACATTGATGAAGAGGGCAGAATATATAGTATGGAATCACGATGGTGGGACATTTACCACCCATTCTGCATGAAATTCTATCAGAAGCACTTCTGAAAATTCGTATTCTACCCCTGGATATGAGCAGCACCCACAAGCCAGCTAACCTCTCCGTGCATGGCAAATGGTACGCCACCACTAGCCAACTCAAGACAATCTGAAACATAAAGGAATTAGTTTAGCAAATAGATGTGGTCTATGTAAAGTAGAGGAGGTAAGTTCAGGTCATCATTTCTTTCAACAGAAAAGTTTAGTGTGTTTGAGTATTACACTTTACACTTATATTTTTTTTTACTTTTTATTGGATGAGTGTATTATGTTTTTTTCTCATTGACCAATAAAAAAAGAGAAGTATAAATAGTATTAAAATTTTCTCTTCTTTCAATGCCGATACTCTTAGCAAAAAGTATTATTGAGGTTTGATCTGACAAGGTTACTTTTTTTTTTTTTGGTAATTCAAAGGAGCTAGGAAGCTCCAGTCACATAAACTAAAAATATTATAGAAAAACAGACACAAACAGAGCAACAGAACATCAAAACAACAAACAGACAACTGACAAGGTTACTTGGTTCCACTCTCCATGAAAAGCTGGGATTGTTGGCCTAGAATTTCCCTGAGGGAATCCTTACCAAGTTAGGCAGGCTAGCTTTTTGTTTTACTATCTGGTGACTTTGGTGGGAATGTTGCTCCCGAATTGTTGAGGATGACAGGGAAATATGAAGTTCAAACTCTGCTACTCATATCCTAAATGATATGAGACTATGCCCTAACACATTAGCGACTGCAGCTAAACTTACCAGAAGAGAAAATGTTTTGCTACAATTATGGTTGGTTATATCGCTATGTACGTACCGCAACGATACAACTAATCTAACGTGTGCCAAGATATTTGTGAGCCCTAGCACTAACGAGTCATCGGAGTCGAAACGACCCACAACAGTATGAGCTGGACTGGATCGACTCAAGTAAATCAATTCAGATCCAGACTTGACCCGACCGGATCCGCAGCGATCCAATCGGATTCCCTCTATGTTGCCCCTTTCCCTTCCCCCATTCCCATTCCCACCGTAGGCCTCCAGGTAAGGCTTCAATTCCCCCCTTTTTCTTTCTTCTTCCTCTCTTCTATTTTGTTTTCTTTTTAGATTTTTTTAATCTTGAAATCATTTTTATTATAGAATTTTGTGGGAATTTTCATCTTCTTCTTTTTTTTAACACTTTGACTTACGGTGATTTTAGGCTTCTTCAAACTTCTTCAAGATAAGAGATATATATCCTAGATCTAGTATGATTTTTTTCTATTTTGAGAAATTTAGAGCAAGAGCTTCTCTCCTACATTCATCATAAGTGGTTATAAAATATTTGCAACAACTAAATCTTTAGATCTATTGCATTTTACATTAGATCTAAGATTTATGTTGAATAAATCTTAATTTAAATAATTATTTTTATTTATGATAATCATAAATTTTGGATGAAATTGTACAAAATTTCTAGGAATATAAATGTGTCATTTTTATGCATAAGATTGCACTATTGTTATTTGAGATTATGTAACTATTAAAAATATTATTTTATTTAATAATAATAATTTGAATATTTAACATAAATAGGTATATAATGAAAGTGCATCCAACAACATTCCCTTGCAAGTTACAATCAATAGCATTTCATGAATATTTTTTTATTTAAAATCTACATAGTTTTGATAATGAATGTGAGTTGGTTATAATGATGTGATGTCATTTTAATGATGTGTCGTTATGACATTCACGTATGTATCATCAGACATGCAAACAATATATGTCTTATGGAAAATATCTCCAGTTTATGACACTAACATATATTTGAAGATGCGTGATGCCTTCGCTCCATCTGCATCAGGGTCTTCAAGCACTTGGCCTGTCTTTGTGCGCCTTCTTCCTCGAGTGAACAAAGGCGTGGATTTTGCCTTCAAGAATCGAGCAATCTCCAACTCTTCTGGTTCGGAGAGACAACTGAAGGCCCTGCGCCTGCTCCTTCACGGACGAGACGGCGTCTCTCGCCGTGCTGCGGATGTCCAACAGACTCACAGAGCTTTCTAGCTCCTCGGCTGCTCACTTCGTCTCGCGCTGTTGGCGGGCGAGGGCTCTCTGCATGTGCAGCAGGTGAAGAAGCTCCTGCACGCAGTCGTACACCTCCTCCAGGGCATGGACACCGAAGCAATCGGCTGTGGGCTGCCTGGAGCAACTAGCTAGGATGACGTCCAAGTACCCTTGAGCTTGTGGAGGCCCTCTACCTTGACCGAGAGAGGGTGAGATATTGAGGGAAGACTAACGGATCGGACATGTTGAGCGTTGCGGGCTGATGTTGGAGCTGAAGCCATGTTTACTCCCCTGCGGAGAGTTTGAATCTGGAGAATGGGTAGACCTGGGTCGTCTGGAGCGATGGCCGTACAAATTTTATTTAGTGGCATCATTTCAAAAGTTAGGATGCACCTGTGCGTCCATAATTATAAATTTTATTTTGTAGTTCAGTAGTCACTTCTTTTGAAAAATTTTCAATTAAAATTAACATAATAAAAAATTTAAAATTATTTAATAAAATTTTAAAAAATCAGTTGAATCATGTGACCCATTAAACATTAAGTAGGTCCGGTCCGCCACTGGTCTTCTCTGCTCAGCTCTGCTCCATCTGCTAATTATATAGCTAACACATATGGAGGAGAATAAGAGACCATGAGAATCCTGCCAGGCTAGCAAACCTACCCATGGTGCCAACATGAGCTCCTTGCTTCAAAACATAGCTTGTAGTTCCTGCTGCAGACAAGAAGTTTATTACCTATTCCATGCGCCAAATGCTCACTGCAAATAAATCTTCAAGCTTATGTACGTATGAAACAGATGACTAAATAATGATTCAACAAGTTGCTCGATTAGGTGGTGGGAGAAGGGAGTTTATTTTGAACTAAGTGCGTCGTGTACGCCAAGTCGATAGGTTATGTAACTGGGTCGGACTTTTGGTAGTTTGGTAACGAATATTGATAGACAATATATTGGTTGCGAGTGTCGGGCAACCTGTTGCTGCTAGGTCTTCGATTGCTGGGCGGAGAGGTGTACACCACAAAACATCATGTCAACTATTCCATCAAATGACCCGGTACGTAGATTGTTTTCTGTAGCGCTTAACATCCATTACATTTGATCCTGTTTGGGATGAGAACAAAAAATGAAATAAAGATGACGGTAAATTAATTTAGGGATATGTTATCTCTATTCTTAATCCACTTATTGTTTGATATTTGTAAGGATATATTTTTGAAGATAATCTCATCATTCGTTTAATAGAAATAATGTTAGTATGAAGATAAAACTTTTATTTTTTATCATTATATCTTATTCGTTTGGTAAAAATGATGTTAGTAGGAGTATATTTTTCTCATCATCTCATCTATTTGTAAAATAATTTTTTAAATTAAGATAAATAACGTACAGTCTCTTTATATTTTTGTAACGATTTTTGAGATTTAATATTATATATTACATTTTTGGATCCAAGCAAAATTAAGATGTGCATTTTGTTCTTTCTTGTCTTTGGGTGTCGGACAATTCATCTTTCAGATTGCCCGACCACCACCATATTGATGGAATTCATGTGCGAGCAGCAACGTAAGCTCGCCCTTTGTTAATGGTGCTGGAGTTCCACCCAAATGCCAAGGCAATGGATATTTACAGAAAATTTAGACGATGTTAAGTCATAACTCTCTTTCTTTCTCTTCATAGTTTGCATAACGAATGCTTTTCTTCCACAAAGTTCGAGACATTTCAAGATTTTAAGAAAAAAGCTATTGAAAAGGCCATTCAACAAAGAAATGGGTAACTGTAAGGACTCTGAAGAAAATATCACCATTGCAGATTCTGGTGCTTAAGTATGACAAACTATAGGATGTAAAGCTTTAAAATTACACCATCTATTAATCTGATCACCTGCGCATCTCTTCATCAAAACTGTGAGCCCCTAAAAATTTAAATTAGTAGATCTAGAATCCATTTCTTTGAACGAAGCACCTGCGGCCATGGTTGTGGCATGCAAAGGGGAGAGAATGAATGATTCATTGTTCTTCCTCACATATAAAGAGACTTGACTATATGGGTTTTGTGCAGGACCTATAGAATTCCAATAAAATGTGTACCTTTGCCGCCAGGCAAAAGCGTAGAGAGTATTCGCCAAGCAAGGAAAAGCCGGATCCCAAGCATCAGCAGCTTTAGCCAACTACTGGACGATCTACTGCAGAATTCCAAATAGGAAGTCCACATGAAGGATTGGTTGTAACTTCTTACACGTCTTTTGGTGTTGGGGGGACAGAAAAAATTCTCATGGACGTTCACGGCACAGAAGATATATTCACATATTGCTCAAGAACTTGGCAAGAACATTTTCTTGTTTTACGTTTATATACATGGGTTCTCTACAAAAATTGACGTAAAAGGCTGCATCATCGACTAATCCTCTAAAATTCGGAAGTCGATGAAGTGCTCTATAGACTGAGGATATTGAGGATGGAGACCCTGTTTTGGATCAGCCGCCTGAACATGGACTCCAGTCCCGTCTCAAGGCTGCCCATCTCGGCCTCCAGACTCTGCAACCGCCTATGCGCCCATTCCACCTTCTCGAAGTGGGCATCTTTCCCCGAACGCTTTCCCTGGTTGCAGCGTAAGGAAGTCTCCACTTCCTCTAGCTCACTGGTGCTCTGCTCTCCCTCGCTGGTTCTCGAGCCCGGGAACCACCTCCTGGTTGGCTTATTAAACATGAAGGTCGTCGAGATGATTCGGAGAATGACGATGGTGATCGCCCTCAAGTCCTTCAGCGCCCTCAATGCCAGCGACAGGTCTTCGTCTGCCGCAGACAGGGCAGATGCGGGGGACCGCTTGCCCTCCAGGTGCCTCAAGGCTTTCAAGCACTTGCTGCCCTCCTTGTGCGCCTTCTTCCTCGAGTGGACGAAGGCATGGAGTTGGCGATCGGAGTCTCCGGCTCTTCTTGTTCGGAGGGCCGACTGAAGGTTCCGTGCTTGTTCCTTTATCGACGAGATGTCATCCTTGGTGGAGCCGCAAATGTCCAGAAGCGACACGGAGATCTCCAACTCCTCTGCCGTGATCGACTCCTCGCCTTGGTGCTTTGAGATGGCATGCTGGGTGTGGGGCAGGCGAAGAAGCTCCTCCACGCATTCGTACATCTCCTCCAGGGCTTGGAGACCGACGCATAGCAGCTCCGCTTTAGGTGAGGAGGCCTGCAGCAAGGAGGACTTGAGCATGTGCAGGCCGTCCTCCACCCTGGCCGACAGAGGGTGAGACCTCGACGGAAGACTGATGGATCGGACATGGTAAGAGTTGTTGGCTGGTGTTGGAGTTGAAGCCATGTTTTTGGGTTCCTTTGGGCCCTGTGGAGGACACACAAGAGGAAGGAAGGAGGGTTATGTAACTTGTGTTCCATCCTCATCTCCATCAGCTGCTCGTTATATAGCAATCATGCACCCATGGAGGAGATTGATGGCAGACAGTGAGAATCTCGCCAACCTCATCTACGCATGTGGTGGTGTCGAGGTGGTGTTGCCGTTTGATTTCAGATCGTTGTTGCTGCCGCGGACAGCAAATAATATTCCATGAATGCGCCACCTGCTCATTTCAAAATAATTAAACATTTGTTGCTCGTGCAAATAAGAGAGGATTAAAGAATGAGACAAATTAAAGGCTGTTCAATTTGGTGGCAAGATGATATATCATGGCATCCAATGTGCCACGTATATGTACACGTGGTCTTTGAAATTTAAGGATATGATATGGATCATCTCTCTGGCCTTTTGATTATGGTAATCATATAACAGTGAGTCATGGGTCGTTGGATTAGAGAAAGGTTTATTGCACTTTCACATTGCATTTTAAGTGCAATGTGACTTGGCATAAGATCTATGTGACATTTAATAATTGGATGACCATTTTATTACTCCTCATGTGAAGAGTGTTACATGGATCTTATACCTAATTATATTGTACTTAAAATACAATGTACAAGTGTAATAAACTTTTCTGATTAATGAAGGCTAAAACATGTTTCGACAAGATAGATAGCTTTATGTCCCTTATAACCTGAATAATATCTGGCATGGCCAAATAAACGCTCTGGGCAAAAAAAGTCTGGATTGCTCACCGGCTGGTTAATACCAGCTGTCAGCATCTATCCGACCTCTAATTGCATATCAAATCAGAAACGAGCTGGATTTGCCGTACCCAAGAGATAGGTTATTCCATCATAGCTAGCTTCTTTTCTTATCAAACTTGGAAAGGTCAAAATGTGGCTTAAACTATTACCATATTAGCTAGACAATTTTAAGAATTAATAGGAAGAAAACACAAAACTAAGTTATTTAAAGATGGGTGAGGAGTGGACTGAATGCCATAGCATAGCATAGTTGACCATTGCACGAGCCAATTGACCCATTTATGCTCCCTTTATTGAACCTTTCTTGAAAAACCGTAGATATTCAAGAAAGAGCGTCAATTGGTCAAGTCCATTGAATGGCAGAGGTCAACAATTGGACTACTAGTGAGAGAAATATCTGTTGTAAGAAAGAAGTGTTGATGTGACTAGCAATCCCATTGAACAATGTTAAGATGCAGGCACATTAACTAGTGTTTCCAAACTTCAATACTTGTTACGATGTGAACGGCGGGTGATAGGGGTAGTGGAAAGGAAACCGTGTTTAAAATGAGAAAAATTTAGTGCATCTAAATTTTGTACTTTATATTTATACTTCTTTCTTCTTATTAGATGAATATATTATATTTTTTTATTGACTAATAAAAAAAAGAAACATAAATATAAAATATAAAACTTAAGTGTACTAAATTATTATCATTTAAAATAAACATATATCATTATGCAACATCCCGACCCAGAGAGTGAAAAATATTGATTCTAAACATTAGATAATCCCCTAGGTTTATATCCCTTTTGCTGATCACTATATATATATACATCGTCAACTTGATCAAGTGTCTAGCTCAACAGTCGCTTTAGAGTACGTCCCATCGTCAACGAGCAAGCCCAGACTTCTAAATGGAAGTTTATACCCAAAGACTTTCAGCATGCTTATATATATGGAGAGGATTTACTTCGAATTAGGATAAATGATTTGGACTGCCGAGGTATGTAATAATAAGCTAATAAAGACTTAAGAATAGCCATAAACGTCTCCTAATTAAAGCGAAACACTAGAAGAAGCTTTGAAACTTCTGAGGACCCATAACAGAGCATGCCCCAAAACTTTCGGTTGAACACTACAAAGATTTAAGTTGATTCAGAGCTTACGAAACCAACCTCCAATATGCAAGAACATGGGCCTTATGGTTCCAAGGTGCAGAATTGTGAGAGGAGTTTAAGGTTGAATGGTGCAAAGTCCATTAGGACAACGAGAGGCCGGACAAAAGGTACAGGCATGAGTCTAGGAGATCATATGACCATAATTTCTTAATTTTGTGTTATCCATTTCTGCATGGATAATCATAAAAAAGGAGCTACATCCGTCAACGGATCCTCTAAAACTCGGATGTTGAGGGGATGGAGAGAATTCTCCCACGGAGATGAACAGAGTACTACATCTAGCCGGTGTTATTGCAGGTTCAGGATGTTGAGCAGGGAGACCCTGTTTTGAATCAGCCGCCTGAACATGGACTCCAGAGCCGTCTCAAGGCTGCCCATCCCGGCCTCCAGCCTCTGCAATCGCCTCTGTGTCTCGTCCACCTTCTTCTCGAAGCCGGCTTCTTTCTCAGAACAATGTTTTCCGCGGATAGAACGTAAGGAAGCCTCAGCTTCCTCTAATTCACTGGAGCTCTGCTCTACCTCGCTACTTCGTCTGGAGCTCCGGAACCACCTCGTAGTTGGCTTAGACACGAGGGAAGCCGAGATGGATCGGAAGATGACGATGGAGATCACCCTTACGTCTCTTAGCGCCCTAAGTGCAAGAGGCAGGTCGTCGTCCGCCGCAGAAAGGGGCAAGACGTGGCGAGAAGCCTCCACCTGCTTCAGGGCCTTCATGTGCTTGCTGCTACCCTTGTGCGCCTTCTTCCTCGCGTTAGCAAAGGCATGGATTTTGCCGTCGAGAGTCGAATACCCTCCGTCTAATCTCCTGGTTCGGAGAGCCGACTGGAGGCCCTGTGCTTGCTCCTTGATCGATGAGATGGCATCTCTGGTGGTTTGGCAGAGGTCCAGCAGACTCACGGAGCTGTCCAACTCCTCAGCCGCCCACTCCTCGCGCTGGTGCTTCGCGATGGCTTGCTGGGTCTGCGGCAGGCGAAGCACCTCCTCCACGCAGTCGTACATCTCTTCCAGGGCTTGGAGACCGACGCAGAGCAGCTCCGCTGTAGGTGAGGAGGCCTGGAGCAAGGATGAGGTTGCCCAGGTATTCAGCTTGTGCAGGCCTTCCTCCACCCTGACTGAGAGCGGGTGAGACCTCGAGGGAAGACTGATGGATCGGACATGGTGAGGATTGCTGGCTGGTGTTGTAGTTGAAGCCATGCTTGTTCGTTCCTTTGGGCTCCGCAGAGGACTTAGGACACAAGAGGAAGGAGGGGCTTTTGTGTTCTATCCTCATCCCTCGGCTGCTCGTTATATAGAAATCACCCATGGAGGAGATGGATGGCAGACAGTGGGAATCTCGCCAACCTCAGCTACCCATGTGGTGTCGAGGAGGTGAGCCCTCTTGCTTTGGACTGGCTTGTTGTTGCTGCGGCCAAAAGACCTCTCAATCTACTTTGAATGCGCCACCTGCTCATTGCAAAATAGGCATTTGTTGCTCGTGCAAATAAGAGATGTGACTATATAGAATCGGACCAAAGGTGGTTCAATTATGTGGCAAGATGGTGCGGTAGTGGGGATACGAACGATTTTGGTGCCTCTTGGTGGCATGGCATCCTATGTGCCTATATATGCACGTGTTTTTGAAATTAAAGAGGATGCATGATACATCATCTGATTGAGCTT
Organism: Colocasia esculenta; assembly: GCA_014218235.1. Taxonomy (NCBI): domain Eukaryota; kingdom Viridiplantae; phylum Streptophyta; class Magnoliopsida; order Alismatales; family Araceae; genus Colocasia; species Colocasia esculenta. The sequence goes on from CM024759.1 coordinate 81,432,773, forward strand.
TGATTACAGTGGTATTTATATAACATAAAGTTATGCGTCATGGACTCATGGGTCATCCATCCAGTGGCGGATTCTAAAAATTAATCCAGTGAGATCATTTGAGTCTAGAGGGGTCACTCTTAAATTTAGTGAGATCACCTTATATAACTTTACATAAAATTTTGACCTATACAAACAGAAAAAAAGAATCTTTTAAGACTCCCCTTCCAAGTCAGTGGGGGCACGTGACCCCACTGACTCTTCATGGGATCCGCCACTGCATCCATCCACCTAGTCCTATTATTGTACGTGTGTGTGTGGGGTTAGCTTGGATATAATCCAATAGGGAGCAATAATATGATGGTGCTTCACCAAACAAGTTCATTAAGGAGACTTTACATGCCTTAATTAATCATCCGTCCAAAGCAGATGTAAGTTGATGTGAGATTCATAGTATAGCAGTTAGAAAGTGGCCACCTTAAGAGAAGAAGGAACACAATCAATGGACATGTGAAACTTGCAAGAATAGAAAGGATGTCAAAGAGCCCCGATTTGAAGAATCAGAAGAGAATCTTCCGATGTCTAAATTAGTACGAGACTTAACTGAAAGTGTTAGAGGTTTCGAGTAGAAGGGTTTCCCTACCTTGACATCGGAGGTTTAGATCCCTTTATATAATTGAAGTTTGAGCAGTTCACACGTCGACAAGTTGTCACAGATCATTGAGAACAATAATTAAGGCCCTAATGGAGAGACATTGAAGAGATCGTGGTATGAAAATCATCCACATCGTGTAGATCACTCTGCTATATTTCTGTTATGAAGAGTTACATGCCTGGGGGGGGGGGCGAACATTGAAGCGATTGGAGCGGTTATGTAACGCCCCGACGTAGAATATCATAGCGGTAATACAGTTAAATAAATAGTACAGAGCGATAAATAGACATCAAACTATTTCACAATTTGGAATAACGCCAAATAAATTCCAACTTCATTAATAATTCCTCAAAATATTATTACATTCACTAATCAGAGCCAAAACTAGGGTCTGGAGTATTTTATTCAAAAATCTAAATTATTACATATTGACTAACTACTAACTAACTGACTAAAACAGTGGTTGTCGAAATGTGTGGTCACTCCCACTCCTCCTCATTCCCTTCCTCGTAAGTGTGGTAGTCTCCATCAGACTCACCTAAAATACATGAAATAAATAGTGCAGGATGAGCGATAAATGCCTAGTAGGACTTAATATCTCGTATAAACATGCATATTTTAAGTGATTAATATCTTATCAAGCAGGATAATTAAGAAGAACGATCAAGTACAGTCAAGAAAACAATGTAGCATGATAACGAGAGATAATAGCATGTTTCACGAGAGCACAACAAGTATGATAACAGATTGTCCATATAACGAGATAGCACGTAAGTTGCACAACAGTGCACTAGCATGTAAAGTTGATCTTTTCGTCAACATAGCACTTGTATTGATTGTCATAGATTAATGTAGATTGTTTAGCACTTGGATGTTATGTCATACATCCTGATCATTAAACTCCCATGGGCACTAGCACTTTCGAGTGCACCTCCCAGGACCAGATCGGACCCTTTAAAATATTGCCTGACATAGATCATGTTTTTATCTTAGACAATCAAAGGATGGCCAAATAGAGTACCAAGAATAGATGAGAGAAATTGACGAGTAGATGAGAATATAGAGAGAACGTGAACAGATGAGAGAGTAGAGACAATAGATGAGTATAGGGTCATGTTCGTAAAACAACGATAAACATGTGATAATAAGAGTTACACAACACACACACGACCGTGTGTCGGCAGCCTGGTAGAAGTCACAACTGCCCAATAGCTGTGCTATGAACACAGGCCAGAGGTCCGGCGTGATCTCAAGATAAGAGAGAACAAACTAAGACTGTTGGATCATGCTGATCCCTATGGGTATAATAGGTATTAATGGTACAACCCTCTCATCGACAATAGACGTCCGCCAAAGCCAAGGAGACTTACGGAGGCCATGACAAGGAGTTCCTAGTCCTATTAGGAGTATTCCCAACGGAGAGGTCGTCCAAGCCAAGATAGAAGTGTGTATGAAACGTTATATGTCATGCCTCGAGTGCTCGAAGGCAGAGGAACGCGATAGCGATGCACAAAACTCGTGAATAAAATGAAGACAAGTTCATTTAAATAATAGGAAAATTATATGAATAGTTGCACTTAATTACCAGATATATTATTGAGTATATTTGATAAGCTTTCCTTGCAAACATTTAAAGCATAGTGTGTGCATGTGTAAGATAATCATGATAGCATGAGATAGTTGTGCACATGGCTTTTATTTAAATAGAAAACATGTAAATAATACTCATTATTTCTCAACAGGTCGTTAATGTTCACAACTGTGCAATTTAAGGGTTAAACAGTGATTAAATGGCATGATTAGCATGGATTGCATGAATAATTAGGTTTTGTCTGACACAGTGAAATCGCGACGGGGGTTCCTGTCGCTTTTCAAATCGCGACGGAATGGTTGGTCGCGTTCATCAGAATGAAATTAGGCCAATTGACAGATGCTCTAAACACGACAGGGGTGAACAGTCGCAATTAGGGCAGTCGATACATGATCGCGACGTCGGGGTCTGTCACGTTCTGGACAATCGGTACGGCCTTGGAGATCGCGACGAGTCGAGCCGTAGCGTTCATGATGCGACGTGCTCTTCTATCGCGACCCTCTTGAGAATCGCGATGAGTCGGGCCGTCGCGTTCTCAAAGGTCTGGCCAAACCCCCAAGGTGATCTGGTTCACTTGGGATTTCGGGCCAGTCCTCTATGGACTTGATACAGGCCATTAAAAAATGCATATAAAATCATATACATGTCCAAAAGTATGAAACCAGTTTTAAACGAAAGTAGACATACATATGTATCAACAATAACGGGTAATTAGAAAATAGGTAAGATATGGACATATGTTACATTTTGGTGACCTAAAAACATACACAGTGATGGAATCCGATTTAATTCGCATAAGGTACATGATAGAAATTGGGGGAAATAGGATCATTCGAATCCTAACATCATGTAGTATTTATGGTAAAAGTTTCAGAGCACGAATCAAGTGTAATCAGGGATTGAAGGCAAACAAGTGGATTCAGGTACTTGTTTATGACAGGAATTGGAGCATGAAATATTCCTAAATGGCACGATGAAAATTGGGGAAAACATGGGACTTTTGAAGATGGGTACATGGGCTACCTATGGTTGAACGTAATTGATGTGTGCTTGAGAGATTGCCTACCTTTCACGCTTTTAAAATCCTAGGGTAGAGAAAGGGAAGAACTTGATGAAGCTCTTGGTATTTGGCTTTCTCCTTCTTGATTCTCTCGTCCAAAGCTTCCTTCTCTTCATCCTCCAAGCTCCAGAAAGCTAATAGGGTCGGCTAGGTACGAAATGGGGGGTTATTTGTATGTTTTAAGTCTCCTCTTTACTTAAAACTCTTCCTTCCTCTCCAACTCCGAAATTTCCACATTTATCTCCCTTTTTCCTACCTTTTATCCATCCATTAAGCATAGGGTGGACTCTAAATCCGTGGGCAAAAGGGTTTGGGTAGGTCTAGGACTCTATTTAGGATAATTATAAGCTATTATAGTCATTATCTTGCCCTTATTTAATTTATTAAATAATTAGCTCCAAAATTAGGCCTAAATATCTCTCATCCAACTTGGGCTCTTCACAATTGGGCCCTTTCATTCATGTTTGGACCATTAGTATAACCCATTTCCAATTTGGCTTAATGGGTTTTAATTTAATCACATTTATTCAATTAAATTCTCATTTTATTTTATTTTAATATTATTTATCGAAAATAAAAATTCAGAGTTGCTATATCCTTCCCCTCTTAAAAGAATTTGGTTCGAAAATTCTTATGATCATAAGAGGAAGAATGACTTACTGAACAGTTCCGGGGAATTCCGTCTCATGGTTGCCTCGGACTCCCTTGTGGCTTCTTCGATTCCATGATTACTCTAGAGCACCTTTACCACAGATATTGGTCGATTCCGAAGCTGCTGAATCTTCTTGTCCAGGATTCTAACTGGCTTCTCTTCATAGGTCATGTCTTTGTGCAAGTTTATATCGTCGTAGCGAATCACATGAGATAGGTCGTACACATACTTTCTCAACATCGACACATGAAAAAAATTGTGTACGGTGGATAACTTAGGAGGTAGTGCTAGATGATATGCCACTTTGCCAATTCTTTCCAGTACCTCAAATGGACCTATGAACCTTGACATTAACTTGCCTTTCATCCAAACCTTTGAAATCCTCTGGTCGGAGATACTTTAAGCAGCACATGATCTCCAATTTGGAATTCTAGATCCCTTCTTCTTTTGTCGACGTAGCTCTTCTGCCTGGACTGAGCTATTTTAATTCTATCCCTGATGATCTGTATGTATCTGCTAGTGTTCTGCACCATATCAGGTCCCAACCATTGGTTTTCGCCTACTTCATTCCAACAGACTGACGATCTACAACTTCTACCGTATAGAGCTTCAAACGGTGCCATCTTAATGATGACCTGATAGCTGTTATTGTAGGCTAATTCCATTAATGAAAGTCTATAGCATAGGCTCGCAGCATGTCTTCCACAATCTGATTTGTTCTTTCTGTTTGCCCATCCGTCTGTGGGTGGAAAGCAGTGCTAAAGTTGGGCTTGGTGCCTAATGCCGTCTGAAGTCCCTTCCAGAATCTAGAGGTGAATCTAGGTCACGATCTGAGACTATGGATACTGGAACTCCATGCAGTCTCACAATCTCCTTACATACAGAGCAGCTAGCACATCCACACTCCATGTACTTTTGATTGCTAGAAAATGTGCGGACTTAGTCAATCGGTCCACAATTACCATGATGAAGTCCATACCAATGCTCTCCCACTTCCATTCAGGTATGTCCAGGGGTCTGAGTATACCCGCAGGACGTCGATGTTCTTCCTTGACTTGTTGACATGTGAGACAGTGCGCGGCATGCTCAACCACCTCACGCTTCATGTTTTGCCACCAAAATGACCTTTTCATGTCCTGGTACATCTTGGTTGCTCCTGGGTGAATTGTGTACTTTGTCTTGTGAGCTTCGTCCATCAACTTCCTCTTCAACTCTTCTTTGTCAGGCACACATGTCCTTCCTTGAAATAACAACCTCCCATCCTCCATGATGGAGAAATCTAGTCGGTCTGCTAGGGTTTCTCTGACTCGAACCAAGAATGGGTCATTAGCTTGCTATTCCCTGATCTCGACAAGGATGTCGGGTTGTGCTCTAAGGTTTGCAACTAGCACCTGATCACTTCTTTGCTCAATGTTCATATTTAGACTGACGAATTGCTCTAATAATTACATCTCACCCATGACTAAACAAGACAAGGACGCCACAAGCTTCCTGCTAAGTGCATTTTCTACTACATTACCTTTGCCAGGGTGGTATTGGATATTGAAATCAAAATCCTTCAGATATTCCAACCATCTTCTTTGTCGCATATTGAGCTCATTCTGAGAGAATAGATACTTTAAACTTTTGTGGTCGGAGCACACAATAAATTGTTCTCCGTAGAGATAGTGCCTCTAAATCTTAAGTGCAAGTACAACAGCAGCTAATTCTAAGTCATGGACAGGGTAATTGACTTCATGAGGCTTCAGCTGTCTAGATGAATAAGCTATTACCTTCTCATTTTACATTAAGACACAGCCTACACCGATTCCAGATGCATAAGTGTAGACTGAGAATCCTTCACCCTCGACTGTTAACGCGAGGACAGGTGCAGACGTCAAGTATTTCTTCAGTGTTTGAAAGCTCTTTTCACATTCTTTGCTCCAGACATAGGGATTCTCTTTTCGCGTAAGGCGAGTAAGAGGTACGACTATCTTGGTGAAGTATTTTATGAACCGCCTGTAATAGCCAACCTGTCCAAGAAAGCTTCTAATCTCAGTGACATTAGTTGGTCTTTCCCAATTTAGGACAACTTCGACCTTGGTAGGATCAACATCGATATCATTCTTGGATATGACATGGCCTAGAAATGACACCTCCTCGATCCAGAACTTGCACTTGCTCAATTTGGCGTAGAGCTTGTTGTCGCGTAAGATCTGTAGAGTGATCCTCGGATGCTCCTCATGCTCTTCCTTGGTCTTGGAGTATATGAGAATATCATCAATAAACACCACGATGAATTTGTCGAGGTATGGCCGATAGATGCTGTTCATTAATTGCATGAAGGTTGCATGAGCATTGGTTAGTCCAAAATGCATAACTACAAATTCATAATGTTCATACCTGCTCATGAAAGCCATCTTGTAAATATATGCATCCTTAATTCTCATCTGATGATATCCCGATCTAAGATCAATCTTAGAAAAATATTTGGCTCCTGATATTTGATCAAATAGTTGATCAACACGAGGCAGAGGGTATTTGTTCTTGATAGTCAGTTGATTCAACTGCTTGTAATCAATGCACAACCTCATAGATCCATCCTTCTTCTTGACAAACAACACAGGTGCTCCTTAAGGAGAAGTACTTGGTCTAATAAAACCCTTTTCTAGCAACTCCATTAACTGCTCCTTCAATTCCTTCAATTTAGCAGGAGACATTCTATAGGGTTGACGTGACACCGGCGCCGCTCCAGGAGTCAGATCGATTGAGAAATTTACATCTCGTTCAGGTGGTATTCCTGGCAGCTCATCGGGGAACACGTCGGAGTACTCTTGCACTATGTGTATATCTGGGATCTTAGATGTCTTTTTTCAACCACTATAGTAGCAAGGAATGCCACACAGCCCTTCCTAATCATGCTCTGTGCCTGAATAGCAGAGACGAGAGACAAGTGCCTCTTGTGTCTACGTCTCGTAAAAGTCAACTTAGGGAAATCACTAAATGAAATTTTCCCTCTTCTATAATCAACAATAGCCCCATAAGTGGATAGCCAATCGGCTCCCAATATAACATCATAGCCTTCCATGGGCATACAGACCAGGTCAGCTCTTAGATTGAGTTCACCAATCTTTACATCAGCTAACAGAAAGTATTTGTTCAGTTGAGCTTTCTCCCCCAGTGGTGTTGTGACAGGCAATTCAAAATCCATGGATGCGGGTTTAACATTTAAGGTATCAACAAATGCTTGTGATATGAACGAATGTGTAGCGCCACAATCAAACAAAACAAATGCTGATTGAGAAAAGACTAGTAGTGTACCTTCCACAACTCTACCCTCCTCGGTGGTCTCCACTTTTTTGTAGGGCTTGCACTCGGCCAGGCTTCTTCTGTCCAACAAGACGCTTCTCATTCTCTTTAAGTAAGGGGCAGTTGGGAATGCGATGCTCTCGACTCCCACATCATAGGCATGCACCTACCTTCTTCCAGCATTCTTCGGCAGTGTGACCAAGCTTGTCACAGTGCTTGCATTTGGGCTTGTTAGGGGCAGAGGAGGTGAAGATCGTGGGCTTCTGCTCTTGGCTTGGCCCATCACTGTTGTTGAATGGCCTTTTCTTGCCGTTGGTGGGTTTGCTGGATGAACCTGGTGTTTGTTCCTTCTTGACCATTCTATCCTTGATGCGATCGATGAGGTCAATCGCATCCTCCAGTAACTGGGCCTTCTTGACCATTTCTGCATAGGTCTGGATATCGAGCGGTGCAAGTTGTGTGATATATGCGGGCTTAAGCCCGTTGAGAAAATGTTTTGCCTTCATTCTCTTGGTGCTGACAAGGTGATTGACATATCGTGCCAACCGTGAGAATTGAGCTTCATATTTGGCAACTAATAGGTTCCTTTGCTTCAGCGCAACAAATTCAGCGGCTTTCCTCTCCTAAACTCTTTCCGAAAAATATTTGGAGTTGAAGTGCTCCTTAAACTCATTCCAAGTCAACTGAGCATCAGCCCTGGTGGCCTCTACGGACTCCCACCACGCACGAGCGTCCCTTTCCAACTGGAAGGTGGCAAGCAGCAGTTTGTCCCCATCTACGCATTGCATGATGGGGAAAATACGTTCAATATCTTTCAGCCAATGCTCGACCTCATCTGGGTCAGTTGTTCTGCTAAACTTAGGCGGGCTGCGGAAATTTCTGTGCAGGTTCCCAGCTCCGCGGTTACCACCGCCCTGAGCGGCTTGAACTAGAGCGCGAGTCAAGTCTTGTAGAGTTTGCTGCATATCATGGAGTTGAACACGCTCCGCTGCCATTGCTATGGTTTAAGTTCCTTTAAAAGAGAAATTTTTAATGTAAGACATTGATGTTGCACTAAGTTTGTGCGTGTCGGAGTTTATTTTAACTTATTACCCATGGTTCTAACCATCTCTCACATAGGTATGGAATTAGACTCTTAGTCGAGGCAGGTCAAACCTAGATCATCCTATACTTAAGTATAACCTAGGCTTTGATACCACAAAACTGTAACGCCCCGACGCGGAATATCGGAGCGGTAATACAATTAAATAAATAGTACAGAGCGATAACTAGACATCAAACCATTTCATAATTTGGAATAACGCCAAATAAATTCCAACTTCATTAATAATTCCTTAAAACATTATTACATTCACTAATCAGAGCCAAAACTAGGGCCCTGAGTACTTTATTCAAAAATCTAAATTATTACATATTGACTAACTACTAACTAACTAACTAACTAAAACAGTGGTTGTCGAAATGTGTGGTCACTCCTGCTTCTCCTCATTCCCTTCCTGGTGAGTGTGATAGTCTCCACCAGATTCACCTGAAACACATGAAATAAATAGCGCAGGATGTGCAATAAACGCCTAGTAAGACTTAATATCTCGTATAAACAGGCATGCTTTAAGTGATTAATGTCTTATCAAGTAGGATAATTAAGGAAAATAATCAAGTACAATCAAGAAAGCAATGTAGCATGATAACAAGAAATAATAGCATGCTTCACGAGAGCACAACAAGTATGATAACAGATTAGCCATATAACGAGATAGCACATAAAGTTGCACAACAATGCACTAGCATGTAAAGTTGATCTTTTTGTCAACATAGCACTTGTATTGATTGTCATAGATTAATCTAGATTGTCTAGCACTTGGATGTTATGACATACATCCTGATCATTAAACTCCCATGGGCACTAGCACTTCCGGGCGCACCTCCAGGACCAGATCGGCCCTTTAAAATATTGTCTGGCATAGATCATGTTTTTATCTTAGACAATCAAAGGATGGCCAAATAGAGTACCAAGAATAGATGAGAGTCGAGTAGATGAGAATATAGAGAGAACGTGAACAGATGAGAGAGTAGAGGCAATAGATGAGTATAGGGTCATGTTCGTAAAACAACGATAAACATGCGATAATAACAGTTGCACAACACACACACGACCGTGTGTCGGTAGCCTGGTAGAAGTCACAACCGCCCAATAGCTGTGCTATGAACACAGGCCAGAGGTCCGGTGTGATCTCAAGGTAAGAGAGAACAAACTACGACCGTTGCATCATGCTGATCCCTAAGAGTATAATAGGTATTAATGGTACAACCCTCTGTTGATAATGGAAGTCTGCCAAAGCCAAGGAGACTTACGGAGCCCTTGACAAGGAGTTCCTGGTCCTATCGGGAGTATTCCCAATGGAGAGGTCGTCCAAGTCAAGATAGAAGTGTGTATGAAACGTTGTCCGTCATGCCACGAGTGCTCGAAGGCAGAGGGACGCGATAGCGGTGCACAAAACTCGCGAATAAAACGAAGACAAGTTCATTTAAATAATAGGGAAATTATATGAATTGTTGCACTTAATTACCAGATATATTATTATGTATATTTAATAAGGTTTCATGGCAAAGATTTAAGTATGGTGTGTGCATGTGTAAGATAATCATGATAGCATGAGATAGTTGTGCACATGACTTTTATTTAAATAGAAAATATGTAAATAATACTCATTATTTCTCAACAGGTCGTTACTGTTCACAACAGTGCAATTTAAGGGTTAAATAGTGATTAAATGGCATGATTAGCATGGATTGAACGTGACAGGGTGAACAGTCGCAATTAGGGCAGTCGATCCATGATCGCGACGTCGGGGTCTGTCGCATTCTGGACAATCAGTACGGCCTTGGAGATTGCGACGAGTCGAACCTTCGCATTCATGACGCGACTCGCTTTTCTGTCGCGACCCTCTTGAGAATCGCGATGGGTCGGATTGTCGCATTCTCAGAGGGTCTGGCCGAACCCCCAAGGCAATCTGGTTCACTTGGGATTTCGGGCCAGTCCTCCATGGACTTGATACAGGGCCATTCAAAAATGCATATAAAATCGTATACATGTCCAAAAGTATGAAACCAGTTTTAAATGAAAATAGACATGCAGATGTATCAACTATAATAAGTAGTTAAAAAATGGGCAAGATATGGACATGCTTTGATTTGGTTACATTTTGGTGACCTAAAAACATATACAGTGATGGAATCCGATTTAATTCGCATAAGGTACATTATAGAAATTGGGGGAAATAGGATCATTCGAAACCTAACATCATGTTGTATTTATGGTAAAAGTTTCATAGTACGAAATCAAGTGTTATCATGGATTGAAGGCAAACAAGTGGGTTCGGGTACATATTTATGACAGGAATTGGAGCATGAAATACTCCTAAATGGCACGATGAAAATTGGGGGAAACATGGGGCTTTTGAAGATGGGTACATAGGCTACCTATGGTCGAACTTAATTGATTTATGCTTGAGAGATTGCGTACCTTTCATGCTTTTAAAATCCAAGGGCAGAAAAAGGGAAGAACTTGATAAAGCTCTTCGTATTTGGCCTTCCCCTTCTTGATTCCCTCGTCCAAAGCTTCCTTCTCTTCATCCTCCAAGCTCCAGAAAGTCAATAGGGTCGGCTAGGTACGAAATGGGGGGTTATTTGTATGTTCTAAGTCTCCTCTTTACTTAAAACTCTTCCTTCCTCTCCAACTCCGAAATTTTCATATTTATCTCCCATTTTTCCTAGCCTTAACCATCCATTAAGCATAGGGTGGACTCTAAATTCGTGGGCAAAGGGTTTGGGTAGGTCTAGGACTCTATTTAGGATAATTATAAGCTATTATACTCATTATCTTGCCGTTATTTAATTTATTAAATAATTAGCTTCGAAATTAGGCCTAAATATCTCTCATCCAACTTGGGCTCTTCACAATTGGGCCCATTCATTCATGTTTGGACCATTAGTATAACCCATTTGTAATTTGGCTTAATGGGTTTTAATTTAATCACATTTATTCAATTAAATTCTCATTTTATTTTAATTTAATACTATTTATCGAAATTAAAAATTCAGAGTTGCTACAGGTTACCATACTTATGAACGTGTGCGGAAGGTGCTCGATGAAAGAAGCTCGAAGACCTGAACATAATTGACAAGACCTGTGCTCATATGCTTGGATAGATGTTTGCTCGGAGGCAATTAGGTGTTTGGAGACATGTGCATGGTGCATAAGCAAACATTAGACTAGAATGAGCCGTATTGGGCCTATGGATTTAGTGGACTAAAAATCACCTCCACAGTATTCGCCTTAGACGCATGCAAATTAATGTAGGATATAGCAAATTTACCCGCATATGTATAAGACAATCAAGTTAATGTGAGGCTTGTATCTATCCACCTTAGACACTTGTAGTATACAACTCAGTCCACTCACATGTATATAAGGTAGATTGTCACGCCCCGTCAATTTAGCAACGGAATAAATTAGGGAGACGAGCAAATTATATAGTAATGTAAATTGCATGAACAGTCGCATAAATCTGAGCAACTAATGGACAATACTTGGAATAAACTCTTCATTTTATTGATAAATCACCAAGACTAATACAACTACTAATTCGGAGCCAATACATAGGGCTCAAAACATCATTACATTGGAAAGAAAATCTAAGAAAATATCTAACTGGACTCTATTATACAAGAGTAATTCCATCGCCATGACGTCAGGTCGCGCATCACTCTGGTCCTTCCCCATTGATGTGTGTAACGCCAACATCTGACTTACCTAAAACACATATGACAAATAGCGCAAGGTGAGCGATAACGCTCAGTAGATCTTAATATCTCGAACACCGACATACTTTAAATGATTAATGTTTAGAACATCAGGATAACTAGAACGATTGATCAAGTATAGTCGAGAGAGTAATGATATATGATAGCAAGAGAACAATAGCACTTTTCAAAAAGAATATTACAAAAACTAGCATGATAAAGGATTGGCCATATAACGAGATAGCATGTATGGTTGCACAAAAGTGCACTAGTCATGATAGCATGTTTGGTTGATTTTCTTGTCAACCGAGAGAACATAGTACTTGTATTGATTGCCTTCGATTAAATCTTGATAGTAGAGTACTTGGATGTTATGCCATACACCCTGATCATGACACTGCCATGGGCGAATGGTACTTTCGGGCGCTCCTCCCAGGACCAGATTGGGCCCTTTATAATGTTGTCTAGCCTAGTTATGTTTTTTATCTTAGGCAATCAGTGGATGGCCAAATAGAGTTCCAAGAATAGATGAGATTATTGAAGAATAGATGAGAGTTTAGAAAGAACGTGAACAGATAAGAGGATAGAAATAATAGATGAGAATGAAGGTCATGTTCCTAAAACAACGATAAACAGGTGATAGTAACAATTGCACAACACTCATAATTATGTGTTGGCAGTTAGGTAGAAGTCACTCACTGCCCAATGGCCATGCTATGAACACAGGCCAGAGGTCCGGCGTGATCTCAAGGTAAGAGAGAGAATCTAAGGTCATTGGAACATGCTGATCCCTAAGGGTAAAATGGATATTGATGGTACAACCTGCTCGTCTGCAATGGACGTCCGCCAAAATCAAGGAGTCTTACGGAGGCCTTGACAAGGAGTTCCTGGTCTAGTCAGGAGTATTCCCAACGGAGAGGTCGTCTAAGCCAAGATAAAGTGTGTATAGAAACATTTGTCCATCATGCCTTGAGTGCTCGAGGCAGAGGGACGCAATATCGGTATTAAATCGAACGAATAAAATGAAGACAAGTCCTTTTAAAATAATAGGGAAATTTACATGAATAATTACACTTTAATTACCAGATATACTATTGAGTAATTTCTGTGAGGTCTCATGACAAAAATTCTTCTTTGGTGTGTGCATGTGAAAGAGAATCAATGATATCATACGAGAGTTGTGCACACATCTTTTAATTAATAAAATCATGTGAATATTATAAAAAATGTATCAACATGTCGTTACTGTTCATAACAGTGCATTACAAGTGTTTAACCATGATTATAGAGCATGATTGTAACGTCGCGCGTTTTCCGAATCCCCGTGGATCCAGGTTTAGCAGGTTTGGTGGCCAATGTGAGGCCCATTAGTATTGTGTGTTTCTTATTAGATCCTTACCGGGTTTGGTCTTGGGTTTGTGTTGGTGTTCAGCTTGCTGGACACCAGCAGTGTGTTGGCGTCCATCGATAAGGAAGTCGACTGTTGAACTTGGCGTCGAGCTTTGTGGACGTCTAGTTGTGGCAGTCTGGTTAAACGGCCCAAGGGTTGACGTTAACCTGACGTACCTGTGTTTTTATGGCAGACCCGAGCCCTGTTCTTTCCTCTCTCTCTCCCTTCTTCTTCCCCCACCTTCACCCTTGAGCTTCTTCGCGAGTTCTGGCGGTTGGCGGGAGCTCGTGGGAAGGCTGTGGTGCGCGTGGTGTGTGTAGGTGTGGTGCAGGTTAGGTCCCGAAATGAAATAGGACCTGCTGCAGTTGAGTAGGAGTTGGCGGCCAGGGGTGGTCGTTGACTTGTTGGCGTCCAGGTAAGTGGACGTTGACTGCATGATCTTGGCGGCATTAGATGTGGACGTTTAGGGTGGCGGTTGTCTTTGGCGGCAAAGGGGTTGACGCCAACCTGAGATTTCTGCAGGTTATAGGGTCACCCGAGGGCAGGTTCTTCCCCTGATTCTCTCTCCCTCTTACCCCAGCTTCACGTTCCAGTGTTTCTAGAGCTTCTAACAGGTACTGAAGGGTGCTTGGAGGACCGTGGAACATGTGGCGTTGCTGAATTGCGCGAGGAAACATTGTGGCGTGGTGCAATTCCCGTGGGAGCTCGCGGAGGGTTCGGTGTGGTTCGGGAGATTGTGGGAGGTTTGAGCGTGTTCTGAGGTAGGGGACGAACTCAGTTAGTTTGATAGAAACATTAAAACATGACTTAACCATTTGAATCAGCATTTTTAATGTATTTTCGGATTAAATTGCACCGTGTGGGGATAATGGGTGGTTTGGTGATTTTATGTAGTAAAACATGTTGTTTTAAGTTTAATTATAATGCATGGGAGTTAGAGGAACTGTTTCCTCCTATCTTCTTGATAATTTCGGGAACAGAAATGCATGTGGGATCGGTTAGGGTTTCTGCAGGGAAAGAGCTGAAGATCTTGGCGTCAACATCGCTTGTCGTCAAGATCATCAGCTAAGATATCGACGGCTAGATCGATTGCCTTCTACTTCTTATAAGCGGCTATCGATGTTGCCGCCAACTTGTGCATGTATCCATGCAGTGTCGTTTACGTAGCTTTTCTGGTTATAAATGTTACGTGTTTGTGTATGCATGGCAATGACCAGTGTGAGCCAGTGCACTTGTTATGCTCTTGGAGCATACTACTCATGTAATGGGCATATTTTACGTGAATAATGTGTGGTGCATGTAGAGGTTTAAGTATGTGCATATTGTCCATGTGTTGGATATCTTGTTTTCATAGATAATGTGTGATATATTCATCGTGAGGTATTATACTCGTGACATCTACGAGGTTTAGATGCCATGTATATGGTTTGTATGTTCATGGCATACCGTGCGTTATTGTGATTAATAATTAGTGAGGTCAGTTTGCGTATTGCGATGATGAGGTTTCTATGATCCTTTAGGATTTCTTGTGAATTATCCTAGATGGATTATTAAGTGTGGTCGTGCTATTATGTTTAGTGTGGCAGTGGAGGTCACCGTGTGACCAATGACAAATTGCGGTGTTATTTTTAATTTGGTTAGTATGTGTAGTTGTGCAAGTTAGCTTGTGAGTCACAGGGTGACTAGGACAAGCTATCTTTAATGGTGATTTGTGTACCGTGATCGGTAACAGAAAGTGTTTGTGTAAGTATCGTGGTTTGTGCTAGCCGAGTGTGGTGGTCCGGCGCCTATTCCGGAATGCCTCTCTAGTCGGGTACCCCAGGTTCTTTGTGAGCCAGGCACGTGTGTTTGTTGTGCTCGGGGTTTTGTCCCGGTACTTGTGTTGTACCGTTGAGGTCTGTGTCGTCTTCCTGGACACCCTCACTCCTGAGTTTGAGTTGTACGTCCGGCTGAGGGAAAGACGGCAGTGGGACAACGACTTCCCAGAGTTTGTTCTTTTGTCGCTTGTAGCGCGCTCGTAGTTGGGGGCATGGACACCAGTAGACGTCACTGGTCCCCAGCTAGTCCTGTTTTCCAGTGCCTCACTTTAGAGTGCTCCGGCCAGAGACTCTAGAGGTGCCAGGCATGGGCGTGTAGCTGTGTGTCTGCAGGTGTGGTGTTGGTTGGTCTCCACAGTTGTTTGACTTCTTTCTTGTGGAGCGGCAGTTGGACCTTTCGTCCGTGACTGCGAGGCTGAGAGGTTGTTCTTGTGTTGTGTTGTCCGGGTTGGATACTGGCCTGATCAGCTAGTAGTCCGTTCCCGTGTGGTGGCGTCGTTCCCTTCCGACTCGTGCTTTGCTACTTGTTGTAGTTCGTGAGTTTGTGATTCGTGGTCGAAGTTTGACCAGTTCGAGGTGTGCCCTGGTGTTGGCACAGTTGTGACTAAGTTGTGGTTTGTGTGACTTTCCGATTGAGGTTTTACTTGTAATATTGTGCCTAAATAAAGGTATAATATAATTGTGGTTCAGTATGATGTTTATCACCTACTTGTACCCTTGTTCGGGTGTTTGTGTTGTGGTACCTCAGAGTAGTAGGTACTTGTTCTCTTCGTGGGTTACTTTGTAGTTTTGTGGTGGTACATTGTGTACCAACCTTTCTGGGTACTTATATGTTGTGGAGGTCTTGTGGTTTGACTTGCCACTTGTTGTATCTTATCCATTTTAAGTAGATCTTTGTTTATAATTTATTGTGGATTAGTTTGTGATTATTAATTATGTTACCTTTGTGGGTAATTTGCCGATGAGGCTTGTGGCTTAGGCATATTGTGGTTTAGTAAAGCTATGCTCCGTGGAGGCCTTGTGAGACTTTCCACTTGTTGAGTTTTACTCTTCTTGGGTATGTTTCCAATTATAGTTTTAGTATATTATGGATTGGCTTCATGGTAGCTAGTCCTATTGCCTGGTGTGTAGTTTCCGACGTAATGAGGTTTGGAGTATAAATGACCAGCTCTTTATTAGCAGTCCTGTTACTCAAGTGTTTGAGGTTCGCCTGTGAAGCTTGCAGCTTAGGCAGTGACTTGCCTATGTGGCTCATAGCTTAGGCAACCAGTTGTTGTAATAGTGTGCTAGTGAGACTGTGGTTTAGGTACTTTAGTAGATGGGCTGACTAATGATATTATGTTAGTCCTGTAGTCCCACTTTTCTTCTGAGGACTTTATGTTTATTATCATGAGCATGTTTAATTGTTATTTATTATAATGATGTGAGCATGAAATGGTTTGGCTATTGTTGTTGCCAGTGAGACCCATTGGGGTTGAGGTGTCTGTGGTTACATTGTTGTTTTGGGTAGCCCCTACTGAGTCAGTGACTTGTTGAGGCTCACTCCCCTACAGTTCTTTTCAGGGCTTGCCGTGTGTTTGGCTTGCAGCGGTGTTGTGACAGACTTGTACCACCAGCAGTAGTGTAGTAGTTAGTGTTCTCTGAGCTTGTGCTCCCTCGGGGTATGCCCTAGGTAGTTGTACTCTTTTAATTGGACATGTATTAATGTAATGGGACAGTTGTACAAATTTGTGAACAGATATGAGCACATGTACTTTCTTGTGTCTTATATTCTTATGGTTTGTCTTTTATACTCTTACTGGACACGTGTGTGAGATATCCCTTGCGAGACTTCGGTCCGTTCGCGGGAGGCGGATCTGGATATGGAGCCTTAATGGGCATAAATACCCCGGTCCGTCACAATAATTACCAAAGTTTGCATGAAGATTAGGGTTTTGGGATAGACAATCAGGTCGCGATGTCGGCCAGCATCACATTCAGGTCGTGACACACTGGGCCGACGTGACGACTATGTTCTGGTCTCGACGGGTTAGGCAGATGCGTTCAGGTCGCAACCAACGAGCCGACGTGATCAGGTTCAGCCGAGACACCGACGTGACGACGAGGTTCTCATCGTGACGTGTCGGGGTGATGCGTTCAGATCGAGACTGGCATGATCTGAAGATCGCGATGTGGAGTCCAATTGCATTAAGAATGCGACATAATGCCTTGTCGTGATCCGGTTGAGAACGCGACCTATCGGGTCATCACATTCTCAGGGTCTCGGCCCGAGCATCAGAAGGTTGGTCATACCTCCTTGAACTGCGGTCCATATAGTCAAGGGCTTGACACAATGTTTTTTAAAAAATTCATAATAAATCGTATACATAATGAAAAATCACAAAATGAACTATAAATGAGACTAGACTTGCAAGAGTATCCACAGTAAGAAGTAATTAGACTTCTGACATGGTATGATCATGCTATGAACAGGATACTTCGTAATGAACCAAAAATCAGACACAGTGATGGAAAATGATTTAATTCGAAAAGTGTACTTGATAGAAATTAAGGAAAATGCTATCATTAGATCCCTAACATCAAGGTGCATGTACAATAAAAGTTTTAAGGCACGAGATCAAGCATAGACATGGATTTAAGATGAACATGTTGAGTCAGGTTCATGTTCTTAATAGAACTTTAAGCATGAAATACTCATAAACGACATGATGAAAATTGGGGGAAACATGAGACTTTTGAAGATGGAATCATGATCTATCTATGGACGGAATTAATTTAGTTTTACTTGAGAGATTACCTACCTTTGAGCACTTTTGAAATCCTAGGGTTGGTTAAAACTTGAAGAACATGAAGAGCTTTCTTTCCTAGCCTCCTCCTCCACGAATTCCTCCTCCTTTGGCCTTCTTCCCACGTCCAAGAGATCCCAAATGAACATTAGGGTCGGCCATGAGGGTTTGAGAGGTTTATTTAAAGATCTTGTAGTGTTATTTCCTAATACAACTCTATCCTTACTCCAACTTCGAATTTTTCTTATTTATCTAGCCTTTTCTAGTATAAATCCTCTTATTTAGGTTAGGATGAGACTCAATTTCGTGGCCAACATGTTATGGTTGGGTTAGGAGTCTATTTTAGATATATATGACCCATTTTAATGATTTACCTGACACTTTTTAATTAGGGAATAATGGAATTATGAATTTTATAATATTTTTTTATTATGTCATTCTAAACTCGTTTAATTATGAGTTTCATATATTTATCCCAAATTTCTCTTATCTAAATCTCATTTTTAAATTATGATAGAGCCAGATTTCATGGCTATTGGGTTAGACTAGGGTTAGAACTCTTTTTTAGGATATTTATAAGTCATATTAGTGATTAACTTGACCCTTTTTAAATACCCAATAATTTAGTTACGAATTTTAGCCTATTTATCTCTCATCCATGATTTGGACTCTTACTTTTGACCCACTAATCATGTATGGACCAATTAGTAACCCCTCACTCATTTTTGGCTTATTGGGTTTTATTTTTATAGAGATTGCCCCTATTTAATTGTTTAGGGAATAATAGAGTTACAAATCTCTCTCTCTCTCTCTCTCTATATATATATTATATTTTTAAACTCCTAATTTAGCCCAATAACTTTTAGATGAACCCTTTATTAAAGCCCATCACTTATTTTTATTTAATGGGTTTAATTACCTCTTTTTATAAATTTAGAGGGTTTAATAGAGTTATGAATATTATGTTATTTTCTTTCTTGAATTTATTCATGGGCCAAAAGTTGTCCATTGGTTCAATTCCCATGATGCGTTGTTAACACACATTGTTGGAGTCTACCCACATATCTATTTTAATTTATGATCGTTTTGGCACATATGAGGTTCTCCGACTTATTCTTTAATTACAATAATAAGTCACAAAAATTCTTAAATTTGGTCCAAAAGATTTTTCTTGGCCTAAATTTCCTAAGGGGTCATTAGAGAATATTATTAAAATATAATTATTATTTTTACAAAAAAAAATTATATGTGTTTACACACATGTAATAATGATGCGTTCATTTTTAACTAATTTGAATTATGAAATTGATAATTTTTAATTTATTTATAATTTTTAATTACTAAAATTTTTGAAATATTACATAGATAGTATCTATTTGTCTGAGAGCTTACGTGTAATTTTTCTACTTATAGATAGATAGATAGGGGATTGACATCAGCCCAACTCTTGGTATTAATTGACCCTCTTGACTCAGCCCTCATTCATGCCGTATGACCTTGGAGATCATGGGTCAGGGTTTGACAAAATGGGTGTTCGTTGATCGTTTGTGACATTTTCCTTCATTTCTAACTGAGGTTTGCATCTATACATATTGGAAAGTCATATAATCCCCTAACCTTATCCAGGATTGGGTTTTTGAGGAGTATGGACCAGTTTTAAAATCTCTGTCAGTTCTTTGTGACTCCATGTCCACACTTATTTTGGCGTACAAAATTGCCATACCTTAAAAAATATGCCTGAGACATGATATATTGAACTTTTTGCAAGCTTTCAATGCCATAAAACACGTCTCGATTTGAATTTTGTCTGAAAGTCATGCTCATTTTACCATGCCTGTGTATGATTTCAATGCCCTCACCCAGTATTCCCCTAAATTGAGAACGATTTAACAATTTATTTTTTGTTACTTTCGATTACGATAGGAAAATTGGTATCATAGTTATCACATAATATAATAGTTAGGGAGAAAAACAACTACTTAGATATGTAGAGAGTAAAGTTTTGGTATATTATGACATATAACTAAATCTTAGGATTAATTTTCACTTTTCAACAAGTACCAACTTATAAAAGCAATATATAATCATCCCCTTGCTGATATCATATTTCACGTTTAATTCCCTTTTCTATTAGATACAATTGGAAATAAATCTTCGTTAGATAATTGGACCCTCACCTATCTTCAGATGCTGTCTTATCGTTTCCAAATAATCTCTCTCTTTCTCTCCTCTCTCTCAACGGCGCGGGGTGGGGAGGGGGGGTTCGTGGTTTTTTTTTTTAATCTACATCTTTGGATCTCGATCCAAAGGCGTTACGATGGTGTCACACCGTTGTACTAATATTATATATATATATATATATATATATATATATATATATACATGCAAGATAATTTGCTCTCTAGAGTTACCGTTTTTTGTCTCTATGCTTTTCATCTATTTCGACTAAGTTTTCGTCTCAACCTTAATTAGGCTGCCTATCTAATATATACCGTGGGAATCACCAGTCCTTTTTGGTTGGATTTGAATTTTGAAGGTGATTACGAAACTAGCGAACGGCTTGTAATACGTATAGCTTTTTCTATATATTGATTTGTGTCACAGCTTTTTTTTTTTTTTTTCGGATTTTCGAGGTCAAACTCAACTCAGTTTCCAATAACTCAGTCCAGACCCCAACCGCAACTATGTTGGAATTAAACACGGTTTATATCACTTGTTGCATGTGGAAATATGGAATATGAATGTCTGTTTAATAAAGTTACTGTAACTGTTTAACTCAAGATTTTAAGATCAAGAGTTTTGTTACTGTAAGCGTAACATAGGTCGGCTCATGTCGAGGTGACCGCTGAGGTGCTTCTTGCCGAAAAGTGAGCTGAGATGACCAAGCCGATGAATTCTGTCTGAGGCGCGCTTGACCGACTTGTGACGCTAGTTCCGAGCTCCCAACCTGACCTGCAGAGTCCGTCGAGAGACCTCGGCGGGGAGACACTTTGACACTCTTGTCAGTCGCTAGTCGAGCAGAATGGTTTAGCTTGGGGTAGAACAGCGTATCTGTGCCTATGGAGTGCTTGCCTCTTATATAGTGCTAGGACACCTGTATAACATCTGGACGACCCCGCCGATCTTACTGGGGGTTTTCGTGATTGGTGCCAGATAAGAAGTTGCCAATGCCCTACCAGGTCATCGCGACCATGGTCTTAATAGCTGTAGTTACTAGTCCGGTGATCATCGGACCTTGCCTTATTTGCCTCGTCCACCACGTGAGGAATGCTTCGGGGAACGAGCGAGCACGCTGGGCACCAGGTCTGCCTATCCGAGCTGAGAGATCGTCTTCTGCCGAGCTCCTAAAGATGACCCGAGATGCAAAAGGATTTATTGTTCTGACCATACACGTCGGTCAGCTAATGTTCTGCCTGTGATAAAGGTCGTCGGCCTTTGCCTTCAATGAGGTCGGCTGACACGGGGAACTCGGCTGACCTGCTGGGATATCCCTGCATCATTGGCCCCCCAGATTCACGTCGGAACGGGAACTGGGCCGAGGTGAAGCTGAATCAACTAGCCGAGAGCACCTGTCTGGCACGTGGCTCTGTTTTCCCACGTGGACCTCAATGTCGTGTCATCCTGCTGTCAGGTGGTGCCTGGCCATGAAGATACGCATCTGATAATATCACGATTATCATAAATAATCATGCCATTTTATTGATTGATAATGATTAATTCATAAGATTTCTATTATCATGAACAATAATTGATTAAATTCAATTATATATTGTCTTTGCAGGTTAATGGGCGATTGAATGAAGTGTTTAACGGGCCAATGGACCAAGCAATCCAACATGGGCAAATCTGGCATTTTCAGAATGTTGCAAAACCCTAGCCGCCTGCCTTTTTCTTTTTCCCCTCTTCTTTCTATTTTTCCTAAGATTTCTCCCTATTTTTGAAAACCTCTCTTTTAGAGAGAGAGAGCTCTTTATTTAAACCCTCCCTCTCTCTCTCTCTCTCTCTCTCTCTCTCTCTCTCTCTCTCTCCTCTCTCTCTCTCTCTCTCTCTCTTACTATTCCCTATTCTCACTTTCTCTCTTCTCCCTTTCCTGCGCACAATACCCCTTCCTCCTCTTCTTCTTTTCCTCCTCTCTTTGTCTCTTTCTTTCTTCTCTCTGGCTCGGTCTCTCTCTCTTTCTCGCACAGCAAGCAGCACAGCAGCAGCAGCGCCCAGGCCGCCCCGCACGCCCCCAGCCGGCCTCGCCCAGGCCGCCCCGCACCCGAGTGCGCCTGCCCCAGCCGCCCGCCACGCGCCCGCCAGCGCCACGCCCCCCCCCCCCCCCCCCCCCCCCCCCCGCGCACACCAGCGGCCGCCTGCCCCGCGCGCCGGGCCCGCCTGCGCCACGCGCCCCAGCGAGCCCAGGCCGCCTCCGCCCACCTGCGCTCGCCGCTGCCTGCCACACGCCCCTGCGCCCTCCCTCTACGTGCATGCATGCACGTAGAGGAGGCCGCGGCGCTCTTCTCTCTCCTCTCTCTCGCCTCTCTCTCGCCTCTCTCTTCTCTCTCTTCTCTCTCCTCTCTCTCGCCTCTCTCTTCTCTCTCCTCTCTGTTTCATCTCTCTCTTCTCTCTCTTGTTCTCTCTTCTATTCTCTCTCATCTCTCTCGATTTTCTATTCTCCTAAATTGTGTTGTTAGTTTAATTTCATTTTTAACACTTTTTGTTAAACTCTTTTATTTTACTTGTTAGTGGAATTTAAATTTAAGCTTTGTTAATTTAGTTTCCTTCTATCTCTATTTCTCTCTTCTAACTACTCTTCTTAGATTAGAATTATTGGTCGATCAAATTAGTCTTAGGATTTAATTCTAAAATTCTCAACACACTTTTCTAATCAAAGAAACTCAAGGTTTTCAAAGTTAATAACCCTTTTCTCCGTGGATTCGACTCGGCTCTCACCACTTAACTAATGTTAAAATATTTAGTGTAGGCCGATTATTTGAGATTGTTAGTCACGTGTTTAACGACGTATTCGTGGGCTATCAATTTTTGGCGCCGTTGCCGGGGAATTAAATTTTTAGTTTTGATAATCTTAGTTTTTTCTTGTATATATTCAGGCTAACATTTTCTTTCTTTTTGTAGGTATCAAATAAAGAGTGAAAAATCTTGAAAATTGCAAAATTGAAGAATCTGTCAGAAATCTGTCACTAAAAGGGAGATCTGTAAGTAAAAGAGGCTGTTTTGGAAAACAAATTTGAAAATTACACAAAAAAAATCAGAAAAAATGGTAAGTGAGGTGAGTTTCCTTCTCTCTCTCACTCTTTCTATTTGTTTTACTTTCCAAAAGAACGAGGGATTGCGTTGGAGGTAAGTACCCTTAAAACCCTCTTGATTGAGTTTCCTTTTTTTAGTTGCCATGTTTAGATAAAATAAAATAAAAAAAATCAGTCATTTGAATCCAATAAAAAATGTCATGTCAAGATTAGAAACTTTCCATCTTTAGGACATGCATTATTTAGATTTCCATCTTTAGGTAATTTTCCTTTTGAAAAGTTTCCTTTCTTGTCGAAGATTGCGGGAGGCAAGGTGAGAATCTCAACTTTCTTAAAAGCATGATCATGCATTGCCATGCTTGCATAGAACCCCTTGCGTGATTTTGTGGTGTGCACATCATTTCTAAAATAATTTAAGGGCAATTTCCTTAACAAGATAAGGTGGAGATTTGATCATCATTCCTTAGCCCACAAACCACAACTTCCTGCATCTTTTGCATTCCCAAGTCCAATAAAAGGCAGTAGACATTGAACCTAGGGTTCACAATGAGATTTTGGTCCACCTAGGCCCACTATCAAGTTTTGGAAATTGGTGTCTAAGGCTAGAGGTTAAGTGGTAAATGCCTAAGCGGGAAAGTGGTCTCTAATTAGGTCCCTACGAAAGTAGGGGGAGCCTACCACTACCCCACCTCTTACCTGGCCAATGGACATACATGTTAGTGGACTTAGGTTGGGTCTAAGTCACTTTGTGAGAAAGATTACTTTTAGATCTCAGATCCCTAGGTCAATTAGGTTAATTGTTTGCAACTTATTTGTCTCTGCCTAAAAAAAATTAAAAAAATAAAAAAATTTAAAAAAATAACAAAAAAAGAAAAAAAGTCTTATCTTTCTCATTCATAATCATATGTGGGCCAACCCAGCACATTATATAGGCCATGGCCCAAACCAATTTTCATCTCTCATTCAATGTGGCCCAGCCTACTTTGAAAATACACATTTCTTGTCAGCCCACTATGAAAGTACATCCCCTGGGGTGGCCCAACTCTCATCTTTTACCCAAGACCAGGCCCACTATACTAATTTGTTCCATAATGGGCCATATTTCACCCAAGGAGAAACACAATATTTTCAATGGCCCTCCACCTCCACTTCTTACTCAAAAGATGAATAATATGTCCCTCCTACATAATTGAGTTTGCTTTACCAAGATCCACAAAGGGAAATTCAAGGACCATTTTTTGGTGCCGAAATCATATCATGGTTCAATCAAAAAAATTTTGGCATTGATCTGCCGGTGTGCTTAACAAATGCTCCTGAAGGCACACCCTTCCAACCACTTGGAGAATTAATGCCACATTTAACACTTAGAGATCAACTTATTCTGGCCCAAGCCCAAAGTCCACCTATCCACAACTTTCAACACTGGGCCCAATGCCAAATTGATATTCATGACAAAAGCCATCATGAGGGACATGCAAATCCACATTCCACTCACACATCTCCCTCGCAATCAGGGCTCTTTGATGATCAATTTGGGCAATTTATGCAAAAGTTCCATGATAACCAACAAATTTTTGAGTAAACATTCACCCAACAACAACAAGAATTGGAGCAATCCTTTGTCAAAACTGACCTCCTGATTACTCAACTGATGGAAATCAGAAGGAGGCAAGATAGTCAGTCACCATGCCAACCCATTGACAATCATGCACATCATTATCTTGATTGTGACCAACAATTTGACTCTCAAATTCCATCCACAACTTCTCAGTCCAACTTGATTGTGGACACGCCCACTTGGAAAATGAGAGATAATATTAATGAGTCAAATCAAGAGGAGATGGGTGCCACTGAAAATCAATCTATTGTCTTGGCCCAACTTGAAACTGACCATCAAGAAGACTCCATCCATAATGTCATATTTGAGGAAAGCTCTAATGAGTTAGTTGAACTCAAGTTGGGGGGAGAGGAAAAAGAATGTCATCTAGATGTTAGGTCCAAGTTTGATGTGACATTGTTTCAAGTGGATGACAGAGAAGATGTGAGTGTGGAGAAAGAGCTGGGTGTAATCATCAATCATTCTTCTTGGGTAAGAGAAGAATTAGAAATTCTGCCTGAAGTGCACATTGACGGGGTCTCTCTTGATGTTGAAAAAGACATGGAACTCCTACCTCTCCCTGATCTTGGCAAATTCAACATGTTCATGGACATGCTACCACTGGCTGATTGGTCAACTGTGCTTGAACCTTTTAAGCATCCTTATGCTGAAAGTCATTTCATTCCAGATCATGCTACTATCTTTGACACAAGTCAGCCTATGGAGTTCAAGCAATCCTCTGAGCATTCAACTCAATCTGACCACATCATGAAAGAGGATCTGAAAATGGAAGTTGTGGGTGAAAATGGTGAAAATAATAAAGTCCAAATTGAAGTGCTCAACACATATAAAGATCTTACGTGTACAAATGAATATTTCTCAATTGAAGATATGATCTTGAATGCCTCAATTTCTCTATCATTTACTAATCTACAGGGTACATTTGGACCACTTGACCCCCCATGGCTAATGATGCCTTACAAAGCAAGAATTTGGCGTCAATTGATTGGTGGTGTTACGTGACCCTGTTACCCCCATGTGTCTGGCTGAAGACATTAAACTTAGCGCTTGTTGGAAGGCAACCCAATATTTTTAGGAAAATTGATTTCTATTGATTTCGTTTTTATTTTGTATCTTAGGTGTTTGCTGGCCACTATCCTTTGATGAAGCTAGTGTGCAACCACCCGCATGTGATCATCAGGTTGCATCTCTCCTTTCTTAATTTACATTGGCTTTATTCTATTTTCATTATTTTTATGCCATTGAGGACAATGTCATTTAAGTTGGGGGGAGAGGCAAATTGTATTTCAAATTTTTGTCCCTAACATTGTGCTTCATGCTTCATATTTCATGCAAGAAATTTTTTTTTCTAGCTTGACTCATAGTGTGTACTTGTGAAGGTGGTGAGTTGAAGGGGTGAGTTAACTAGTTATGTTTTTAGCATCTTCCTCAAAATACATTTGAAATTTCATCAACATAGAAAAGTATTATTATGAGCTATTCAAATGGATGATGAGAGTTTTACCTAACATTCAGGTTGATTGATTGATATTCTACACTCCTATTGACGACCAATCGTGGGGAAAAAGCTACCTGCCTACAAATAAATGTGAAAATGTGTGTAGTAGTGAAAAAGGAAAAAAAAGAAAAAAAAAAGAAACATGGAAAATGCCCCTGATCTTAGTAACCGGGCCTGTGGCTCCTAAGGTAAGAGTTGAGGCTCGCGTCAAACGGTGAAGGGAAGTGCAGCACCATGTAAATGAAAAGAAAAAAGAAAAAACGAGCATGAAAAAGAGAATTAAGTAGAGTGAAAGCTACCTATAATTCGAGGATCGAATTTAATGAGTGTAGAGTTGATACCATCCCTCAGTGATAAGTAAAAAGCTCATGCATCTTGTTATTGATGCTCGAACATTGAACAAAAAAGTCATGGAATTTTGTGTGTATCTTGAGGAACTGTCTAGTGACATGAACTGACATATTTGCCTGTGACACTCTCGACTGGAACTTGAAATACTTATGATCAAGCAGTCTCATTCTTACTTTCTTGTCATGAAGTATGATATTTTGAACTCTTGTTTGTCCCAATTATTCACTTATGTGCATTGCTAAGGGACTAGCAATGAGTAAGTTGGGGGATGTGATAATATCACGATTATCATAAATAATCATGCCATTTTATTGATTGATAATGATTAATTCATAAGATTTCTATTATCATGAACAATAATTGATTAAATTCAATTATATGTTGTCTTTGCAGGTTAATGGGCGATTGAATGAAGTGCTTAACGGGCCAATGGACCAAGCAATCCAACATGGACAAATCTGGCATTTTCAGAATGTTGCAAAACCCTAGCCGTCTGCCTTTTTCTTTTTCCCCTCTTCTTTCTATTTTTCCTAAGATTTCCCCCTATTTTTGAAAACCTCTCTTTTAGAGAGAGAGCTCTTTATTTAAACCCTCCCTCTCTCTCTCTCTTACTATTCCCTATTCTCACTTTCTCTCTTCTCCCTTTCCTGCGCACAATACCCCTTCCTCCTCTTCTTCTTTTCCTCTTCTCTTTTTCTTCTTTCTTTCTTCTTCTCTCTGGCTCGGTCTCTCTCTCTTTCTCGCACAGCAGCACCCAGGCCGCCCCGCACGCCCCAGCCGGCCTCGCCCAGGCCGCCCCGCACCCGAGCGCGCCTGCCCCAGCCGCCCGCCACGCGCCCGCTAGCGCCCGCTAGCGCCACGCCTCCCCCCTCGCGCACACCAGCGGCCGCCTGCCCCGCGCACCGGGCCCCGCCTGCGCCACGCGCCCCAGCGAGCCCAGGCCGCCTCCGCCCGCCTGCGCTCGCCGCTGCCTGCCACACGCCCCTGCGCCCTCCTCTCTACGTGCATGCAAGCACGTAGAGGAGGCCGCGGCGCTCTTCTCTCTCCTCTCTCTCGCCTCTCTCTCTCTCTCTTCTCTCTCCTCTCTCTCGCCTCTCTCTCTCTCTCTCTCCTCTCTGTTTAGTCTCTCTCTTGTTCTCTCTTCTATTCTCTCTCATCTCTCTCGATTTTCTATTCTCCTAAATTGTGTTGTAGTTTAATTTCATTTTTAGCACTTTTTGTTAAACTCTTTTACTTGTTAGTGGAATTTAAATTTAAGCTTTGTTAATTTAGTTTCCTTCTATCTCTATTCTCTCTTCTAACTACTCTTCTTAGATTAGAATTATTGGTTGATCAAATCAGTCTTAGGATTTATTCTAAAATTCTCAACACACTTTTCTAATCAAAGAAACTCAAGGTTTTCAAAGTTAATAATCTTTTTCTCCGTGGATTCGACTCGGCTCTCACCACTTAACTACTGTTAAAATATTTAGTGTAGGCCGATTATTTGAGATTGTTAGTCACGTGTTTAACGACGCATTCGTGGGCTATCAGCATCATAATGCTGTCAGAGCTGTCCTACGCTGAACGTCGCCTCGACTGTGGTACGGCGAGCCAGCCGTCGCGTCGCCTCCTCGACTCCTGCGCTCAATCATGGCGATCCTCGTCGTGCGGTGTTGTCTGGATCCGAGGAGACATTCCACAACCAATCCAGCTGTGCCACGTGCTCAAATCTCAACCGCTGCTTTTGAAGATAGATGTCCACCATTGGATTCGATTCATACCCCAACACTATAAATAGTGGGGTCTGTTGCCGAAAAACCACCCTTGTTCCCACGCGCGAGCACCTTCAAGACGGCCAGCCGACGTGCCGACGCGCCGACCGGGCTGACGTCCGAGCGCTCGCTCCTTGCCTCTCTGCTTCTTCTCTTCAGAGGTAAGCCATGAGCTCTACCTCGTACCGTCCTTCCTCTTCTTCCTCATATGGAGGTTCTCCTTCTGAGAGCTTCACCATTTCGGATCCTTTCGGAGCGGACTCTCCCCGTCCTAAGAAAAGGACGCAATTGGAGGCTGCTCGGCCCGACAGTCAATCGTCGGAATCCACCAAGGACTCCTCCGAAGTTAAGGTCGGTCTCGGGGACTATGTTCCCAGGCAGCCCTCGTCTCACACCCTGGGATCTCGTCAACAAGCCGACACCGTGGCAGACGCTCAGTGCGAGATCGATGAAGAGACCCGACAATGGATGAGGAGTCATCCAGGTCTCGTCCTCCCCGAAGACTTCACCTTTTACTTTTCTAATCAACTCCGTGCACACTATTCTATGCCAAGGGGAGTTTGCATTTACTCAGAGGCTGTCCGAACAGGCTTCTGCCTGCCCCTCCACCCCTTCATTATTTTTCTTCTCGCCAAGCTGGGAGTCGCTCCATCACAGCTGGCCCCAAACTCTTGGAGGTCAGTTGTCGACTTCTTGGCTGTCTGTGCCATGGCCGAAGTCCTTCCGACCTCACACCTATTCTTCCATTGTTTCTCCGTAAAAGCCTTCGGAGACTGGCTGTACTTCGCAGCCAGTCAGATCGGCAAATCCTCGGCCAAATGCCCTCCTATCTCCATAACTAGAAGAGGAACTTCCTTTTCGTTCGTTCTCGGACCGAGTGGCCCTTCCCGACCACTTGGTCGGCTGTAAACATCAGGAATAAATCCTTCTGCCCACCAAATCTTGTGGTCTTTGAGCTCTCGGAGTTTGAGTCTCTGCAGGCGGTGGAGCCTCCCGACCTGTTCGAGCCTTCTGAGAAGCTGTTCAAGCTCATCGCTGAGGCTAACTGAGGTCTGATCTGACCTTTATTATCGACTATTTCTATAATCTAAGGAGGACTGACCTTCTTCTCTTGCAGTAATGGCCGACAAGGGAAAGTCATCGACTCCCCAAGCCAAGGGGAGAAGCGGCCTCTCTCTCTCGGATATGACCGAGAGGGAAATCTTGTCCTGGGGCAAGAAGAAAGTGAGCTGAGGGGAAAAATGTGCTCGTCC
This sequence comes from Colocasia esculenta, assembly GCA_014218235.1. Classification (NCBI taxonomy): domain Eukaryota; kingdom Viridiplantae; phylum Streptophyta; class Magnoliopsida; order Alismatales; family Araceae; genus Colocasia; species Colocasia esculenta. The sequence goes on from CM024759.1 coordinate 81,462,517, forward strand.
CGTCGAGACCGACGTGCTGAACATCGCCCCGTCCTTTGCACCTCACAAGTCGTCACACATCCCTAAGAAGTCAGGGCCGACCAAACGTCCTCCGCAAACAGAAAACGTGTCGGCCGACATCACTGCCTTGGTCGCCTCTCAGTTGAGGTCTTCTGGGCGATCTGGAGCTCTCAGCGCCACCGAGTGGGGAAGGCAAGCACTTCCCGCCAAAGCGAAGGTTCCATCCTCGGGCGTGAGGTCGGGCCAGATAATCGAGGACTTTTACTCCTCAGTCCAAGGCGTGATGTCTCGGTTTGAAGCAGTTCTTCATCAGGTCGAGACCTCTAGAGCTTGCTCCGAGGCACGCTTGGCTGAGGTTGGTAAGAAGCTAGTGGCCGAGAAGGATCTCCGTGCCAAAGAGGCTGAGCGAGCGAACAAGGCCGAGGCCAAAGCTGATAAGCTACTGAAGTCACTTCAGGCCGAGATGGAGGCTCGCCAAACTGAGCTCGAATCTCACAAAAACCAAGGCTGCTACTGCTCAGCTGGTAGCCGACGAGTGTGCCGAGGCCGATGCTGAGTACCGCGAGTCTGACGAGCTCAAAGCCGAGGTGGTCAAGCTCTTCAGCAAAGGGTACAACTTCTGTCTTAAGCATGTTCGGGAACACTTCCCGGGCATTGACACTTAGAAGGTCGTACTTGACGAGGAAGATGAAGAAGAGGCAGACGCCGACGACAGAGACGAGAGCATCGCTGCTGTCGTCGACGACTCGCTAGCCACTGCTACCGAGAAAATTTTCGAGGCTGCTGCCGACAACGTCGCAGCCGATCAGCCAGCAGAGCCGGACGAGGAGACTCATGTTGGCACTGATGTCATCGCCGTGGATTAGATTTCACGTGTACATGGCGCCTCGCAGCACACTGTACCTCCATCTTTATCAAAAGAATTGCAACTTTTTGTCATCGGTCGCATATGTTTGTCGTCGTTCTATCTGAGAACTTGTCTTTCGAACAGTTTCAAATTCTAAGGTTACTCAACTATAGGCCATTGCTATTCCATTACGATGAGCATAGCCTTCTGGTATGTCGGAGTTTGACGAGTGTCGAAGCAAACTCGTTTCGGATATCGTTTCTTAGTTCCCGACGAGCGCCTAAGTGACCTCGTTCGATGAACTATGATGTCAAGCTTTTCACGTGTGCCAAAGCGACCACATCTTCAATCCAAACATCGTCTCTCAGTTCCTGACGAGTGCCTAAGCGACCTCGTCTAGCGAACTGACGTCAACGTCTCACGTGTGCCGAAGCGAACATGTCTTCAATCCATGTCGGACATCGTCTCTCCATTCCTGACGAGTGCCTAAGCAACCTCGTCCAGGGAACTGACGTCAACGTCTCACGTGTGTCGAAGCGACCACGTCTTCAATCCACGTCAAACGTCGTCTCTCCGTTCCTAACGAGTGCCTAAGCGACCTCATTCGGCGAACTACGACGTCCATGTCTCATGTGTGCCGAAGTGAACACATCTCATTCAACGTCGGACATCGTCTCTCAGTTCCTGAAGAGTGCTTAAGCGACCTCGTTCAATGAACTACGACGTCCACGTCTCGCGTGTGCCGAAGCGACCACGTCTTCGATTCTCGTCGTACGTCGTCTCTCAGTTCCTGATGAGTGCCTAAGAGACCTTGCCCAGCGAACTACGACGTCCACAACCTCACGTGTGCCGAAGCGACAACGCCTTTAATTCTCGTCGGACATCGTCTCTCAGTTCTTGACGAGTGCCTAAGCGACCTCATTCAGAGAACTACGATGTCCACGTCTCACGTGTGCCGAAGCAACCACGCCCTCAATTCTTGTCGGACATCGTCTCTCAGTTCCTGACGAGTGCCTAAGAGACCTCGCCCAGCGAACTACGACGTCCACGACCTCACGTGTGCCGAAGCAACCACGCCTTCAATTCTCGTCAGATGTCGTCTCTCAGTTCCTTATGAGTGCCTAAGCGACCTCGCCCAGCGAACTACGACGTCCACGGCCTCACGTGTGCCGAAGCGACCACGCCTTCAATTCTCGTTGGACGTCTTCTCTCAGTTCCTGACGAGTGCCTAAGCGACCTCATTCAGCAAACTACGACGTCCACGTCTCACGTGTGCCGAAGCGAACACGTCTCATTTCACATCAACTGTCATCTCTCAGTTCCTAAAGAGTGCCTAAGTGACCTCGTTCAGAGAACTAGGACGTCCACGTCTCGCATGTGTCGAAGCGACTACGTCTTCGATTCTCATCGGACGTCATCTCTCAGTTCCTGATGAGTGCCTAAACGTCCTCACCCAGCGAACTACGACATCCACGACCTCACGTGTGCCGAAGCGACCACGCCTTCAATTCTCGTCGGACGTCGTCTCTCAGTTCCTGACGAGTGCCTAAGCGACCTCGTTCAGCGAACTACGACGTCCATGTCTCACGTGTGCCGAAGCGACCACACCTTTAATTCTCATCGGACGTCGTCTCTCAGTTCATGACGAGTGCCTAAGCGACCTCGCCCAACGAACTATGACGTCCACGACCTCACGTGTGACGAGGCGACCATGCTTTCAATTCTCATTGGACGTCGTCTCTCAGTTCCTGACGAGTGCCTAAGTGACCTCGCCCAGCGAACTACGACGTCCACGACCTCACGTGTACCGAAGCGACCACGCCTTCAACTCTTGTCGGTTGTCGTCTCTCAGTTCCTGTTGAGTGCCTAAGCGACCTCGTTCAGCGAACTACGACGTCCACATCTCACGTGTTCCGAAGCGAACACGTCTCATTTCACGTCGGATGTCATCTCTCAGTTCCTGAAGAGTGCCTAAGCGACCTCGTTTAGCAAACTACGACGTCAACGTCTCGCGTGTGCCAAAGCGACCACGTCTTCGATTCTCATCGGACATCGTCTCTCAGTTCCTGACGAGTGCCTAAGCGACCTCTCCCAGCGAACTACGACGTCCATGACCTCACGTGTGCCGAAGTGACCACGCCTTCAATTCGCATCGGACGTCGTCTCTCAGTTCCTGACGAGTGCCTAAGCGACCTCGTTTAGCGAACTACTACATCCACGTCTCGCGTGTGCCGAAGCGACCATGCCTTCAATTCTCATCGGATGTCATCTCTCAGTTCCTGATGAGTGCCTAAGCGACCTTGCCTAGCGAACTACGACGTTCACGACCTCACGTGTGCCGAAGCGACCACGCCTTCAATTCTCGTCGGACGTCATCTCTTAGTTCCTGACGAGTGCCTAAGCGACCTCGCCCAGCGAACTATGACATCCACGACCTCACATGTGCAGAAGCGACCACGCCTTCAATTCTCGTCGGACGTCGTCTCTCAGTTCCTGACGAGTGCCTAAGGGACCTCGTCAAGTGAACTACGACGTCCACGTTCGTTGCACTGCTCTCGTGATATCAGGATGATGCTATAAAGCGACTTGCCTTTTTCAATCATTCAATCTTAGTTATATCGTGCAAGCCAATCACAAATTCGACTTCATCAACGAATACCACATGTTCTTGAGAAAACCGACCTGCTCATCAACTCGCCGCCCTCGTGTCCGAGGACTTTAATCACAACACGAGTTTACAATTCTAAGAGTGTACGTAAACGATATTTGATATGACTAAGATACATGAAGTAAAGGTCGCCGACCAGCATCTAAGGCTGACCTCGGGGCATTTGAGCTGGTTGTGCGAGATCTACTGGAAAAAAGTAGGGGAGTAATCTAGGACGATGCTCTAAGCGACTCGTCATGTGCCGTTTTTAACTGTCCAATGGACAAACTTGCCAGGGTAACCTTTCATCCTCTTGGTCGGCCCCCCTTGTCGATCATGGGTGATGCCTCAGGGGCTTCTCAGTTTTCGCAATTAGTTGAGTTCAACTAAAGGGGTGTGGGGAAATCCGTACTGACCTTTAGTAGCGTTTTTCGACAGACAGCGCCAATGTTACTATAAGTGTAACATAGGTTGGCTAAGGCCGAGGTGACCGCTGAGGTGCTTCTCGCCAAAGAGTGAGCCGAGACGACCAAGCCGCTGAATTCCGTCTGAGGCGCACTTGGCCGACGTGTGATGCTGGTTCTGAGCTCCTGACCTGACCTGCAAAGCCCGTCGAGAGACCTCGGCGGGGAGACACTCCGACGCTCTTGTCAGTCGCTAGCCGAGCATAATGGTCTAGCCTGGGGTAGAACTGCATACCTGCGCCTGTGGAGTGCCTGCCTCTTATATAATGTTAGGACACCTGTATGACAGCTGGACAACCCCGCCGATCTCGTTGGGGGTTTCCGTGATTGGTGCCGGATAGGAAGTTGCCAACGCCCTACCAAGTCATCGCGACTGTGGTCTTAATAGTCGTAGTTACTGGTCCCGTGATCATCGTACCTTGCCTTATTTGCCTCGTCCATCACGTGAGGAACGCTTCGAGGAACGCGCGAGCATGCTGGGCACCAGGTCGGCCTGTCCGAGCTGAGAGATCGTCTTCTGCCGAGCTCCTGAAGACGACCCGAGATGCAAAAGGATTCATTGTTCTGATCATACACATCGATCAGCTAATGTTCTGCCTGTGATAAAGGTCGTCGGCCTTTGCCTTCAATGAAGTCGGCTGACACTAGAAACTCGACCGACCTGCTGGGACGCATCAAGTTTCATTCTTAGATGTACCATACACATACCATTTCAAATAAGGTGTACATGTTCCATTCCGCACATACACATGTACATCATTTCAAAACATGTTTTGTTCTTGTGGACATGCGTCTCAAATCTTAATTTCATCTCTCGGCACAGTATGTGGATCTTCCGAGAGTGGTTACAATGTTATGCTGTTGATTTATCACATATACTTGGACCAATCACATACAGTTTTTACAAAACGAAGAGGTTTGATTGTTTAATATGATGGGCTTACAATATATATATTCCTTGCTTCATCGTTAAAAGAAGAAGAAGAAAAAAAAACGACAAGTAAACCACTTAATACATGGGAGTCCTGCGCGCCCACCTCAACCGCACATGCATGTGGTGTCAACATGATTTATTTGGTTTTCAGAAGATGCTATATATATTTCCAGCTGCAACAGTTACACATGCCGCAAGCTATTAAAACAAAGTTTCATGTTGTGCCATTCAAGAACACACGAGTAGGGAATCGGTTCAATAAACAATTTAATTAAGTGGTGGCCAAGATGAGATCTAGTCTCACGTATGCACGCAGTTGCCTCAGGGCGTACGTGGCATCTTCTGCCACGTAACACGCATTGCAGCTAGATCACTAGTCTTATAACCTTTACTTGCCAGTTCATTCAACTTTTATATTGCCTCTGATGCCCGCCTCACCCACCCACCATACCTTACATAATGATAAGTGGGCGGGGATTTATAGCAAGTTTGTGGATCTGTTGTCCCTTATTCAGGCTGCAACCAGCCAGCACCAATGTGGCATAAAGATGCAGAAGAAACATAACACTTATATAAAAGGATTCAAATTTGTTGCACATAAATGAAGCGAGAGAATCGCATGGGGTTGGACAGATCTGAAAACTTCGGTTAAAAAATGTCCCAATGTTGGAAGGGAAGCATGGCGGCATGGTCCATGTGTGAAAAATATTGCAAATTAAGTATTTTAAGTTAGACTTAAAAGATGAGGCTGATAAGGATGAGGGCTGTTCATCTTCGGATAGCCGAAAATTCATCTCACGTTCCGATCGTAAAGGAGTTAAAATTTATTTACGGGTGTCAAGTGCTCGGTCTCTTAATCCTCCATGCCAGGCACTTTCTCCAGCTGCAATATCTTCTCCACCTCCAAACATGCAAAAAAAAGCTACATGTGTGGCAAAACTTGCTAAGACGTAAAATATTTTTTAGAGAAAGGATTAGTGTATTTTTTTTATTATATTTAAGTGTAATATGATTAGACACTAAATTTATGTGGTACTTAATAATTGAGTTATCATTTTATCACTCCCCATATAAGGAGTGCCATATGAATTTAGTGTCTAGTCATATTACACTTAAGTACAATAAAAAATATACTAAATTTTTCTATATTTTTTATGCCGAGAGTTAAATTACAATCTGAGTCATAAGTTGAAAGATTGATGATGATGAGCACTGTTGCTGCACAAGTAATGAGTAGTCGACCGGAGCCGAGTTGAGTGGGCCTCGAGGGATCAACGGCGTCCCGCTGTCGTTGGCGAGGCGAATCCGACCTGCAAAAAACCACCGAGACTCCTCGGCGGCTGGACACTCCGACGATCAAGTCAGCAGAGAGAGTTGTGTGAAAGAGAGAGAAAGTTTGTGCTACGAATAGCGTACCTTTACTGTGGGAGATGCCTCCGTCTTTTATACGGACGCGGCATTTTGAATTTCTAGGAATGGCGGGAGGGCGTGTCCTCCTCTTGCACCGCAATACTTAGCAAGCGGGGTAGTGTGGGGCAAGCGCGACCATCACGGGATCAATCATAGCTGGCCCTTGCCAGCCTGGTCGCGACAGGAAACTTCCCAAACAGTCGAGCGATAGCTGGGTGCCAGCAGTCGCGATCTCCGGGATCCATCTTGCGCGATGGGCGAGTTCGGACTGGAGCCAACCGGATGCACCCGGATCGCACGCCTGATCCGATGGATTTTCTTGGTAGGTTTCTGGGGGCGAGTCTGTTGTTGGAAATCTCAGCCGACCCATGTTCTTGGCCGGCCAGGTCGGAACCCTCAAGCGGCCCAAGTTGTCGGCCAGTCAAAGTTGGAGACCTCGTCGTCGTCGGCCAACCTGGTCGGCTCCACTCAACAAGGTCCTCGTTGCCAGCCAGGGAGTTGGCGACGATCGTCGGTCATTGTCGTCGGCCAGTGTGTGGGTTAGCGTCTTGCGAACGGGTTGAGTTATTTTGTTGGCAACTAGGTAGGATAGCGACGAGCGGTATCACTGGTCCCCTGGGTTCTTATTGAGACGAGTTCTTAGCTCGATGAGAAGCCATTTGTCTGGTTGTCGATGCGTCCTGTCAAACCGCCAATGGGAGCTGAGCAGGCGCGCGCCGCCTTTCCGATTTTCGTGCGTATGTCAGAGCCGTTTTGCCCCTGCCATCAGGGAGATCACGATCTCCTACCATTATGTCAGTCCCGGGGGCGATGGCTGTCACATAACCGTTGTGGCTCCCGCGCTCATGATGGCAGTGCCTGCATTCGAAGGGCGCTGGGGATCCGGGTGAACGGCGTCCGGCTGTTGGGCTCCCGACACGTGGCCGCATCTAGGCCGCCCCTGGGCCCCGAACCGTCCGATGGAAGCGGCCTCGCGGCCTTATAAATAGCCGGGGGCCATTGCTGAATTGTCCCTCTACCTCGCACGCGTGCTTTCCGACATTCTCCGACGACCCGCCGTCTTCCAGTCTTCTTCGTGGATTGCCTTCCCTTGTTTGCTTCCTTCTGAGGTAAGCGATGAGTCGCTCTTCTACTTCTTCCTTGTCCGGGGGTCACTCGTCGGCTGCTCCTTCCCATAGCAAGTCTGTTAGTGAGAATCCCAACGCTTTCGATGATGCTTCTAACCACGAGCCCGAGGATCTCGGAACCGAGACTGAGATTCTCGATACCCTAGTGTGGGGTCCTGTGGAGGAGTCTTTCGTCCTCAGAGTTTTTCCCGGGAGATATATCCCAAGGGTACCCACGGCCCATACCTCCGGTGCTCGCCGCGCGGTCGACAATGTTGCTGAGGCGCGCTGCAAGATCTCTTGCGACACCTTCGCCTGGATGTGAAAGCATCGCAGGTTCGTTCTCCCAGACGACGCCGTCATGTTCGCCAACCGGGGTTTCAGGGCTCATCATGTGATGAAGGGGGTTTTTCTGTTTACTCCGAGGCGCTTAAGGCTGGCCTCTGCTTCCCTTTCCACCCGTTCGTTGTTTTCCTCCTTTTAGAGCTCGGAGCCGCCCCCTCGCAGCTGGCCCCGAATTCCTGGTGCACTATCGTCGGCTTCCTTACCCTTTGCTATTCGGCGGGGGTCCCTCCGACCCTGCGCCTTTTCTTCTATCTTTTTTCTGTTAAGCCGTTTGGAGACTGGCTATACTTTACGACGAGGAATGGTCGGCAAATCCTCAAGCAATTGCCATCCTCAGTCCATGATTGGAAGATGGGTTATGTTTTCATCTATTGCCCCTCTGGGTGGCCCTTCCCGACCACCTGGTCGGTCATCGACGTCCGGAGCAAGGCGTTTGGATCGCCGAGGCTTAGTGCATCCGAGCTCTCGGACATCGCGCTTTTGAAGGATGTGGAACACCCCAGCCTGATCGAACCCTCCGAGGAACTGTTCAAGCTGATCGACGAGGGCACAAAAGGTTTTCTACCTCATAGTTGTTTCCCTGAATTGCTTGTTGTTTCTTGACTTTAACATTCTTCGTGTTTCTGCAGCTATGGCTGACAAAAACACTTCTCCGAAGCCTGCGCGCAAGGGCCCCTCGCTCGCCGAGAGGGCCAAGAATCGGGTCTTCTCACGCGAGAAGAAGGTGGCTTCCCGCCCCGAAAAGCGTCATCGGGAGGCCGAGCTTGAAGTGCCTGCAGACTCGTCGGCTCCGGCTCCTGAACAAGGTTCAGCGCCCGCCCCTCCCTCCGAGCGGCCCTCGAAGCGTCCCCATCAGTCGGCGTCGTCTCCGCCCCCCGCGCCCTCGGCGATGACCCAAACTCAATTCCAGTTGGACCCGGTCGAATGGGGTCGTCAGGCCCTTCCGGCCGAGGTGAAGGCCGACGCGTTGAACAAACCCACGCGTCTGCTTATTCACGAATTCCACTCGTCGTTGCTGACCCAGTTGGCAGCGTTCGAGGCATTCATTCACCCAGCGGAGGTGAAGAGGTTGGCTTATGACAAGATCGTCGCCGAGGTTGAGGATCGGCTGGCGTCTGAGAAGGCTCTCCGGATAAAGGAGTCGGAGGCGGCGAAGAAAAGGGAAAGCGACCTCCAGTCGTCCCTCGCTTCCGAGAAGGAAGCCTTGCGTGGCATGGAGAAGGCGTTGGAGGCGGTGAAGAAGGCGCAATACGCCGAGATAGAGGCTCACGAGAAGACAAAGGAGGACTTCTCTCGGCGCGTCGCCGAGGAGTGGGAGAAGGCGGTAGATGAGTATCACGAATCCGACGAACTTCAAGACGAGGTCGCTGGTCTCTTCAAGGAGGGCTATAGTGCTTGCCTTGACAAGGTGCGGGAACTGCACCCTAGTCTTGACTTCTCGAGGGCAGACCTTCCGGCCGAGGGTGACGATGCGACTGAGGCTAAGGGCGTTGCCGACCATGACGAAGTGGCCATCGTCGTGGACGAAGCCTTGGACATCGCGGTCGACTGTACCCTCAACAAGGTCGCCGACGAGGTGGTGGCCGAGGGTCCCTCGGCCTCGGAAGTGTAGTTTGTATTTTTGTTTTAATGAAATCTCCCCTTTTTGCGTAATGTTTCTGCCGATGACCTCTCTTTAGTGTCGGGGTGACCTCGTAAGAGTGCCGAAGCGACCTTGTATTGAGAGTGCCGAAGCGACCTCGTATTGAGACTGCCGACGTGACCTTATATTTAGAGAGTGCCGAAGCGACCTCGTACTTAGAGAGTGCCGTAGAGACCTCGTACTGAGTGCCGACGTGACCTCGTATTTAGAGAGTGTCGAAGCGACCTCGTACTTAGAGAGTGCCGAAGCGACCTCGTACTTGGAGTGCCGAAGCGACCTCGTACTTAGAGAGTGCCGAAGCAACCTCGTACTTAGAGAGTGCCGAAGCGACCTCGTATTCACGCTAAGGGAAATAACTTTGAAGGTGCTCAGCGTTCTATGTTCTCGGAATGACCGTCCCATCGAGGTCTGCCAGTCGGTAAGCACCCTGGCCGAGGGCTTCAATGACCCGATAAGGCCCTTCCCAATTGGTCGATAACTTTCCGCTAGCCGATTTTGGGTCCGAGATGGCGAGTTTTCTGAGGACGAGGCTCCCTATCCCGAAGCGTCGCGGCTTGACCTTTCTGTCAAAGCTTTTCTTGACCCTCCTTTTATAGGCTTCCATCCTCGCCGATGCATTCCCCTGCCTTTCTTCTATTAGATCAAGCTCGGCACGTAATGAAAGGTTATTGCTCTCCTCGTCGAACCCGAGGACTCTCCTTGACGGGACGAGCAGTTCTACGGGCGTCACTGCCTCCACCCCGAAAGCGAGTGCGAAAGGCGACTCCCGAGTCGCTTCCCTCGGTGTCGTCCTGTACGCCCAAAGTACATGGAGGAGCTGGTCGGCCCAAGCTCCCTTGTGGCTTAATAGTCTTTTCTTCAGCCCGTCCAAAATCGTCTGATTGGTAACCTTAGCCATTCCGTTTGACTGGGGGTGGGCTACCGAGGAGAATCTATGCTCGATTCCGAGCGCATCGCAGTTCCGACGGAACCTGACGTTGTCAAATTGCCGCTCGTTGTCGGTGATGATTGTCCGGGGTAGGCCGAACCTGCAGATGATATTTTTCCACACGAAGCCCCAAGCATTGGCGTCGGTGATCTTTGCCAAAGACTCGGCTTCGACCCACTTGGTGAAATAATCCACTCCGACGATGATGAACTTCCTCTGACCTGTTGCAATCCGAGGATGTCCATTCCCCACTGCGCGAAGGGCCACGGGGAAGTTATGCTTGTGAGTTCTGATGGAGGTTGCCGATCAATTTTTCCGAACAGCTGGCATTGGCGGCAACGTTTTACGTACTTCTCGGCGTCTTTAAGCATTGTCGGCCACCAGTATCCCTGTCGGGTTACTCTTCGTACTAAAGACCGAGGACCTGCGTGAGACCCACATGTACCTTCATGTACTTCATTGATGATTTCCTCGGCCTGAACGGGGTCCACGCATAGAAGATTAGGATAGCTAAATCCCTTCTGATACAAGTCATCGCCGACGATGAAGAACTTCATCGATCGTCGCCTCGTCTTCTCGGCCTCGTTTTTGTCCTCCGGAGCACCTCATCTCTGAGGAAATTTATCAGCGGGGTCATCCATGTCGTTTTGATGTTAATGTTCATTAGTTCTCTGGTCGCTATGGATGGCTCCCGAAGCTCTTCTACTAACATGGTTGGAGGTGGTCCAAATGAGGACGATGCGAACTTTGAAAGCGCGTCAGCTTGCTCGTTCTCAGACCTCGGTATCTTGACGAGCTCGGCAGAGTCGAAGTCTGCCATGAGCCTTTGCACTTTGGCCTTGTAAGACGCGAGCTTGGCCTCTTTTGCCTCGAATGCTTGCGACACCTGGCTGACGACCAGTTGGGAATCGTTGTGGACGCGTACGCTTTCCTCTTCCTGCTACTGTCGCAGCCACTTGCCGATCCGCCAGCGAGGATAAGGACGGCACCCTTTCCTTCGCGCTCGCGATTTTCCTCTGGTTCACGTTCCTTTGATTTTCCGTCGACGACGTCCTTGCCGATTACTCCGTAGCATCTCTGCTATCTCCATCTTCAAGCTCCTGCATTGGTCGGTCAGATGACCGTAGCCTTTATGGTACTCGCAATATAGGTCGGCCCCGCTCCCTGAGGGGGGCCTTGTCATCGGTTCAGGCCGCCTGAACTCCGACAGCTTCTTGATGACATGGAGGATCTCCGATGGCAACCTCCCGAAACGGGGGAGGTCCTTGACGCGATGATATTCGTCGGGTCGTCGGTCAGACTCCCACCGACCCTCCGAGTCTCGGCACCTTTCTCCGCTCGACTCCTCCATTCGCGGCCTCTTCTCGCTCGGCCCCGAGCTCATGGTTCCTCTCTCTAGTGGTCGCTTGAGTCGACCGGCAGTTCCAAGGGTTGATTCTAACCTCACGTACTTCTGCATCTGGGAAAGGAGGTCGGAAAGACTTACTGGGGGTTTCTTGGCGATGGATGCCACAAACGCCATGTCGGTGCACACCCTTGTGAGTATGTTGACTGTCGTCCTCAAGTCCAGGTCTATCACCTTCATCACCTCGACCTAGAAGCGCTTTGCGTAGTCTCGGAACATCTCGCTCTCCTTCTGAGCAACCAGCCATAGGTCGTCGGTGCATAGTGAATGTTGCACCGTGTTGTAGAAATGGTCCAGGAACCTCTGGGCCAGGTCGGCGAAGCAGGGGATCGAGCATGTGGGGAGCGCCTTGAACCATTGCAGCGCCGCATCATCTAGAGTAGACATGAAGGCACGACACTTCAGAGCGTCAGTAACATTTATCATTTCCACCTGCCCTTGGAAATGGTCGAGGTGGTGAACTGGATTGGTTGTCCCGTTGTAGCGTTGGAACTTCGGCAGCTGGAACTTTGGTGGAATCGGAGCCGACGTGATCTCTTCAGTGAATGGCGAGGCAGTCAGAAGCGTCGCTACAGATGGGGCGCGGGTGCCGAGCTGCAGTGCTTCTATCTTCCTGTTCATCTCCCGTAGGTCGTCCTTCCACCGGGGGTCGAACAACGACTCACTAATGGTCGCTGGGGTGGACTCCGCCGTGAAGTGGTCGACGAGGTCGGCCCTTGCTGCGTTTTCTGCTGCAGTCACCGGTGTAACTGGAAGGATGTTGTCAGCTTGGTTAAGCACTGGTGCGGGAATCCCAGCCGCTGCTAGTTGGACGTCGACATGGCTCGCCGACATAGCTGGAGGTACGCGTTGCCGGCTGGGGACCTCTACATTTTCCTGACCCCCTAGGGCCTGTCCCGCCCGGCGAACTGAGCCTTCGCCTCGTGCCGGGGGTGTCTGCAGGTTCGGCTCCATCCTCATTAGTATCTGCTGGAGATTCGCTAGCGTTTGTTCAATGGGGTCAAGCCGCGAGGATGTCGTCGAATCTTGCTCCCCAGCACCAGAGGCGCCCCCAGCCACTTCTTCAGTGACGTTGACTAGTGCGACTTCCTCCTCCGACGGGCGAGCTACCGCCTATCCCTTGGGTGTCATGGAGAGAAGCTTTTTGTACTGCTTCCCACAGACGGTGCCAAATGTTGCTGCACAAGCAATGAGTAGTTGATCGGAGCCGAGCTGAGTGGGCCCCGAGGGATCAACGGCGTCGCACTGTCGTTGGTGAGGCGAATCCGACCTGCAAAAAACCACCGAGACTCCTCGGCGGCCGGACACTTCGACGATCAAGTTAGCAGAGAGAGTTGTGTGAAAGAGAGAGAAAGTTTGTGCTACGACGAATAGCATACCTTTCATGTGGGGGATGCCTCCGTCTTTTATACGGACGCGACATTTTGAATTTCCAGGAATGGCTGGAGGGCGTGTCCTCCTCTTGCGCCGCAATACTTAGCAAGCGGGGTAGTGTGGGGCAAGCGCGACCATCACGGGATCAATCATAGCTGGCCCTTGCCAGCCTGGTCGCGACAGGAAACTTTCCAAATGGTCGAGCGACAGCTGGGTGCCAGCAGTCGCGATCTCCGGGATTCATCATGCGCGATGGGCGAGTTCGGACTGGAGCCAACCGGATGCACCCGGATCGCGCGCCTGATTCGATGGATTTTCTTGGTAGGTTTCCGGGGCGAGTCTGTTGTTGAAAATCTCAGCCGACCCATGTTCTCGGCCGGCCAGGTCGGAACCCTCAAGCGGCCCAAGTTGTCGGCCAGTCAAAGTTGGAGACCTCGTCGTCGTCGGCCAACTTGGTCGGCTCCACTCAACAAGGTCCTCGTTGCCGGCCAGGGAGTTGGCGACGATTGTCGGTCATTGTCATTGGCCAGCGTGTGGGTTAGCGTCTCGCAAACGGGTCGGGTTATTTTGTCAGCAACTAGGTCGGATAGCGACGAGCGGTATCAAGCACTATTTTAAAGTCCGATCTTTAGAAGTATTTATATATTCTTAGGATCGATCTTCTTCGAAATTTTAGAAGCATCTTTCTTGTGGGTCTAGAATTTCTAGTATCGGTACTCATTGGATTCTATCTCACTTTCCTTTTTTCTTATCTTCATGGTTTTAGCCACCAGGGTTGTACTTAAATTTTATTAATAATAATCAATCAAAATGGCCGATTAGGCCTTATAAAAAAGAGTCTTTTAAGTTAAGAGGTTGGAAATCACACGGGGCCGGCTAAAAATTTCTGACGGACGAGAGATGAAGAGGAGGAAGATGCACCGGAAATTTGAGATACATGATTCATTTCTTGATTTTGGGTATATATTTCTATACAAAATGGATGGCAAGAAAAGATGTACATCCATCAACAAATCCTACAAAATTCGGATGTCGATGAGGAGATTAGAGGGGGAAGGACGGATCATGGGCTGAGGATGTTAAGCAGGGAGACCCTGTTCTGGATCAACCTCCTGAACATGGAATCCAGACACATCTCAAGACAGCCCGTTCCGACCTCCAGGATCTGCAATCCCCTCTGTGCATCTTCCATCTTCTTCTCAAAGTCTGCGGTTTTGCCAGAGTGTTTCCTTTGGATGGAACGTAACGAGGCCTCAACTTTCTCAAACTCACTGGTGCACGAGGCCGGGAACCACCTCTTACTTGGCTTAGACAAGAAGCAAGATGTGGAACGGAGGACGATGATGGTGATCTCCTTCAAGTCCTTGATTGCCTTCAACGCAAGAGACAGGTCTTGGTCCTCGTCGGGAAGGGGATAGGCGAGGTGCTTGCTCTCCATTTGCTTCAGGGCTTTCGAGCACTTGCTGCCCTCTTTCTGCGCCTTCTTCCTCGACCGGACGAAGGCATGGAGCTGCCTATCGGAGTCTCCGACTCTTTTGGTACGGAGAGTCGACTGGAGGTCCTGTGCTTGCTCCTTGATCGATGAGATGGCATCTCTGGCGGTTTGGCAGACGTCCAGCAGCCTCACGGAGCTGTCCAGCTCCTCCGCCGCCCACTTCTCGGCCTGCGGTTGGCGGGCGAGGGCTCGCTGCGTGTGAGGGAGGCGAAGAAGCTCCTCCGCGCAATCATACATCTCCTCGAGGGCTTGGAGACCGGCGCAGAGCAGCTCGGCTGTGGGCGAGGAGGAGGCCCCCTGGGCCAGCGAGGATGCTGCCCAAGTCTTGAACTTGTGAAGGCCTTCCTCCACTCTGACTGAGAGAGGGTGAGATCTTGAGGGAAGACTGATGGATCGGACATGGAAAGCGGAGTTGGCTGCAGGTGTAGGAGTTGAATCCATGTTTGCTACTTTTGGCTCTGTAGTGGAGTTAGAAGCGAGAGGATGGATCGACCCGGGTTCCGTCCTCGCCTCCCATCTGCCCATTATATAGCGGGAGCTCCGCCAGCGAAGAAGAGAGATCATAGGAGACAGTGAGAATCCTGGCGCGTTCAACTACCCATGTGGCATCAACGTGGTTTCTCTGTGCCGAGGCCAGAGTTTTAGCGCGCGGTGCAGACAAGGAGGAAGCCTAGATCCACGTACGTGTCACCATTTCTCACATATTAAACCAATTGAAGCACGAGCACACATATGCTTGTCTCCAGCTTGTTATAATCTCCTCGGACTCATCCCACCGTCATCATCAACTTTCATAATATCTCTGCGCATCGAGGATCAGATGCTGAGATAAAACAATAGTTGCAGAAACAGTTTACGTGGCAAGAGTGGGTGTTGCCTGATTCAGGTACCTGTGCAGAACTATGCATCACCACTGTCTGATGAATGCTCCCCCATCATTAATCATCATCATTAGAGAGGACAGGTTTCAAATCGATGCAGATGGGTGAAGCCAAGTATGCTAATGGTGTACCTTAAATGAGAACAGATAGCATTATCTTTGTTTTTAAACATAGTTGTCCACCTCTTGCTGTTGGATCTTGATGGCTGGAGGGAGCCATCCGTGCGGGTGTCAACGTGGGCAAGCGCTTGGCTGCAGCACAGCCATAGTCACAAGAGCATGCACTTACTCCGGGCGCAAAGATAAAAGTCAGAGCAGATGAATAAAGAATGGGTCAGGAAACAGTTTAATGAGGTGGCGTAGATGGCTGCAGCCTGTCTGCTCTATTGTAATTTGGCACGGATATATATATATATATTATTTATTTATTCATTTATATAATAAGTGTTGCTGTTTGCTGTTGGATATCATCGACTGTGGGGCGTGCTTATCTTGTTAACATCTACAAATCGTGCTGCTGTGCTGTACCAATCTGATTCTCTCCCTAGATTAATGTTCTGGGGCTCGTGCGCCAACTATTTCACCCACCCACACAAAAAAATGAAAATATTTCGCGTTTCGTTACAAACGGTGGTCTAGCTAAGGAGCTACCACCATGGCCTTCTTATGGAGCCGGCAGTTCACCACCTTCTTAAGAAGAATAGAGAAGTGCTCACCAAAATTAAGCTGCACTTTGGCAAATATAGTAAAATGTATATGTTTTTCTGTTAAATATCTGTTTGGTTGGTTGAAAAATATATTTATAAGACAAAATTTCAAAGAAAAATGTTTATAAAAAATATAATTATTAATTTGGTATCTACGTTAAATGATTTTTCAAAAAGGTTTTTCAATGTTTGGTTTTCAGTAAAATATTTTTAGAAATAAAATTTTAATTATTAAAAAAATAAAAAATGCTGATGTCGATCGACTGACGTCGATAATTAACAACTAGCTGTTGAACGTTGGGTGCCGGTCACCTGTGGCTATTAGCATCAGCTGTAGAGCTCCGAGCATCGACCGCCAAGAATATGCTGACCATAGGTTGCTAACAGTCGGTGGCCGACCGTCGGTCGTCGGCCATCGACCACAAGACATTGATTGTTGGCAATTGAGAGTCAGTTGTTGATCATCGACCACTAGCCTCAGGGCATCAGACGTTGACCGTCGAGCATCAATCGTTGGACGCTGACTGTCGATCACCAATCGTCGAGCATTGGACGCCAATTGATGGCCCTCTGTCATCGGACACCAGTCGTCGATGGTTGGGTGCAGGCATATCGGTCGCTGTCACCGGACCCCGAGTGCCTGACGTCTGACACTGAGCATCGATCGCCGGAATGAGAGTAGTGACTGCAATCTCACTCATAAAAATCTTATATGAAAAAAAAATCAGAAAAATAATTTACGGGATCTCGTCAAATATGTCAAAATCTATCACTTTTGTGTAAAAGTTTTTTATAAATTAATTTTTTTAGAAGTAATTATATAAATTTTTTCGTGAAAATATTTTCCTATAAACAGACCCTAAAGGAATGTTTGGTAAGATAGATCAGTGATATCTTCAAAATTTTGAGGATATGTTCACTCCTATCCTAATACCAAACTTGTCCTAAATGTACGTAAAGGCTTTCCAGTGGAAATGTAATTGTCTTCCTTTTCAAATATCATAAACTGTTTTCAAAGTTTTCATTTTTCTCGTATTCCAGAGTTGCAATTTTTTTTTTTAACGGAGAATCCGCACCGTATGATTTTTGTTAGGCTCAAATATTGGTATTTGAGAATCTTAAGATTAAGACTTCACAATCCTTACAATCTGTATACTTGTGTTATCCTACCCCACTTAGTGAGAAAATTTTCGAATTTATACACCTCAAGAACTTACACATCGCAGAATCGAACTCGAGACCTAGAGTGCTGCAAATCTTATTGGCCTTTAAAACTCTTTTCTTAATGTGATCTTCATTTCGTTTAGCTTTGATCATTAATTTAGCATAAAATTATTGAAGATCAGAAGTTATGAATTTAAAGGTACTAATTTTGAAAACAGAACTAGATTCAAATCATTGAAATCTTTTAAATCTATATGCATTTTGAAGCGGGTGGATTCTAATGATTAAAAAACATTCTTTTTTAGAATATTTATTGTGGAGGTCAGAAAATAGTTGATAATTATACTCTTCCTTCTACACTTCAAATCTTAGTGCGCTGTGGAGACTTGACCGAAAATGTGGGATGCAGATCCAACAAGGAAGAAAAGTGTAAGGGGGCCCGATGTTGGAACTGGGGGAGAGCTCTCTAATATTTAAGTCGGTAGTGTGACTTGTAAGTGTTTGAGGGGTTTGAAGGTAGAAGATTACATACCTGATTTCAGAGTGTTTGACTCCTTTATATAGATGAAGCCCAAGTGGTTGATATGCCAATAGACTGTAACGATCCTTTTGAGGGTGACAATTACAACTCTGATGAAGGGAATCCGGGATGAGAACATGACGCTAACTATTCATGACGTGGGGAGGTGCCCCGTTAATATCCTATTATAGAGTAGTATTAGGACTAAGAAGAACATGAACGGTTTCAAGTGCTGGAGCCCTTGCACTATGAGATGTTGGTAACATATGTGTTTGGGCTTGCTCGACGAGTAGAACCCGGCCCTTCGAAGACAGCTGGCAGGGGGTTTGGACGTCATCTTCAAGCAAGGGCCTTTGAGGCATAGAATCGTATTCAGTCGTCTCTAAAGTGTCTTGAGGATACATAGAGATGAGCGACGAATAGGAGGAGGAGACATGCTCGGTCGTCTCTGAAATGTCAAAGGACACACAGAGGGGGAGTGACTACCTAGAGGCTGTAGTGGGCCGTAGTGAGCTGATGGATTGAACAGGAGTGGTGCACGAAAAACCACCTCCTCACTTACTAAGTATCAATAAGATGTTAAGAATCATCTAGCTAGCTAGAAAAAAAGGTATTCAAGTACACTAAAAGTAAAAGACCAATAAGACGTTAAGAATCATCTAGCTAGCTAGAATAAAAGGTATTCAAGTACACTAAAAGTAAAATACGATTTAAACTTGAAAATCATCTAAAGGAATTCTCGCCACTAATTTTCATTATCAGAAATATATACTTTTCTAACATGGGGTTTCAAAATCTGTTTCAGAATAAGTGAAATCCATTGAAGGAAGGTATTTTCATTAAGGGAGAAGTGGGAAACTTTGACAAATGGGCATGATAAAAGTGGCTAAGTTAACTCAGGTAGGAAAACTCAAGTTTAAGGCTTTTTCTGATATATTAATCTTCAGTTTCAGGTAGAATAACAAATCCTAATGAAACAAATTAGTTAGAAAATGTTAGATACCGTAATTAGGAAGCAAGAAGAGCATCATTCTATCTTTAGTTAGAGAGGGAAACATCACATGAGATCAAATGGGGCCGGCCAAAAATTGAAAAGGAGTGAGATGAAGAAAGAAATGCCCGATAAATGTAAGATCTTGGGTACATGTTTCTATACAAAACGGATTACAACGAGGAGATTGATAAGAATGAACCCTCTTCTGGATCAACGGCCTGAACAAGGACTACAGTCCCATCTCAAGACTGCCCATTTCACCCTCCAAGCTCTGCAATCCCCTCTGTGACTTCTTCCTCCACCTCCTCAAAGATGAGGACGGTCCCCGAGGGAACGAGCTGTATATGTTGCCCAAGTATATATTGAGCTTGTGGAGCGTGAGCGAAGACTTATGGACCCGACATGGAAAGCGTTGCTGGGTGTGTCGGAGTTGAAGCCATGTTTGTTCCTGTGGAGGAGTTAGAAGCTAGATGAGGATGGATCTGCCCGAGGTACCTCCTAACCTCCTACCCTTCATTATATAGCAAAAGCCAACTCGAGAGATCAGAGCAGACGGTGGGAATCCCGCCAATCAACATGGGTTACCAGACCTTGTAATGTGCGCTGGCTATAGACAGCGCGAAGACTGGATCCCCTCCGCCCCCATTTATTTCTTGCGTATATATATTAAACCAATTGAAGCACGAGATAGGTTCTGCTTACAGTGTCTCCCGAATTGTTGTATCCTCAGGCTCATCCCACCGTCATCACGAGTTTTGGAAGTTCTGCTAGTCGAGAAGAACGGGATGATGAGATAAAGAGATACAGATTGCAGAAGCAGTGGTTCTTGTTGTTTTGCGGTTTCTTTAAGAGTTTATTTTCTCTTGGGATTTTGTTGTTTTCCTTACAACAGGTCTGTTCTCTATTTTACCTTTTTTTTTCCCTGTTGGGTTCCTTTTTTGTCAGTTTATCTTAGTTTTTCGACCTGTACCGAAAGCTTTTATTGTTTTCCTGCTTTTAATGAATTAAGGGTATCAAATTACCAAAAAAGAAGAAGCAGTGGTTCTTGTGGCGAGAGAGGGTATTCACCGGTGCCGGTGCAGGTGGGCGTGATCAGCCAGAAACATGATTGTTTGGTGTTGGGAGGACGGACGGCTTGTATGATATATATTAATGCGTCTATAGGCAAGCATGCATTGTTGGGACTTTGTCCACCTCTTCCTGCTCCATCTTGACGGTTGGGAGGACCACATCATGTAGGTCTTTTAATGAGATATATCTTACTGTATGTGTCTTCCCGTCTATGACCCTCTATATGTCTTGTTTACTTTGGTTGATGAGTTGTCCTAGCTCGATCAAAAATTCTAGTCCGAATAATCTTCCTAGCTAGTTTGATCTAGATAAACGCTGCTTGAATTGTTTTATGACGGTGAATGATTGAAATAAGAAAACTGGTAGAATATTGTGTATATACACAGATGATTAATACAGATATACAAACATATATATGCACGTACATTTCCTATGTATATATGCATGTATAAAGGGGGATGAGGAAAGAGGTTTTGGAATCTCTCGCCAACTGCAGCCATGCAATGGGGTCTCAAAGGGAACAATTAATACTCTTGCGCCCCAACCCACACATTATTACAGATAAAACTAGGCTCCATGTCTCCACAATTGGAGAGCAGATGATTAAAGAATCGTCTAACAAACGGTTTATTAGTAAGGTGGGCGAATTAATTAATGTGGGAGCTTGTCTGATCAATGTAGTCGCCCGAGGGACGCCGTGCGTATGTTCATCCATCGTCCCACGTACACGTGTTGCCGATTCTCCGGGTATTTGGACAGGGCTTAACTGCAGGTTTGCTTAGGATATTAACAATTCCACCTGCTTCACCAATCTGACCTGTTACAACCACTTTATCAAGATCCTACTCTTCACTTGTCAAGTCATTCATGTTGCCTCAGTTGACAAAAGTGAAGAGTTGGGAGGGACAAACCACGACCCTGGATTTATACGTACGTGCAGTGTAATGACAGCGAATAATCTTGTTATATGGTGATGTTTCTTGACTAATTTTTGTCCTGCTCTGTGTCCTGCGCAGTACTGACGAGATCCCATCTTACCCTCACAGGCCTTTTTGGGTCGCTCCAGGACTGCCAGATGTCCCCTCTTGAGAAACCTTCAATGTTAAGGTGATAAATTTTGTTTGGAACTTTAATGACTCATGGGTTCCTAGCTATCTTTCAGGCGTGGGTACAGAGAATTGAACAGGGAAACAGGGACTGCTCACAGCTGGCTGGCTGCTTCGACCGAGGGAAGGGGCCGGATCGACGTTTTCCTGGACAGATAAATTTTTGCACATGTTCTAGTCCATTTATGTACGAAATGCGATTAATCACTTGTAACTATTCTCCTATTTAGGGATGCGTTTTGGAGCCGTGCTCCTCCACAGCGTGCCATGTGGAGGAGCAGGGCCCCAGCACATTAAATATATATTTTTTCACCCTCAAATATGCACACAAATTAATATTTTTATAGTGCACACAAATATTCTTATAGTGCACATAAATACTTATTTTGTGCACACAAATATCTATGTAGTGTACACAAATAACATAAGAATGCACACAAATACATACAAATACCTATGTAGTGCACACAAATAACATAAGAATGCTCACAGCGTTTATCTATGTTTGTGTGCATTCTTATGTTATTTGTGTGCACTACATAGGTATTTGTGTGCACTATAAGAATATTTTTGTGCATGTTTGAGGGTGAAAAAAAAAGTGCATTTAATGCGCTGGGCCCTGCTCCTCCACATGGCGCGCTGTGGAGGAGCACGGCTCCAAAACGCATCCCTATGCTCCCGACAGCATTTCTCCCTCCTATTTGTCAAATGGAGACGCGAGATGCTTTAAAAACCGTAAAATATATATATACGAGTAATATTATAATATGACGGAATTTTTTGGTATGACTCCGCTATATTATTAATGCAGATAATTAAATTTTAATTTAATAGTTTATCTATATTCATCGAATAAAATCTAACGATCTGTGCTATATTACGACAGAACTGTATCAAAAAATCTCACCGCACTATAACATCTCTCTCTCTCTCTCTCTCTCTCTATATATATATATATATATATATATATACATGTTCCCTACAAAATTAAATGATCATAATAGAACATCCATCAAGTCATCCTTGTTCCAACTATTGAGGGTTGAGGAGGGAGACTCCGTTTTTTCCTGTTGGAGCAACTATCTTCTGTTTGTTCTGATATCTTGTTGTTGTTTCCTAGTCTTTACTGTCAATATTGTGTTGTGGTTATAATTAAGTTGAGCACTGCTCGTTGTGTAGGACTGTTGCCTCCTAGCTGAGATTAAAGTTAGACTATTGTTTTCTCTGTTGATAGTTTGGTTTCCTTCATTCATTATTTGCACGGTATTGCTGTTATTATTAGTCTCCGGTATATATTATATTGTTCTCTTGTGTTTGATTGAGTAGGATTGGAGGACCCCTCCTGAGTTTATAAGTTCGTGAGACTCATCCTCTATTTCTATAGGTAATAGATAATAAGATCATAAGTGTTTGGGACCAGGCTATGAGGATCTGTATCTTCATTATTGTACCAATAGCTAGTGTAGCAACACTTCGTGAGGATATCCCTCTTAAAGATTTGTTCTTTACTGAAAGGATCTAGACTACGACTAGTCCTAGAGGGGGGGGGTTGAATATGGCTTTAAAACTTTATCTTGAATGACCAATGAAAACTAAAGCAAAAAAAAAAAATTTGATGCAAGGCAAAGAGAGCTGAGAGAGAAGAAGGAATCAAGCACACAAAGAGACACCGATTTATCTTGGTTCGGTAAGACCCCCTTTGGTCTACGTACGTCCAGTTCTCACCAACACGGTGAGATTTCCCACACTATGAGATGATCACACCCGCTGGTTTAAACAGTGCCCAGCTCACCAACACTCTGCTAGTTAGCACGATGCCTACCTCACTAATACACAACTAGTTGATGCGGTGCCCAGCTCACCAACACTTCACAAATGAAGAAACTTAAAGAGACAAGAATTGAAACAAGCAAAAACAAATATCAAGCTCGTGAGGAGGATCTTCAGATGATGTTGAAGCTTGGAGCAGTAGAGATCTCCTCCAAATGGAACCTTCTTCAAAGATGCAGCAGGTGGAAGCTCAAGAAGGTAGAAAAAGCTTGGGAGAGAAGCTGGAGATGAAACTCTAGAAGGTGGCTCTCTTCCCCACGAAATTCCTTGCCTAGGGTTTCCCCCAGGTGTCCTTTTTATAGCCCTTCCACAGAAGTATCCGTTTGGGAAGGTGTGGAAAGTAGTCTTGGTCAAAAAGGTGTTCAAAAAGTGCTTTTCAGAGCAGTTCAGCATGTCAGGGTCGACTCCACCTTTTATTGGGGTCGACTCCAACACAGCTCAGGGTCGACTCCTTCATAACCTGGAGGTCGACTCTGCTTGAACAAAAGAACTACTTCTGAACAGAGGTCGACTTCTTTATAGAGCTGGGGTCGACTTTGAAAAACTGAACCTTATCGGGGTCGACTCCCTTTACAGGTCGGGGTCGACTCTGCCTCATTTGCATAACAGGCTTTTGAATGGAGGTCGACTCCCTTGAAAACTGGAAGTCGACTCCAAACAGTCGAGCTGTTCCGAGGTCGACTCCTTCATGAAGCTGGGGTCGACTCTGCATAGCCCAAGTCATCTTCTTTCAGAGAGAGTCGACTCCTTCATAATCCTGGGGTCGACTCTGAAAAACTGAGTGTAGACGGGGTTGACTTCTTCATAGCTTGAGGTCGACTCCAAAAGCCAGGAATTAAAATGGACTTCTTTGAAAGTCCTATTGCCTTTATAGAATATCCTATTTTCTGCAATCAACTTGCAAACTTGTTAGCAACCAAGAGGAGTGTTTTGTGATTATCAAAATTTAAAGGGATCCAGCAATCTCCCCCTTTTTGATGATGACAAAACACCTACACTGGAATAAACAATTTTCCCAACCAATCACTGATACCGGCATAATATCCTTAACACATCAAGGCATATATACAGCACAATATGAGTCTATTCAATCACAATGCACAATCCATTCACATTGATCAAAATATAGTCATCAGAATATAGTCATGTCTATCCATTCATAAAGAGACAATTCACAAAAGGTTGTAAGTATCTCCCCCTGACTATAAACACCCTTCAAAGAGAAAACATTCACAAAAAGAAATTTAAACTAAGTTCAAGTACTATCACTATGCTATCATCACTTTACATAAGTTCTCCCCCTTTTTGTCATCGTCAAAAAGAGAGGAGGGAATGTAGCTCGGCTCAAAAAAGGGGATAAGAAGAGGAGAGTCATGAGAATGGATCATCAAAATGAGAGGAGTAAGGGAAGTCAAGGATGAGGAGGCTTATAGAAGGAATCCCACAAGAATTTCCCAGCACCAACAAGGTCCTTCAGATTCTTCTTGACATCTTGATGATTATCCAACATCATATCTTGACTCTTGGCGATTGATTGCATGAAGTTTTCATGCCTATCTTGCTGCATCTTGAAAAAGTGAACATCGGTGCGAAGATCATCTACCTTGGTTTCCAATGAGACAAATCGAGTGTCCATAGAATCAAGCCGAGTTTCCAGAGAATCAAACCGAGCAAACACGGAGGAACTGAACTCCGAAAATAACTGAGACAACTGATCAACAGGGGCACGGGGTCTGGAAGTGCCCGGAGTGGATAGAATAAATTCATCACCATCATCATCAGGGGGACCCTGTCCCTTCTGGGGAGTACGAGATCCAGTGCGAATGAACACACCATCTTGAATAGTCATCTTCATACGAGCCAAGGTGACGCCATCGATAACATCAAATCCAGTCAAGCTCTTACTATCTTCGCCGGAGAAACTGACTTTAAATCTGCGAAGAATCCGAGTAATGAGCATCCCATAGATGAGGGACCTCTTGGGTACACCAACAACATCCCGAATGTAATTGAGTGTAATGTTCGGGAGATCCACATGAGTCCCATCAAGTAGTGCTTGAATAAGCAAAATGTGATCATCTGTAACGCCATCCATGCTACCGCTTCGAGGAACCAAAATAGAGCAAACCAACTTGTGCAGAAAACGATGAAGTGCAGGAAATGAATTTGCATTAACTTTCTCAATGTGATGTGGTGCTACATCGGCTTCTAAAATATGGCGGTATGCTTCAGTCTGATGTTCCTACACAGAAATGTACTGAACTCCCTGCTGAATAGGGATTTCCATCACTTCAGACAACATGGATACCTTGAGAGGGATATGAACCCCCTTCACATACGTGCTAATCTTCTTATTTTCATCCACCACAAGATTTGCATAAAACAAATTTACTAGATGAGGATAGACTTTCTCATTCATAGAAACATAGGGAACCCAGCCCAAAGCCTCAAATAGACCATGTAAATCATATCCAGCACCGCCAAAAAACTCAAAATCTATTCTCTTTCCCAAATGCACTTTCCTAGCACAGAAATCTGGCGAATAGAACTAGAATGCATGAAGACTACGAAAGAGGGATTCATCATAACCTTCTTCGTGGGACCCACTACAGGGACGAGATCTCTTGGACGGAGTGGCAGAGGCTACCACCTTCCCTTTGTCGCTACGCTTTGGAGGAGCCATGGAGAACCCACAAGAGATGAGAGGAGCCGCAAGAGAGGAGAAGAGGATGGAGAAGGAGGAAAAGGGAGAAGAAGGAGAGGATGAGGAAGCAGAGGAGGTCGAGGATGGGGTCGGCCCCAACCCACGACAGAGTTCCCTTTTGCACGGGAAAGAGAAGGAGAGGAGGAAGAGGGTTGCGATGGCGGCGGTTTTGAAAGAGGAAGGGAAAGGAGGAAGGTAGCCCCCCCCCCCCCCCCCCCCCCCCCCCCCTTTTAAGAAGCCCTAGCCGCCCAGGGTCGACTCCAGAAAAGTGGAGGTCGACCTCGGCTGCAAGGGAGTCGACTCCCACATAAGGTGGAGTCGACCTCGCTTCAAAGTAGTTTTTTTATTATTATTATTGATTGAAGCATGTCTGAAGGAAGGTTTATCCAAATGAAGTTTAAGACAATGCAAAGAGTATAGGGATGAATCCAAAGACTCTTGTCTTACCATCTTTTGAGTTGGGCAATTTTCTGTATAGAGTTTACATAGAAATGGAACACATGCCCAATTCACGGTGCAAAAATGTAAACCGATCTTCACACAACGATTTAGTAAAAATATCAGCCAATTGGTGTGTGGTGTCAATAAAATTTAATTCAATATCGCCCCTAGAGACATGATCTCTAATAAAATGATGGCGTACTTTAATATGCTTAGTGCGAGAATGTTGAACAGGATTTTTAGACAGATTTATGGCACTTGTATTATTGCAAAGCAAAATAAGTTTAGATAAACACATCCCATAGTCTTCTACTTGGTGTTTAATCCAAAGTGCTTGTGTGCAACAACTCCTGACTGCGATATACTCGGCTTTAACAGTCGAGAGAGCAACATAATTTTGTTTCTTAGAGGACCACAAAATGAGGCAACCTCCCAAGAAATGACAAGTCCGCTTGTGCTCTTCCGATCAACTTTACACCCAGCATAATCCGCATCGGTGTAACCCACCAAGTTGAAGGAACAACATTTGGGATACCATAAACCAAAGTCAATCGAGGAAGCAAGATATCGAAAAATTCGTTTAACAGCAATTAAATGCGATTGTTTGGGCGAAGTTTGAAATCTCGCACACATGCAAACACTGAATAATATATCGGGCTACTTGCATTTAAGTAAAGTAGTGATCCGATCATACCTCGATAAAGCTTAGAATCAACAGGCTTACCAAGCTCATCATTATCTAATTTTGTTGTTGTAGACATAGGCGTTGGAAGAGGATTGGTGTTACTGAACCCATATTCCTTTAGCAGTTCCTTTGTGTATTTTGATTGACTTACAAAGATACCATCTTGACCTTGTTTTATCTGAAGTCCGAGAAAGAAGTTGAGCTCACCCATCATGCTCATCTCGAACTCCCCCTGCATCAACTCAGAAAAATCCTTGCACAATTTTTCTTTAGTGGAGCCAAACACAATATCATCTACATATATTTGAACAAGTAAAATATCTGAACCAACACACTTTATAAACAGAGTTGAGTCAACAAAACCATGCTTAAAATCATGTTGAACAAGAAATTGACTCAATCTCTCATACCATGCACGTTGTGCTTGCTTAAGACCATATAGAGCTTTATGAAGACAAAAAACATGGTTTGGGAAATTTGGATCCTCAAACCTAGGAGGCTGCTCTACATATACTTTCTCTTTAATGAAACTATTAAGAAACGTACTTTTAACATCCATTTGAAATAATTTAAAGTTTCTGGAGCAAGCAAATGCTAATAGAATCCTAATGGCTTCAAGTCTAGCAACCGGTGCAAAGGTCTCATTATAATCTATCCCTTCTTCTTGAGAGTATCCTTGGGCAACTAATTAAGCGAGCATTGTTCCGAGTTACCACACCGGATTCATCAAGTTTGTTTCGAAAAACCCACTTGGTTCCGATCACGGGATGGTCATTCGGACGAGGAGACAAAATCCACACTTTATTCCTCTCAAACTGGTTTAGTTCCTCAAGCATAGCAATAGACCAATGTTCCTCAAGAAGGGCTTCATCAACATTTTTTGGTTCAAATTGAGAAATAAAAGCAATATAATCACACTGATATTGAGTTTTTCGAGTTCACATACCGGATGACGGATCACCTATTACATTACCGATTGGATGACTTGACATGATCTTCCATGCTCGGGGTAATTTAGCATTTGGAGAGGATACTTGACGTTCTTCAAGTGGAGGATCTTCCCTTTCCTTTTCGTCACTAACAAGTTGGGTAGGATCATCCATTGCTTCTGCACTAGGCTCCGTGAGATCTAAATCATGTATGGTTAATTCCTGATCCTTCATGATTTTTGCATCATCATCATCATCATTTCTTTTTCTAGCATTGTGGTTAGTCTCATCAAAGATTATGTATATGAATTCTTCTACAACTAATGTTTTCTTGTTAAATACACGAAAGACTTTAGAATGAGATGAATCACCAACAAATATACCTTCGTCACTTCGAGGATCAAACTTACCTATATCCTCTTTGCCATTTACTAAAATGAAGCATTTGCACCAAAATGGATTCAAGTAACAGATGTTTGGTTTTCTACCTTTATAAAGTTCATATGAAGTCTTATGCAACAAAGATCTAATTAAACAACGGTTAGTGATATAGCATGCAATATTAATGGCTTCAGCCCAAAAATATCTAGGCAACACAGATTCACATAGCATAGTTCGGGCCATATCGATCAAGGTCCGATTTTTCCTCTCAACTACACCATTTTGCTGAGGGGTTCTCGGAGCTGAAAAATTATGACTGAACCCTTCATCATCACAAAAACAATTAAACTGTAAATTTTCAAATTCCTTATCATGATCACTACGAATAGCATTAATTACATAACCCTTATCAATTTGAACCTTCTTACAGAATTGTATGAATTTAGTTAATGCATCACTTTTATGAGCTAAATACAAAACCCATGTAAATCGAGAGAAATCATCAACGATCACAAAACCATAGTGCTTACCACCTAAGCTAGCAGTTCTTGTCGGACCAAACAAATTAAGATGCAAGAGTTGCAAAGGTCGAGAAGTAGAAACAATATTTTTGGGTTTGAATGAAGTTCGAGTTTGCTTACCTTTGGCATAGGCATCACAAACCTCATTCGAATCAAAATTCATTTTAGGCAACCAGACCACAAGCTCACGTCTAGACAATTTGGAAATGATTCCAAAGCTAGCATGGCCTAACCTTCGGTTCCAAAGCCATGGGTTGGAGTTATTTGCTACAAAGCAAATCTCCTTCTCATCCAATTCATCTAGATTAATGGTATAAACATTTTCATTTCGATTGCCTAAAAACTTGATTTCATTCGAGATATTATCAGTTAACATACAGTGAGATGCATCAAAAGTAACTTTAAACCATTTATCACAAAGTTGACTAATGCTAAGCAAATTATGTTTTAAACCATCTACAAATAACACATGCTCAATGCTAGTGGAGGGAGTTTTACTAATGTTTCCAATACCTATTACCCTTCCTTTGTTGTTGTCTCCAAAAGTCACGTTTCCACCATTTTTCTTTCAAGATTGAAAAATTGAGATTTGTCTCCTGTCATGTACCGAGAGCACCCACTATCCAAATACCACTATTTATTCATCGAACCAATGTAGCCCTGCAAAAACAAGGAATTTTACACTTGATTTCTTGGTACCCAGATTTGCTTGGGTCCACTCATGTTAGTCCAACTTTTGGTTGTTTCCTTTGGCACCCACATCTTTTTGATCTTGTGGATGTTCTTTCGGAACCAACAACTCTGAATTTTATGCCCCTTTTTGCCGTAATAGTTACATGTTGCAAAAGGAGTACTAGATAACTTAGCTCCAACAAAAGAAGTTCCAGTTTTAGATTTTAACTTATGAGGGATGAATCCAATTCCTTCTTTTCTGAAGACCCCTTTTGTGCTACTAAGAATGACATCTAAATTATCACGACCACGCACAAGTGTAGACATGGTACTTTTTAATTTATCTATTTCCTTTTGAAGGTTAGAACAATTATTTCTCAAACTAGAAATTTGATCTTCTAGAGTTTCAATCTTTTTCTTAAACATATATTCTCATTTACTACTATATCAATATTTTCACATTCATGTAAACGAAGTACATTCAATTCTTGAGTCATTAACTCAATGTTCTTCTTTAACTTTTATTTTCAAGTTTGCATTCAATGAATTTTTCATATAGCTCATTAAAGGCATCATGAAGTTCTTCAAATATAAAGGTTTCAGAATTTACCTTCTTATGGTCAGATTTGGCCATGAGACATAAGTTGGCAATTTCTTCATCACTTTCATCTTCTGTAGATATGTCTTCATCACTCCATGCAGCAAAGGCCTTCTTCTTTGTTGTCTTACCATTTCCCTTAGTGTATGTGTAATATCCCAAAATTTTTATTTATTGAAAAACCATGTGTAATAAAGTTATCTGATTTAAGCATTAGTTTTAAATTGGAAAAAATTGATATTTGTGTATAATAAATGGTACCGAGCGTTACCCCAGTGACGTGCATCGAAGTGTGCGCTTCCACAGGGCGATACTGTAAAACGTCAACGAAATAAAAATCCGAGAACATCATAATTTCCAGAAAAATGTGGAGAAATCACATATGTAATTATCCAAATTTTTCGACGTACATATTTCGAGATTAAGTCGACGTGACCATTTTTCGGGTGAATTTTCACCTACTGTAAAATAAAATCTAAAAATTAAACTAAAATTACTAAAATTTGTAAAACCATCACATTAGGTTATGGCTGAAATTTGAACTCAAACGGACACCATTTAGATGTGTTTGCCTAGTGATCATTGGACCAGCTGAATTATGGGATATTTACGGTAAGACATTTTTGGGAATTTCCTGGTGGGATACGTGGAAGGCCCTTAAAGAGCCACCACACTTAGGAATGGCTATGATTGTTACTGTGTGCGTGTAGCCATGGTAACTTTGCATGGGCTACGTGTTAAACCTTGGGTAAAAGACTTCTTACCATGCCACGATAGCCACCAACGTGCCTTTGTGCATGGAGATTTCTGGGCTTATAAATACACCCCAAGAACCTTCATAGCTATGTTTCTGAAACTTCTTACTGTTATGCTACTCCTATGTGTGTAAGGTTCCTGAGTTGGAGTTAAAGAAAGAGAGCCATCACTTCTTTTGGTATTCTATTCCGGTGCAAGTTACATCTGGAATTCTTGCTGTGAGTGTATTGTAGCTGTTGAGTCTACGAAGGACTTCACTTTCCCAGTGCATCAGAACAACTATTGAGATTATAAAACGTGCAAGACTCTTCTTGTTCCTTTGCATTTGTGGAACTCTTTATTGGAGAAATCTTTCATTCATCATTAAGGTAGGATTCAATTCCTAAATCTCTGACTTTCCACCTTTGGTTCCTATGTTTGAAATGAATCTATGTTGGGTCTGTTACTCTGTAAATTCTGAGAATGTGTTCATGATAGAACTATATTCTCTATCATGTTTTAGTTAGTTTTAATCCATGAGAGTTCATAGATTGCTCCTTCCATTCTTAACTTGATCCAAGAATCTGAAGTTTTATCAATGCTCGTGTGTGGTGTAGATAGAACCATGATGGTTCTTTCTTTTTGTGAAATTGATTTACTGAAAGATCTTGAAGGTCTTAAGTGTATGATCTTGACAAGTGATTAGCGGAAAAAGAGAAGAGAGTTTAAGAGAAAAACTTTCCATTCTATTTCCTTGAACTTTCCTTTGAATGTGTCTTCTTGAAAAATCAGCCATATGAACCTCACTCTATGTTTATATCTTTTATTCTCTTGTCATGATAGCTTCATGTGTGAGGCTAAAATTATGTTTGGATTAAGTCCTAATCATGTTAGGAATGATAGAGTAGTTTGTTAGTACCATTCATAGTTGATTTAGAACCATTTCTGAAGGTTTGTGCAAGACCTGTCGACAGACGACCATCTTGCTGTCGACAGGAACCCATTTCCAGAACCAGAAAACCACCATCTGTAGGTTGCTGTCGACAGAAACATGCCTTGCTGTCGACAGGCACCAACAGAACTCCAGTTCTGTCACTGGTTTCTAGCACTTGTTTTACTCCGTTTCTTGATGTAAATCTTACTAAATTGTTCCAACCATTAGACCACTTAAATTTGGTAGTTTTTATTACCTAAACCCTTACAAAAATCAGTCATGTTACCTCTCTTTCAATAGGAACCATTTCTTCAAAGTTCCACACAAAATTGTTCTCGTAAGATTCGTAAATTCTGAACTAGTGAAGGAACAGAGTTCCTTAATTCTTGTGTGTGATTCATGAGTGAATCCTTGTATACCTTGATTCATTACAAGGATAAGTGTGTGATGATGACACTTTGTGAGTCTTGGAATTCATTCGAGAAAAATGCCTGGCAAATAAGGGCTGGTTCAGTCCTGGGGAGAGCACCTGAATTCGTCAGTGGCCGCGCGGGGGCGATAAGGACATCGTGGATGTTGGCATACATCAATTCGTGCTTGATTGGTCATCATGTCATACTTGTGCGTGTAATATTGTATTTGATTATGAACTCAAATATCATTTTGAAATATTGATTCTAATTCCAACATTGTGCTTGTTCAACACATGTTATTGAATGATCTCGTGTCTTCGTTCTTGGAACACACCATGTTAGTGATCTTTACTCGTTCTACCTTGAATATTTATTTATCTGAGTCCTTTTAGAAAAGTTGAATCCTACTGGGCTAGTTAGCTCATTCAATCCAATATTTCAGGTGAACAAGATGGAGGAACTGCTTAAGGGGAAATTGAGTGCTGAGAAAACCACCCTATATCCAGAAGTGCCTGCAGCTATCTTTTGTTTTCTTGTATTTAGGAGTGAGAATGTAATAAGATTACAATTACTTTTGTTTGATCCTCATTCAGACTAAAATGAGGAGTATCATGTAATAATTCTGCAAACTTAGTTGGTATGAACAAACCGTGTGTTACTCGTCGTGCATAAAATCTGTCATATTCGGTAAATGTAGTTTTGCTAGAACGTGACAGTATGCCTTCTTCTTTTTAAGTTCAGGACATTCAGGACGGATATGTCTCGGTTTTCTGCACTCGAAGCATGTGATTTCCTCATTCTTGGAGGTTTCCCCTTTAGCTTGATTCTTTTTCTGAAATCTTCTGTTTCTTGGATTGAAGTTGGATCGACGTTTGTTCAGAAACTTCTTGAATTGCCTTGTCATTAAGGAAATTTCTTCATCATCGATCTCTTCATTGCTATTATCACTGTCACACTCATTTAGCACATTAGTAGCTTTGAGGGCAAAACTCTTTTTCTTCTTAGATTCATCCACGTCCCTCAATATATTAATCTCATAAGTCATAAGAGATCCTATGAGAGCATCCAAGGAGATTCTTGAGAGGTCTTTTGCCTCTTCAATAGCTGTTACTTTGGGATTCCAAGACATGAGTAAAGATCGTAAAATTTTTCTATTTAGTTCAGGGATAGAGTATTCCTTACCAAGGGCTTTAAGCACATTAGTGATGTCTATGAACCGCTTGAACATCTCAGTTATGGTCTCATTTTCTTCCATCTTGAACAGCTCGTACTTGTGAACTAGAAGGTTGATCTTTGTTTCTTTAACTTGAGAGGTTCCTTCGTAGGTCACTTGAAGCTTGTCCCAAATTTCTTTTGCACTTCTACACATAGAAACACGAGTAAACTCGTTAGCATTCAAAGTACCAAATAAAGTATTAATTGCCTTGGCATTCATAGACAACTTTTTAGAGATTTCTGGACTCCACTCCTTTTCAGATTCCTTTGGAGTATAAGGACCTTTTTCCACAATGTTCCACAGCTCATAATCCATAGCTTTCAGAAAGATGGTCATCCTAGCTTTTCAATAGCTATAGTTATTGCCATTGAACAGAGGTGGCCTATTAGTAGAGTTGCCTTCAGTGAATGCGCTCTGCTCTCAAAAACCAGCCATAGTCAATCCACACTAGAGGTTGTAAAACCCTTTAAACTAGTGCCCATGCTCTGATACCAAATGAAAGGATCTAGACTATGACTAGCCCTAAAGGGGGGTGAATAGGATTTTAAAACTTTATCTTGAATGACCAATAGAAACTAATGCAGAAATAAAAATATGATGCAAGGCAGAGAGAGCTGAGAGGGAAGAAGGAAGCAAGCACACAAAGAGACATCGATTTATCCTGGTTCGGTAAGACCCCCTTAGGTCTACCTACGTCCAGTCCTCACCAACACAGTGAGATTTCCCACACTATGAGATGATCACACCCGCTGGTTTAAACAGTGCCCAGCTTACCAACACTCCGCTAGTTAGTACGGTGCCTAGCTCACCAATACACAGCTGGTTGATGCGGTGCCCATCTCACCAACACTTCACAAAGGAAGAAACTTAAAGAGACAAGAATTGAAACAAGCAGAAACAAATATCAAGCTCGTGAGAAGGATCTTCAGATGATGTTGAAGCTTGGAGTAGCAGAGATCTCCTCCAAATGGAACCTTCTTCAAAGATGCAGCAGGTGGAAGTCAAGAAGGTAGAAAAAGCTTGGGAGAGAAGCTGGAGATGAAACTCTAGAAGGTGGCTCTCTTCCCCACAAAATTCCTTGCCTAGGGTTTCCCCCAGGTGTCCTTTTTATAGCCCTTCCACAAAAATATCCATTTAGGAAGGTGTGGAAAATAGTCTTGGTCAAAAAGGTGTTCAAAAAGTGCTTTTCAGAATAGTTCAGCATGTTAGGGTCGACTCCACCTTTTATTGGGGTTAACTCCAATACAGCTCAGGGTCGACTCCTTCATAATCTGGAGGTTCTGCTTGAAGAAAAGAACCACTTCTGAACAGAGGTCGACTTCTTTATAGAGCTGGGGTCGACTCTAAAAAACAGAGGTCCCTTTACAGGTCGGGGTCGACTCTGCCTCATCTGCATAACAGGCTTTTGAATGGAGGTCGACTCCCTTGAAAACTGGAGGTTGACTCCAAACAACCGAGCTATTCCGGGGTCGACTACTTCATTAAGCTGGGGTCGACTCTGCATGGCCCAAGTCATCTTCTTTCAGAGAGGGTCGACTCCTTCATAATCCCGGGGTCGACTCTGAAAAATTGAGCACAGACGGGGTCGACTTCTTCATAGCTTGAGGTCGACTCCAAAAGCCAGGAATTAAAATGGACTTCTTTGAAAGTCCTCTTACCTTTATAGAATACCATGTTTTCTGCAATCAACTTGCAAACTTGTTAGCAACCAAGAGGAGTGTTTTGTGATCATCAAAATTCAAAGGGATCCAACATTTACTTTTGTACTTGTATCATAATTGAGACATTACATCATATACATATTGATATACTCATACTATTATAGTTATTTTAACTTTTTATTCACTTCTCTAGACCCAAAAATGACTCTTTTCAATCTTCAGAGAACAATTCATGGGTGGCAAAGTAGAATTCAAGTTCTTATCAGATCCCAAGTCCCTACATAGGAGGTCAGATCAATTGGAGGTCATTGGTAATAGTTGTTGTCTTGATACAAAAAAAATTCACTTTAGGATATATCTTCGAGGATGTGTTATTTGTTAGTGCAATAAGAAGCAGAGTCTTATAGTGGCTTCCAACATGGCAGCTGAATTCATTGCTTATTATAAGAGTAGTGGGCAAGTCATTCAATTGCGAATTTTAGTTAGGGCTCTACCATTTTGTGGACTTTGTCTTTAGATCTATTAAGGCTCATTGTAACAATTTTACTACACTCTTCTTCTCCAAGAATAACAAGACATCTAAGGGTGGTAGATCTTTAGGCATTAAGTATTTTGCTATAAGAGATAGAATGAAGAATCATGAGGTGTCTATAAAGCACATTGAGACTGGTTTTATGGTAGTTGATTTGCTTTATAAGTGACTACTAGCTGGCATTTTTGTGGTCATATGGTTGAGATGGGTCTTCACAGTTCTCTTGAGATGTACATTTTTTGTTTTGACATTTTCAGTTGTATGTGATCACATTCATATGATGATTCTTCTATTATTTTTTTGTATATTCCAATTATTGTGTATGCATGTTGGTTTTGGTGATGGATTAGAATTGGAAAAATGTATGTCTAAGTGTGACTACTGACTAACGAATAAATACTAAGTTTGAGCATATTCGAAACTATCAAATTCAATGTTCAATTATAAAATGTTGGTGGCACTATGATACATAAAAGGCGGTGTATGACTAAATGCATTTAGTGTCATGCCCTCTGTCATTTGGTTTATCATAATTAAATTTTTCGGAGACCATTAACCTGAGCAGTGGTTATGCTTTAATCATGTGTGCATGTACCAACATTTCTATTCAAGTTATAAAGGCCCAAGAGATCAAATCTTCAATAGTCATTTTTCAAAGGTATATATACTTTTATATTATATGTATGCTTTCAAAGGAAGATATACTTAGGACAAGATGGATGAAGTGAGAAAACATTGGATTTTGTATCTAATTAAGTGGTCAACTTATGTTATTAAGCCTTACACATTTGTGGATACACTATTAGGTTCGGATACATGCAATATTTCTTATTGGGCCCTGCTAATTGATAGCCCTCAGAATCTTGTTATGGGTGAGTTTATAGTTCGAGTTTGAAGAGGGTGATCTTGAAACTGTGTAGACGGCTGGATTCTTTTGGGATTTGAGAAATCAAGTGACACTCGAGTTTTCCAAAATTAGATATGTAAGAAAAAATAAAAGATCAAGGGAGGTGAGTCTCGAAAGTAATTTTTTGATGTCAAAAGACCTCGGTTGGGTCGATCGATTAGAACTCTTACTTAAAAGTAGGAAGTCCCGAGTTCGATTCCTAAAGGGGGCTTATCTGATTTACATGTAATCTTCGAGGTGTGTAGATCCGAGATTTTTCCGGTCAAGTGAGGTAAGAGCAATACGGGTACACGGAAAGTAGGAGCTGTCAAATCTTGACCTTGGAGTTCACGAACACCAATCTTTAAACTCATAAAATCACACGAGACGGAATTTTCTCGTTAGCAAAAAAAAACTTTTTGATGTCTAAGTTAGCATGAGCGACAGCACAAGACAAAATAAAGGTAATTCGAGATCATCTTCTTTAGTATCTAATTTAGATTGGTCCATCTTCTTCATATAAACAATTTCAGGCATGTGACTGTCTATAAAATTACAAGGTATTCAAGTTCAGGAAAGAGAGGAAATCAGATAATTTGTACGGGATTACACGCATCTCTACTTCGAAGTTCATTATCTCACTCTCATCATTTTTTGCTTGTGCACGTTTAAGTATCGCTTCAGCAACGATCAGTTACGCGCACTGCAACAAAGCTTTCCCGAATCTGACGGAAAAGAAGGTGAGTTCTGGGTGGAAGGCTGATGGATCAGGCATTCCTGCAAATTAAGCTGGTAATTTAATGGAGTAAAATAATCCATCCAGGGTGGAGGGTTCAGAGAGATGGATCGATTGAATTGGGTCTGTCCCCTCCATTTCCTCTTTGTATGTAGCGAACGCGTGTATGAACTGGGAGACCAAGGGGGACAGCGAGAAGTATATAGCACAGCGCCAAGTTGCTGAACCACCCACTGCAACTGCAAGGTGTCCTCTGTCTTCTTCTGCAGACCACATCACCTGTGGTTCTGTGGAGCCTTCCACAGACAAGAAAACACTTTTCCATGACGCATCGCCTGCTCATTGCAGATTAATTAAAGGTCCTCGTGTTTTTGCAAGGCAAGTAGCAGTCCAAGGCAGGTGGCCTTCGGGTCAAGCTGATCAAGACTTTGTGGCATCCTTCATGCCACATAATATGCACCATTAATTTAATGAAAGAAATTTATTGACCTCTCTGGGCTTCAGATAGACGTGATCGAATGGGTTCCTCTTGGACCAGTATTGCCAGTTTAATTGCTGCTACTGGTGACAACAAATAACGGTGCTCACGTATATATATGTAATATGTGTTTCCACCCATGATGAGACCGTACGCCTCACATTTTTCTACACAGGCCCTCGTATTCTTCTCCTCTTAATTAATTAATGTCTCATCTCCTTGGCCATCAAGATAATTAATTTCCTAGCCGGCTCAAGTACTGATGGATCCTGTTCGTCACCCACCAGATTTGATTACATTCTCACATGATACGATGGAACCGAAGAGGTAAAGGTAAAAATGTAGAGGAGGTATAAACTCTTGGTGTTATTAAATGCAAGGTTATTTTCCCATCGCAAGATGGAATGTCTCCGTCCTGGACATTGTGCCTTTTATGGTACATGAGAGAAAATCCTTATATAACAATGAGGGCAACAAAAAGGAGACAGTGAAACTCTTAATTAACCACCCTCTTTTACTACCCTACAAAGACAGACGACTCCCACATTCTAAGTTCAATATTAATGACCAAATTATAAATTAGGAGTAAGAATTAATTATAAAATTATATGTGTGGTGGCCAAATCTGGTCGCCTATACCCATAATGGCCCACTACGGCCCTTGCGCGTCCTGTCAGCTGACGTGGCCCCATCTCAACGGGTCACGTTCATCCCAAGACAATGTGATGATCTCAAGGATACCGCTAGCTTGATCGGACGCTGTCAAGCCTCGTGGCGGTATTCCCCCGAGCAGGTCGTCTGTACCTCCGCTACCGAGCACCCGCGGAGAGGTTCCGAACAGGAACGGTAACCTTACTGCGCGGAACGACCCTCAACATCACCGAACAACGTTCGTGACCTCCATGAAGGTCACCTGCTCGGAAGGTGTGTTCAAAGGGTTCCGAGCAGACTCCCTGGCTTACAGAACGGTTGTAACCGTCCCAGGTCACGTTCTCCGCCATCAAGGGGCGTGGACTGCCTGGCAGCCTAACGGGCGCCAGAGTCATAACTCCTCCCGTTATGCACGTGCGTCCAGGCGCCTCCTCAGGCACGATCTGCCGAACGTTACGCACGTTGGCCTCAACACCGACGCCTATAAAAGCACAGGTACAGTACCATGCGACGGTACGTTCTCTTCCTCACGCGAACACAAGTCCCGCATTCCGAAACCCCCTGCCTCTCAAGCTCCTCACTGACTTAGGCATCGGAGGGTTTCCCCGGTCTTCACCGGGCCCCCTGATCCTCTTCTGGTTTTACAGGCGCTCGTCCTCACCAGCGATCGTCTTCCCTCTCTCTTTCGTAGAGGTCCGTTTGGCTCAGGCCCAAACAGGATCATAACACCACAATATGTGTAGGCAAACTGTAACGGATCCTTTTTTTCCTGCTTGATACCATTTATAGTTTCATTTAGCGTGACCTTCTACCGGGGGGGGCTCTGTAGTGAGCCATAGTCCATTGCTTGGAGGACTTCACCTGCCGACACGGCTGT
Organism: Colocasia esculenta; assembly: GCA_014218235.1. Lineage (NCBI taxonomy): Eukaryota > Viridiplantae > Streptophyta > Magnoliopsida > Alismatales > Araceae > Colocasia > Colocasia esculenta. The sequence goes on from CM024759.1 coordinate 81,501,436, forward strand.
AGCAGGAGTACCAAACAAGTTCGAATTCTTTCATCATATATGACGTCATAGAACAGCTTAGATTTGGACAAGACTGAGACAATTCCTTTAAAATATATCAATGATAGAAGGCGAAGAATACATTAATTATTCGAGGGGTTAATTAGAGCCATTAGTTAACCCGCATTTGTCGATCTGGCAACAGAAAAAAAGGAAAGAAAGACTTCCCACTTCCGTGGAGGGAATTACCCGGTCTCTTATAATATACTCCTTTTTACTGAGGTTTTTCACATAGCCAAAAAAATGTAATATGTGCAAATATCATGGCTATGGCAAAGCTCGAACTCTTGATTTCCTCATGTTAAGCACTGAGTCCTGAGCCATTATATTGGATTTCTTGTCATTAAAAAAAGGGAAAGAAAGAGAAAGAATAGACTAATATTTTCCCCCCATTTTGCTGAGTTTCATAGAATCCATAATGATGACCATCATCACCATCGTTCGGTTGGCTCCCATGTCTCCAGTTAATGATGAAGACCCAGGAAATGAGCAATTAAAACACAGAAGCCAATGGTGAATCGAACATGTTAATGAGTTGCCGTTTCAAACAGAGAAGCCAATGGTGAATCGAACATATTAATGAGTTGTCACGGATAAGCCAGCTTCAAACCTTAACCAGATATTGAAGTGCAAATTTACCTCTTTTTTTTTAAAAAAACTGAAGTCTAATTATTCGTCTTGCATCCATGGATGCAATTATATGTGAAAGTTTTGAGTTTGAACACGAAGAAGACGATTAAAGGCATCACATGGAGATGGAAAAATTTGCTCCTGAATGAACTGGATACCATTAATTTCTTTGGTTTTGTATTCTCTTTATACAAATGATTCACATCCAACAACGGATCCTCTAATATTCGGATGCCGATGAGAGGATCAGAAGGAAGGGTTCTTGTTCGATGACAGGGAAACTGCACCACATAACACATTACGGAGTGAGGATGTTGAGCAGGAAGACCCTGTTCTGTATCAGCCGCCTGAACATGGAATCCAGGCCCGTCTCAAGACTGCCCATTCCGACCTCCAGCCTCTGCAATCTCCGCTGTGCCTCCTCCGCCTTCGTCTCAAAACCGGCATCTCTCCCCGAGAGCCTTCCCTGGATGGAACGCAAGTACGCATCGACTTGCTCCAAGTCACCAGTGCTCTGCTCTTGCTCGAACACCCGGGGGGTCGGGAACCACCTCTTTTGCTTGGAGACGAACAGGTACGAGATGGATCTGAAGATGACGACGGTGATCTCCTTCAAGTCCTTCAGCGCCCTCAGTGCCAGCGGCAGGTCGTTGTCGGCGGCCGAGATGGGAGAGGCAGGGTTTCTGGCCTCCATTTGCTTCAGGGTTTTCAAGCACCTGCTGCTCTCCTTGTGCGCCTTCCTCCTCGACTCGAGGAAGGCACGGATTGCGTTATGAACAATAACGGAGTCTCCGAGTCCTCTCCTTGTCCGGAGAACTGACTGGAGTCCCCGTGACAGTTCCTTCAGCGAGGAGACGGCATCCCTGGCGGTGTCGCAGATGTCCAGCAGCCTCACGGAGCTCTCCAACTCCTCGGCTGCCCCCATCTCGCAGTGGTGGCGGGAGAGGGCTCTCTGCGTCTGTGGCAAGCTAAGCAGCTCCTCCACGCAGTCGTACATCTCTTCCAGAGCCAGGAGACCGACGGACAGCAGCTCCGTGGTGGGTGAGGAGGCCTGCAGCAACGAGGACGTTGCCCAACTCTTCAGACTGTGCAGCCCCTGCTCGACCCTGACGGAGAGGGGGTGCGATCTAGAGGGAAGACTGATGGATCGAACATGGTAGGGGTCGGTGTCGGTGGATGGTGATCCGGTAGAAGCCATCTTCGCCCCTTCGAATCCGAATCCTCCCCGGAGGATTAAGGAGAAGCTGATCAGCGGATGTTGCCGGTCGGAATGAAATGGGTTCCTTCTTGTGCTCCCATCTGCCCATTATATCGCGAACACCTGTGGGAGGCTACAGTAGGGAATCCTGACAGCGCTGTATGGTGACGACGTGTGTTCCTTGCGGCAGATCAGACGTTGTAGTTACTGCTGCGGACAAAAGATGGTACTCGTCCCATGCGCCATCCCAGCATTCAAGTGTAAAATAAAAATACCTGTCCGATCTATCGGCGTGGCGCGGAGGCATGCATTCAACACTGCCACGTACATGTGCATTCTTAGATTATTGGTTGATGGACTAATTATCACAAGACGAAGACTAATGAGAGCGTTTTGCCACCTCTCTCGTGTGCATCAATTATTGTGAGGGGGGACAAAATTATTAAGAAATACTCACGGTAAGAGGGTCTGGTAATAAAAATGAGGTTGATTGAAAAAGAGGAATTAATCTAGTAGTTGTCATTTGTCAGATTTTCTATAATAAAATTATTTTATATGAGAGATATTTATTACACTTACCAATTGCACTCTTAAGTGCGCTTTGTCCTTCTCTTAAACTAATTGAGGGCATATTATGTCCACCCAATATAACATAGGTTTTTTTTTGCATATACACATATGCAAACATCACTATTTACATATATACTCATGATCTACATCAATTGTTTAAAATATTTTTAATTTATTATAATAATTACAGTTATATCTTTTACATGAGTATATGTGTAAATAAATTTTAAAAAATTGTTATATGTATACTCTTATAAGGGTATAGTTGTAATCAACATGATAGATCAGAAATCCATCTCACCGCGAAAGGAGTTGAGGGAGTTCACCATTGTCATCTTCAGATCCATCTCGTCCTTCATGTCTACGCAGAAGAATACGATACAACAATGACGTGGTGATCATAATCTAACATAGGGGTGGAGGTAACATGTGAAAAAGAAAAAGGGAAATGCTTGGTACATGGGTACCGGATAAATCATTTGTCTGGTGCCCCCTATTATTAGTTGACGTGTAGGTGGAGCTTGTGCGTCAGCCAATTCGCAGCACTTAAGTATTTTCTTAAAAAAAATGCGAATGTAACACTCTTAGTTGTTATATAATAGAGAAATATTAAAGTTACACCTTTAGTTGTTATATAATAGAGAAATATTTTAAGAGCTTATAATAAAAAGAGTGGAGAGGGAAATACAAATATATATATATATATCATAGCTGGGCAGTATCAAGGGTCCATGCTATACTAAGGCTGGGCAGTATCAAGAGGTATCACCATATCATAGCATTTCTCATATATATATATATATATATATATATATATATATATATATATATAATGATACAGTGGGACCTTTGGATACGGCCCCACCGTATCATCAGTGTGAATCGTTAGATTTTAATCTAATGGTCTGTTTATATTCACCGAGCAACGAGTATTTTGAACACTCGAACACCAAGCACGGATGTACTATAGCACTTTGCCATTAGATTGAAATCTAACGGTCCGCGCTATGCTATGGCTCCATCACAATATAGTGTTAATCATTGGATTCAAATTCAAAGGTTGTCCTAACAATCAGTACTTGAGTACCAAACACGATGACACCGAGCACTTGAGAATTGGGTGTCAAAACAACCCTTGAATTTGAATTCAAAGACCTGACTTTGCTACGGCTCTGCCGTAACATTGTCTGGGCCGTTAAATTCAAATTCAAAGACTGTTCTAACAACGAGTATATATCCGAGCACCGAGCACCCGATCACAGAGCATCATGACATTGAACATCCGAACACTAGTTGTTAGAACAGTCCTTAGATTTGAATTTAAAGATCCGCACTATACTAAGTCGAGCCATACCAAGAGATTCTACCGTATCATAATATTTCTCTCTATATATAATAAAACAATATTTTATTATAATAATTTTGAGGCAAAAGGAGTGGAGAGGAAAAATTTTGGTCCTCTCACCTGAATCGCAAAACTCAATTGTTGAGCCATAAAGGATAATTCAATTACTAAACCACACTATTTATAGAGAGTTCAACTGACACAATTGAGTCTCATACTGCCATGCCCGTAGAAGGCCCCCAAGCTCAGTATGAAGTCTTATAAGGGAAAAGCTCAGAAAATGGATTGGACTGGGTTCCTTCTTCAGCTTCCGTCTGCCTATTAATTATAGAGAAAGATCTAGTATATTTTTCTATTGTACTTAAGTGTAATATGACTAGGTACTTATCTAATGTGACACCACTCAAATGGAGGTGATAAAATAGCAACTCAATGATTGAGTGCCACATAAGATGAGTGCATAATCATATTGCACTTAAAATGCACTAAACCTTTCTCTTAATTATATACCCAACACCTGCGAGAGGTTGTGAAGGTGGAGAGTACTGTCGACGGGTGTTTCCCACCTGTAGACCTTGCCACAGACAAGGATAGTACTCGACCCCAGTTCGCCAACCTGTGTACATCGCATATAAACAAAAACTTCATACTTCATCGTCTCGATCTCAAGATCTAGAGATGACAGCAATATGAGTCATGAAACCGTTGAAATAGGTGTCGTGGCAGACTGGCAGGAGGGTTGTCAAGTGTCTTAGGTCGCGGCAGCTGCTGCGCCATATATATATATATATATATATATACATTCTTGTGTATTATCATTATAGAAAATATTTAATATGTACCAAAAAATGTACATTAAATAAAATTGTGTCATCTCAATTTTAAAATATAGAATATCTTTCTCATTCTATTTTTTTTAATATCTTAAGAGTGATGATATATAAAATATAGAATATCTTTCTCATTCTAATTTTTTTAATATTTTAAGAGTGATATATTTTTATTGAGTGTGTCTACTTTAATACACTCTGCACACTTTGTATCTTCTCTTGTTATAGATATTTGCCCCTGTCTCGGGTGCATAAACCACTGGATGGAGCTGCCCTTTACACGTAGACTTGTTTCAACACTTTTTTTTAAAATATATTAATTTGGTGACGGTGATGTAATGTCATTTCACCTGCTCTTCTCTGTCGTTCGTGTAGACGTATGACACCGGCCCATTAGATGGCCAATTTTATCGGCACTCTACCTTCCTAGTTGGTCACTGTGAAGACTTTTTCCTTGTTGGGTCGGAACGGATCAGACCTAACACGTGTAAGGGAGATGACGGTCGCCGGAGGCGGACGAAGGATCCTGTAATTACCAGAAAAGATCAAGGGGGCCCGGTGAAGACCGGGAAAAACCCTCTGATGCCTAAGTCAGTGAAAGGCTTGAAAGGCAGGAGATTTTCGTGTGTGAGGGTGTGTTCCAGTAAGAGAGAACGTACCTCTGCATGGCACAATACCTGTATCTTTTATAGGCATAGTTGTAAGCTGACGTGCGTAACGTCGCTAGATCGTGCCTGGAAGGACGCCTTGAAAGGCGCGCATAACTGGAGGAGTTATGCGCTGAGACGTCCGTTGGGCTGTCAGGTAGTTAACGCGTCCCTTGATGGTGGGGCATGTAGCCCGTGACGGTTATAACCGTTGTGCGAATATGAGGGGTTGTTCGGAAGCCTCTGGCAAGGGTTACCGAACAGGTGACTCGTGAGGGGGGGTCGAACCGGTTGTTCGGTAACATCTGGAGCTATTCGGTGAGGCAGGGCCGGTACCTTGTCCGGAAGGTAGAGACTTTCGTAACCTCGAAGAGTGTTGTTCGGGGACATGCTGACGAGGAGCCTGGCAAAGCCCGATCACGAGGTTACGCCCCAGAGGCCTTTGAACGGCTCCCATAGGTACGTGGCACGCTGGAAAGAGGCCACGCCCATTAACGGGACCATAAAAGGCCGTAACGGGCTATGATGGACCTAGGTGGCCGAATTCGGCCACCACACTTGCCCCCCACGCTCTCGAGTGACTCGGGGACATGAGCACTTCGAGGGCGTCGCTTCGGCATTTAATGCGATGGACCGTTGCGGAAGACCGTGCGGTGCCGTCACTTGGGGGCTCCGGCGAATGGCTAACCCATCATGATGGGTGCGATGACGTGCCGAGCCAGGGGCGTCGTGCGTTGCGAGCAGGCGGCCGCCAGCGGTACGCCCGAGGAGGGCATTTCGACAACCGGAAGAAGCGGCGCCTTTGGGGCCCGCTTTGAATTTCGCGCTCTTCCTCCCTTATAAAGTAAGGAGGGGGCGAAGGCGAGAGCCACGCCTTCGAAAACCTTAAAGCCTTTTCGCATTCGAGCTTCCTTGCCCCCCAAGCTTCCTCCTTCGTCCCCGTCATCGCCTGCTTCTACTTCTTCCTGCAACTCTCCAATGATGGCGGACAGAGGGAAAGCTGTTGCCAGAGCAAGTGGAGTGACGGTGGCGCTTCAGGAGGATGGAAGCTCTGCCACTACGAAGGCCTCAGGGAGAGGTTTCGCATTGGAGACGAATACGAGATCATCGACGCGAAGGAGGTGGAGCTCCCCACTGCGATGAAGCCAGGGTGCCTGACCCTCTCCATCGATCTGATGGAGGCAGGTTTTCGCCTGCCGCTGCCGGAGACGGCGAAGGAGCTGCTGAATTGGTGGGGGATCTCGCCCATCCAGTTAACCCCTAACAGTTGGAGATACATCTGTATCTTTGGGGTGATCTGCGGGCTGAAGGAGATCCGGGGCTCATCGGGAGTCTTCAGGTCGCATTTCAAGATGTCAGCCTCCCGGTCCTCGGCGCTGCTCACGTACTACCTCAAGCACCGGTCACAACGGATGAACATCCGACTGTCCAGTAAATATTCGAACAATAAAGGCTGGTCAGGGAGATTGTTCTTCGTTCGTCGTCGGAACAGTGGTGAGTGGGGGTTTCCGACCACCATCCAGAAGGCGCGGCAGGAAGTGTGGCCGAAATTGATCCAGGACGAGGCGCAAGCTTCAAACAGTCTGCTCCGGGTAGGTGTGAAGGACGGAGATGGGTATCTGACTGAATATACCCTCGTCGAGCACGGTCTCAGCAAGCCATGGAGTAAGTAACTTGTTTTCCACTGCTCAGACGTTGTAGCAACGCCTTTTTTTCTAACCCGTACCCTTTGAATTTTGCAGCTGCTGACGAGTTGGTCGCTGGTCGGAACCTGGATGCCAACGAGGATTTTGCGGAGAAGATCCCGATCAGGCACCGAATCTTCTTCGAGGGCGACGATGCAGCTGCGATTGGTGCGCCTTCCGCAGTGCGGGTGGCTACGGCGGTGACGACTGCGATCGTGGCACCGAGCTCCGCGAGGGGAGCAGAGACTGCAGCCCAGGTCTCAGAGGAAAGACTCGGCATGATCCGGTTGAAGAAGAAGGCCACCTCGTCAAGGGTGGTTGAAGCTGCGCCCTCCTCCACGGAGGGCGGAGGGGTGAGCCGAGCTCTCTCCTCGGGGCGAAAGAAACCCAGGTTGGTGGAAGCCACCGAGGAGGAGGAATCGGAGGACGGGTCCCGTGCCCGCAAGAAGAGGAAAGCCACCAGGGCCGCTCCTCGCGCTGAAGAGCGCACTGCGGAGGAAGTGGAGGCAGAAGAAGAAGAGGAGGAAGCGAGGGCCGAGAAGCCGTTGGCGCGGAGGAGGCGCCTGGTGAAGGGAGCGTCGCAAGCTCCAGCCGAGCAGCATTCGGAAGCCTTCGCCGTGACCATCGCGAGGCCAAGTCTGATCGAGCTGAGCGATGGCCTCGCGATGGATCCAAGGCCCTACCAGGGAGGAAGCAAGGGGTTCCACCTGCTCAGGGGGAAGGGTACCCTCAGGCGCTTCTGACGCGGGTAGTGCCGAACAGGGTGCTGCCAGCAGTGCCGCAAAAGCTCCTTCTCAGCGGAGCGGAGGAGTTGCCGAGTCCCCCGCTCGGGGGGAAGAGAACCCTCCGTTCACTGGAGTGCTGGAGGCGGATGCCCCGGGAAGGATAGCAGCTGAAGTGACCACCGTCGACGAGGAGGCTGCTTCGAAAGGTGCCAGCGTCTATGAGGGCGCGGGCGAGACGGAGGTTTCCCCCACCGGAGGGGTGTTGGCAACAGGCGAGGTGACCTCGGCGCCGCATGTGACCCCGTCAGAAGGGCGGGAGACGATTCCTGCCACGGGGGCCATGGAGGAAGCGGCCATGGCCCCGGGGCCCATTGAAGAATTCGCGACAGGCGCCACGAAAGAGGCTGTCACAGAGGATACTGCTGCCATAGCGAGGGCAGATCTGCCCCCCATGCCCCCCACCGCGGTGGTTGCCACTGTAATTGCAACCACCACGGTAACTGATGACGCCGGGAGGGAGGCAGTGGGAGTGAGCGATGGTTTTCGGGCTAAGGAATCCGAGGAGGACCGGAGGCCCCTTAAAGAAGTGCTGATGAGGAAGCTTCCTGAGGCCCCTTCGATGGCTGCACTAGAGGCGACACTTCGCCGACTAGAAGACGCGCCAAGGGAGCTGCCCGCGAGCCCCACCGCTTCCCAACTTGACCAGCTGGCGAGGTGCCTGGACCTCCCAGCTGAGCGGACTCCAGACCTATTCGAAGGTGGTTACCACCCAGAGGGCCAAGAAGACGATGGCGTGGGTGACAACGTAGATCTGGGGGCCCTCATGGATGGGGTCTCCAAATCATTGGATGTCCTGGGGGCCCTAGCTGCTCTGGCCCAGAACCAAAGGCATCTCTGTGAGGCGCAGACCGTTTTCTGCCAGGGCCTGACCGCGCAGCACAAGGCCCGTGAGGCGGCGTTGGAGGAGGAGGTGAAGAACCTCAGGGCTACCCTCCAAACTTCAGAGATGAACCTGGCCTTGGCTCGGGCCGAGAAGGACGCCATCGCCAAAGTTGTAGCCGATGCAGGGGTCCGTGCCGTTGCAGAATACAAGGCCGGGCCAGACTATAAAGAAGATCTGGAGCAATATGGGGCCCGCTGCTACAGAGTGGGCCTTAACGCCGGGAAGGACCTCGGGGAGCGGCTATCTTGGGTCGAACGTGCCTAAGAAGCTTTCGAGGCCGCTGTTCGGGAGTGCCGACGTCGCACCAATGACGCCCGTTTGGACGGTGTCCGGTTCGTGCAATTCCAAGCGGGGCGGATGCCTCCTGTCGATGACGCTGGTGCCCCCGAGCAGGACTCTTAGCCGCTTCCTTCCATACCCCTTCTTTTGTAAACCTGGCCCAAGGGGCCTTTTTGTAAAAGAAAAAATTATGGAATGAATTTCTGTTTGGTGGCTCCTCTCTTTCTATCTCCTTCCCTTAGCATAGTTCCTGATCGGATCGAAATCCGTTGGTTTACAAGCGTTGCATGTACCGCACAGGTTTACGAGAACCGAATAGGGTCCCAACTGGGGGTGAATGTCCAACGCTCATCGCGCCTGAGGGGTCAACATGTCCACTTCAAGTCGAAGGAACCCTGAAGCACGGATAGTTCCGGACCCAACTCAAGGCGCACCATAGGAACGGGGAGAAGAGAAGTAGGGTGCCAATAAAAGGCTTTTATCGATAATAAGCCTTGAGATTAGATACATGCCAAGTCCGGGATATGGCTTCGCCACTAGGAGTAGTTAGCTTATATGAGCCTTTCCCGAGGACATGAGTGACCTGATAAGGTCCTTCCCATTTGATGGCAAGTTTGCCGACTGCTCTTCGGGGATCCAAAGCCGAACAGTGGCGCAGAACCAAATCTCCCACGTTGAAGCGCCTTTCACGAACTCGCGCATTATAATATTGTGCAATCCATTGCTGATAAGAAACGAGACGAATGTTGGCGTCGTTCTGCCGTTCGCCCAGCATGTCCAGGTTTTCCCGAAGAGCACGGTTGTTGGCGGCTTCATCAAAGTGGGTTGTTCGAATGGTGGGAAGACCCACTTCCAGGGGCACAACGGCTTCTGAGCCGTAGGCCAAGTGGAAAGGTGTTTCTCCCATTGCTACCCGAGCCGTAGTCCGGTGACACCATAGCACGTTGGGGAGCTCGTCAATCCACGAGCCCCCTGCTGCCTCCACTCTTGTGCGGATCCCGTGTAGCAATGCCCAGTTGGCATTTTCCACCAAACCGTTTGCTTGGGGATGCGCCACAGAAGTGAAATGGTTGTAAATCCCGAGCTCTGCACACTTTTGCTTGAAGAAGGTGCTGTCGAACTGCTTCCCGTTGTCGGAGGTGATCACCCTTGGGACACCGAACCGGCAAAGGAGGTTCTTCCAGACGAACTTCCAGGCGGCTTGTTCGGTGATCGCGGCGACGGGTTCGGCTTCGATCCACTTGGTAAAGTAGTTGATGGCCACAAACAGAAACTTCTTCCGACCTTGAGCCTCTGGGAAGGGACCCAAGATGTCGATGCCCCATCTGGAAAAAGGGCGCGGTTCGAACAGGTTATGAAGCTGTTCGGCGGGTTGCTTGATGAGCTGTCCGAACTTTTGGCATTCCGGGCATTTCTTGACAAAGGACATGCAATCCTTCTGAAGAGAAGGCCACCAGAACCCTGCTCGGATGATGCTGCGTGCTAGCGTTCTGCCCCCCAGGTGGCTTCCGCACAGCCCCTCGTGGACTTCTTCGGTGGCGGCAAAGGCCTCCTCGGGGCTGAGGCACCGTAAAAGAGGTCTTGAAAGGGACCGTCGGTATAGCTTGCCTTCTACGAGGGTGAAATGCTGAGAACGCATCCTGATTTTCCGAGCTTCGCTTTGTTCGGGCGGAAGCTCTCCCCGGAGTAAGTACGTCAAGAGAGGGTCCATCCAGCTCGGAGCTGGTGGACCCATCTCTACGGCCGCGACGTCTACTTCGGTGCTCGGCGAGGCGAGCTCTTCAATAAACACGGAGCGGGAAGGGGCGATGTCACCTGAGGATGCCAACTTGGCAAGTGCATCTGCTCGCGCGTTCTGCTCCCGTGGGACGTGTATGACTTCGAAGTAAAGGAGACCTTCTATCTGACTTTTGACCTGTTGGAGATATTGGGCCATACGGGGCTCCCTTGCTTCGAACTGTCCGTTCACTTGGCTAGCGACCAACTGGGAGTCAGTGAAAACTCTCAGCCGTAGGGCTCTGAGGTGCCTAGCCATGCGAATACCGGACAACAATGCTTCGTATTCAGCGACATTATTGGAAGCTGCGAAGCGGAATCGGAGGGCATACTGGAACTCTAACCCTTCCGGGGAAGTGAGGACCAATCCTGCTCCACTCCCTGTGACGCAAGAGGATCCATCCACGTAGAGCTCCCATGGGGGCTCGTCAGCCAACAGGGGGTCCTGCTCGGTAGGGAGAGTACATTCCGCGACGAATTCCGCCAATGCTTGTGCCTTGATTGCTGTTCTCGGACGAAAACTGATGTCGAATTCGCCGAGCTCAATGGCCCATTTGATAAGCCTGCCAGCAGCCTCTGGCCGCTGTAGTATAGACTTCAGTGGTTGGTCAGTGAGGACTGTCACTGAATGGGCTTGAAAGTAAGGCCTGAGCTTCCAAGCAGCCGTGACCAAGGCGAGGGCAAGTTTCTCTACTCGAGGGTACCTCCTTTCAGCTTCTTGGAGGACCCTACTGATGTAGTACACTGGGTGCTGCGCCGCTCCTTCTTCTCTGATCAAAACCGCGCTGATGGAGTGTTCGGTAACCAAGAGGTATACAAACAAAGGTTCTCCGAGCACGGGCTTTGAGAGAATAGGTGGGGCCGCCAAATACGCCTTCAGCTCGGTGAAGGCGGCTTCACACTCCTCAGTCCACCGTACTTGCCCCCCTTGCTTCGAGGCATTCTTAGGGCCTCGGAGCAACTTGAAGAAGTTAAAACTTCTTTCTACTGCTCGGGACATGAACCGGTTTAGTGCCGCAAGACGCCCCGTCAGACGTTGGACGTCGCGCACTGTATTAGGACTGCTCATCTTCAGCACAACTTGGATTTTCTCTGAGTTTGCCTCTATTCTTCTATTTGACACGAGGAAACCGAGGAACTTACCCGAACGAACGCCAAATGCGCACTTGGCAGGGTTGAGTTTCATATTGTACTCCCGCAGGGTGCGAAAGTTTCCTGGAGGTCGGAGATGTGGCGATGCTCGGAAGCGTCTTGACCAGCATGTCGTCGACGTAGACCTCCATGTTGCGCCCAATCTGCTGTTCGAACATTTTGTTGACCAGCCGCTGGTAGGTTGCGCCAGCGTTCTTTAGACCGAAGGCATCCTGGTAAAACAGTACAAACCAGGTCTGTGACGAACGTCGTAGCGTCTTGATCCGGAGGATGCATGCTGATCTGGTGGTAACGGAATAGGCATCCAGAAAGCTGAGAAGCTCGTGCCCGGAAGTAGCATCCACCAGCTGATCGATGCGCGGCAAAGGGAAATTATCCTTGGGCGTCGCTTTGTTGAGATCCTTGTAGTCGACGCACACACGCCATTTACCATTGGCCTTGCGTACGAGGACCACATTAGAGATCCACCTTGGATATTGGGCTTCTCGGAGGAGCCCAACGGTTCGACTTTTGATGACGTGATCCTGGATCACCGTCTGCCGTTCCCGGTTCACAGGTCGCCTCCTCTGCTGTACTGGTGGGACCCGTAGGTCCAGACGGAGGCGATGCACCATCACTCCCGGAGGAATCCCCGGAAGTTCATCATCAGACCAAACGAACACGTCCAAATTGGCAAGCAGAAAGCCCCTGTAGCATTGCTGCTCGGCCTCTGCCAGCAAGGCGCCAATGTATAAGACGTGCTCGGGGTCATCGTCTACCTGGACGTGAAGTAAATCTTCAGCAAGCGTTCCTCGGTTGGTGGAGGGCTGATCGGACGTTGGCGGGGCCGGATCTGCGAGTGGTTGTTTGTCCGTTAAAGAAAGGACATAGCACCGGCGAGACTCGCGCTGACACCCGAGTACTTCGCCGACTCCGCTCGGGGTCGGAAACTTCATCTTCTTATGGAGTGACGAGGGTACCGCTTTGATGCACTCGATCAGGCCTCTGCCGAGGATGGCGTTGTAACCAGGCATATTGTTGATGACCAAGAAGTCGACTACCTTGGTCACCACCCTTGGCGCCGTCCCTAAAGTGATCGGGAGGCGAACTCTTCCCATGGGCTGCACTGAAACTCCCGAAAAGCCGAACAAAGGCGAGTTTACGGGGGCGAGTTGATCGGTTTTTAGGCCCATGAGGACAAAGCAATCATAAGCCAAGACATCGGGGGCACTTCCATTATCCACCAAAATCCGGCACACATTACAATGATTGATGGTGGCCGAAATGACCAGCGCATCAGCGTGTGGGGTAGTAACCCCTACAAGGTCTTCGTCCAAGAAGGTTATAGCCTCCTCGAGCGGTGCGCGTGCAGGACTGGTGGGATATGGAGCCGACCGAGGTGCCGAAGGCCTATCCACAATGTGCACTCGCCTTGCATAATCGCGTTGGCTTCGAGTGCTTTCTCCGCCTGCGCCGAAGCCTCCCGCGATCACATTGATTTCCTGCCCGTTGGGCTCGTTGTTGATAGACTGCTCGGGAGTCCGCTCTCGGCGTCTGGGGCGGTCTTCATTCCGGCGCACGAACCGCCCCAGGTAGCCGTGCTTAATAAGGTCTTCAATCTCGTCCTTAAGCTGGCGGCACTCGGAGGTGTCGTGGCCGTGGTCGCGATGAAAGCGACAGTACTTGTTTTGGTCGCGCCTCCGGAGGTCGGAGCGCATCCTCTGTGGCCACCGAACGTATGCTTCGTTCCTGATCTCCGCCAGAATCTGTTCGGGTGCCACGGTAAGAGGTTTGTAGTTGGTGAAGGGGCGCGGACGGCGCGGAGAGTCTCCGTTGCGCCGTCCTTTCTTCCGATCATGGTCGGAGCCATTTTTGGAAGGCCTCTTCTAGTCCGACTGCTCCCCCTGCTCCGCCCTACCCGCTGCTAGACTCTCCTCGCAAGCCGCATGGCGTTGCGCGATGGAAAGTAGTTCGGCGAGGGTGGCGGGCTGCTGGACGCCGAGGGTCCTCTGCAAGAAGCCGTCGCGAGTGCCTGAATGAGGGCACTGGTTGCCAGAGGATGTCCGGGCGCGAGATGCGATGCGCCTCCGTTCGGAACCTTTTAACAAAGTCCCAGAGCGCTTCGCCCTTCTTTTGGCGTACGGCCAGGAGGAAGGCCGCCGCCGGCGCGGCTGTGACCTTCCACCAAGGAAGTTGTCCCGAAAGGACTTCTTCAGTTGGCGGAAGGAGGAGATAGAGCCCGCTGGAAGGGTCTCGAACTAGGCTCTGGTAGTCTCCTTGAGGGTTTGCAAGAAAGGCCCTGCACTTGGCCGCATCTGATGCTCCGTGGAACACCATGTGCGACTCAAAGCCGTGGATGTAGTCGGCTGGATCGGTGGTGCCGTCATAAGGCGCGATGGTGGGCAGAGGGAGCTTGGGAGAGACCCGTGCTTCTAGGATCTCCCTGCTAAAAAGGGAGCAGAAGTCCAGGTCATCCTCCGCCGGAGCTTTCCCTTCCGCGCGTTGGACCATTGCGTCCACGCAGCGCTCCAGGTCGACCACGTGTCGCAGGCACCTGGCGAGCTCCTGTTCGGAGTTGGCGGAGCCTCCTCGACCGGACCCGTGGGAGTTGGCTCCCACAACCGATCGAGGCGGACGGGGGGAGACAACAGAGGGACGGGGCAAACGCCTGCGGCACTCCAGTGCCCGCTCCTCGGCGGGGCTCGGCGTGATCGGCGCGGTGAGTCCGCCTGCTGATCCTGAGGCGCCGGGAGGACGCGAGATCGTCGATGCGACGATTCCGCCTGCTGCTCTCGTGGCAGGGGAACCGCCGGGGCTGGTGGTCCAACCAACTGAGCTTGCAGGGCGAGACAGACGCCCGTTAACTGTTGCATCTGTCCCCGGAGTTCAGCCATCTCCAGGGCAGTCGCCGGCGCAGCGACCACTAGTGCGGGGACGTCGTTGTTGGCGCCAGCAGGGGCGATGTTGACGTCGATGGGAGGGGATCGCCGGCGAGACTCCTCTCATGACTGGCGGGAACTCGTCGCCCTACTCCCAACGTTCTGGTAAGAGGTTTGTCCGTGAGCCATGGCTATGTCGTTCCCACAGACGGCACCAAAAGTGTGAAGACCTTTTCCTTGTTGGGCCGGAGCGGATCAGGCCTAACACTTGTGTAAGGGAGATGACGGTCGCCGGAGGCAGACGAAGGATCCTAAAATTACCAGAAAAGATCAAGGGGGCCCGGTGAAGACCAGGGAAAACCTTCCGATGCCTAAGTCAGTGAAAGGCTTGAAAGGCAGGGGATTTTCGTGTGTGAGGGTGTGTTCCAGTAAGAGAGAACGTACCTCTGCATGGCACAATACCTGTATCTTTTATAGGCGTAGTTGTAAGCTGACGTGCGTAACGTCGCTAGATCGTTCCTGGAAGGGTGCCTTGAAAGGCCCGCATAACTGGAGGAGTTACGCTCTGAGACGCCCGTTGGGCTGTCAGGCAGTTAACGCGTCCCTTGATAGTGGGGCGCGTAGCCCGTGACGGTTATAACCGTTGTGCGAATATGAGGGGCTGTTCGGAAGCCTCTGGCAAGGGTTACCGAACAGGTGACCCGTGAGGGGGAGTCGAACCGGTTATTCGGTAACATCTGGAGCTGTTCGGTGCGGCAGAGCCGGTACCTTGTCCGGAAGGTAGAGACTTTCGTAACCTCGAAAAGTGTTGTTCGGGGACATGCTGACGAGGAGCCTGGCAAAGCCCGATCACGAGGTTACGTCCTAGAGGCCTTTGAACGGCTCCCATAGGTACGTGGCACGCTGGAAAGAGGCCACGCCCATTGACGGGACCATAAAAGGCCGTAACGGGCCATGATGGACCTAGGTGGCCGAATTCGGCCACCATAGTCACCATTAAGGTTACTCTCGATGCCGTCGAACATTAGCGTCGGCTATTGCTACCGATCAAATGATCAAATTGTAATGTTGTTGTTGGGCTGTAAAAAATATCTATTATTTTATTGATTTTGATAAAAATTATAAGATTTAAATATATATTTACTACATATAGTTTATGAGAATCAGATTTAGATACTTTCGATAAATTATCAGAATTGGATACTCCGATTATCCGATTTTCAAATCTCATAATATATAATATAATATCTATTATATAATTTATATATCATATGATATAGATTATATATTACAAAATATATATTATCAAAATATTCGATTATCTCATTGTCGAATTCAATTTACCAATTTTTTCATATTCACCTTTATTCGATTTCCGAATCTAATTATTTGATAATTTGAAAAAATGAATTCAAATGCTATATCTAATTCTGAATCCAATCATTCAATAATTTTTATCATAATCGAATTTAAAAAGTATCATTTTTAATTCTAATTCTGACTCGCTTACACCCCTAATTTTTGTCACTGATAACTTATCTTATATGACGCCACATAAATGTGCCGTAGCTTCCGTATCATGTTTCCTGCGGAACACGGATCCTTTCGGGGTGTGTATTTGATATGACTAAGACAGTAAGATAATATTGCACTTCATCAGTGACAAGAATCTGATGAACATGAAAGCATGTTGTGGAAGATCATACTTTTTACCACCTTTCTTGTTCTATAGTTTTCTGTGTAATGGGGTAAAGATATGTCATAATATGTTTTATAACTGAAACTTGTAATCTTTTTATTTTCGATTCCCGTTCATTATTTCAATGTTATAGTACTTCCGTGAAGATTTGAAGATAACTCTAATCAATAAAAATATGAGAGAAAATAAACTTAGATTATTTGGATACGTGCACCGTCGCTCTAATTCGGCGTCGGTTAAAAGATGTGAAAAAATCTTAGTAGATACCAATAAAAGAGATAGAAAAGACATAAAATAAGATAGTGCGATGTTATTAGAAAAGACTTGGACTTCTTAAATTTAAATACGATTATAACACTTGATAAAAAAATTTGGCAAAAACAAATCATGTAGCCGACCCCATTAATGAGATAAGGCTCTGCTGATGATGATAATGATGATGATGATGAGCATATAAAAATTCATTTTAATTCTGATAATTTATTGGAAAATGATCATCCGAGTTCTATTGGTGAGACTAAGAAAGTTGTGAGTATAGTCAACTGAGAGCTGGTTCAATATTGTAGCCTATAATAATGTTGTTGTTTTTCGTATGTTTAGTCATGAAAACATACATTAAAAAAAATTGACTCATGTTATTGACAAACATCTCATTTGGATGCAAACCCTCGACCCCATACACACCCCTTCTAATATCTATCCAACAGTGGAGTCAAGAAAATATGGTTAACAACTTTTTGGCTACTCTCTGAAATGCTATTTGCTTGATATGGGGATAAAGTGGGGATAGGGATCACGATTGGCCGTACCGTTACGTACCTCGGTGACATGACAGACCCATACTATCAGTGGTGGATCTAAAAATTTGATTCAGTGAGGTCATTTTAAAAATTAAGGTGCAACCATAGATTTTATTTTGCAATTCAGTGGGGTTACTCTTTATGAAAAAAATTTCAATCAAAGTAAATTTAATAGAAAAAATTAAACTCTTTAATAGATTTTATTTTGAAAATTCACCCTGGCTCCGCCACTGCATACCGTGTCTAGGCTCTGTCGATTTAATAGGTTAGATAAATAGGTTTTAATTAGTCTAGATTTATTTTATTCTCTAATTTACCACATAAATGATATCTAATTGAGATAAAATTTTAAACATAAGTTAATTAAGAGATGATACAAATTAAGACAATTTTATTTTAATTTTCTAACTATTTATTTGTCAAGTGAAATTTATCCTAAAAATTATTAGATCGACTTAATCTCAATATCTATGCATCAATAATTTTTTATATTTATGTTTTTAAATTAAAATTTTTTTTATAATTATGATGACTTCAGATTTGATTTTATTTTCGAAATCAGATGTCGTTTCGTCGAGATACGCATAATCTAAGTTGTGTCGAAATACATCCAACAAATCTAAATGATGTCTAATTGAGATAAAATTTTAAACATAAGTTAATTAAGAGATGATGTAAATTATAATAATTTTAGTTTAATTTTTATATTTTCATCAAGTAAAAATTATTTCAAAAATTATTAAGTCTACTTAATCTTAATATCTATACATTAATAGTTTCTAATATTTATGTTTTTAAAATCAATATATATTTTTGATAATTATGGTGATTTCAGATTTTATTTTATTTTCGAAATTAGGTGTCGTCCCGTCGAACTGCGCATAATCAAAATTGTGTCGGAATACATCCAAGAGGTCTAAATGATGTGTAATTGAGATAAAATTTCAAACACAAGTTAATTAAGAAATGATACAAATTATGATAATTTTAATTTATTTTTTAGATATTAATCAAGTCATAAAACTAAAAAAAATCAAACTAGTCTTTTTTCCACTGGATCTACTGTACAGTACCATATCATACCAGGAAGAATGTGGCACGATCGATCCATGCGATACTGCAAACCAGTATAGGGATGATTCATCTCCATTCTCTTTCTTTGACTTATATTATATATTAGTTAGATTTAAGTTAATGTAATACTATATTTTTATAAAAATTAACTAAGTTAATTGCTTTGTTATTATAGTAATCAACAATATAATGAATATAACTATATTATCTTATTTAATGTATTATAAATAATTACTATAATTAACAAGGTGACACTTAATTTGTATATTATTATAGTAATTAATATATTCATAAATATAGTATTATTATTATATTATATCTTATGTATAATTATGGTAGTTAACACAATAACATAGTCAAATTATTAACAAATCCTCACTAAATTATGTATAGACTTAATATAATAATATATTAAGATATTAATATTACTAATTGCTTTAGTACTAATCACAATAATGAACACAATAATACTAATGTAGTATTAACATTGTAATTTAGTGAATTTCTAATCACATTATAGTAAATTATGACTAGACTTAATATATATAGTAGCATAGTAATTATTATCATATTATTATTGTCATTAACATATATAGGTAGATTATGAATAGTCTTCATATAGTAACACCTTAACACAATATTAGTTTTAATTTCTTATAGATTTAATTAACATAACAATGAGCAGAGTACTATTAGTATATTATTATATCATGAGTAACTATAGTAATTAATATAAGAACATTGTCAAATTAGTGATAACACCACACTAAATTATGATTAGGTTTAATGTAATAACATATTAACATGATAATATTACTATAATAATTAATATAGTAGCGAACTTGAATGTTACTATTATTATATGTAACTATAGTAATTAACATGGTAACATATTAACATAGTAACATAGTCAAATTATTTATATGGCATAATAATTATGATTAATATTTACACAATAATATTGTTATATTATTATAATAATTATATTTACTTAATAAGTTCATGATCTCTATTCTTCATATTTCTCCAACAAAATAGGGTTAACAGATACCTTCAAACCTAGGTTAAGTGGCAAATAATGGGCCTTATTTCCCTTATTATCTATTTTTTTACCAAACAAATAATAAAAATTAAAATAAAGAAATCCTTGCACATGCTAAACGTCATTGAGATAAGGAATAGGATATCTAAAATTGGGATGAAATTATACTTAGGGAGAATTAATTGCAGGTCCCTGGCAGGGATCTAACATTAATTTCAGGTCCCTGTCAGCTTTTTCCAAGCCATGTGGTCCTTGCTTTATGCAGGACTTATTTTTAGGTCTCTGCTTTTTGTCTCCGTTATCCTCCCCCGTTATCTCAAAGTGTGTAACCGTTATCCCAAAAGTGTGTAACTTGTTACCCAGTTACACATATAACTGTGTTACACAGTTACACAGTTACCTAGTTACATACTTACACAGTTACACATGAAACTATGTAACTACATAGAAATTTTATAAGTTTGTAACTCTATAATTAGGGCTTACCTAATTACATAGTTACATAGTTTTAGAAGGATTTATCTAATTATTTTATAACCGTTATCCCAAAAGTGTGTAACTTGTTACCCAGTTACACATATAACTGTGTTACACAGTTACCCAGTTATCACTACTAGAAAATTGAATTTTACCTACGGCGTTTACCTACGCGTAGGTTTATTGTAGGTATAGAAAGTTTTACCTACGTTATAAATACAAATTTACTAACATTAATATTAATAGTAGGTATAAGTCGTTGATCCCCAAAATTTTCTTCTCCCGCCCTCAAAATGTCCAGCGGCGCCAAAACTAATGGGACAAATACCTACACGTTAATATCTCGTAGGTATATAGACCTCTATACCTACAACATTTGATAAACATTATATTAATAAATATATAATTTACCCAACCCAATCTTAAACCTTATACCCCATTCCCAAAAGCGTAGAAAGGAGCTTTCCCTTTGCGTCGCTCCCTGTTCTCCCCCCCTCGGAAGCCTTATACCCCATTCCCAAAAGCGTCGCGAGAAAGGAGCTTTCCCTGTGCGTCGCTCCCTGTTCTCCCCCCCTCGGAAGCCTTTCCCTCCATCGAAGGACGTCGGCCTCAGCTTTTCCCTACACCGGAGGGCGACTGCGCGTGGCTTGCGGACGGCGACTGCGTCCGCCTTTCCCCGCACCGGATGACGACAGCGGCGGTTGCCTTCCCCGTGGGGCGACATCCCTTGACGGCCACAGTGTTTGGCTGCTGCTGCTGCTCGGTGTTCCATTTCTCCCTTCTCGATCGAAGTGGTAAGGATGAGAAAGGTCAGGGCACTACTCCACCTCCGCTCCCCTTCTGGCCTTGCCTTCATCTCTGGAAAGAGTCGTCCGTACTCGAGGTGCCCATCTCTTTCGCTAATCGCATCCCCTTTCGTCGCTCTCTTCTTTTCTACATCCCCCTTCTTTTCCCTCCATCTTTCTGTGCATGTGTGCATTTTCATCCCTAATGTGAGCAATGTTGGAAGCTTTGCTCTTTAGGCTTCCTTTGTTTTTTTTTCTTCATCTTTTGGACGGAATCCTTATTGGCAGGTTGTAGCTCTTTCTAGCCCTATTTGTGCTTTGAGGGTTTTTCCCTTTACGATGTATTTTGTATCCTACTTCTTCTAGTAAATTGGAGCATTAGCTCCTTCCTTGGTAGAGAGAGAGAGAGAGAGACTGTTTTGTTCTTTTCTTAAATCAACGAAAATTTCTTGATCATGCCTAGAACATAACTTGCCCATGGATTTCCAATCCGTCTGCTTTATCGTACGTAGTATTTTCTAGCTTCCTTTGTGGTATGACGGTTTGTCCCTCTATGTGACGGTTTATCCATTTATGAGAGAAACCCCATTTCTCTTTGATGCTACTTTCCAAACAGTAGCAACAAAAATATTCCCACTTTTTTTGAACAAGATCTGAACAAAATGCTTGTTCTGTAACATCTGTTTGTTATGTTGCCAGAGAACTCTTGATTTGAGGTGGTCTAGCGCGAGGTCTTGTTGCATCTCTTGGCCAACCCATCTAACATTTGAGTCAGGTACTACTAATGACCTTGGACTTAAAACAAGAACAAATTGTAGACCTCTGGGAGCTTATCAGAAGTCTGGTTCTTTCTTCCGGTGACTTTATACAAGTTCTCATGTTTTAATCTAATCACACTCGCCTTTTAATATGGAAAGAAGGTTCTCAACTTTATCATAGTTTGATAGCATGGAAGTATTAAATTAAAGGATAGTTGTGAAACCTATTTTTTTTAAAGGATGTACAAAAGTACAACTGCCGGCAATATAGTAGTTGTGAAACCTAGAAAGCTCACCTTGCCTTATGTTCTATAGGTTTTTTTTGCCAATTACTCTGTTAGAATCATGGCTATAAATTTTGAGCATTTGAATCTTGTTTAATGCTTCATGTGAAGATTTTATTTACCAGCATCTGATGTTCTCAGGCCATTTGAGATCAGCTTCAAAAGATTGTTCTAATGATACATTAACCTCTATTTCTCTTTTTTGGGAAATTTTGTTTATGATATACATAAGATACAATAAATTGTGCTGCTACCATTTGTAGGAAGAATTGAGTTTATCCTTTTAAGTAGCTGCCATTATCATCATTTGATTCTTTTGAACAAAAAAGGAAAATCAGGAAAAGGAAAAGAAGGAAAGTACAATGTTGATATTTTTTTATTCTAAGTGTATGTTTGATATCAAAATAGATTGGAGATAGATATCCACATTCAATTAGATAGATTTTTGTTGGTGGCTGTTACCACCCATCTGCATCAGTTAGAAAGAGAGGGCCAAAAAATCTATCATAATAGTGTCTTCGCCCATCTGCATTAGTTAAATCTATCATAATAGTGTCACACCCTGCAGTAGAGGTTTTTCTCTGGTTCTATTAAATTACTAGTGAAAATTATGAGGTGGAAAGAAATATATAATTAATTGTCACCTGAAACAGTCACATTTCTCACCTGAAACCCATTGATTCTTTTTCCAGTGGTTTTCTTCCTGCCCTGAATATACAGTTCTGCATCTAGCTGCAGACCATTACGTACACAATATAATTTTTTTTGCCTCAGACTTTTGCCATATATGTACCATCCGCACTAGAACATGGAGTCAGATCCAACATCAAACAAATGTCAAGAGAAAACTACATAATTACTGAAAGGGAACACCATCCTCGGTAAAGGTCAGTATCCATACCTGATAAATAAAAGAAACCGCAGTTCCCATTAATGGAACCAACAACAAAACCCTGTTAAGAAGGATGACAAACGGCAGTTCCCCAGATAGCAGTAGGGCGACGCTATCTAGAATTAAAATAATTTTATATGCACATTTATCTTTAAAGTTCTTCTTATTTGTAGATTTGTAAGGAAATTATACAAGACAAGTGGAAGGATGCAAATTGGCCGTGCAATCAACTCTATTCCTCTTCTACTTCCTAAGAAAAATTTTCAAGCAGAGTAAGAAAACAGTTCAAATGAATCCACCAGAGCATTTGCATATTAGCGCAGACATGTGGAAAGAAGCAGTGAAGCTATGGACATCTGAACATTGGGTGGTAAGCAATTTGAAATATGTCAATTTCTATTTTAATTAGATCATGTATAACTATACTACATATTTTGCAGCGGAGGAGTGAAGTAAATCGCAAGAATAAGGGTGTCCAGAAAATATTTCATTGTGCAGGAACTCAAACATTTGCAGACATCCGCAAAGCTGAGGTATAGTAAATAAATTAACATGCAGTTTTTTATTCTTTTTATTGTATATATTAACTATATTTGTGTAGTAATGTCTTAGTTACAAAAAAGTGGACAAGAAATGGATCGTTCTAAAGGGATCTTGAGGAGAGGATTGCCAAGTTGGAGAGAACATGCTCAAAATTCAGGTCATTTAACTCAAATTTTTTGGAATAACTATAGTTCACATAATATTATTGTCTGATCCACTTATTATTTTACATGTAGGAGGAAAATGAAAGTGTGGATGATGGAGTGGCACCAAAAGAAAGTGCAAGTGTGCCTAAACAAGATACACATTCCGTGAGTTTTCAGTAGTATTTTTTATATCTTAACTACGAGTATATTTCTGAACTGCTGCATCATTTTCACATTTGGAAGTAGGATTGGTGTTGACATTTTTTTCATGGGGTAATTAGGTGACATGGCTGCTCTACAGCGTTTGTAGCTTCCTCTATTAAGGTGCTAGCTAGCTGTGTACTCATTAGGAAATCAGAAGGAAGAATAAGCATCTCAGGTGCAACATGAACAATTAATATAGAAATTTCTATGACATATGCATCTCAGGTGCAACATGAACAATTAATCTCAGATTTCTATGACATATGCGCACAGATGGATGTCAAATTTAATGTTGTTCTAGATATGAAAGAAGGGCACAAGACAAGGCATGATATTTCCTTTTTCCATTACATGTTGCCTTGATGTTTTTATGTGGACTTCAGTACCAATTCTTTTAACATGTGTTATCTTTCTATTCCAACACTTGTCAAATTAATCATTCTGAACTTTTTTATTTGTAGTTGACATCAAAACGAGTTAAATTGTTGGATATGTATGGAAATTAAGTGGCCGTCGGTATTGTCATGAGCACAGATCCAACAAAAATAGTTATGGGCAGACCTATTGGCCAAGATTTTTGTGAAGTTGCTGTCTTATTGGCGAACAAACTTGACTCTCCACTATTTATCAAGGACCATAACAGGAAGACAATGAGGGATGTTATTGGAAGCCACATCCTATGGTTTCTAGAATATGTATGTGTTTCACTTGTTTATACTTTAAATGTTTGTCATGTTGAGATAAAATTTATACTAACTTTGCTTTATCTTTCTTTGTCTTTTTTTTTTGACAATTTCAGGTGCAATTGGATTTTAAGAGACAAGTTGGTGATCAAGATTAGCACCATAGTTATATGTGATGTTCCACTTATTCATGAACACACGTCTTATCCATTTGATGAACAATTATGGAAAGTACTTGTCATGTGTATAACTTTATTCTTAGTGATGAAACTTTCTTAGATGTATATTTCACCTTTACTTTTGATGTTATTTAAATTGTGAGAAATTGTGAATGGATGTGTTGGATGGATGTGTGAATGGATGTGTACATGAAGTGTTGGTTGTGGATGTGAATGGTATGAAATGTTAGTTGTGGATGTGAATATGTAAGAGTACTGTTTGTAATGGGTGGCCCTAGAGGTCACATTTCTGAAATTATGTACATTTGTAATTTGATAGGTATATGTTTTCCTACAACTATTATTTGGTAGGTATATCTATCTGGTGTATGTACTTAAATAACCTACACAACATATACGTGGTAGGAAAAGTCACAGTCTACACCTACATAATATATACGTGGTATGTAAAGACAAAGTCTACACCTACGACTTTAACTTCGTAGGTATATGTTTTACCTACGGTGTTTATACCTACGAGCCAAGTCGTAGAAACGGTTGTAGGTAAAGACCATTACCTACTATTTTTCGCCTACACCTACGGATTTGGGTTGTAGGTATAGCCCGTTTTTCTAGTAGTGTATCCAGTTACACAGTTACCCAGTTACTTAGTTACCCAGTTACATACTTACACAATTACACATGAAACTACGTAACTACATAGAAATTTTATAAGTTTGTAACTCTATAATTAGGGCTTACCTAATTACATAGTTACATAGTTTTAGAAGGATTTATCTAATTGTTTTATAACCGTTATCTGAAAAGTGTGTAACTTGTTACCCAGTTACACATATAACTGTGTTACCCAGTTACCCAGTTACTCAGTTACCTAGTTACATACTTACACGGTTACATATGAAACTATGTAACTACATAGAAATTTTATAAGTTTGTAACTCTATAATTAGGACTTACCTAATTACATAGTTACATAGTTTTAGAAGGATTTATCTAATTATTTTATAACTGTTATCTCAAAAGTGTGTAAGTACATACTTACAAAGTTACATATAAATCCTGTAATTGTGTAACTTACCCAGTTACACATGTAACTATGTTACCCAGTTACACATGTAAGTATGTAATTACATACTTACCCAGTTACACATGAAATTATGTAACTACATAGAAATTTTATAAGTTTGCAACTCTATAATTAGGACTTACCTAATTACATAGTTTTTGAAAGATTTATCTAATTATTTTAATTCGTAATATATCAAAAATGTGTAACTGCGTAAGTACGTACTTACACAGTTACATGTGCAACTGGGTAAGTATGTAAATTCTGTAACTGTGTAACTTACCCAGTTACACATATAAGTATGTAATCATGTAAGTATATATGTAAATTCTGTAACTATGTAACTTATCCAGTTATACATGTAAGTATGTGTAACGCTCTGAAAAATTTTAATTGTAAGATAAAATCTAAAAATTAAACTAAAATTACTATAATTTGTAAACCTATCACATTAGTCTATGGTTAAAATCTTAACATAAACAAACATCATTTGAATATATAAAAATGTAGACAATTGGACCAGTCGAATTATTGTTCAATTACGGTGGGGAATTTCTGAGATTTTTAGGCTGCCTCATGGGTTCCATTCTGCCTGACAGTGGCTTTCGACAGCCTGGTTGTCGACAGCCAGACTGTCGACAGACACTATCAGGACCCCATTTAAACTAATTTTTAATAGAAGGGTTTGGGTTTTAATCAAAGATTTTAACATAAACTCCTAGATTAGATTAAACAGTAAATATCTATTAAAATCGTGTGCTTGGGTTTTAATAGATATTTACTGTTGAATCTAATCTAGATTCTAATTTAAGTTAGATAAACGGTTTGGGTTTTCTGACATCTAGGGGTGGATATTTTAAAATTATGTGAACGTTTGGATTAATTTATCTTTCCTTTTTTAGGGCTAACGTAGATTCCTCCTGGCGTCTCAAGACCGTGTGCTTTGAAATGAAAAGGACCCCATTTCTATTAAAAATTAGTTTAAATGGGGTCCTGATAGTGTCTGTCGACAGCCTGGCTGTCGACAGCCATTGTCAGGCAGAATGGAACCCAGTTAGGTAAGACAGCCATTGTCAGGCAGAAATATGGAACCCATTAGGTAAGCCCTAATTGTAGAAACTATGTAACTATGTAATTAGGTAAGTCCTAATTATAGAAACTATATAACTATGTAATTAAGTAAGTCCTAATTATAGAAACTATGTAACTACATAAAAACTATGTAACTATGTAATTAGGTAAGCCCTAATTATAGAGTTACAAACTTACAAAATTTCTATGTAGTTACATAGTTTCATGTGTAACTGTGTAAGTATGTAACTGGGTAACTGGGTAACACAGTTACATGTGTAACTGGGTAACAAGTTACACAATTACATGATTTATATGTAACTGTGTAAGTCCGTGCTTACTCACTTTTAGGATAATGGTTATAAAATAATTAGATAAATCATTCTAAAACTATGTAACTATGTAATTAGGTAAGCCCTAATTATAGAGTTACAAACTTATAAAATTTCTATATAGTTACATAGTTTCATGTGTAACTGTGTAAGTATGTAACTGGGTAACTGGATGACACAGTTACATGTGTAACTGGGTAATAAGTTACACAATTACAGGATTTATATGTAACTGTGTAAGTACGTACTTACACACTTTTAGGATAACGGTTATAAAATAATTAGATAAATCCTTCTAAAACTATGTAACTATGTAATTAGGTAAGCCCTAATTATAAAGTTACAAACTTATAAAATTTCTATGTAGTTACATAGTTTCTTGTGTAACTGTGTAAGTATGTAACTGGGTAACTGAATAACTGGGTAACACAGTTATATGTGTAACTGGGTAACAAGTTACACACTTTTGGGATAACGGTTATAAAATAATTAGATAAATCCTTCTAAAACTATGAAACTATGTAATTAGGTAAGTCCTAATTATAGAGTTACAAACTTATAAAATTTCTATATAGTTACATAGTTTCATGTGTAACTGTGTAAGTATGTAACTGGGTAACTGAGTAACTGGGTAACGGAGTAAGTGGGTAACTAGGTAACTGTAACACTGTTATATGTGTAATTGGGTAACAAGTTACACACTTTTGGGATAACGGTTACATACATTGAGATAACGGGGGAGGATAATGGGGACAAAAAGCAGGGACCTAAAAATAAATCCTGCATAAAGTAAGGACCGCATGACTTGGAAAAAGCTGATAGGGACCAGAAATTAATGTCAGATCCCTGCCAAGGACCTGCAATTAATTCTCCCTTATACTTATTCCCCTCCCAACCTCTCCCAATACCAAACAGAACCTTAATGTATTCCTTTCTCAGTCTTCACCCCATTTCCACTTAGGGTCTATTTGGTTGCATGTAAAACAGTTTTAGAGGGAAATAGTTTTTCACGGAAAAACTTTTACGTGAAATAGAAACGTAAATGTCTATTTGGTTGTTAGGAAAATATAAAGTTGTATGGAAGAATATGAGATCTTATGATCTATTCAAATGAGAGAGAGTCATATACTCTTTGTGTATTAACACTATTCATCAAAATTTTTATTTTTATTTTTATTTTTAATATTTTTAAAAAATAAAAAATACTAATAACTAATAATAAAATAAGTAACTTTGACAATATAATTTAAAGTAGGAGAAATAAAATAAATATATAATTTGAATGAATAGTATTCCTACAGATATTTTAATAAAAAAGTAAAAATAAATTAACTAATGAAAAATAATTAAATTTGACAAATACTATTTAAATGAGTGGAACAAAAATAAAAATACAGTTTAGATGAATAGTGCCCAAACCTGTTACTGTAGAAGCTGGAACGGTTGGTTGTAAACCGCGGATGCCAAAATTCGGATTTTGTTGTTATAGTTTTCAGATTTTTTTTTCCATGGTACCAAATGGTCTAAAAAATGGTTTTCCTTGGAAACCGTTTCCTAACAGGATTTTACCTACAAACAAACGGACCCTTAGTTTCCTCAGTTTGAAAGATCAGGATTGGGTTAGTCCGTGGGAAACTAGGAGATCCCTGGAACGTGACCTCCTACGATCTCTAGATCATGCTGCGACAGGATTTAAGCTCTATTCAGCAGCTAGAGTTCGTTGTTTCTGAGGGATGCACCTGCCGACATAACCTCTGGCTGAAGGCAGAAATTTCACATTAAATATATATTTTTTATTCTGTTGCTCATATGTTGAGCAATAGAACTGCATGGGTACGGACAAGATCTATACAATTTCCTTAAAATATGTCTCTTGTGCTCCAACGCAGCATACAGAGCTTGTCACGTAAGAAGGCCGGTCGCCTCTACATGATGAACTAATAAAATATTTTCCGTTTTAATGGAGATTAATTTGCGACCACCATGCATGATATATATATTCCCCTGATCATGTTGGGAGACAGTGTTCAACTGCTCTCTGTTCGCCAGAAGATGGATAAGACTTCATAACACAATCACACGGTGGGTTGAGCTACTTAACCAAAATTCTAGCCCAGTTTCAACAAAAGCAGATGAACATACCGAGGTCCTGACTACTTCCGTGTTTTAATGGTTCCGAGAACTATAGACGGCGTTTTGCAGTTCGTTTGCTCCCACACTCGAGTACCACCAGCAAGATCAGTATTAAATTATCTGATAGTCCAAGCATTTCCGATCCAGAAATTTCACAGAGACTTTAAAACTCTGAATCTGCTTCAAGGGGATCTAAACATGAACGGGCATACTTTATCATCACTATTATGAGCACAATGGAGACCGTGCCTTACATCATCAGACAACCCTCCACCTCCCCCACACCCACCGCCCCATCCCCCGTACGGTTTGTCACCAAATTAAAGAGTGTCTTTAATTATTGGCTTATTCACAAAACCAGGCATTTCGGATATCCCAAGCATAAACTGCCATTAGATAAATGGTATTGTAAACCAGGGAGATTTAGAAGGTAGAGGAAGCAAGTACGGGGTCAACATTGGGAGACATGGTGTTCTCATCATGTTTGCAGCAGGCACTACAAGCCCTGTTTCTGCACAACGCAGCTCACTCTCAGATCACATGGGTGGCTGAGGCTGGCAAGGTTCTCCGTGTCTCCGGATCCACTCCATTGGGGTTCGCTATATAAACAGAATTGAGAGCTGAAAAGGGAGATCAGTTCAACCCATCGATTCAATAGGGTTCTAAGTCCTCAACACCTTTTCAAGGGAGCAAAGATGGCTTCGAGTCCAACACCATCCAGCAATCTTATGCATGTACGATCCATCAGTCTTCCCTCGAGGTCTCACCCTCTCACAGTCAGGGTGGAGGAAGGGCTGCACAAGCTGAAGACCTGGGCTACAGGCTCCTTGCTCGAGACCTCCTCACCTACAGCGGAGCTGCTGTGCGTCGGTCTCCAAGCCCTCGAGGAGATGTACGACTGCGTGGAGGAGCATCTCCGCCTGCCACACACACAGCAAGCCATCGCGAAGCACCAGCGCGAGGACTGGGTGGCAGAGGAGCTGGAAAGCTCCGTGAGGCTGCTGGACATCTGCGGCACCACCAAGGATGCCATCTTGTCAATGAAGGAACAAGCGCAGAGCGCTCAGTCAACCCTCCGAACAAGAAGAGCCGGAGACTCCGATCGCCAACTCCATGCCTTCGTCCAGTGGAGGAAGAAGGCGCACAAGGAGGGCAGCAAGTGCTTGAAAGCCTTGAAGCAACTGGAGGGCAAGCGGGCCCCCGCATCTGCCCTGTCTGCGGCAGATGAAGACATGTTGCTCGCATTGAAGGCGCTGAAGGACTTGAGGGAGATCACCATCGTCATCCTCCGAATCATCTCGACGTCCTTCATGTCTAATAAGCCAACCAGGAGGTGGTTCCTGGGCTCGAGAACCAGCGAGGGAGAGGAGAGCAGCAGTGAGCTAGAGGAAGTGGAGGCTTCCTTACGCTCCATCCAGGGAAAGCGTTCGGGGAAAGATGCCCACTTCGAGAAGGTAGAAGGGGCGCACAGGCGGCTGCAGAGGCTCGAGACCGAGATGGGCAGCCTTGAGACGGGACTGGAGTCCATGTTCAAGGGGCTGATCCAAAACAGGGTCTCTCTCCTCAACATTCTTAGCCTATGACTATGGGCAAAATCATCGACTGCCGAATTTTTGGAGGATCTGTTGATGTTGCAACTTTGTATGCCAATTTTGTGGAGAAACCACGTACATATATACACGTAAGAAAAAGTAAAGTAAATGTTCTTGCCATGTTCTTGAGCAATCTGAATCTCCTGTGCCATGAACCGTGCATGGGATTTTTCCTGTGTGTGAAAGAATCATAAGACAAAATTAGTTCCCAGAAACAATATCGGAGGAACAGAGCAGGCCTGAAAGCCAATCTCTTGAAACCGGCCTGACAAACCTCCAAAGGTTCCTGCTTGAACGTTGAAGCACCCGTCATCCTTACAGAAGTATTGTAGGAAATATGGAATAATCAAAATAAGAAACTTCATTTGCATACGGAAATTATCACCATACGGATTAAGCCCTCATCTGTTCGTGTCCATGGATCGTGACCTAGATGTTTCTCAAATGTATGTTAAATTTTACAACTGAAGGGAGAGAGACGAATAATGAAGCTGCTCCTGGATGACGACCCAAAAAGTCAGTATCGGGAACTGGCGACGAAGTAGATACGAGTGGATCAACTATTAGCCATGAAGCTCCAAGTAATCTTGTGTATCAAGTTCATGGTTGTCAGGTTGCCAACGGGTCGGAGTCGGAATCGGAAATGAGTGTTTCCGCTTTCGTTTCCAATAAGAAATTTTGGAGTCGGAAACGAAAAATGGTGTTTTCGCTTCCGCATCCATTTCCGCTTTCTATCGAAAAATCAGAAACGGAAACGGAAACAAAACGAAAACTTCGGATGTAACAACATTTGTACAATTAGAATTAATTTATAAATTTACAAGTATATTAATTATTAAATTTATGAATAGTTTCAAATGTAAATTTAATAATCTTTTCTACCGTATCTTCTTCATCATGTACATTATAATGACCCGTACTAAATGAAGTATAACAAGATCAAATTAGTATGGTAAATCATATAGTGATATATAATGGTTGAGTAATAGATAATCAATATATGTAGATATAAATATCATTAGAGAAAAAAGCTGCCAATAATTGGGATTAGAATAGATGATATTTACATATAGATGGGAGGTGAGAAACAATGAGTTAAAATTCAAGAGCCAAAGTTTTGAGTTTGAGGAGATTTTATTATAAAAATATTATATATTATCTATTAAAAGTTATCGAAAACGGAAACGGAAAAGCGGATGCGAAATTAGGTGTTTCCGCTTCCGCATCCTATAAGAATTCAGATATCCATTTCTGCTTCCGCTAAGCTATCGGAAAGTTCTTTTCGGAATTCCACATCCTATAAAAAATACGAAAACGGATCGACTAAACGGAATTCGGAGGTTCATTGACAGCCCTACCACGGACTGCTTTCGCCAAAAGTACCGAACAACCCCAGTGCTTTGCCACGTTAATTCCAATTAATCCGGTGTAGCAAGTTCCTAATTGGTTGCCGCGGACTACTTTCACCAAAAGTACCAGACAACCCCCCAGTGCTTTGCCACATTAAAGCACATTTAGCCTGTGATTATGATATGGTGCCATGCATGATAATGGGAGACATGGAGTTCGAGCCATGTCTGCGGTAATGAATGGGATGAGAAGCCACTAAGCTCAACTTTAATATCATGTTAAAGGTCTGACCACTGATTTGAGTGTCAGGTTGAAAAGGTTCCTAGAAATAAACTAAAAGAGAAGAAGCAAACATATAATCAGATGTAGAGCTAAACCTCAGGATATGCACACAACACGGTTAATTCATTAGGGCAAGGTTAGATTAATTCGATGTTGGCTGTCAGCACCCAAACAAGGTCTATACGGCAACCAAGTTCATGCAAAAGGATATCATGAGAACCAAGTTGAATTCAAGTACAAATTTTAATTATTACCATGTTGGGTGTCTTCCACTAAGGCTCCAGCTGGCAGATGAGGTGGCCTAATAACTCGTAGGGGTGTTAATTGGTGGGTTTGGACTAGCCTAGTCTAAACTCAGTCCAGCTTAAAATTAAAATAGTCTAACTCAAATTCAAACCAAATTTAATAAATCAAAATAAATAAAGCCCAGGTTAGCCTGTGGGGGGCCATTCTAGCCCAATAAGTCATTCACTCCTTGACCTCGGCGCCTTACTTGGCCTTCTTCACCTTCTCCGGCACCTCCACCTTCTTCATCGTAGTCGGCGCCATTGACACCTGGAACATGTATGTGCGCGAGGTGCAGCTATTCTTGCCCTTCCTCCATTGGAAGCTAGTTTCAGGGGCTTCGATTCCTCGAGGCTCTTTGCCGGCCCTGTGTCACACCTCTGTCTACTGTGCTTTGCTAATCATTTCTTGATATGTATTTGGATTCCAGAGTAATAGAGTTGCAAAAAAGAGAGAAGAATAGAGTGAAAGGAAGTGGTGTTTTTCTATGATTGAAAAAACACCATAAGCTTCATATATATATGCCATCCATACTGCGGCATAGAGACTTTTGAGGATTGTAAGAAATCCTCGTGAAGTTGTCATTGCCCCTGTATGTTCATACCATAGATTGCTATCTCCCGCTATACATATTGCATTCTTTTGATTTCTTGGCCTACAAGCATGCTCTGGAATGGGTCCAAGACTTGTAGACAAACATAGCATGTACATTTATATATATATACTAGATGTGGGTCTCCATCGTCACTGGAGGAACCCCTCTTTCTTTGCAATCCTCATTTCTTTAATCCCTTCACTACAACAAATTGGGGCTATACCCACAGAATTTACCTACAGTAGGGTAATACGTAGGTATAGACCACAATTATACATGTTAAATCCGTCCGTTGCAAGGTTATGCACACGGTTTTTTTAGCCATATGTAGATACGAATATATAGTTATGGTTTTTACAAATCGTGAGAGAATATATTTATTTTAGCCATAGTTCATTAATAAGTGTAACAAAAAGTTGTATACACCTATGAAAAGCTACTAAATATAGGTATTGGTCTATTCATAATATCCTAAAAAAAAGGAACCGTAAGTGTATAGTTGTGGCGCCATTACATTTCCCTTGCGCGGGAAATAAAAAGCCTGGGATATGTAGGGGTTCGGCGGATACCTCCTTCTGCCATTGTCCAAGCGACCGCGCCCCTGGCCACCATCGTCATCGTCCAAGCCCGACGCCGACCGCACCCTCGGCCACCATCGTCGTCGTCCAAGCAAGATGCCGACCGCGCCCTCGGCCACCATCATCATCGTCCAAGCCGGACGCCGACTGCGCCCTCGGCCACCATCGTCGTCGTCCAAGACAGACGCCGCCATGATCATCCACGCCCTAGCACGACCTCGGCCACCTTCATCATCGTCCAAGCCAGACGCCGACTGCGCCCTCGGTCACCATCGTCGTCGTCCAAGCCAGACGCCGACCGTGCCCTCGGCCACCATCGTCGTCGTCCAAGCCAGACGCCATCGTGATCATCCATGCCCTAGCACGCCGTTGTAAGTCGTCACCTACTGTTGTCGTGCACGACCTGGCGACCTGCTCAACCTCGGAAATCATCATCTCAACCCTCCAGTGTCGCCTTCGTGTCCATGCCCGAAGCTCTCTTCTGTGCCCTTTTCTAGCCCCTGCTTCCAAGCTCGAGGAGAAGCGTGGGTCATCATCGCCACCTCTGCTCCTCCATCCAAGGTACGACCCACCAACACCGCATCGCAGTCCCACATTTCTATCCTCGCACGAACTGGGAGAACATTTCCCCATTCCAGGGCAGTGTCACTTCTTCCACTTGCCCATTAAAATCTCGTAGGTTGCTAGTATACTTCAGCCTTCATTCTTTTCTTTGTTAGGTAAGTTCGATTTTCACAATAATCTAGTGGTTAAATAAACATTAGTAAAATTTTATTGTACTCTATTAAACCAACATGAACGAATCCATCCACAGATGTAAAATGGGTAGTATTTTTTAAAGAAAACTAACCTATTATATTATCTTTTAGAAATTCCTTGTAAACTTCTAATGCCTTTGATCTCATCCTGGTGTACATTGAGAGCCAACCATTAACAAAAGTACTTAGAACTAGAAAATTTTAGTACCACGAGAACTAGCACCTTGTAGTAAACTAGTTTACACTGGGACTATAGTCTAACAAATAACCAAAGAATACTGTAAACTGAAACATTTACAAAACTTTACACTATTTTTATGGTAAAATACATGAGCCCCTAACATAACTTTGGTTGACCCATGCACAAATTCAACGCTCTCCATCGAAAGGAGCAGACCTTCTCAGCTTTTCTACTGAGAGTAAAATGCTCCTCTGTTGTTCTTGTCACCATGGTGGTCATTATGAGAAAGCGTAAATTTGCTGACGATTTGGGCCTCGTCTGTGATGGGCTTGATTACTGGTGCGCATTGGAGCTTAATTTAAATGAAAAGAGTTTGCAAAGTCATTCGTTCCATACATCCCCCTCCCCAAGTGGTGTAAACATCTACCAGTGCAGAGTACTTTAGAAAAGTAATATAAATTGCATTTGTTCATGCACTTTAACTGGTAATGCAAATATGAAATCGGTCGACAAGGTTTTAATATAAATTTACCGTAGTGCTTAGATATTATTTATTGAATAATGCTACAATAATTTTGTTCAACTCTCTTGCTGATACGTCACAGTAACAACTTAACCCAGAAGCTATATCTTTCAAGATCTTTTTAGAACAAACACTTGGACATATTCTATAAAATGAGTGTGTTGTTCCCTGTTCTAATGTTCATACTTAGTGGGGCTCATTTGCTTTGTTGAATGGGAGGGGCTCTGAAATCTACATAGTACACTCTAGAGTTTACATAACACATTATTTAATGGTTTTTATTTTATGTAGTTGTTTCACTTATACTTATAGAAGAAGACGATGGACTGGAGTTGGATGGACATGCCAAGGTATTTGTTGAGATGTATATCCCTTTGTTCATAAGTACTTGGGGATGAATGAATAAGTAACTTTGATGTATATGTCTATTTGTGTAGAGACACAAAGGAGTATTATGATGGTGTAGATGAGTTCATTTCCTTTGCATTTGACGGCAGATCGAATAATCACGTGATTAAATGTCCATGCCTCCATTGTGCGTGCACAAGAAGGTTGGATAAGAAGACAATAAGAGAGCACCTATACTTCAATGGAATCATTAAAGACAAGCAGTTTTGGAAATTTCATGGTGAACCATCAAATGTACAAGTGGAGGAGGAGATTACAAATACTGTCTTACATGAGATGCTACATGATGCATTTGGGATGGCAAAAGATGCAGAGGCTCAAGATTCAGGCATAGGTGTTAAGGATAAAGATGACAACACTAAAAGGTTTTATAAGTTAGTGAAAGATGTTGAACAACCATTATACCCTGGGTGTACTAAACACACCAAGCTTTCTTTCATTGTTAGGATGTTCAACATTAAGTGCATGGGGAAGTGGAGTAATAAATTTTTGACTTGATGTTGAAGTTGGTAAAAGAGGTTCTTCCAATGGAGACATATTGCCAGATTCATTTTTGAGGTGAAAAAGTTATTAATGATTTGGGAATTCGTATGACAAGATTGATTCATGTCCCAATGATTGCATGCTTTATTGGAAAGATAATGAGGAACTTCAGTCCTATCCAAGATGCGGAGAAAGTAGATGGGAATTTGATGAAAAGACTGGCAATGATGATAACAAGAGACGGAAAGTACCAAAAAGTTCTTCGACATTTTCCAATCATTCCAAGGTTGCAAAGGTTGTATATGTGCCCAAAACTGCAGCTAACATGAGATGGCATTCTGACCAACGTCGTGAAGATGGCATTCTACATCACCCTGCAGACTCTGCTTGTCGGAAAACATTAGATGCTGTGGATGGCTTTGGTTTGGAGGATAGAAATGTACGGCTTGGTCTTGCTAGTGATGGATTCAACCCTTTTAGCACTATGTCAATTAGTTACAGCACTTGGCCTGTGCTCTTGATACCATATAATTTGCCACCATGGGAATGCATGAAAAGCCCAAACATATTTTTATCTTTACTAATCTCTGGTCCAAAGGCACCTGACAATGATATAGATGTATATCTACAACCTCTAATAGAGGAGTTGCAGATGTTATGGCATGGAGTTGAAACTTTTGATACTTTCACTGGGTCAATGTTTCAGATGCATGCTGCCATTTTATGGACCATTAATTTTCCAGCGTATGCTTGTCTCTGGATGGCGTACGAAGGGCCGATTGGCTTGTCCTATATGTAATAAGGA